>CM017322.1:32337901-32487379 GCA_006937295.1 Carpinus fangiana
CTTGCAACTGCATGAGCCATATGCTGTAAGATGAGTCCACATCTGAACAGGACCAGAGAAAGATGTGTATAAGAGACAGCCTATGGGGTGGTTCGGCCACCCCAGCATATATATATTTTTTTGGTTTTTTCTTTTTTTTTTTTTGGATTTTTTTTTTTTAAAAAAAAATGTGATGGGGGCATTTTGGGAATAAATAGGCTAAATGTGTCAAATTGCCACAATTTAAAAGTTTGGGGGGCTTAAGTGTCACACTTGAAACTTTGGAGGTAAAAGTGAAAATTGGTGGATACTTCAAAGGGGTAAAGTGTAATTTCTCCTTTAATTTTCTGAAATTATATTCACTTTTTCAATCTCCTCTCAAAGTTTGAAAACTCTCGATTTAATATATTGAACTTAAAAAAATTTGCAATCACGTCCCTTCCATTAGAGTTTGAGGTTAAATTAGACGGTCAAATGATGAAATTGCCATTATAACCCTATAAACTTTATGAAAATACAAAATTATCCTTAAATTACGATTAATTATTATTATTATTATATATATCGAGTCTTAAATTGGTTGGTTAATTTTGCATGCAGCGGAGACCATGATATGTGTGTACCATTTACTGGGACCCAGGCATGGACTGCATCACTTGGATATAAAATTTTGAATGAATGGAGGGCTTGGGTCACTAACGCCCAAGTTGCCGGGTAAAATTCACTACTTATGTTCTGTTTGTTTCAACGTAAAATATTTTCAATACAAAGCAAACAACGGAAAATGTGTTGATGATGACAACAGCCAAATATTAGAAAAATTTGGAAAGGGGTTTAATATCAAAAACAGTTTACATCGAAACAAACAAAATTTTAACCGAAAATAATCTTTTTTACCGTATGTTTCATTTTTCTATATCAACTACTTTATTCAATCAACCAAGATAGTTGAATTGGTAAAATATCACGGGAAAGTCCCCCTTCCTTCATCCTAGTGGTTGCGGTAGTAGTTGCGTAAACCAGATGCTACTATGAAAGGGTTTTACTGATTTACACTTAGATGAGGTTGTGGTGATAGACTTGCCTTTCCAGGTAGTAGTTATGACTCAAATCAAACATTTCATAGCGAGTGGGAATCTTGATGGTAACGCCTAAGGGAAAAAGTTACATTGGTTACCCCTTCCCACCTTTTAATTTAAAAAAAAAAAAAAAAAAAAAAAACCAAGGCAGTGATTTTCACTAAAATTTAAGATTTTAATTTGGATTTTTTTTTTTTTTTTTTTTTTTTTGCAGATACTTACAACGGTATGAGAATGATCTCACCTTTCTCACGGTCAAGGTTTGTTTGTCTGTGAACCATTAATTTTTTTTTTAAAAAAAATAATAATAAATAACATATTAGTTTTCCAATTTTCCAAAAATAGTGAGATTTAGTATTGTGTGGTGTAGGGTGCAGGGCACACGGTACCGGAATACAAGCCACAAGAGGCACTGCAGTTCTACAGCCGTTGGTTGGATGGGAAACCAATATGATTGTAAAATAAATAGAGAGCATGCAACTTTATTGCTTGAATTATTTGGATATCCATTTCTCATATCATATATATATATATATATGAAAGGGCCAAATGGCCATGGGAGCTTCATTTAAGCATAAATTAAAGAAATAACAAAAGGAGTTCTGTTTAGAAAATAAATGACTTAAAAGTTCTGATTGAATATTGTGTTGAAAAATAGAGCTTTTGTTTATAGTAAAAATTAAAGAGATTTTTTTAGTAAACCTAAATTTTCAAGCTAAAATTAGAGTTTTCTTTTAGAGTATATTTGGATTGCTGTGAAAAATAGAGTTTTTTTGGACATTTTTAAGATAAAAAAAAAAAAGTTGAAGAAATTCGTTTGAAGTTTTTTATTAAACTGACTAACTTTATGTTTAGGTACTAAAAGTACTTTTTTAAGCTCCTAGTGTAGAACAAAAATAAAAACAAACATTTTAAACGTAATCCCGAAGAAGCTCTAATTGAATGGTGGGCAATGGCGTAGGAAAGTCGTTTTTGGGTACAAAAGATATGGACAAACTTATGAAGTGGAAAGCTTCAAGAAGTCATAATTGTAGGCCAGTAGCTTTTTGGATCTGTTTTCTATCTCAAATTGGCAACTTGGAAAGTGGGTATTTGGTAAAGTAATTTAAACCACACAGAAAGAAGAAGAAAAAAAAAAAAAAGATATTCTTGCAACTGCATGAGCCATATGCTGTAAGATGAGTCCACATCTGAACAGGACCAGAGAAAGACAATCAAACACCAGACCACTGAAGTCGCACTTATTAGAAGAAAGAGGATGCTTTATTATCACAAAAATATTATCCATATTACAATTACCAACAAATCACACATCAAATTTCAGAAAATAAAATAATGAAAATTGATGGAGAGCTGGATTTTACAAAAATTCCAATTCCACCCACTACAGAGAGAGAGAGAGAGAGAGAAACAATTTTCCCCAGAAGCACTAATATAGCAGGGGCCAGGGCCACCTCTCTTCAGTTCAAATTTAACATTGATGGCCCAGCCACATCTTTTTCCTTTTCTGTAGAAATTTAAAAACTAAACAGAAACAAGGAAAAAGAAAAATAGAATAAAATTAATTATGTATTTCCAACACAGGAAGGGTAACAACCTTTCATCCTTTCCGTGCCTTCTTCTCTTCCTTTCCTGGCATAAACCTAGGCAGGTTCAACAATGTGTTTACACGGGAAACTCCTTCTAGAGCAGACCAGTCTTTTCCCACGTCCGTATGCATTTCCTCCTCCCCTGAGCCACATCCATTGCTTCCATCTTGCAGATTCTCGTTGCCGGTTCGGACAGTTCCGGAACGGTCCAAAGTGGTTGGTCCAGAGAGATCTTCTTTCTCACTGCACGTTGCAACCTGCTCCGCAGAAGTAAGCTGCTCTTTTAATGTGGCATTCGAAGCGGTATATGAGCTGTTCGTGTCAAGAAAGAGGCAAACTACAGCACAATCATCAATTTTGGATGTTGGATATTTGTATCTCCAAGCTCGAACTGCTGACTCAACCAGGAACCGAGCCGCAGAGGAACGTGCTGGGGATGATGCTACAATGTCTACCACTTCATTGTTTGATAGCACATCCCAAACCTGTAGGAAAAAAAAAAAAAGAAAAGCTGACTTTGATTTTATTTGAAACTAGAAATAGATACCGAAAAAAAAAAAGAAAAAGAACTAATCCACTTAGTAAAGCAAATGCCAAAAGCATTAATAGTTGGCTCTCCTACCCCATCTGTAGCCAAGACAATAAATTCATCCTTCTCTGTGAGGCGCCGATAGGATATATCAGGAACAGAGATCAGACCGAAATCCTTTAGGCAGAAATCTCCAAAAGCACGTGCCATGGCAAGGCCAGGGGAGTCATTGTTTGGCAGCCAGACTCGAGCAACCTCAGGTTCATCATGAAGAGCAAAAACACGCCCTTTACACTTCCGGATTCTCTCAGCTTCCGCTGTAAAGGGAAATAAAAGTAGAAAAAGACTTGAGCAAGAAGTTGACAACAAGAAAAAAGCAGATAAACCAACATCAAACTAAAAAGAAGCAACAAAGCAAGACTAAAATTGATCCCTATATTCTTTCCTTTGTATTTCCTGTTCCAAGGTTCAAGGTAAATGGAAAAACTTAAACTATATCAAGAAAGTCAAATAACTCATAAAAGACAATGGACAAACAATAAATATGCAAGCCACTTATCGTGATATCCAAAACCAACAAATTCTATTTACCAAGGAGTTTCTTCAGTTTATCATTGACACGATGTCATCATCCAAGCCTAGTGCCAAATGTTTGTCTCTTGCCGAACAACCACACAATACCACTACGCCAAATCAACCTAGATTAAACATATCCTACTAATTAAAAACCTTTTATATTTATCCCAGAGTTCCAACCCTGAGCGTAAAGGCCATTCCCATCAGAATCAAATATTTAATAGCTACTGTTAGGTCCAGTACAGAACTCACTGATGCAGTCATGGGTGTCTTATGCATGTCTCTTCGGTCAACACCCATTAGGGCTAATGTTAAATTTTATCTAACTCTTCCATAGATTTGACCTTTGCAATCTTACAACATGTTCCTCAACATCCTTAACAATGATTAAGACATTCTACTTTGGAACAGTTTAATGCTTTGCACTCTTATGACATGCCAGGATAGTTTTGCTAATATAGCACTGCTATTCTATATATTGAAAAATAAAAGAAACGAAATTGATGACAAGAAGAGACGAACTCAAATAAAAACCTGTTTTAACCCTAAGCACTCATAATATAAGCTTTGAAACCATATTATTGGCCTGACTTCTGCTACTAAAGCACTTCTCACTTCAATCATGTTGCACTTTGGCCCCACTCATGAAATGCTCTTACATTGCCAAAACTGAAATTATTCTAAAGACAGCAACTTGACCATTCCTCGGAGGCTGCATTATCAATCAACAAACAACACAAAAAGGATCTAAAGGATAAACAAATCTGTGATGGTTAAGTTTGGAGAAGTTCTAAAGCAGGTTTCTTCCAAATGATAAGGCTACCAAATGAGGCCTTTATCTTACTGTGAAGTCTCAAGATGCAGCCTTCCTAGTTCAAATAGTAAGAATAGCTTCTGCAACAGATGGAATTGCCTACAGATTTTTTTTTTTTGGAAGGAGGGAGGGGGAAGTTTTCATGCTTCAACCCCGAAACAGTTACAAAATGTACCTTTTGTGAATGGTGGATTGAAACGTTTGAGAATTGAATTCCGATTTCGATTATTGTTTTACAAAATGAAATGAAGATAAGATGAATATTTTGCTATATGTTTTTGTTATAGAGGTAAAAGAAATAATTGAGGTGTAAAGAGATTTTGACCGAAATAAAGAGTTTTCATAATAAAAAAGAAAACAAAATTTTTTTGAGCTATTTAACTTAATTTAAATTTGATACATACTAAAGAGGAAGAACAATTGGGCTATAGAGTACATGTTGAGAAACCTACCATTTAAAAGTTATAAGGAAAAGTGTTGGAGAGAGAGAACAATTACCATGGAAATTGATTTGAATTAAAACAAGGATTTTTTTTTCAAAAAAGTAAAACTCCCTAGACTTCTAGATAAATTTTATTACTTGCACAAACCAAAGTAGCCAACTGGACAGAATTGTTCTGTTCAATTTTAAACATTTCTTCAGGGACACTAGTTCCATCTATAAAATAGGGAATTTTACCAAGGCTCTCACCAAACGTGCCTAGGACTTTATGCAAGGCACTCCTCACCAAAGGCACCTTGACTTTTAAGCTTTAGAGTCACCTTGGAAGGACCTCATTTCACCTAAGCTCATCACCTTTGACAACACCCAACACCCCCATCCCCCCCCCCCCCCCCCCCCCCCCCCCCCCCCCCCCCCCCCCCCCCCCCCCCCCCCCCCCCCCCCCCCCCCCCCCCCCCCCCCCCCCCCCCCCCCCCCCCCCCCCCCCCCCCCCCCCCCCCCCCCCCCCCCCCCCCCCGCGGCGCTCTCTCTCACTTCCTCCCCAAGAAAAATAATGAAAACCAGGGGTCTGGCTTCTACAATCTCTATAGCTCTAGATTACAATGATAAATGGGAGAGTAACCCAAAAAGAAACTCTAAATCAAGATAAACTTTAGTTCATGTCTAAAATATATATCAGATATTTCAAGGGACCACAAAGAACGTGATAATGTACAAGTGTTGAATCAAATGTAGTAGTAGAGACGAACTTTGAGAGAGAGAGAGAGACCTGGAAGATTTGGTTTGAGATCCACAGTCAACTGAACTGAAATTAGAGAATCATCTTTGTCTCTCGTACCCAATACTGCTCTGGAGTCCCCAACATTTCCAATGACAAGATCCCGACCCTGAAAAAGCAGCCAATGCACTCATGAGCATGAAGGATATGTCAGAAAATACAAATATGAAAACAAGTTTCCAATGGTTATGAGAGAAAAACCTGCTTAACCAGAGTTACTGCTGTTGTTCCGCTACAGAAGCAATCAATACCAGGATGCAATCTCAGTTCCCTGTCCATGACTCTAAAAGCCTTCAGAAACGACTCTTTGAGAATCTGAAAGATATCAGGATGCTTATCTGCTTCCTCATGATCAATGGAAGCTCTGGATTCTTCATCCGCAGATATGAAGGGAGTATCTTCAGAGTTCATGCTTCCAGCTGTATTAAGGCTGATCTCTTTGAGAACATCCTCACTGGTTATGTTTACTTCCCAGTGGGCACTCAGTCTCAGAGGTAGTGAATCTCTCACTCTCTTTGCAACCATGTGACCAAAGGGACCATGGCCATCAAAAACACCACAGAAAATTGTGTCTGTTCTAGAACCAAAATTCTGAAACCCACAGTTCAAGAAAAGTTGGTGAAAGACAGTCCAGCAAGCAAATTGAGATATTAATACTGCTACTAATTTAGGATACAAAGGAAGAAGCGTGACATAAAATATAACATAGCTACTTCTACTGGATATTCTTACTCTGTAGGATAATAACAAGAACAAGAGGTACAGAGGACAACAGACAAGGCAGTGGCATAGCAGTAATTTTTTTTTTTTTTTTTTTTGATGTCGTGAAACCTCTTCAAGGCAGGGCCCTTTAGACCTACCCCTGCAGAGTAAACCCCGGTCCCATGCACCGCACCCTCGGAAGTTTCCCTACACGGAACTGGTTAAATCGTTGGCTTTTCATCGGGGGGTGCGGCCCCAAGAGATTATTTGCACCCATGAGGTGTTGAACCTTAGGGCTTGAAGGGCGCAAACCTTAAGACCAAGGCCTCCACCACTTGAGCCAACCCTTTGGGGTTGCCATAGCAGTAATATTATGAGCCCATAGCAGTAATATTACGAGACCAATAATGAAGATTATGAAGATGCAGATGTTTCAATTCATATATTTTTAAAAAATATTTAAGTTTAATAAATTAAGAAAATACATGGTGAGATGCTTCCAGTTTCAAAGTGAGTCTCAAGTACGTATCCAATCAGATAAGCACTAAAATGTGTCTTTTTCTAATAGAAATATTACAGCAAATGATAGCTCAATAGATAATTAGAAGAAATAGGCCGAAGGGATACAGTATAAAAGATTCTATTTTTTAAAAATAATAATAATAATAGAAGGATGAAATCATCTGATTTCTGGCAAATATTGCAAACTTCACACACATATTCAACTCAAAAGGGTCTTAATGCCAAGTTTGCCTAAAAAGTGAAAGACAAATGAAATGCGCAAAGTAGCCTTTCTTGTTTTCCATAACTAACAAATTTGACTATGGAATGAAGGTGAGCCAAATATTTAGTTCCTTAGACACGGACTCATGATGTCAAATGCGAACTAGGAAAAAAAAAAAATTCAATTTTGCCACAACAGAAGTGTGGTTTAGTGAAGCAACTGAAAGATTGGATAATATCCAGGAAGAAAAATTAGAGAAACTGCAGACAAACGTGCTGCTTTTTCTTGAACGATAAATCAGAATTCCTCTAGCTGAATACATCTGTACAACGTAGAGGCAAACTATGAGGATAAGATAGGAATTGAAAAGCTTCACAAATATCTTGATATAAGATCAATAAATCAGCTAAATACCATCAAAGCTACCGATAATTACACTTCAATTCAATTGGCAAGAAAAGCAACAGCAAGAAGAGCATATTCATTAGCATTCTAGTTACAGTTTGTTTGCTATCCTACTCCAGAAACAAAACAAATAAATCTAGATATTACTAAACAACAAAACTTTTGCCCAAAAAGAATCTGTAGCATGTAAAGATGAGGAAGAGCTCACCTCCCAAACAATCATGGCATCCTGGTTGGTCCCTTTCTTGCCTTGTTGGGTAAACAAAGACGCCGCTTCACTAGACCCATTCAAGAACATCCTCCCCGGAATTCGATGTAGCGGTTCATCCCTCCGAAACTCGAAGGAAGAATTCCGTGAGCCAAGCCTTTTCTTCGAATTCTTTCGCTTCCTGAACCCCCCCACCGCAGGGGACAGCGGCGAACCGGGGATAGGGCTCCTGCTTTCTGCAGACAAGCAGGACCCCATTCTGAGGGCCCTGACTATGCTTAATATGCACTCCAGAGGAGCCAAACAATCGCACCCCCTATTCTCAATTGATGGATCCGTCAGAAACCCCTTTGGTGAAATCCCACAAACCTCTCCAATTTCACAGCCTCAACTGAAGATAAATCCACTGATTCACCTTTTAACCTCTTAAATCACAATTCTTCAGCAAATCGAGCAGAACCCTTTTGAATTCACAGCCAAATGATCAGATTAACACGCTGATTCTCCCTTCTTCTTTTTTTTTCTGTCGAATCACAATCTACCGGCGGCTTGGCACAGACCCTTCAGAACTCCCAGCCTAATTATCATGCCAATCCGCAAATTCACCCTTAAAAGCTCCCCGGGTGTGCATCCAAATCCAGAAAACAGAATTCAGCAAGAATCAAAATCGGAATCAAATTCTCAAAGCTTTCAACCTACCATTCGCAAAAGGTACTTTTTGTAACTGTTTCAGGGTTGAAGCACGAAAAATTGCCCACCACCTTTTTACCAATCTTTTAATCAGAGAAATGACTCAAAAGCGAAAAAGGGCATGTAGTAAGATCTATTGGAGATACCATTTTTTTCCCATGTCTAACATGCAATAACAAATCTCCAAAACAAACCCCTTTCAATCTTTACAAAGCCATCGACTGTAATCCCACAATTTTGACCAAAATGAAACCAAATCACTTCAACCAGTGATTCCTTATCAGATCAAGCTTAATTACAATCGAACTGAAAGCAAAAACCAACCAGAATTTGAGCAAACTAAGGTAGTCTTGCCCCGCACACAGAATGCCAACCAAAAACAGAGCCGCAGAGTTTACAGCTTCGCACAAAAAGGCTAACCTTAATTAATGAACGTTAGCACAACACAAGAAATGGGTAAAGAGAGAAATTCACAGAAAGCGAGTGTAGAGAAAGAGAGAGAGAGACAGAGACAGAGAACTTGTAGAGAGATAAAGAGTAGAATACGAAAAAAAGAGAAAAGTACGAAAGAAAGAAAGAAAGAAATCGCAGCCACCCACAAGAAGAAAGATCGCACTAAACCCGCTCTTCAAGACGTGACCTTCAGAAACTACGTGAGAGAGAGACAGACAGAGACACAGAGAGAGAGAGAGAGAGAGAGAGATTAGAGAGAGACAGGGGTGGAGGATTAGAGAGAAATGTTAAAGGGATTAGACCTTGTCTGTCACTTTCAGAAATAAGTGGGTTAGGATAAATAAATGTGTAAACGAGTAAAAACAACATTAATGGAGGAGTGAAATGCGAAATATAAAAAATTTATTTTTCACTTATTTACTTATTTTGTTGTTTTTAAATGAGAAAAATTATCACACACTTTCTAATTGGGAGAGTTGGTTGACTTGACTTGGTTCAGAATCGACACTGCCTTTTCCGATTCCTTGGCCTCTATTTCTCCTCAGGTTTTTTATATTTTTCTCCAATGCCCTTTTCTTTTTCTTTTTTTCCTAAGCTTGATTATAGTTTAAGAAAAAATAATTTTAATGACCCACATTTAATTTTACTCTCTTTCATAAAAAATAATAATAAATAACAGAAGTTTGGTAAGCATAATGACTATTCTATTAAACAAATAAATAACTATTCCTAATAATAGAAAAATGTGAAATAAAATAGTTATTCCTTTTGTGATAACACATATATTTTTACTATTGAAATTAAATCAAAATTAATAAAATACCATTTTTTTTAAAAAAAATAATAATAACTAAGGCTTTGTTTTTGTTAAGAATGTGGAACTCTGGCAATAGGTTTTGGCAACCGACGACCACCAAACTTCGGCGGTCGACTGCGAATTCAGAGTAATCGAAGGTGGATTTTCAGTTTATTTCGGTAGCGGATTCGGACTAATTTCAAGGGTGGCCAATGGCGATGTCTATAATTTTTGATTTTATTTTTAATATAGTCTATTTCTTAAAGAATAATTATCCTCCTAATTTTTTTTTAGAAGAATGGATATTGGAAATTGCTATTCAAAGGCTAAAACATTATACCATACCATGAAGTGGTGGTTATTATATTCTATGAATATAAATCTTTGCACCAAACTTACCCTTCAAATTAAGTATTTTATTTTCCTCATTTTCTCACAATCCATACATATGAACTGGAAAATGATAACAGGTTGGAAATGAATTAATTTTTTTTTCTTTTTTCCTTTCACTGTTTTTCTTGTCATAAACATTTGAAGTACACCATGTTGTTGGGAGTGTTTTTTTTTTTGAACTTTTGGTAGGATTTGAATGACAGTTGTTGCAAATAAAACTTTCTACCAAACCAAACAACAGTACTTGTCAACAGAAAACTTTAGTCATTACTTTGTAGAATGCCCAAATAAAATTCTCAAACAATAAATAAACTTGCCTCTTCAATGACAATTAATGCAACCACTCCCAACATATCCTTATTAGATTACATTTTACATTCTCTAGTATATATCGATAGGAAAATGTTAGGGGTTCTCTCTATAATGTTCTCTTGGGGTTCTTCTAGAGTTATAAAACATGATTTAAGAAAAAATAAAATTGTAATGGCCTTTACTACCGGTTTTTGTAGGCATTAGCACCAAAATTGAGGCATTAACATTAAATTTATGATGATCAAATCCATTTTTGGTGACACTATCCCTAAAGGATTAACTTTTCACCCTTAGATTTTAGTTTTGAATCCAAAAACAAGTTTTAAAGCATTAGAACATAAATATTAACTCATAAAAATTAATCTGTTGGTAAAAACACAATACTACAATTTTATTTTTTCTTGAATCATGTTCTATGTAAGCCTAGGAGAACGTCAGGAGAACACTACGGGAAGAACTCCTAACAAACCCCATATCAATATATGGTGCACATTATTTTAAAATTTTAAATAATATTTTAAGTAAACGCTTCAAATTTTATATATATATAAAAATAAAAAAATAAAAAAAAAACTTAGGATGTGGCTATACCACACCCGTGCATTTTTTTTTTCTTCTTTTATATTTATATATATTTTTTTTATTATAAGTAATATGTTTCACACTATGATTAGTGTTGATGTAACACATTAACGAATTTTATCAACTTTTTTTAACGATATGGGACCTATTTATTTATTTTAAAAACCACATAATCTAAGTGCATTATAAAATATACATAGTGAGAGAATGTTGTAAAAATTGTCCAAGAGAATGTTGTAAACCACATAATCTCATTTGGCCGACTATTAATTCCACCGTCATCGCCTGCCACTTTCAATGATAGATCGTAGTTCCAATATTTTCTTTCTGCCATTCTTGTCATCCATGTGATGGGAGTACTTCATACACTCTGAGAAGGATTAAAAAACATAAAAATAATAAAAAGTAAAGCAGGGTATTTAAAAAGAGGTAGATCCATCGGTTAAAAAAACAAAAAAAAAAACTGGTTTTGTTATACTGCAAATAGAACTATTTGTTATAAGAGTATTTGATACAGCCAAGCTAAATGTTATTATGTTAATAGCATTCTACATCCAAGGCCTAGTTTATTTTCTATGGCCAAGATTTTATTTTATACATCCAACGATGTGTATAGTATTATACTATTAAAAAAATTAAATAACGTGTCAATATATTTATATAAAATTATAAGAAAAGAACATTTTAACACCTTTGGTTGGCACTTGAATTTTTTTTAAATTCCGTAGTAGTTTTTTTTTTTTTTTTTTTTTTTTACAATTTACTCCCTTAGTAAATCGAAATCACAATAAAATTCATGCTGTCAAAATTTTGTTAACTGCCGTTAGTCTGCGTCAAAACGGTGCGTTTTGACGCATTAAAATTTTAATTTTAAAAATTAATTTTTTTTTTAAAAAAAAAAAAGAAGAAGAGAATGCAGAGGTGGCCGAACTACCCCCATGGCTCAGGGGCTGGTCCGGCCACCCCAAGAATATATGCAACATAGTAATATGAGGAAGAAAGTTCAAAATATCATGTCAAGCCCATCATAAGAAGCCCACACGTGTCATGACATAGAAATGTCACATGTCCTAAAAAATAAAAATAATTAAAAATCTAAACTCTAAAAAAAAATTGAAAAATTATGGGGTGGCCGGGCCACCACATTTTGGTCATTGGGGGTGGCTGAGCAGTTTCCTTAATTTCAAAATTATTTTCAAAACCCTTAGACAAAATACATAAGCCTATTTGTTTTGAATGAAAAAATGCCGTTAACTTTGTTGCTAGATTTTAAAAAAAAAAATCATTCGTTGGCACTATTGGATTAGCGAGTTAGTTCCTCAATGTTTTATCGTCAAAAGCTATGCTACTTTACCCATTTCTTTTTAAGGATATGCCACAGAAATAACGGCATACTTATGGTTCCATCAAAGTCTGTTTCCAAGGTATCTATGGAATTGTGGTTGGGACGCTATATGGCTAAGTTAAGTTTGAGTAAGGCATCTAGGTCAAGAGCTCTCAAACAAGGAGCAAATGTACTCCATAGCCTTAGAAGGTGAGGACTATTAAGTGCAAAAGAGGATGGCATGCACCCTCTAATTATTAGTGTACAATTCTTTTACAACTTTTTGATACATGTCCACATGCATCTTTCAATTACATGCTAACACGTGTTAGCAAGTTGTACAAAAATTGTAGACCATATGTAGGACTAGCATTTTTTTTCAAAAGAATAAAAAAGAAAAAGAAAAAAAGCTTGGAGAAGTTCCATGATAAGTAAGTTTTATGAAGCTATGGTTATAACCAATAGAAAAAGAAACTAAATAGCTCTTCTATGTTTTGAGAAACTTCACAAATGACTCCTAAACTATCATGCGATTTGAAAAGATTATCCCAAATTTCAAAACTTTTCAATTCCACCCTCCCCCGAACTTTCAATTTGATTCAATCTACTCATCTCTGTTAGTTTTTTGACATTAAAAGTGAGGAAATAACGTTTATACCCTTGAAATTTTTATAAAATTTCAAATTTACCTTAATTTCAAGATGAAAATAAATAAATAAACGAAAATTAAAGGGTAATTTGGTCTTTTTATTGGTTTCCATTAGGGTTTAATGACAAAAATTGACAAGGGAGGTCAATTGTATCAAACTGAAAGTTTAGGGAGTGAAATTGAGAATTTTTGAAATTCGTGGGAGTCTTCTCAAAACGCGTGATAGTTCAAGGGTCCTAAGTGAAATTATCAATTATTTTTTTAATTAGAAATACCTGATTTATTTTACAGTTCATGTCCCTCTTGAATCAACTTCCAAAGTCTGTAATCAAAATTCCTGTTGTTTAGCTTTTGCGTAACGTGGAACCAAATATCAATTATTTAAATAGTCAGAGACACCCTAAAACGGATTTAATAATGTTTAAAAGCCCCACCCACCCATATGAATTGAAACAGTTTAGTCAATACGTTCGTCTCTAGAAGTCGAACAATATAATATTATACAAGACTCTTTCTGCGACAACATTATATCATATATTATTTGATAAAAAAATTATATTATTTTGTGAACATTTTCTCCCTCAAGTTTCACGTTTTACGTGTGATGAAACAAGTTGACAGAGAAATTAGGAGTTGGAGAAAAGGAAAGGCCAGAACACTTCTTTTGAAATTAGGTGGAGCCACCCCAATAGTCTTTTGGATTAAAGTCATTCATTTTTTGGACATGATTTCAAGCTAAAATGGGTCCAACCATTTGAATCATTCTCTCATTTTACAATTGCTTCCGGTTAATTTGTCCACCTCTAGCACGGGCCATGGCCCCACAAGCTATTGGATAATTGGTTAGTGGCCCCTACACATATTGTTTTACTTTTTAATTTTTGTGAGAGGCTCATGCACAGTTACTTTTCTTTTCATTCTTGGTAGTCTATAAATAATTCAACATGAATAAAAAAGTCATTAACTTTACAAGGAAGAGAGTGCGAGAAGAAATCCCATTTTAGCCATATTAATTGCTTTCTAATATACATGGCATATTTCCTAAGCCACAATTTATATTGAGCTGCCCCGGTCGAACCGTATACTTTTATGTATGTATACCAATGTATCTTTGTATCTCATACAGCCAAGCAAGTGCTCTCAGTTGAGCTTGAGGGTTCACCAAGAAACTCTGATCGCAGCTGCATCAAAAGCCGGCCAAGGTAATTCAGGCCCTCTCCGTCTCGCCCTCCGCCCCAAAAGAGATCATGTGGTGAAGCTTCAACTAGCACAGAACCAGCAGTTGAGAGCAACATGGAATTCAAATGAGGGTAAATCGAGAATTTGCATTTCAATGCCCTGTACATGACATCAATCTTCACACTCTCCCAATCTGATCTTACCTGTGTGCCACACACAAAATAAGCTTGAATCAATTTGAGAAGGAATCAATAATGTCGGATGTATTTCGCCTGACAAATATGATGTATATCTCTTATTAACAAACCTTAACACCTATTCCTGGCCTCCAATACAAAAGTGAATTGAATTCTTTAGAAACATTTCTTAGATCTAGCTCACTTGATAAATGTTAAGGAAAATCATCAATCACGCTTTCCACAACTACAATGCACATGCACATGCTCTTTATAATAATTTTTTGATAAATAATTCATTTCATTGGAAAGAAGCAGCAAAGCTGAAGCATTTGCAGCATTTACTGATTGATGGTGATTACTCTGTTTGGGCTACTTGTGCCAGAAAGTATCTTATCAAGAATAGAAGCACTTGGAGTTTGAAGATCCCAGGGGACTCCTCTTGGTCTTAAAGAAATATTCTTAGTAACAGGGAATTAGCAAGAGGCCTATCATGCACATAACTGGGATGGTAACACTACCTTACTCTGGAATGATTGTTGCCATCCCTTACAGCCTTTAATCAAGAAATTTGGAGAGGCTAATTTATGAATTGAGCCTTGATGGCAGTGCTACTGTGCATCAGACTCTGCAGCTATCCTCTTCAAGTTGGCCTTTTGCTATGTCTGTGGATTGGTTAGAAATTCAGAGAGCTACTACAGGGAATTTCAAGCAGTAGAGGGCAGAAGTGAGGAAATAGTTGGTGTGAAGCTGTTGAAGGTTGTTTCTCAGTCAAAGCAGCTTGGGAGGGATTGAGGACTAGGAAGCAGAAAGTAACTTGGGGTCACCTGGTTTGGTTCTCCAAGGCTATCCTGAGGATGTTCTTTATTATGTGGTTAGCTATTTAATACAAGTTGAGAACCATGGATAAACTGCTCCAGTTTGGCATAATATTTAGCAACAGCTGCACCTCTGCAAATCTGCTGCGCAGAAGATATGGACCACCTATTATTTGAATATCTACAGTCTGGTAGAATTTGGACCAGATTGTGTGTGATATGCAATATTCAGTGGTTTCCTCATCACTGGCAAAATACCTTTGCGTGGAGGTCCCAGACTTACAAAGGAAGGTCATTACGCTCCATTATCTGTGGACTGATCCTTTTTAGTGCAGTATATCATATTTGGAGAGAATGAATTCAAGAGCTTTAAGAGATGAGAAGAAGCTGCCTGAGAACATATTGCACGAAGTCATGAATTGTGTGAGAACCAGGCTGTGTGATCTGAAGAAAGTGAAGAGAAATGACCAGAAGAAATGGCAGTAATGTTCTTGGAAACTTCTATTTCAATTTATGATTGTTGATACTTTCTCAACGAAACTTTAGTTTAAGCTTCTATAGTTGTTTTACCATTGTAAAGTGGTTGTACTGCTATTTTGTTTCCATTGCTGGGGTATGCCCCTGTGCTATAGTAAAGGTTTTTCCTTCTGATAAAATTCACATAAAAAGAAATTGTTTGATTTCCTTCTGGTCTTCAGATACAGACCCTAGTTGCAACCTATCAAAATAAAATTCTCAGGCAGAAGAGTACGTTTTTTCTGTTTATAGTTCTTTATAAATGAAAACACATCGAATCGAGAGACTGACAGTAATATCAGATCCAAGTATTCATACCAGATCAGGCTGCTGCCTCAGCATTGACCTTCCCATTCGTGCTGCTTCCTCCGGACTTTTTGCAGATTTTATCTTTTCAACACAATCCCATGCCACAGGATTATTCACCCCAGCAAACTTGTGTGCCTACTTATCGAAGAAGTTTTTGAGAAAAATTCTACAATTGCTGCATTGCACAAAAATAAATTATGCAGAAAAGGAAGTACCTGGTAGTAATGCTCTACACTTAACCAAGTGGCATAATCACCATTCTCATCTGGCATCTCAATTGGATGAGGAGAAAAATTTGAAAAAGCGCCATATGGATCCCATGTTTTATAGAAGAAAATAATGCTTGATTCATGTGGAGTTACAGTAGGATCAATTGCAAAAGTTTCATCCACTGATGGGATCACCGGTGCGACATCTGGTAAGGGCTGAAGGACTCCACTAATAAGCATGTCAGGTCCAACCTGTAGTTCATTTTTGCAGAAGCACAATGCAATATTGATCAAGGTCCTGCACCATTATTTCAACTAAAAGCTTCCATCTTAAACAGAAACTGTATAACTTGATCCTTTTCTTTTTTTTGGCATTGTTTAGGCTGACCAATACATCACTCTGTTGAGAACAAGATCTCTTAGGGTCACTTTGCGCATTTTCAATAGATTATTTGAAACCAATCAGCAATGGTGGGCAAAGAAAAATATGTATAGGAAACTTCAAATCTGGTAAGCATAAAGTGTCTAAGTAGGTTAGAGCTCCACTCTCAGTGGCTAGAACAGCGACAACCATATATTTAGACATAATAATTTTATATTTTTATTATTACTTATTTAATTTACCATAAATATTTGATTATTAGTTCCACATTATGCCAAATTAAAGGTCAAAACTACATCATTTTGCTCCTTATTATTCAATATAATTGTTTATAATTGTTTTTACCAGTATCTTGAACACAATGAACAGAAGCCAAACACGCTGAAATAGATGGTACAAAGTCCAGTTTTTCATACTTTTGGAGAACTTCCAGCTATGAAGGAGACAAAAAGCTATGTGAAGTAAAAGAAGAAAATATCAATTTTTCTTTTAATGAATAATAATAATATTATTGAAAGAAAATGGCAAATCCCTCGTATACGAAGAGTATACAAAGAGCTGAAAACCATAAAGACTGCTACAATCTAAAAGGCAAATCAAATCTACCAGATTCTTTGAGTCAAAATTAGGAACACTATAATAATCCAATCCAGACAACATCCACACCACCCTTCTAGACAAACACTGGGGGCAACTCACATGAGATCCGATCCAAGTGCATGGCAGAGGAAAAATCACCCATGGGGAGAGGATAATCATCTTCCTCCTCATGAGAAGCTTAATATTAGGTTTTAGAAATTGGCCTTATTCAGTGTACCAGAACTAATCTTCTTGTTCTTTTTATATCCTTAGTGTTTTGGTGTGAAAAAAGTTTGGGATTAGGGTTCTGTGAGTTTTCGTCATGAGGATGTCATGACAAATTCATGACATTCCTGGGAGGAAGCCTGTTAAGCTCACTATATAATTTCGTCTTGACGACGTTACTATTCAGTCATGACGAAATCATCTTGTTCTTCCTGTTAAGCTCACTGTGTAATTTCGTCATGACAACGTCATCATTCCGTCATAACAAAGTTTGGCTGCTCTACCTTCACTTACTATGTAATTTTGTCACGACAACATCACCATTCTGTCACGACGAAATCTGTTCAAGAAGTCTCCAAAGTTCACTGAAGTTTCATCATCATGACATCAGCATCCCATCTTGATGAAAAGTCCCAAGACCTACCAAGTGTGAGAAAGATAAGGATGAAACCCTAGTTTCCATCATGAAGATACACCGCCACTGTCATGACAATGTAAGCTCAGAGAAGCTACTGTTGACATCGTCAAAATAGAAGTGTTGATATCCCTTGTTCGAAGAGTTTGCGTTCCAGAGATTCGGCACTTGGACATTACCAGCACATCACCTCGGGGTCATTTGGAAGTCATGACATCATCTAGGACAATTATGGGTGTTATGTCCCATGATGAGTTCCCGACAAAATCAGGCAGTAAGTTTCGTCATCAGGTCATCATATGACAAGTTGATGACAAAATTGTGCATTTGCAGAGTTGAAGTTTCTATGAAATTTTGTCATGACGGTAGGATTTTCTTCATGACAAAATTCTAATCTTGCGGGCCATTTTTGACATAACAAAAGTCCTAGTTTGAAAAAACTCATGAAACACAAAATTGTAGATCTGAGAATGAGCTTTCCAATGCCACTAAGTTTGAATCATTTGGAGCCCAGGATCAAAAGTTATGGCCAAGATACCCTAACTAATTTGGTTTCCTTTTCACAGAATTCCTGCTTTACCCCTTCCTCTTCTATAAATAGAATGAGAAGCTCATTCAGGTTTTTTAGAAAAGCCAATCAAAAAAACACCTTAGAGAACTTTGATGTTCTTGCTTCTCCTTGGTTCTAATAAGGAAATCTTACGAGGCCTAGAACTTCCCCTCTCTTGATGTGGTGATTTGTCCCATTGCTCTTACTCGAGCATTGGATGTTCATGTATTGGAGAGGAAGTAAAAGTATCCCTTCACCATTATTGTTCCAAGAGAGATGTGTTTCCCCTCTCTCAATGTGTTGTTGATCTAACCACACCATACACATCCTTCAACCACCAAGAGTCTACCAAAGGGGTCGGTAAGGAGATGGACTATATAAAGATTGTCGAGGTAGAAGGCAAGTAGAAAGCTTGTTGTCCATTTAAAAAAAAAAAAAGCTTGTTGTCGTACAAAGTCTATGATTTGCAACAAGGGTTTACAAGTGTCCTTTTGTCAAAATATTCTGGATCTTCATTATAGTAATTTTCTGGGATTTGTTGCCCCATAATGGTTTTTCCCTTTAATTTTTTTCAAGGATTTTCACTTTGTCAACAAATCTCATGTTGTCAATGTGAGGTTTAAATATCCTTACAAGTTACAATTTGTTTTTATATATATTACTTGAAGTGTTTGTTGATTTGGGGATAGAACATGATCCTCGTGCTTTAACACTTGAGTCCATTTTTATAAATGCACAAAGACATGGTTGCATTATAGACGTAAGGACATAGAAATGAATAAACATACGCATACGAAAAATACATAATGGGATGCTCCTATAGACACAATAAGCCTATCTAAGTACTTACATATACGTCTCAATGACAGCATTTAGTTAGGTACTAGAACACATAATCCCGTACATGAGCTATCAAATTTTGAGACATTCATTTGCATTAGAAGTGAACACCGCTAGGATGGTATAAAAGACCTTTGCCCAGTGACTGTCACGCCAATGCTGGATCCTAGGGAATTCACCTTGATAGTTTACTAACCTTCAATATTTTGCAAGAAGTGGCCACTAGACAAACTCATGCACCAATGCCCCAATTATGCCTCACAGCCCAAGACTTTTAAAATTTCACCAAGCAGTGGCCCTTGCATATCTAAAATAATAATACATTCTAATCTGTTACATTTGCAAAGACCCAAGGTCCCCATTTTTTCATGGGGTTGGGAATGCTATAGAAGAATAACCTAGTTACTAACTATTAACTATATGTATCGAAGAAGACATTAGATTCAAAAAGGACTAACAGGGGAGGAATATCAGCTTAAAAGGCAATAGTTATCAAAAAACAAATTGTACAATATCCAATTATGATAACAAGTTTAGCCAACACCAACAAATAAAATCTCAAATCTACACCAACCTGCTCATAACAAACATCAATCAAATCTAAGGCTTGTGACATCTCAACCATCCCAAGTTCAGCCACAGGTGATGGTGCATTCTTTCCGCCAATAATTTTTGGAGCAACAAATGCAAAGACCTACAAACAAAATTCATAGTCCATGAAAATCCATAATGTGAGCCAAAACCATACTAAAGCCAAAAGCAGCCCAGAAACAGGAAACTATTTAATGAAAATCTATTCCCCTCAACATATCATTGCATATTTTTTGTATTGTTTCAGACCAACAGCCGCAGGTTTAACCAGAAAGAAGCAAAGTCTTTCTTCTTCTTTTTTATAATGAATTGAAATATCATTAAAAACAAAAGGTGCCCCTATGCACACAGGAAGTATACAAGAGATGCTACCCATGTAGTAGGAGTAAGAAGAATAAGAAAATCATAATAACTAATCACTAAAGGAGAAACAAAAGCAGCTGTCCAAAGATACGAAATGTTGAAGAAAAAATATTTCAACTCTTCTAAAGTCTTCTCGCAGTCCTCAAAACAACTATCATTCATTTCTCTCCAAAAATAATACAAAAGGCACATAGTAAACAACAGTACTCTGAGAGCTGTCGACAGTCCACCAACAAGTAAACAAATCAACTACTAGTCTAGGCATTACCTAAGACAACCCAAATCATTTGAAGAAAACATTCCAAATAGCACAAGCAATCTCACACTAAAGAAGGTGGTCCACAAACTACCAATTCTTTTTGCACATAACACACCAATCAACCACAATAACATGCCGCTTCCGAAGATTGTCTATGGTAAGGATCTTTCTAGGGCCACCAACCACACAAAAAATGCCACCATCAATGAAACCTTAGTCTGTCCTCCAAATACTTTTCCAAGGATAACAAAAACCATCATGACAACCCATGACACTATAGAAGGATTTAACACTAAACAACCCTCTATTGGAAGGGATCCGCTACAACCTATCTTCCCCTTCACTTCTAATTCTTACCAAATACAACTTGCAGAACGAGAGAAAGACATCCTCCTCCCAATCCTGAGCCGCTTTAGAAACGATAACATTCCATTGAATGGCACCTCCAAAAAAATCCATGTGAGCCTCAACAAAAGCATCATTTCCGCAAACAATACCAAATAAAGCTGGAAAAGCATCCTTAAGGGTCATATCCCCACATCAAAGATCATGCCAGCACGCTAACCTTTGAACCATCACACACTTCAAATTTGATGTGATTACAAAACTTCCCCCAACCCCACCTAATTTTCTTCCATAAACCCACCCCGTACACCCCAACAGGCTCACTAGAACACTACCCTCCCCAAGAACTTCCATATTTAAAGTCCACCACCACTCTCCACAAAGCCTCTCTCTCAAGACCATAACGCCAAAGCCATTTACCAAAGAGAACATGATTAACCTCAAAAGGTTTCTAATCCCCAACCCTCCCTCAGTGATCAGGGTACACACCTTTAGCCAACTCATCAAGTGCTATTTGAATTCTTCACCTATCCCACCCCCGAAGAAATCACATTGGAGCTTCTCAATACGGTTAGCAACACTAGAAGGGAGAGGAAAGAGGAACATGAAGTACATAGGTAAGTTGGATAGGGTGTTCTTGATAAGGGTAACCTACCACCCTTAAACAAATACAACCATGTCCAACGAGCTAACCATGGTTCTATCTTTTCAATAACACCGTCCCAAATATGCTTGGCCTTATAGGATACCCCCAATGGAAGACCGATATACTTCAAAGGCAGGGACAAAACCCCACAACCTAAAATCCAAGCCAACCTAGCCATATTATCAACATTTCCCACCAAAACCAATTCCGACTTGGCTAAGTTTACCTTCAAACCCGACACAGCTTCAAATAATAAGAACAAGCTCCGTAAATTGTAAAGATGATTTGGGTAAGCCCCACAGAAAATCAAAGTGTCATCAGTGAACACAAGATGAGAGATATCAACCTCTATCCTTATACAAAAGCCAGACAACAAATCTCCACTCACAGCAATTGAAATCATCAAACCCAACACCTTCATCACTAGAACAAACAGCAAAGGAGACAAAGGATCCTCTTGCCTTAAGCCTCTAGAAATGCTAAAGAATCTTGTAGAAGAGCCATTCACCAAAACCAAAAACTGCATTGAGGAAATACAATGAGCTATCCAAGAGCACCACTTCCCCCTAAACCCGCATCTTCTCAGCATGTACATCAGAAAATCCCAATTAATATGATCATAAGCTTTTTCTAAGTCCATTTTACAAATAACCCCTGGTTCTCCAAATCCCAATCTGCTATCAAGGTGTATTCATTGGCAATAAGAATATGATCTAAAATTTGCCTACCTGGAATGAATGCATTTTGTGACTTAGATATGATCCTCTCCAACACCATCTTAAGCATGTTCGCTAGAATCTTAGCAATCATCTTATAGATGCTACTACAAACTAATTAGGCGGAAATCCTTGGAGTTTACAGGAGTTTACAGCCCCTAGGATCTTCGGAATGAGGGTGAGGAACGTAGTATTAAGGCTTCTCTCAAACTTACCACTAGCATGGAACTCATAAAAGGCCTTCAAGATGTCCTCTTTCAAAACAGCCCAACAAGCTTGGAAGATAGGCCAATCCAGAAAGAGAGTGAACCTTGGGGTTTCAAAACCATATGGCGTCTAAAACAGACTATATAACTATGATTCCGACTGGAATAAAAGCCACACGAAGAGAGAGAGAGAGAGAGAGAGAGAGAGAGACATAAAAAGACATATTTACAAGAAGGTATTGAAGCCCACATATTCTGAGCAATCATGGATGCATACCAAGTATACAAAGTGCAATAGAAGATCCAAGCGTCAATCAGCAATTGGTTGCAGCTCATGATAGTTGCAACTTCATCGTTACAATAAATAACACATGTATACATCTTGCAATTAATATGGCCTTCATGCATCTAAAACAAGAGATGAGCAACGAAAAAAAAAATCTGTCTATCAAATTTAGGATGAAAGAAAGTGGTTGGCACCATATAAGAAGCCAAATATGATTATTAGATAAGTTAACTCCCCACTAACGAAATCCAGCTTGGACTAAAAATCTAAGATGACTCTTTGTTATGGTCAAAAAGCGAATCCAGCATCAATTCATACTTACGTCTAGGAGGAGGTTTGAAGAGTACATCACACTGTTAACATTTACTTGATTAAGTTATACTCAGTAGACAAGTGAACAATATATATGGTTTTGATACAAATTAGAGGAGAAGCAGAAAAAATACCTTGTGTATTACTCCAGCCGAAATAGCAGATGCAGCCAGTGTCCCCCCACATTCCCACAGAATTGAAAGATACCCACGATCATGAAAATATTCCATAACATCCCTAGGATTCAAGATTTCAAACTCCACCACTTCTACTCCTTTAGAAGCAAGCAATTTCTGGAAACTCCTTCTAGCTCCCCTTTGTGTTACAACTATAGTTGATACATCAGATACATCCCAAAGGTTTGCTTCCTCAGGAAGATCAAGCGTCTGCGTCATTACAATGCGCACAGGCATGTGCCCACCTCCATGTCTTGCAGTTAATCTTGGATCTAATTCAGAAAAGAATTAGAATATATAGCAATATTTTGAGCATTTTCAACTACTATACTATTAAAACAATCACATAGTTGCAAGTAATGAAGAAACTTACTGTCCTTGCGTACTGTATTTCCTCCTACAATAATGGCATCACTTCTACCCCGCAACTCAAAAACTCGACTCCTAGACGTTTTACTGCTTATCCATGCTGCATGTCCACTACTAGCAGCAATTTTTCCTGTTCATGTCTAACAAACTTATACCATTCACCTTTTTAAAAAGAGAATGAAATACTTGAAAATCAGTAAGAAGTTTATAAAAATCTAATGCTCACCATCAAGAGTCATTGCATACTTGATAACTGAGAAGGGAACTTGCGAAGCAGCTCTACATATAATGGGAGCATTGACCAAGTGGCATGACTTTCGAGCTTCCTACAATACACAATTTTAACATGTTAGACTATAGTGTTAAAATATTAATTAAATGATTAAATTCAATATGTCCTATCACCTTAAGCTTTTGGAATAATTGATGGTTTAATATAGTATCAGAGCAAAAGTCTTGAGTTCGAATCATATTTCCATAATTCAACATCGCATTTTAATTGAACATTTCAAGTGTTGGGTTTCACTTATTGAGAGGGAGAGTTTGAGCCCGCTCATGAAGGGAAGTATTAAAATATTAATTAAATGATTAAATTCACTATTTTCTATAAGCTTAACATTTTATGATAAATTAAGATTTAACATGGTATTAGAGTCAAAGTCTAGAGTTCGAACCTTAACTCAACAGTTTACCCTCCATTTCGGTTAAATATTCCATTTAAGCTTTTGGGAATAACTGGTCATTTAACATAAAGCACAAAAGTTGATTTCATTAAATAGCTTGGAATACCTATATGACTCATTATAGTCATCCAACAAAAAAAAGAAAAAAGAAAGGGGGCGGCTAAGTAAACATACTTGTATTCCATGCTACAAGAATTAATGTTGTCCACTCTAAAAAAAATCATTAAATTCTCTATAGGTTGTGTTTTCCATCCATCTCTGCATCATTTGGAACAAGCGTGATTTTAACATCATCTACTTTCCAAGCAAGAGATCTAGTGGTGCCCGATCATTCTCAGCTATGTCGGAGCTCTCCGAGTTCTTTTTTGAACAAGGGCTTATGGATATTCCTCTGGTTCGCAGTATCTACACATGGTCTAATAACCGTGATCCTCTTGCATGGTCTAGACTTGACAGCTTTCTTCTCTCTCTGGACTGGAAAGCCCACTTTTCGGATGTTTCTCAATAATGCCTCCTAGACTTTTATCGGATCATTTTCCTTTGCTGCTTGACTGCAATGATGTCACTTGGAGCAAGAGGTATTTTAAGATTGAAAATATCTAGCTAAAATCTGAGGATTTTGAGGGGGGTGAAACAATGTGGTCGTCTTACAATTTTCAAGGATCCCATAGTTTCGTTTTGGTGAAAAAAATTAAAAGTTTTTGAAACTTGACTTGAAAAAAAGGAATGAAGAGGTTGAGAAGTGGAAGAATGCTCTTTTGGTTGAACTCCATGATTTGGACATTATTGCAAAAGAAAGATCTCTATTAGTTGAGGAAAATGCAAGAAAGGTTGAGATTAAATGACTGCTTTCTTGGACAAAGTGAGTTGGAGACAAAACTCGAGGTCCCTTTCGCTGACAAGAATATAAAGTTTTTCAACTATATGGCAGACTCAAATAGAACAAACAACATTGTGGATTCCCTAGTGGTTAACAGATTCATCTCTTCAAACTCTACATAAATACATGAGCATACAATGCAATTCTACCCTCGTGTTTTCTTAGAACAATTCCATTGGTGACCAAAACTAGAGGTACTTAATTTTAACGTTGTTGGTGTTCAGGAGGCTTCATGGTTGGAAAGAGTCATTGAGGAAAGTGAGCTCTTTGAGGTGGTGAAAGAGCTATGAGTCATTAGCCACTATGAGTCTACTTATTCTAATATATATATATATATTGCACATATATATCTTATCCATTTAGAAGACCATTTAGGAACGATAAATTCACCCAGCCGAGGAAGAATTACAATTTACAGGGCGTAAAACAATAAAAATATTCTGATTCGAGTGGAAATACTATATTTAATATATAATTTATCCACCATTAAATTATTAAATTAACAATAAAGAAAAATAAAACGTGACAGATTGGCCATAGGACTATTATAAACTAGGGCAACAAATGTGGCTGAGCATACGACGATGCTGCCCGTTTTCATTTCATGGAAGTCCCCGGGAAAGGAAAGGGTTGTAGGTCAATTGACTTGGGTTACAGGTGTGGTTCTGGCTGTATTGACTGCACCTTTTGATGTGACTGGTTATTCCTTTCCTTAGGATCAAATTGGTCATTGGGGGTTAGAGAGACACCTGGCCTGTAAGCTAGCGCCCTTAAAAACCCATTAAGTACTTAATAAGGATTTGTCATTAGTAATGGAGATCACATTGGTGGGAATATAGGCTGATATGTCTCCGGCTTGTGTTTCAATGATGGGTAAGGCAGTCAAGCTACCTGCACATGTCGGGTCCGATTGTGCCGACGACTTCTAAACAACGATAAGGCTCCAATCTTTGATGGCTTTTCTCTAGCTTTCTTTCAGTCTTTCACGTAGGTTCGAAAAGAAGATGTCATGAATGTCTCTCATGAGTTCCATGTTCATGATAAGTTTGAAGGGAACCTCAATGCCTCTTTTATTGCCCTTATTCCCAAGAAAGTTGAGGCAATGAATATTAAGAACTTTCGCCCTATTAGTTTGGTGAGCACCGTTTATAAAAACATCTCCAAAGTCCTAGCTAATAAGTTGAAAGCTATTTTGGAGAAGTTTATATCCAAGTCTCGGAATCCTTTTATCAGGGGAAGGCAGATTTTAGACTCAATCCTCATTGCAAATGAATGTCTCAACAGTATAATTAGATCAGAGGTTACAAATGTGTTATGCAAATTGGACATAGGGAAGGCTTACAATCCTATTAATGGGGAATTCCTATTATATCTGTTGAGTAGGTGTGGTTTTGGGGAGAAGTGGCGTGGATGGATGGCTCATTGCATCAATGTGGTTCTCTGTCTTGATCAACGGAACTCCACCCGACTTCTTTAATAGCTCTCGCAGCTTAAGACACCATCCTTTAACTCCACTACTGTTTGTTGTTGTCATGTCAAATGTCGTCTGCCACTATGGATAGGAGAAGGATCCTAAGTGAAATGGAGAGGGTCCATTTATTGTATTTAGGGGGGCATAATTATCAAGCTTCCTTAGTGGGTTCCAGGAATAATAACATGCTTCTTTAGTCTCATCTCTTATTTGCGGATGACACGTTGATTTTTTGTGAAGCTAATCCTAGTCATCTCTGCAATTTACGGTGTATTTTCTTATATTTTGAAGTTGTATCAGGGTTGAAGACTAACCTGGTTAAGTCAAAGAATGTCCCTGTCACTGCCATGAAAGACGTTGGAGGTTTGGCAAGTATTCTTGATTGTAAGGTGTCCTCTTTTCTCATGAAAGACTTGGGCCTTTCGTAGGGGGCTCCGTTTGACCACAAGAAATCCCGCTTCAATTTCCCGATGTAGTTAGCTACTCCAACTAGGATGGGGAAAAGGGATAAAAAAAAAAAAATAAGTGGTCAAATTGGACAAAGTGTTTTTAATTAATGTGATCCTCCCACCCTTCGACAAATAGAGTCGCTTCCAACCTGCCAATCGATGTTGGTGATGAGCATAAATTCTTTCTAGTCAATTGGTCCAAGATTTATACTTTGAGTTTCATCATGAGGTTTGGGGGTAAGGAACTTAATTTGGTTTAATCAAGCTCTCTTGGAGAAATGGCTTTGGCATTACGCTACGAAGAGGAAGGAGGCTTTGTGGAGATTAGTTGTGGAAACTAAATATGAGAGCATATGGGGTGGGTGGTTCTCCAATACGGTGTATGGGTCCTACAGGGTAAGGGTGTGGGAGATGGGTCTAAAATTTAGTTTTTCCACATATGGTGCGGAGATGAGACCTTGAAGAAAGCTTTCCCGATTTTGTTCAATATTGACCATTTTAAGGAGGTCTCAATGGCAGGCCATTTACTGTTTTCAAAAGACACTTATCAGTGGAATATTACCTTCATCAGATCCATGCATGATTGAGAGATGGAGATGGTCACCTATTCCTTCAATCTCTTGTACTTTGTCGGGTTGAACCGAGAAGGCGAGGATAGGATCTGTTAGTTCCCTTCAAAAAGGCAGACAGTCAAGGTCATATCTTTTTATAACTAGCCTTTATTTCCCTCGTAAGAGAATTTGAAGAAATAAAGCACCTACAAGAGTGGCTTTCTTTGTTTGAACAGCAGTGCTAGGTAAGTCCTAGTAATGGACTGGAGTTGCATGGAGAGACCAGATTGGTAAAGACCGTAATTTAGAATCATGGAGCATGGAAAATGATTTTAGATTGTTATATTTCTGGCCTCCAAAAATATTTTCAGCTCTCTAGGTTGTAACTGAAATCAATCTTTTCCATAATCCATCATTGTAATCACTCTTCGAATACCATTTCTTACTTCACAAGGGTTGTAGATGCAAATTTCTTGTACTCTTAAGAGTAAAATAGCTATTTCTGCCAAAATTAAAATTATGTCACCCATGATGTCTTTATTGTTCAATAGCTTCTGCACCTAGTAGATAAGTTCTACATTTTATAGTTTCTAGAGTGAGATACACTTTTCCTCTCCAGATGATCATGGCACATAAGCATATACACGCAAATGTGATCTTCATAGCAAGAGTTTAAGGCCAGACCACTGCTGCACTTATGTAAGGAAATGGATTCACTCATTAGGGAAACACTCTTCAAGTCAGAACCAATGCACTAATACATATATCCCAATAAATCATTCGTGTGGAATAACGGCACGAATTTATAGCCGCTTTTCCAGAAAAAGAAATGCATTAAATAGTCAAAAATATAGGAAATGTGGGAACTGGAGAGTATCAGTGAGCTATATTTGAGGGGTATTTTTGTCTTTTCACTTTTTGAGGGGACAAAAATTTCCAAAAAAAAAAAAAACTAACTATATATTATCCACTTCAAATGAATGATCCTAATTCGGAAAAGAGCATTACATTACCCAATTAAAGGGCCACCTTAATACCCATTACCAAAATTTACGTAAAACCTACCAAAAAACCGAAAGGAAAAAAAGACTAAGAATTCAAGTGTAATTGAAAAAGATTTGTACCTCTGTAATTTTACTCTTTAGATCCTCCCCAAGAACATCAACCTGAACCCCTTGACTCCTCAGTGCACGTACCGCATTGCCTCGGAGATGTTGCAAAGGGTGCCTCATCCCAACCACAACTCTCGAAATCCCTGCCTAATCAACATAGTTGTCATTTATATATCCCCCCAAAAAAAAAACACAGTAAAGAAACGAAAGTAAAATGTCACCTAAGCAAGCATTGCGATCAAAAAGAACAACAAAAAAAGGACCAAAGTGTTGAATGAAACCAAAATGCTAACCAACACGATGGTCAAAAACTGAAAAGGAATTGGCTGCTGTCATAAATGAAACAAAAAACAAAATCAAAAATTTCTGAGAAACGGCCAAACCTGGACGAGTGCGGAGACAGCGGTGCGGTCGCCGTGGCAGTCCCCGGGCTCCATGTTGATATATGCGGTGGCGCCTCTGCTCCACTCTCCGGCGGACTCCACGGCTTGGAGCTCAGCGGACTTGGTGCCCTGCGCGTAGAGGTAGCCCTCGCCGGCGACCTTGCCTTCGGGGGTGGCGATCAAACACCCGAAGTTGGGGTGCGGAGAAGTGAAGCCAGCGGACTTGTCGGCCAGCTCCGCCGCACGTTGGATGTAAGCGGCCTCGAGCGCGTGGTTAGTGTTGCTGCTGTTGATAGTGGCCTTGCAGAGTATCGGTGGCCTGTAACTGTAAGTTCCTAACGAAAACGCCATAACTCTCTCTCTCTCTATCTCTCTCTCTATCTCTATCTCTCTTATCTATTGGGTATTCTAAAGATTTGGTTTCGCCAAAAGTCGAAGGAAAACCCCAGTAAATAAGTACGTATTTATATTCAGGTACATGCGTAAGCTATAATTATATAAATTTAATACAAAATTTAGTAGGTTGGTAGACAAAATGAGCAATGGAGCCTAGAGTAGAGATACCAGTGTCAGAAATAATTTTGATGGTGCAAAATATTCTGGTTCATAATAAAGATAGTATGCACAAGGACAATCATTAATAAATAATAGTGCATTTTTTAGGTGAACGAAAGAACGCTAACGCAAATAGGGATGATCGCGGCCGAGAGATGAATCTGCGTAATCCTCAAAACCATTAACCTAGAGAGGACCGACAACATAGAAACCAGAGTCCACCAAGAGACAACCGAAACCGGGGTCAAAATCCTTAGGATAATAGGGAAAGAAGGGATGGCCGCAAGAGAGAACGAAGCCAACCTCGTCGGGAACCTCAACGACAAGTAGAGGCTCCTGAGATCAATACCATTGTTGGGGGATTTGCTGGTGGTGGAGAATCGAAGTCGGAAGGAAAGGCGTACGCTCGCAGGGCGCATCATGAATATATGTTGTAGAAAGGCCAATGAAGCAGTCTAGGAGAGATTCATTGGTTTCTCATATGCGAATTATGCGGGAGTATCGTTCCCTCGCGCTAATGCGCTGGTGGTCACGTTAATAGTTGCTAATCATAATATCCACCGTATTCTGGTGGATAATGGAATTTTAGCTAACATTCTATATTGGTAAATGTTCAAAAAAATGAATCCCATGCGAGAAATGATCATTCCATCTCATTTTCCATTGATGGAATTCACGGGAGAGCAAGTTCGGCCTATCAAGTCAATTGAGCTACCGGTCACAGCCGGATCATACTCGAGGCAAGCCACTATAATGGTGAAATTTTTATTGGTCAACCGACCATTAGCATACAACATAATCATTGGCAGGGCAATACTCAATGAGCTGAAGGCTATAACATCTACTCCCACTTGAAGATGAAGTTCCCCACGGAAAATGGGGTCGGTGAGGTGAGGGGAGATCAGCGGACAACCCGTCAATGCTACAATGTAGCTATGAAGGAGTGTCCCGAGGCATACAGGTTAGGATTGGATAATCAAGAAGAAGGTCAATAGAAATTACAAGGAGGGGAGCCAGTCAAGGAGTTAGAAGAATTCATGATTGGTGAACTAGACAAAAGGGTCAAGGTCTAGTCTCACCTTGATCCGACCATAAAGAAGGAATTGGTGTCTTTCCTCTAGAAGAACGGTTATGTATTTGCATAGAGCCATGAATATATGCCGGGAATAGCACCATTGGTTATGGTTCACAAGTTGAACGATGACCCAAGTTATAAACTGGTGTAGCGAATAGGGTATTTGGTTGAAAAAAGTCAAGCATCAACCAAAGAAGTGACAAAATTGTACGAAGCCAAGCTCATAAAAGATGTGTAATATACGACCTAGTTGGCCAACGTCATCTTAGTAAAAAGTCAAATGAAAAATGGAGGATGTACGTTGACTTCACCGATTTAAATAGGGCTTACCCGGAGGATAATTATCCATTGCCATGGATAGATTTGCTGGTTGACTTGCATCCGGCCACAAGCTTTAAAGCTTCATGGACTTATTCTCGAGATACACTAGATATCCATGCACGAATCAGACTTGGAAAATATTGCCTTCATAACCAATAAGGATTTATATTGTTACAAGGCTTTTGATTTGAAAATAAAAATTTTATATACAAAATAAAAAGAAATTAAATGAAAAAACTAAAAATAGAAAAAAGTTCAGCCATCCATCCCCTTTGGCCAAACCCCCCTAGATCAACCGAATGAGGGTGGCTTAGCCACCCCCAAACCCATTTATGGTGGTTTCAACCACACAATTTGGGCATATGGGGGTGGTCCGCCCACCTCCATGGGATACATTGGTGGTTTGGTACCTCATATCGGCCAAATAGAGGGCCGAGCAACCCCCAAATGGTTCAGCAATTCCCCACAATTTTTTTTTTTCTTAAAAAAAAAATATTGTATATAAACTTTTTGTTNCCAGCCGGGTCCTGGAAAAGTCCCAGGCAGGTCCTGGTCAAGTCCCCGGCAGGTCTCAAACAGGTCCCAATAAAGTCCTGGGTTGGTCCAGGTCAAGTGCTGAGCAAGTCCCTGGTGGGTCCTAGGCAGCTGCCGGTCATGTCTCGGGCGGGTCCCATTAAAGTTTCAGATAGGTTCTGGTCAAGTCCCGACGAGTCCCGGGCAAGTCCCGGGACTTACCCGTAAATTTAAAGTTTAATATGATTTAATGAATATATATATAAATTTTGTGATTTTCCGTACGCGTGGTAAACACCGTAAAATGTTTTCGGCAGAAAACATTTTCAGGGAAAATGATTTATCTGAAAATATTTTCCGACGGAAACCATTTTACGTCGAAGTAAACGGAGCCTTAGTTTAGATTTTTTAAATTTTTTTTTTTTTAGTTTTAGTTTTTGGTTTTATCTTTTATTTTTTTTTTATATTGAATAAAAACTTTTTGTTTTAAGTTTTAGGTTTAGTGTTTTTATTTCTTTATTTTTATGTTTATGTTCAAACTTTACTTCCCTAAGTCATTTATGTTTACAATTTACTCCCATAAAATTTTCAAAAGTTTTGGTTGAAAAATGTCACGTGCTACGCACATGACTTGATTTCCATCCAAATAGACGGATTGTATTTTCTGCCAACGTCAGATACATTGTGGGGGTCAAGAACTTTCAACAAAGTAGCATTCTCTAAACACAATTAGCAATGCCTGCGTGTTTGAAAAAAACATGAGTAACTATTCACTTTTGTGATTAATGTAATTATTAATCGACACGAGTATTTTCCAACAAGTTATCATAACATAAAGTGTTAAGTTGTAAAATTTCATAAAAGTGAGATTTGACAACGACTTTTGTAGGCTCTAATCAAGCCACCATGTCCCACGCCTCTTTCTTCTCAAGCATTCCTCCCCCGTGTACAAATAAATGCCACCTATTGATTCTTCATTCTCACTGATCCCCACCATCTCCAAGATGAGTCACAAGCAATCTACAAATCTACTTGAACATTCCCGTAACTCCCACATCAATACAAACTAATGACCAAAGGGCTATGGCTCATTTATCACCTTATTTGAAACTAATGACCAAAGGGCTATGGCTCATTTATCACCTTATTTGGTTTTTATTTGAGCACATTATACATTCAGTGCTGTGAATCATCATGGTATAAGCACGCAATAAATTTAATTTACCAGAGCAAAGCCTTTCAATCATTATAGATTGAAACACAAATGAACATCCACAGGCTCGCTAAATTGTAAGAATATCCAGAATCATATGAATATTCAATGAACGCTATTGTCCATGTCAAAATGAAAACAGAGTTTATAGACTTGTGTGTCCAACAAGTTTGTAATGCAAATACCAATTAGAAAAAAGTCCATTCCTACATTGGATCAATGCTGGTACAGATTCTAGAATCAGACATGGTCAGTGTTTCAATTAAAAGTTAATTGATAGCACTAGTGGAGACAACATTATAGTTAAATACAAATCGCCCAAGCTAGAGTTAAATGCATTGGCCTCTTGAAGTTAAATCCAACATAAGTCTAATGCAGATCTTTAACCCATTAAGAGGTGATCATACTACATTTCAAATCTAATTGGCTTCGGAGGATGCACTTGATTCATTTAAAAAAAAAAAAGAAAAAAGTGACAGCAGCAAAATAAAGGGTAAAAGCAGACAAGCACATGTTCTCTTACAAAATTGCTGCACCTTTTATAACTTATAACAAATATATGTTTACAAAACTGTGCCTCAGTAAAAATTACAGGCAGATCCTATCAACTTGCTCCAACCTAGGAAAATAAGCTCATAAGCTTAGTCTTACTGTCTCACTTCACCGTCGAGAATCAACAGAAGATGTTCATCTCCAAAGTAACAAAGAATAAAAATAAAAGCATTGGATTGACACGTCTGAACAAACCCCAAATTCCTTCCCATGAGCAAGGAGGAAAACCAGATAGGAAACAAAATTCAAGGCAATAAGACAGCGCAAGACAGCCTGAGTGTAAAAAAGTCGAAGCCACAGTTAATTACGGCAATGTCAGAAAGCAACCTAGTGAAAATTGATGTACACCCTGCACCATGTTAAGCCTCTCGGTCTTGATTCTTTTGAAGCCGCTAGAAAGCACAAGCCATGCAACAGAATGAAATAGATTCTCATCCATAGGTTTCAGTCTTACTAACATCAGAACGTAGGATATTTACTCTGAACATATTCAAAGAGACCTTAAAGTCAAAATACAAATACCTGAGCAGGCCATAACCAAACAAGTGTCAACCGAACTTCAAAAAATAAACGAAGATTCACATAATTATCTCATCCAACCATGTTAACCTACTATCTATATAAACGTCTAGAACAAGTCATACATAAAGCAAAAGCAAACTGTTCTTACAAAATTGTTTACCTCTTGTGGTAAAATGCACCTAATTATTTTCATCACTGCTTAATTCAGATTCATCATCTTCATCTCCATAAAGAATTTCATCGACATCCTCATCCTCATCCTCATCCTCATCCTCACTTTCAATGGTTTGATTATCATGTACCAAAATTTGACTTTTGTTCTGTGAAGCCTTGTCAATCTGTAAAAAGAGCATGAACAATGAAGAATACTACCGACTTCAAAAATGATAATGAGATTAGCAAGAGGATGCGAAGTTAAAAACCTGTGCCATCACAAGTTGCAAACGACCCGATAATTGTAATAAAGGCCGGATGGCAGCACCTCTGGATTTGGTAATCTGGAAGAAGAAAAACACAATTTAAGCATAATAAATGACAAACAGTGTATAATTGGATAAACAGAGCATGGTCATCTATAAACTAATGAACTTGCATTCATTCCCATTCATTGAGGGTCAAAGGAATATCCCATTTACATCAAATATAATTTTTTGGAGGAAGGAAACCTTTTGACACCTTATAATATTCCTCTTCTGTAAATGTTTCCATCAAATTCAACTTTTGCAACAAGACTGTAGATGCAGTTCTACCTGCCTAATTATATAACTAAGTTTCTAAAATTTAAGCACAAGCAAAAGCATGCTATTACAGGTAACATGACAGATCCAAGTTTTCATATTTATAAAGTTAAATAAAAATCTAGCACAATTAAAAAAAAAATTACAACATTTCACCTTGGATAAGGAGTTAAGCATCTGGGTTGTTGGTTCCTGAGACATAACATGATGACCGTGATTCAAAAATATATGATATATCCATGGAAGAACATACTTTCCACTGCATGTCCTGTTGAAGACAACCAAAAATTTCCAGTCACTTTTAGTATACACCTTCTATAGAGTATGCTATTGCAAGTTCTTAATCATGAATATATNTTTGTAAAAAAAAAAAAAAAAAAAAAAAAAAAAAAAGGTGTTTAATGCTAAATTAAAAGATAAAGAACAAACCTTGATTGCCACTTGGCCACTAAGACTCGTAGTAACTTGTATGCATCACTAGGTACCATAGAGAGAACAGATGCCCTTATCTGATAAAGAAAATACATAAAGAGTCAATAACATGGAGTGATGCTTTTTTGTTTAGGGGGTAAGGGGAAGAGAGAAGAGACACTGAGACAGAGTAGTGCGTGTGGGGTATTGGTTTTTTATTTTGGGCGTGGGGGGGCCAAAAAAAATCAAACAAACCTTCTTTTGCGGCATATCAGCTTCAAGGTCAATCCCCTTGAGTGTCGCAGAATTCGCTGTCAACCCTAATGTTAGATCATCTCCACTACTCAGTATCCCTAACGATCTCAGCCGATCCTCCAGGCAAGATATTTCAGTGTCAACTTCTAGTTCTACCATGTCATCTGCACAGACCAGCAGACATATAGGACCAAGCAGGAGCACCATTAAAAACTATCTGCTGTGCTTACTCTTCTAACAGGAAAAGTTGATAAAGCACAAGCATGTAATGACCACAGGCCAGCAAATTTCTATAAATTAATAATAATTTTGGTGTTTCCTTCTCCGAAAAGCATAGCCATATTTGGGCCTAGGGCCACTGGCAAAAGTTAATGTTTTAATTATAGCAACTCTATTCTCAACAAATAGAGTGGATTATGCTTCAACATAGATGGAAATCTCACGAGAAGAAAGTATATAATATACTCTATATCATAATCTATGAAGTTTATAAGATTCTATATATCCAACTCAAACAAAGACCCCAATAGGCACCAAAAAAAAAAAAAAAAGAGGGGGTGGGGGGGGAGGCATTGAAATCCAACGACTCTAGTCACTGAAGAAGATCAATGTTTATAATATTGCAAGGGCAAATCCTCATGCAAACATACATAAATTGACAGTACTTCCTTAAGCTACGCAACAGGGCAAACCATATATGACTTCAGACCCATACCGGTAGACATAAATAGTAAAAATTAACCTCATTTCAATGTTCATAAATTATTTCTGTTGAAAAATTAACCTCATTTTCAACCTACAGCTTACTCTTTTCTGGTGGATATTCCTCCCCTTTTTTTCTGCATAAATCCTTTCCTCCACTCTATCTATAAGGTGTAAGCTTTTTGTTATGCAGAGGGATTTTCGAGTAGGCCCAGTTCCTATATTCAACCTCTTAAGTGGAACAGAAACTGTTAAAATTATTATAAGAACAAGCAACCCGCACAGAGCTATGAAAATAGTGTCTCTACCCCAATGTAAAAATTGAAATATAGCAATTCAAATTGTAAACCATATAAGAGCATTTGTATAAGGCAAATAAGGCAAGTACAAAATGTTGCAAGATTCCTGAAAGAATATTAAGCATACCTGTCCCCTCCACAGATTCAGCCTGACTCCTGCTATCTCCCAAATCAGCCATTACCTCATCAGCATCAACACTCATTTCTTTATGCATTTTCTTTTTCTCATTAGAATCAAAAACCTTTGGAATTGGAAGTAAGGCATCCTCCGCATTTGCACGATCTAATGCAGTAACTGTTTAATCATCAAAGAGGTTTGTAAGGATCAACACGAGATCAAGAACACAAATAATGAAGAATTTAATGCTGAAGTAGACAAATAAAGGGATTATAAGCATCAAACCCAAGCAGACATACTATTGGGAAGATACTCGTTAGAAAAAAACTTCATCTAGGCTCATTCTCCAACACCAAAAAACAAAGAAAAGCAAAATAAAATAAATCCAAGCATACCTTAGCAATTAAAATCAAAACAAGCCATTGATAGTAAATTTTTGTTCAACTTAGTGGCTCCACTAAAATAATTTCCATTTGAAACAATACTATCAGAAAAAAATTTGCATGTCATTGTGGAAAAATAAACTATAAGGGGGATCATCTAAAAAGTGCTTGATGAATATTGTCCAACTGAATACATCAAAGGAAAAAGCAATTCTCCAGGGACTTACTTTGTCCATTATATATCTACAATAAAAAATTGTTCTATACTTTCTTTCAAGAAGCATGAATCCACCATAAAGTATGCATAATCAATATAAAAAAGAGGCACATTCACCAATGAAATATGGCTTTTCATATCATTTGAAAAGCTTCTAGTGCATGATTTTCTCTGTCTCACTTATTGTGTAGGAATGAAGGGTTTGAATGCATCGCAATCCCATAATACATTCAAAGACAAATTGATCAGCGAGCAGAAGATTTTTCCTGGTGAAATCATACCTCCATTTTGTAAATCTAGTCCTTTCTTAGATTTGACACGAGATTGACTCATTGGTAGAAGAACCCCGTCATTGGAGATACTTAACTTTACAACTGTGCCAGAATGCACTAAAATTTTCTGAAATGATGGCTTTACTAGCAATCCATAAGCAACAAAGACCCGCCCAGACATAGGTTCACTAATGCCTTGTAATTTTGCAGCAAATATTGTAGGTAATGCAACCTTGTGACTTATAGAGGGAATGTCCTCAGAAGATAATGAGACTTTGGTGGGCTTGGCATTGCGTAGTTCCTCAATGTTCTGTCCAAACCAAAGATAACAGACACCAATTTCCGAAATAGCCAAAACGCATAGACCTGAATCGTCAACTTCCCCACTATCAATGCACCTGCTATCAAGAAAGACAGCAGGGTGCTCCATTGAAAGAACACAGCTTGATGACTGCTTTTTTCCGCCACTTATCCTCCATACTGCTACATATCTTTCACCCACAGCAGAGGAGAGGATGTATTTCCCATCTTCAGTAAAAATCATACAGCGAACAGCTCCCTATTAATAGTTCAGAAAATTATTTGACCAAGAACAGAAAGTCAAAGAAGATAACTAGACATATTAAATATTCATTCATGTATAGAAAAAAGAGAGGAAAAAGGTGTTGATACAGAACAAACGTAGAACTGCATAACACTTACAGGATGCCCAGAAAACTTCTGTATCTTTTTGTGATCAGAACCGTTAAAAATCTTCAACTGTGCAGCTGCAGTAGCTAACATCTTCCCACCTGACATGGAGAAATACATATCCAAGGTGGAAATATCAGCAAAAGAATAATTACAACAATCATTTATTTCAACTCTAACTCGTGGAAGGTCTTCTTGCTAAGCTACTTCATTTATGTTTAGTATTATAAAATTATTTTTTCTTTTTCTTTTTTTCAATTTGGCGAGATGTGCTTGACATTATACATGTGATCTCATCTAAAAGTAGTTGAACCACAAGCAATGAGCTCTAGCTTAAACGGCACCTCCTCTTATAAAAAAGAGAGAGGGGAGTACTTGCAAATTCAAGACCCACCAGGTGCATGTATAACTTACCAAATTGAAAAGAAAGAAGTATCTAAACCATAATCATTTTCTAAATAATGGGAATAAGTGCCTCGTGATTGAATAAGACCTGACCGAATTTTGTTGATAAAATCATCCCTGACTATCAATATTGAATGTCAATTTCACTACAGTCATCTGGAAATTGAGATCTAATTTCCAATCTAAGTACCTACTTAACACAGCACCATGTCCTGACTGGAAAACCATATTTTTCCAAATTGAATTCTTTTGTAAGGTAAGAAACTTATCTAGAAATCCAACACTACTATTAGCACAATGTGTTCATTCACTACCGCTATAAGGCAAGAGGACCACAATAGATGTAGATGATATTTACCTGACGAAACAGACATACAGGATATTGCCTTTGTAGAAGCTCTGAACTTCTGCAACAGGTTTCCTGACAAAGAATCAATTTCGCATATCATACCATCAGCCCCCCCAGTGTAAATGCATGAACCATGTGTAGAAGACGAAATAGCACTAACACCCCTGCACATGAGAGAGAGGAAGAGAAGTGGTAGGTCACCCAGCTATAGATTTCAATATTACAACTGTTAAACTAAAATCATTCATTATCTGTCAGTGTAGTAATTAATTACATATTAAAACTTCAAATTGCATGCCGTATAAAATAATTCCTAGCACATAATTAATATGTTTTCTGGTGCTCCCTGTGAGAATCCTAATCTTTGACAATAAGACTTTCATAATTCATTATCAACACCATGTTTCTTGCAAACAGTTATGATTGAATTCTTATCTCTTGAGAGGCTTCAAAGCCCATTAAAAGCACCACAAATATCAAGAGCACAAGATGTCTGCCTTGTTTTTCCAGTTATGTCCATACAGTGCTGGTGTCAACAACTGAGCCTGCTGACATCAGCAATAGTTGCAGCTCCTGACACAGTCTAGGAGTCCGTCTAGGCCTTGATCAACCTGCGCTGATCAACTATGTTCCTAAGGCTCAAAGTAGGTGAAGAGACTAACAAAGGATGAAAAATATGAAATAGCATTCAAAAAATGGAACAGAGTTTGCTGTTGAGAGAAGTAAAGAAATTAAGTTGAGAGAGTAGAGAAGATTAAAAAATGAGAGCTACATCCAACAGAGGCCAGCTACATCTCTATATTATATATCTAGGAACTTTAAAGACCAGAGAACCAAAAGTTTCACAACCTGAACAACAACTAAAAATAACCATGTAACTTTAAGAGAACATATAACACATGAATTGGTATATCAGATCATTATATAGTGCACATAAAAAATTATCTCCAACTAAAATTTAGATAGTAACACCTCTTTTCACACTGATCTCAATAGAGCAAAATATTCACTGTGATACACTTTTTGACAAGCAAACGTCAACAAAAGTTAAGGAAATAAAAGAAGGTACTCATCAAGCTGAAGCTTTAAATATTTATCTTGATTACAAACGACAATTTCCTTACGTTTATGCTCTCTAGAAACTGATGTATTGTGCAGCATGAAACCAATAAGGTAAGAGACCAGTTTCGCAAGGTAGAGGCTTTTCAAAATGAAATCATGAAGTTAAAATAGTCAAGCTATTGCAACAGCCTCCAACTTATCCGGCCTAATGTGGAGCAAGCCTTACGAGGGAGAACTAAAAGTAAGTCAATTGCATGTCCCCACTTAATTCAACTGTTCATGAATCAAAAAATAAAAATTTGAGAACATTTCTCAATCCATGATTATGTCTTATGAAGACCATAAGAATGCAACTCTATACGAGAAACTCACCCAGGATGGCAGTCATTAACCTTCCATTTCAATTGACCAGAAGAGACATCAAGTGCTAAAACATCACCACTACCTGTTCCTAAGACTAATAATGAGGACCCAAGCTTCCTTTTCCTCTTTCTCTCCAAAGATAACCACTTCATGCATTTATAATCAACAGAGAGATGTCCTCTTTCAGGTCTCATAAGTATATTTGTCTCATCGGTTGTTGTGATGTCTGCAAATTCAGTCTGGATCTGACCCCTCAATGTGTCCCAAATTTTAATTCGGCCATCTCCAGAGCTTATAGCAAAGAAGTCCAAAGAAGGACTAAATGACGTCAACAAATCTCTGATATTTGATGAGCCCATGCTCCTGAAATGTACAGTTAAATTACTTAGTTTACCTTACAATAAGAACTATTAAGGTAGCTTTAAAGCATATAATTCCCTGGCCCTTTTTTCCGTTGTGGTTGCTTAATTTGAAAAAAAGGACAAAAAAAAAAAAAGTAAACAGGTTTTGGCCAGATAAATGAAAAGGAAATATAGAAAACTTAGCAACCTTAGTCAAACACTAAATTTGTCATTTTCAGTTTAACAAAAACAAAATAAGATCCCACACATTATTCTTTTTTTCTTTTCTTGGGGGGAGGTGAAATTGAATTTGCACACATGAGAGACAATATTTTTCAAGATCATTGTTAACTGATAACTAACAGCAACTGTTCAGAAGGGGCAATGATATGCTTGGTAAATAGGAGCTTTCTATAAAGTTTAAACCCTCTTAAAACCCATTTATTCTACATGCACTTCATATTGACTAGCTTCCAAACTAAAATAAAACGAAGGGGTGGTGTTACGAACCCTCTATTTATATTATTATTAAATAATTAGTCATTTTTTTACTAGGTTAGGATTTCTTTTCCTACAAGGATTAGGTTTCCTATTTCTACTAAGAACTTTTTTGGGATTGCATTTCTCAAAAAGCGCTTTTTGGCAATTTAAGCTTTTGCCAAAAGTGCATTTTTGACTATTTTTAAGTTTTTTTTTACCCTTAAAAGCACTTTTAATTTTTTTTACCAAACGAATACTTTTTTCTTCAAACGGACTTTTTGAGTGTTAAAAGCACTTTTAGACCCTCAAATGCAATTTCAAACATGCCCTAAGATTAGGTTTATTTTCCATTCTATAAAAAGTAATGTAAGTACCTTTAGGCTAATCATCGAATAACAATTTCAATCAATTGCTAATTTAAGGCTGGCAAAATGGATTCACATGTTAAGTTCGTGTCAACCTGGTTAGCCCACGAACCTGTTTAGGTTAACTCGAATACGACACATTTATATAAATGGGTTGAACATCCCAACCCGAACACGACACATTAAATTAACGGGTAACACACGACCCAACCCATGACATGTTTAGTTAACGTGTCGTTCCAGGTTGACACAACTAGACACGATTGACATTTTAGCATGCTTAGACCATAAATAATGCAGTGTGTTTTAGGACTCCATCTCTTCATAAGTGCCCAAAAAAACACAAGTCTCACATAATGGACCAGAAAAGAAAATTCAAGAAACAGAAGAGAATTTCACTAAACAAAATTCCATTTTCTTTCCTTCCTTGTATAGGTTCCCTCTCGCCACTACCGCGTATCTACCCATTACACGATACATGCAATACTCACGCACAGTACAAATGAGACACAACATACTACCCATGAAATACATGGCACCATAACAATTTACACAAAACTGTTGCTACCAATAGACTCACGACAATCTAGTTGAAGATAAATTACGACAACCCAACCCAATAGACTCACACCCATTATAAAAAATTTCCGATGCCAAAGTGTGTACCTTGCCGTCAGACTGAGGCCGGCGGAGGGAAGGACGGAGAGGCGAGAGGATAGTCCGTTTTTGGGCGAGAGGCCGACGGAGAGACTGAGAGGCGAGAGGCCGACGGAGAGACTTGAGAGGCGAGAGGCGGCTGTGAAGGCGACTGCGATGTGCGGAGGAGAGACCTTGGGAGAGCGAAACAGAGAGAGAGGCAGAGGGAGAAAAAAGTTGAAAAAAAAAACAAAAAACAAAAAAAAAAACTAAACTAAACTAAACCTATCTAAAAAAAACAAAAATTAAACCTAGGTAGGTAAGTTAAAGATTTCCTTCTTTTTTTTCTTTTTTTCTTTTTTTTTTGTAAACAGTTAAAGATTTCCTTTTAAGTATTATATATATATATATACTAGTTGGGACGGCAAGTTACATACCACTATAATTATTAACATTATAATTTCAATATCATCGTACATATATTATATTATATGTAAGCTTGTTAGATAAATTTGTCTTCTATTTTTTTTTTTTACAAGAGATAAATTTGTCTTCTATGATTTAGAAGGCACATAACCCTCTCAAACTATCACCCTAATGATAATTTACTCTCCAAATTATTAACTGTGACAATTTATCCTCTAAGCTACCAGAACAATGACAATGTACCTCCAATTTTTTTAAAAAAAATAACGAAATTACCTTTACTAAAAAATAAAGCAAAAAAACTAATTTTTTTTTTCTTCAATTTTTAAGAGTATTTTTGTCTTATTGAAAATTCTATAGGAATAATTTCTTCATTTTGATAATATTGAGAGATACATTGTCATTGTTTTAGTAGTTTGAAGAGATAAATTATCGTAATTGATAATTTGAAAGGCAAATTATCATTGGAGTGATAGTTTGAGAAAATTAAGTGAACTATACCCTTTTTTATTTGTAAGGTAAATTTGAAATTTTTAAAATTTTAGGGATATAAAAGTCTTTTGCCCTTTCTACTATCAAATTTAACCTCAACCTCTGACGGAATGAGAATAATTGAAAAAAAATCAAAAGATCGATACACCTATTAAGGGTTTTTAAAATTTAGGGAGTTTAAAAAAACCTTACATTTCAAGGANGATAATATTGAGAGATACATTGTCTGTTTTAGTAGTTTGAAGAGGTAAATTATCGTAATTGATAATTTGAGAGGCAAATTATCATTGGAGTGATAGTTTGAGAAAATTAAGTGAACTATATCCTTTTTTATTTGTAAGGTAAATTTGAAATTTTTAAAATTTTTGGGATATAAAGGTCTTTTGCCCTTTCTACTATCAAATTTAACCTCAACCTCTGACGGAATGAGAATAATTGAAAAAAAATCAAAAGATCGATACACCTATCCAGGGTTTTTAAAATTTAGGGAGTTTGCAAAAGGCGTGACATTTCAAGGAGACCAAGTAAAGTCACCCCAAAATATTTGTCCAACCACCAGCGAACCAAAGTTAAGATTATTGAAAATAAATTTGACAATGCAAAATATTCTTATTTCTAAACCATATTAATCCGAAAATAATAATAAAATAAATAGAATTAGAGTCAGAAAAAATCTAAAATGTTATAGAATCGTACAAGAACGTTGTCCCTCAGAGTATATAACTCAATGCCCTCCCTAGGACTAAACTATAGCGTCTACCTTCATTAAGGATGGCCAAATTAATAAACAACCCCTCGTATGAATTCACCAAATAAAATGGAAGTGAGTGGTGCTAATGAAAAAACAAATATGCTCCAACAGAGATACTCCAGGGACATCATAAATAGTACCTGCTACTCCCTACTTTTTCCACTTCGCAATCTTGCCATGCCTACATATGATATATAACGAGTAAAATGAATGAATTCAAGCTATAAAAAACAAGTAATGCTAAAAAGACCCACGTCTCCTTTGTCTCTCTCTTAAAATTACCATTACATTTATGATAGATCATTTTGACAGGACAAGAGAGTTACAATTAATGATAGATTATCATCAAAAACTCATAAAATTGGGCCACAGATCTCACTACAAAACTCTACAGCAAACTAAAGAGACTGTCAGCAATCCCATCCGGAGCAGCCCAACTTCACTTGCTAACTCAACTAAATCACACCCCATCATCAAGGTTGGGCATCTTAAGTACCCTAGCAGCCAAATTACAACCACATCTGCGGCTACTAGGGTAATGAATCTATGTACTACAACTGAACTATCAGGCAGAGAGAGTGAGAGAGAGAGAATAGAAAGTAGAAAGTGGATTTCATTATTACAAGTATTAAATCATCAATGGTTTTATCCAATCATCAACCAGCACACCAAAGTAAAATAGAATCCCAAAAAAAAGAAAACAAGAAACATGATTTTGGAAATTTATTTAGTCCATATCTGAGAGAATGGATAGGAATTTGATAATAGGATAAGAGCTGCTGAAGTTAGCAACTTTGATCAGCTGCACCTAGTCCTCTTCTTAGTCCTCTTCTTCGGCCTCCTCCAGCCAATTCACGAAGGGCTCCAGGGCCTTCACAAAGGTTTGCCTGTTGCATTTTACAACGCATAACTATTTACAATTTAAAAATGGTACAGGATTCAAACTAGACTAAGGGGGTAACCCATATTGAGTGCAGAAGGTGTCAGAACACACACCACAAGGATCCAGCGAATTACATACCTGCCCTTGGGGTTTGCTCCTTTGCGGAACCAGTGAAGAATGGTGTCTTCTGCAAGCACATCCTGGTCATAGAGAGACCTCACAATCTCAGGGAACAGCTTCATCAGCTTGGCATCCTCATAACATTGCATCTGAACTTTGTACATGAGTTCCAGCTCAAGTTTCCCATTGGTGCAGAAAGAATTCAACAGTTTTGCCCATGCTTTCACCTGTATCATTTTCCTAAAATCAGATGAGGAACTGCCAAATCTGTAGTTTTCATGCATATACAAGAATTCTTAAAGTTTTTCTTTAAAAAATACATTCACCAAGCTTATGCAATATCCATACAAACCAGTTTTACTGGCGATGCAACTAGTGGAATATGACATAAGCACAGAGTACCAAAATTTAGAAAAAACTATGCATTTAAATAATATAATACAAATTGCAGAATCTGCTTCAATAAAGAGGTTTGGCCTGATCCTTTTCTTTCTCCTTTTGGTAGGTGAGGTCTAGCAAGATCCAGAAGCCAAAAGTTTCCAAACTCATCAATATTGTAGTGACAGGATTTAAATGGTACAAAATAATGAAGGCAAGACAAAGAATACAGAATACAAACAATGATTATGTGGACCAGCCAAAGCCCACATCTGTGGGCAGACAGCGAGCAATTTAAATGACGATGATTACAATGATTTCTCATACTTGGCCCAAAAACCAATACAGCGCAGAACTCTGTGTCTCAGGGGCAAGATTATCTCGCGTACCAGGTGTATGTCACAGAATATACAACATTCGTATGGACCCATGCCCATAACCCATTCCTACATGTTACACCAGATAACTTCTCTCTAGACACACTCACACTCTGTCAGGAAAGAAAACCTTAAGTGACCTTTCCATGCCCTGCAAAGGGCAACCTAAAAAAATAAACCTGAAACAAATTGTAAAAAATTTATCCACTGGATAGAAACACTTCTAGATCTGTTCTCAGAACAATAGACTTGAGACTTTCAGTTCTTGACCAAACTCAAAAAGCCTCAAGTTTACTTTTGTTTCAGCGTAAAACATTTACCCTATTTTCTGGTATCTGGTGTGGACAGAAAATAATGATCAACAGAAAAAGATTTCATCCCAACAACAAATTTGCCACTGCATGAGGAACCCAATGGCAACACCCACCACCTCCACAAGGAACCCAACCGCCCCCCCTCACCCTGCCCCATTGTGGGTTTTTGTAGGGGTTTTTTTTTTTTTTTTCATTTGTTAGTGGCGGTATTTAATGATGTCCAGCAATTTTAAGAGGTTTCCAGTTGCAGGGAGGAAATATGTATTGTACCAAACAAACACCAGAAATGATATTATTTCTAGAGTCTAAACCAAATAATGCAAACTTAGTGATTATCTCCAGAAATATCTTCTACCAAAAGTATTTCCCTTTAGAAACCACTTTATGTCAAAACAAATGCAACATAAACGATAATTACTTGGTCAGCAACACAGATCCATTTTTCACATTTAACATATGATTGCAATAGAGGATCTGAGACATTTCCTTCTCACTATCTTCACTCGTTAACCTACTGCACTAATGAATATCCTTGTGTCCTTCATATTCTTATAGATTTTTTTTCTCTGTTATCAAAGCTGTGCATTGATATATCAGAGCAAGAAAGGGGGATACTCCCATAGCAGTAATAATCGAAATCATACAACACTCGAAAGTGGGATACTCCCACTGCGCTAATAATCACAATCACACACATATGCTACCATTTCTTTAATTCATTGATCACATTTTAACCATCTTAGAAAGAATCTATTCAACTAACCAGCTCACTAAAGTAAATGAAAACAATTGCTTGGTATTCAATAGTCAATGAAGTTATAGACAAGACATCCAGCTTTCAAAAATAGTCCAAAAATCATATTAAGAAGGCATACTAAAACATTAGAATGGTAGTAACATGTGTCCAACCACTTCCATAAAGCAAGGCTTTTTTTCTTGCCTCCACTAATAACGTGTAGTGAGTAGAGCAGCCAATGTCAACCAGATGAGTAAAGCAAGTCACACATAACCCATATTTTGGGATCGTAAAAGGTTCACACTTAACCCTCAGAAGAATCTTTTGGGCACTAAAGTAAATAACTAGATGTTACCAGATCTAAAGGGGCAGAGCAAAATTTGAAAATCCAAACTGGATTTTGAGACCCTGCAACTAATCTTTACAAGTGGAAAATTTATCTGCCCCACAATTAGAGACAACCCACGACATTTCATAAATATGTTCCTTAAGGAACTTTGTGAGCATTTTTTTGGCTAATTGCCACTATCCAACTGAAGACGAGACATTTACTACATAGGGGCCCCTAATACCCCCTTATCTTTTTATAAGCCAAAGAAGCAAATATCTATAGGTAACACCAGCTGCACATAATATGTGCAAAAGTCAACTTGATCAGATGAGCTATAACCAAATGATGCAAACACCCTTTTTTTTTCATTACATTCTACCCTGTTCAGTGATTAAGTGAACTAAGGCTTAAAAAACCATTGAACTCTAAACTTATTTATACCATACAATAGAGTCAGGTTCCATTGAACTGTGACATTGCTACCTACTGGGGCACTTGGACAACTAATGCATGCTCCAATCTTATCCCAGATCTGAGATTAGATGAGTTCAACACCTCTACTCACACACGACTAATATCCCAAATTGTGCCCCTCAACAGCACCTAAAATTATCAAGCCAAATGAAAGCAAAAGGAAACAATATGCTGGCTGAAAAATGCAGTACATATCAAAATTGTAAGCAACAGGTGAAACATATTAACAAATGGTGAGCAAGTATAGCTTACCCATGCTAGTAGCAAGATGTAATGTTATGTAGCAGTGATACATAAAACATTCAACATGCGAGTTTTACTCATGCAGTGATGCGTGCAAAGTCTAAATATACCTGGCGTAGAGCTGCATTAGCATTTTGTTGCTGGTTCTTACCAGACCACTGAACAGCATCCATTATGACATCCCACAAAATCCTAACAACCTCAAAGTCTGGCAGTTTAGCATCTTTAACACGCTGCTTCACAGTCTCTGTGACTTCAGATATGTCAGCCTCCTCTGTTAACTGAGTTGTTAAAGCAGATTTCATTTCCCTAAGTTTCACCTCAAATATTTTTTTCTCATTGTATTCAACCAAGGTTACCAGCCCTTCCTTGCTGACATATTGGCAAAATAATACGGCACCCACATTAGTTTCAAATTATGTGTTAAGGAGACAATAAGTGTTCAAATTAAAAAGATTAAACAAAAAAAATATTCCTTCTAGCAACTAAAACATTTTTCCTATATCACATAAGCATTAAGAAAATACAGCTCCTCATGCTGAAAAGGCTCACACAAGCAAAAATAAAATGGATGTCTGCAATTAGGAGAAAGAGGAGCATCTTAAAAAAAAAAATCCATAATAACATTTCCTTAAACTAACAGTAAAAACTCACGTGAAATGCTCTGAGAAACTCTCAGGAGATCGTTTTGCAGATGGGAAAAAGTCCAGAAGATTGTCCTCCACTTTACCCCGCTTTAGGATAGAAATCAAATCATCAAGGCTATTATCGATCAGATACTCCTTAAAGAAGTCAGTTATGAATGAAAGGACTATTCCTTTGGCCACAAGATTATCCTTGAGCAGAGGCTGGAACACAGTCTCCGGTGGAAGACCTGATAACTTCTGAGAGAAAGCAAGTGCTGTGAAAATTGCCAGCTTCTTCCTCTCATTTTCCTCAAAAAGCTCCAAGGACTGCAGGAATCTTCGCATGACATTTTCAAGATTTTTTATGAGAAACGGCCTCCGCCGTAGAATTTTCTGTATATAGATTACAGATGGTAAGATGGCTTCACGTTTGGGCTCGCAGTCTATTATAGAGTAAGGGTGGCGCTCCCCCTCATCAGGTTTTGTAGTTCCAGGTTGTGTACGCCCCCCTGTGAAAGCAACCTGCAGTTACCTGACAAATTAGATTATTCTGCCACTTAACTGTTCAAAAGTGATAAGTATTCAAGTAAGACAAGTCACAAAAAACTAGAAATAACTTAAAAGGCACAACAAATATATGTAAGAGAAGAACACCAAATGCAGTATACTTTTGCCACGATCACGGAAACAAGTACTCTGTAATGGATATACGGACCAGGATTAAGAGTTATAAAGTAAATTTTAAACATACTATCAACAAAGACAAAGTAATTTTATTCCATCCTGAATGAAATTGCTAGAATCAGGAATAAATAATGAATAGTGTTGGACAAAGTAAACAAACATCCAAACAATATTTCAGTATCCTGACCAGTAAAGCAAGTATAATACAATAAAATAAGTCCTTAAATTTTAACAATAAGCACCTGATGCCCTCCACACTTGCAAAAGATTACATTGAACTAGGTTCAAATTTCTTTTGTCAAGACTGCCCTCCAAATCCACATGTAAATTTAATCATTAGATTAATCATTCACTATCATTGAATCATCATGCCATAAGCCACCTACACATGTATGCTATGGATGACATTTCCTAAATCTAGTTTTGCCTAGAGTCAAAGTCTAGGATCACCAATCTTTTATAAATCATAATAAAGATCCAGAAAACTGATAAAGGATTGGTTTTTCCTATAACAGAAGTTTTTTTTAAAAAAAAGAAAAATTGTAGAGGCTCAAGAAGCTTGCCTCAAAAAAGGTGTCACCGTATCTTGAGAAGTTAAGGTCTGAAGATTCAATACTCTTAGCGATAAGTTCCTGTACGTAGCAGTTATGGTTAGGTACAGCAAGAATAGAAAGTAACACAATACACATGCACATACATAGTTGATAAGATTATAATTGCATAGATAACAATTACCAAATCACCAGCATTATCCAGATAAATCTGGACCACTGCATCCGCAAACGCTGCAGGGTCCAGAGGTGCTGCAATATTCCGTTTGCGGGTCTTAATCCGCGTACCACTGGACATATGGATCAATAAAAACATATAAGAACAAGTTTGGGACTGAATACTCTATAGTAATGGTAGTAGTAATAATAACTATAATAATCAAAATTATGATTGACGTTATAAAGGCAGGAATGGCCAAAAAAATATAATGTCCACCATACATATTGTAAGCATATAATCCCTAAGCTATGTAACCACAAATTTTCAAACTTTTTGCAAGGCAAAAAAACCATTACATTTCATCCGATCAGAAGATCAGCACTTTTTTAAATATCAGACGTACTGAGCACTATTGGATGACTGGTGCCAGCAGTGAAGAAAGCTACAAGTAATCTTTGTGAGAGTGCAACGATGGGAAGGCTTTCACAATGGTTTATGTATCCTATCCACCAATCTAACCATTTATAGAACCATAGAACACGCCGAGAAGCACTAAATTCAATGCCCTCCTAAAGTAAATTTTCATTATCTATGAATAAAAGATGCTAATTTTAATCCCTTTTATAAGTAAAAGAAACACACCCTCAAAAAAAACATAGAATAGGCAGTAACCTCTAGGAAAAGAACAAATGCAATGAAGCATCAAAGTATGCAAGTGATGAACTCAAAGTAGATCTGCAACAATGAATCATCGAACAAATGCTCTTTTGGATCATCGAGAAAATCTACCAAAAACCAGAATGAAATTGTAAAAAACGGACAACAAATCATCATGTAGGTCCAAATAAACCAAAATCTCCACGTTATTGAGCCCAATATAACTTGGCTAGCTGAAGTATTCTTCAGTGTAGTTCTTTTCTTTTGGAAACCAATACACCATACAATTAGGAATTGGAATATCATTTTCCTTTCTTCTCATTATTTTCATCACCAATTACCAAAAGGAAAACATAAAATTACTATATTTCATTAATTAGATTGATATAAGTTCCAAAATCACAAAGATAATCAGATAATACGAAATGTAAAACAAATGATTCGTCTTACCCAAGAGTGGGCTTCTCCTTCGAGCTGCAGGAATGAAATCAAAAGAGTCCATCAGTGATTTTCAGCCATACTCTTAAGATATAATAATAATAATAATTGCTTTTTGTAGCAAATAATTGGCCATAACGGATGTAGCAAAGAGAGGACTTTTCAGCTACAGCAAACAAGCCCAGTTCAAAAGAAATAAGATAAGAATGAAAGAAAAATATTCCCCAGGAAACCAAATATCGAAATGATAAAACACCTCCAACTCCTGAAAATTCTGAACAGCAATATTCCCATTATTAAAAACCTCCATTTTCAACAGTAATTCACACCCAAAGTTGTTTTCTTTATTAAAAGATGGGTCAGAAAGGGGAAATTCAAGAAAAACCCCCCAAAAAATATTTTTTTAAAAAAAATTACTTGGTTTTTTTTTTTCTTTTTTTAAAAAAAAAAAAAAAAAAACTCTACTCCACACAAAGACAAACTTATAGGATCGAATAATTCAACTACAAAACCTATAAGATCGAACAATTCAAAAAGAACCCAAAGCAACCAAACCCACCAAGAACATCATAAACCAAAACATGAAGAACTATATACATAAAAAAAAGCGCTCGATTTATTTTTTTTGACATGCCCACACAAGAGGGGGGACATGTCAAAAAAAGAAAGCGCTCGATTTATTAGATCAACAAGAAAATAAGAAAATTTTGGGCCAGAACACAGCCCCTAGAGTTCGAATTCTATACATAGAGAAACAGATCTGTGAAGAAACCAAGAAACATTGAAACAAATCAAATAGCAAAGTTAGACAAAGAGAGAGATCAACAATAAGAGTGTGTGTGAGAGAGAGGGAGAGAGAGAAAACCTCATAAACCAAGACGAAGAGGGATCGGAGGAGATGTGAGTCTGAGTCTCTCTGCGCTCGGGGTTCTTGCGATTAAAGAGAGAGGAGAGAAAGTATCGCTAGTGCGTTTGGAGAGATATTTATGCAATATGGAGAGAGAGAGAGAGAGAGTTAGAAGATTAATATATACATATATATATATATTATACTACAAAAGGTTACTTTTTTAATTTTTCATTTATTTTCATCTTAATTTTAAAAAATAGTTATCATTGAAAAACATATAAATAAAGATAAATTAGATAGATAAGAGTATGATGAATGAATAACAGTTCTCTTATATATATATATATATATATAGAGAGAGAGATGGGAAATGATATTTATTCTTCTAGTGTTTTTTTGTGTTCTCTTAATTGTGATGTGATTTTTAAAATCATTAATAATAATAATCTTAAATTCAATGGTAATTTTAAAAGTCATATTACAGTTAGGAGAACACTACGAGGGTGTTTGGTTAAAAATAATTTTTTGTATGAAAAAGTGAATAAAAAAAATTTTATTTTGTAGTGATTTTTTAATTTAAATAATAATAAAAAATGAATTTTGTGATATAAAAAACAGAAAAATTAAAATGTTTTGATGTTAATTTTTTTGAAAAATGGTGATGAATAGTAATAAAGCCAACTCCATTACCAAACAAAGCACTACATATATATATTTAATTGAAAAAACAAGTCATCTTGCATCTCATGAAAAAGAAAACATCCAGAGTTTTACAAAAACTCCAAATTAAAGAGTTGAACACTCTAATCGCTTTGACCACTTGTAAACAATCGCCTTCCAAATGATGTCTTGTATTAATGTAATAGTTCTCTTATATTAATGTTAGGCATTAATTATGCCGCGGATCAGGTGGTCTCCACAAAATTTGAACACATTGATTATAAAAGCCAGCTAATCGTTTAAAATGAGTAACTTATGGAACTAACAAAATCATTAGGAGCAAATCTAATAAGTAGAGATCGGGTGAGGTTTGATAATTTCTTTCACAGCAATGCAACAACCACATTACCGTCCCCAAGAGATAACTCAATCGGTTAAGAACTACGCCTTATGAAACAGAGATCATTAGTTCGAATTACTCATCTCCCATCTTGTGTAGACATGTCAAAAAAAAAAAAAAAAAAACAACCACATTACTGGTGAATATGGGTTTGCGATTTGAAAATAGCAAACTGAAAATGTGATTTTTAAAACACAATTAAGCGTTTGACAAAATTGCAATTTGGCCTTTAAAATGGTAGTTTAACATATAAAATTACACGTTTTTAAAAAACACCTCCTTATGGGTTTTTAAATTGCAATTTTTTTAAAATGTAATCCCAAACAAATAATTTTCTACAATTTGATTTAAAATCACATTTTTTATCTATGAAATCACAATACCAAACGCACCCTTACATAAACTCATAAAATGCATTATTTCCCCTCGTCAGCCAACATCCAAGACAGATTCTTACGTAATCATTCAAATTGATATTGATTATTGAAACACAAAATAAGCTCCAAATTTTATTTCACTACTAATAGCCTATTTGGAATTGCGTTTGATAAATATAGCTTTTAGGTTTTGGGCAAAAACTTCATTTTTAAACTTTTGTCAAAAGTACGTTTTGACAATTTTTAGGTTTTTTGGAATCTTAAAAACGTTTCTAATTTTTTTATCAAACGAGTACTTTTTTCTTCAAATTGACTTTTTAAGTGTTCAAAACACTTTTAGGTCCCTCAAACTGGCGCTAAGAGCTGTTAGAGATTATGTTTGAGAAATAGAGCTTTCAAGTAAAAAAACGTTTTTTGCCAAAAGTGTGTTTGGCCAATTTTGTGCTTTTTAAATCATTAAAAGCGATTTCAATTTTTTTTTACCAAACGGATATTTTTTTTCTTTAAACAGACTTTTTAAATGTTAAAAACATTTTTAGATCCCTCAAACACACACCCAAACAGGATCATTGTACCATCCCCAACCCTAGGCCTTGTTTGTTAAATAACAAACCATTCTCTCACATTTCCCCACATTCTACCACACTATTCACTTTATTTTTTTTAAAAAAAAAAAAACAAATTATTCACTTTTTATATCACATCATTTACTATTCAAATAAAAAAAAATTACTACAAAACAAATTTGTTCACTTTTCAATATCACTTTTTCATTTTCCCATATCAATCATTTTTTAAAAAAAAAAAATTCATGAACAGTGCTTTGTAAAAATTTGTGGGGGAATGTGAGGGGGTTTGCCAAACACCCTCTAAATTAGCCAAACGGCCATCACCTAACTAAATGGATCAAATGTCAATAAACATGTTAGTCTATTTTGTGATACTAGAAATATTTTTTTAAAAAGAATAACTTATATACTTAGGTTGCACAAAAAACACATTTTGTGCCAACCATTCATCATCTGCCACCTCAGCATGGAACACATTACCAAAATAAAACCAAACCACCTAATTATTTGAGGAAAGAAAAGAGAAAGAAGAGAAGGAAGAAACAAAGAAGGAATAAGAGAGGTGCAGACCCACGGTCAGAAGAAGGAAGAAGAAACGCCATGGGTGGGTGGACCCGGTGGCCGGCTGTGGGTGGAAACGCTGTGAGGAAGAAACGCCATGAGTCTGGTCGGCCACTGAGACCCACGGCTCCGACAACTTTATTTTTTGATTTTTTTTTGTTTGTCTGATAGGTCTTGCTTTGGATATTTTTTTTGGTTTCTTTGGTTTTTCGCATGGCTCCGGTGACTTTTAGGGTGATAAAATCCCAAAAATGGTTAACCTTCCCCTTTAGATTTTAGTTTTGAATCCAAAATTAAGTTTTGAGGTACTATAAACGAGTTTTGTGGCATTAGAATCAATTTTTGAAGCATTAGAAACCAGTTTTTAAGCATTATAATTGATTTTTGAGGATGGGTTTGGTAGAAAAGTCACCAGAGATGGGTTTAGGGTCGCCAGAAAGCTCACTGTCACGGTTTTTTTTTTAAGCCGGATAATTAATCCTATGTTTTGCTAACATACAAATTTGCAGGGGGTAGTGGCTAATATCTGTGAGGGAGAATTAATCCTATGTTTTGCTTACATACAAATTTTTACAATTTTTTGAAATAAGTGAGGTGTCAAATGGTGAGTGGGTTGCACAAAAGTTGATTTTTGTGCATCAAGTACACCCAAGACACTCTCTTTTTTAAAAGCTTCATAAATTCCGTTTAATTGCATGCATATGGAAAAGGATCCAATTCCATTGCATATGTGCATCAGGGGGTATAAACGAGCCGAGCTTGAGCAAGCTTCCCTTGTTTGGGCTCAACTTGTTTAAATTTTACTCAAGCTCAAGCCGAGCTTAAGGACGAGCCAAAAAATCGAGCTCAAACTCGAGCTCATAATAAGTCGAGCTGAGCCGAGCCGAGCCAGTTTGTAAGCTAGCTCTTATATTTAATTTAATTTATTTTTTATTAATTTAATTGTTTTATTATAAATTTAAACTTCAAGTATTCTTAAACGGCTCAAAAAGCCTGCTTGCATATGAGCAATTTGCTTAGTCCGGCAAGCTGAATATGGAGTCTAAGTCAATACAGCAAGACACTTGGTTTCGAAGAGAGATGATATGCAGCCTTTTATAAAAATATGCATATTAGGAAAAAATATATATATATATCAATTTTTAATATTAATATGAGCAATTATGTGAACAACTACCAATTCAAGTCTTATACGAGCTGGTCACGAGTTTAGCCGAGTCGAGCCGAGCCGAGCTTGTTTCGTTTAATATTCGAGGCAGAATTCGTGTTCACGAAACGTTTCATTTAATATTCGAGTTGAGCACGAGCTAAGCTCGAGCGAGCGGCTTGCCCTCTTAACACCCCAGTGCATGAGAATTCTATTTTAAGCACTTTAATAACATCCAAATTTAATTGTAGCATGGTAAATTTAATAGATAAATATTTTAAATATTGTTTTTAAGCCAAATAAGCCCTAGAATCCCCTAAGGGGTCTTTTTGTCCAGGTTTTGCAAAATTTTTAAAATTAGACTTTCAATTATTTTGGGTCTCTTAAACCTAATTCTTTTTTGAAAAGGAAAAACCCTAGACCTATAAAAAGACCCATTTTTATAACCAGACAATGCCTTATATACTATTTACAACCTATTTGGAATGAGAATAACTTCAATTTGGATGGGGCAAANTTGCGTTTGACAAATAGAGCTTTTAAGTTAAAAAAAATGTTTTTTGGCAAAAGATTTATTTCTAAACTTTAACTAAAAGTACGTTTTGACCTCTCTTTTTTTTTTTTTTTGGTTTTTTCGACCCTTAAAAGTATTTTCAATTTTTTTTACCAAACATATACTTCTTTCTTCAAAATGACTTTTTGAGTGTTAAACATATTTTTAGGCCCCTCAAACGCACACCAAACAAGCCCTTAGAAGTGATCTATCTTTCAGTCAACTAACATACTTAAAACAAAAAAAAACATATTTGAGGCTGCTACAGAAATGCACTCTTTTCACATTTTGACATATCAATTAGAGTACAAATTTGAAAATTCAACAACCTTTGCACTGGGTGAAAGCAGAGACAAAGGATACAAAAAGACCTAAGAATGACAAGCAACCAAATATAAGACAATGTATTAGCAGTGGAGCTCAAGCCCAATAATAACTAAGTGAGACAACAACAACAACAAAGGAAACCTAGAAATTATGTCTAGAAACAGGCTAAAACTCGACTTTAAGAAATAGTTTTCCCTTGCTGCAAATTTCCAGCTTCTGCACTCAATTACCTTACCACCTACCCAAGCTACACTAGCCATTAAACTTTAGGAAACTATGATACTGACACATTAATAAATATCAGATTGTGACATAATGTCAAGTAGTCCGACCATGTATAGCATCCAGCACCCAAAAATCCCAACAGTTCTAGTTTTGGTACACAAATTGTTACCAAGACTTCAATTTTTCTGGTATATGCATTTACCTGACCAATCAGATGCAAGGCAAAAATAACAGTAAAGTCAAAATATTACTTGATGCCAATAATAATGAAAATCTGACGAGAAAATAAAACAAGAGGAATTAACATATTAAAAGAAATTTGAATAGTGTAATCCAAGTCCACACTGTCTGATATGAATTCTAGTCATATCTTATCTCCCTAAAGAAGAAAGCTCCTTTCCCCAGTGCATGGTTCCTAAACAATGAAAACTCCTTGAATGTGGTGGTGGTCTGGAGATATTTTAGAAATAGCCATGCAGAACATTTTGCTTTAACTTTTGTACAGAGTTTTGATTTTGCTTAAAATTTTGTACGGAGTATCTTATCTCCCTAAAGAAGAAAGCTCCTTTCCCCAGTGCATGGTTCCTAAACAATGATAACTCCTTGAATGTGGTGGTGGTCTGGAGATATTTTAGAAATAGCCATGCAGAACATTTTGCTTTAACAATTGTACAGAGTTTTGATTTTGCTTAAAATTTTGTACAGAGTTCTTTTCATCATGTACATGTGCAAAGCTAATATTATCGCTTTTTTCTTTTTCTTTTTTTTTTTAATAAGGCCTACACAGTTGCAACTACCTCCCATTCTGCTAAACATGGACATATATTCCTCGAATGATTGAAATGGTAGTTTTTGAACCTTTCTCTTTTCTCAGCTGTCTCCTATGGAACATTTAAAAAATGCTGTCAAGCGGCTCAACAATTGGAACTAACTAGCAATTACTGTTCTAATGTTTAAAAGAGTGTAAACAAAATTGATGTGATTTTAGAATACAACAGTTAGGGGAGAATTTGGTTTCCAACATTCAGTCTCTGGACCAACTCTACCATTACTAGGCTACGCTTTTAATCTGTGGCAACGAAGCTTATCCATCACAAGCAATACTCATATATTTACTATACCATCTAGAACTACCTAAATCACACACAAATGACCACAATGAAATCCTTCAAGAGCAAACCAAATTTCTGAATAAACCCCAAATGGGAATTCACAGTTTCATTCAGAACATTCAACAAACATATAGCACACAATCTTATCTGAACCCTCCGAACCCATCTGTTAAAACTCCATGAAATAAACCAAAACCCCAGTTACGAAAAAATGGGATTGATCCAAACCTATGATCTCTCTTCTTGTTTAACATCCTCAGACCCCGGCATCTCGTCCACCAGCACCGTATCAGGGGAAATGGGCTCCTGTTTTTGAGCGTTCATGACGCTTTCCATGTCCCTTAGCCTTGTCCGTACCACACTCGTAACCAGTACTGCAAGGGAAATGCTCATTTATATCTGCATATCAATATATGTTATGCGTATATGTAAGAGAGAGAGAGAGAGAGAGAGAGAGAGAGAGAGAGTACTGGCGGCGGTGCCGAGGGTCCAGACCCAGAGGATTTTCAAGCCGGGGCTCGTTTCTCTTGGCATTGTGTTATAATAGTGACAAAACTAACAAATGCAGGTATAGAAAAATGGTGGATGCTTCGCGTAATGTCGGTGTCCGGGGTGCTAGCTACCGAGCAAGGCAGCTGCTCGGGGGAGGTGGAGCAGAGCAGACGACACGGCATACCCTTCTGGGCTTTTACCAGAGCCTTTTTGGTTTCGTTATGCCTCAGTCTCAAGCAACTGGACCTGTAAAGCCCAATATAATCAGATCATTCTTTCTTTCATGCTTTTTCAGGTTTTTTTTTTCTCTGCCTATTGACCCCTACCCACTAAATTTCTTGGCCATTGGCCCAAAGTCTGACTCCATCCCTGTTTGCAGGTTACATCATCTCAGTGTCCATTGGTGGAAACTGTTCCAACAATATTTATGCTAAAAACCTATTGGATTGGGTTTCTGTCCTTTTCTATATATATATTTTTTTTAAAAAAAAAAAAACTTGATACTATTTTTTTCTAATTAAAAATGTAAGTGGAGGTGATCAACTGTGATTATATAGCACATACCCAACACTTATACATGAAGAGTCTAGACAATGAGAACTAAATGCTCTTCCTAAAGTTTTACTGAGTCATAGTTTGACTAAATCCTATCAAGACATTAATGAAAACCAATGTAATTTACACTAATGAGACATGAAAATTCATATTACAATAGGGAATAACTTCAATTCGGTCAAGGCAAAAACTCTTGGTTTTTTGCCAATCACTCATAAGCTGACATCTTAGCTTAGCACACAAAGTCAAAATGAGAACAACACATCATATTATTCCTCCCAAATTTACCAGCCCCCACCTCCGCCTGACGCTGCAGCCCAAAAATGCCACCCGCTTCCGCCTCTGTCTCCGTCGGCCCTGTGGGGTGGCACACAGCCACCTTACCCACCCATGGGGTGTCTCGCTGGCCACCCCAACCTAGATCTATTGCCGTGCTGGCCTCCTCGTGGCCTAGGAGTGGCAGCGCGAGCCACCCATATGGCCTGGGTTGGCAGCGCCGACCACAGATCTAGGCAACGGGGTGGCACACACGGCCACTCCCAACCTAGATCTGTGGCCACGCCGGCCACCCCGTGGCCTGGGAGTGGCCGCGCGGGCAACCCATATGGCCTAGGGTGGCCGATGCGGCCACCCCGTGGCTGGGATTGCTCGCCGACCACCCCAGCTCCTCCCCTTGTGGCTGCTCTTGTGGCCCACCTCCTCCTCCCCTTTGGCTGCTCTCATATATTATTTGGTGTTTTATTCTCACTTTAATTTTTTGCATTTTTTCTTGAATTGATGACGTGTCACATGTTGATTGGTGGGCAACAAACCCATGATTTTTGCCAAGACCGTATAGTAGCAGCTCTCATCACAATATTGGAACTCGTGTCATAGTGTATATCTAACCACTAAAAAAAAACTTTATACTAATTGGGTTACTCTCTGTAGAGAGGCCCAACTTTTTTCCAAGGGAATATCTTCAATTCAGAGGTTGCAAAAAACCCTTGTTTTTTGCCAACTACTCAACACCTGACACCTTAGCTTATTGCAAAAAATCACAACGACAATAAAACACCACATTATTCCTCTCAAATTTGAGCAGCCGCTGCCAGAATCACCGCTGGAACTAGTTTTTCTCTCCGTCGGCCACGTAGGGTGGCGCACGGCCACCCCAAGTCCCCAGCCACCCATGGAGGCCGCGCGCCGCCCCACATGGCCAACGGAGAGAGAAAGGGCTTCCGTCTGCAATTCTGGTGGCAGATATGGCAAAGGCTGGCGGCTGTTCAAATTTAGGAAGAATAATATGGTGTTTTGTTCTCATTTTAATTTTTAACAATTTTTTAAAATTATTAATGTGTCAGTTGGTGAGTGGTTGGCAAAAAAACCCTTGTTTTCTGCGACTTCCATATAGTAGCAACTCTCTTTTTTCCAAACTTCTATGTAATTTTCTAGAACTCATGCGTATCTCCTTTGATGTGTACTGATTTTTTTGTTATTATTATTATTTTAATTCAGTACAAGCAAGCCCGGGGGGGTCAATTCTTAGATATCCAACCGTTCCATGTTTGTTCAAAATTTTAAAAAAATGCATTCATTTTTTTTTAAAAAAAATTATAATATGATCTTTTTGTTTTTCTTTTTTTAAGGATAAAGTCCACTTAACCCCCTCAAACTACCACTCCAATGATAATCTACTCTCAAAATTATCAATTACGACAATTTATCCCCTAAACTACTAAAACAATGACAATGTACCTCCAATGTTAGCAAAATAATGAAATTACTTTTATAAAATTTTTAATAAGACAAAAATATCTTTAAAATTTTGAAAAAAAAAAAAATAGTATTTTTGTGTTTATTTTAGCAAGGGTAATTTTGTTATTTTTTAAAAATTAGGAGTACATTATCATTAGTTGGTAATTTTGGTGATAAATTGTCGCAATTAATAGTTTGGAGAATAGATTATCATTAAAGTAATAATTTGAGGAAAATTAAGTGGACTTTACTTTTCTTCTTTTATTTATTTATTTATTTATTTATTTTTTACTTTTACTTTTACTTTTGCCCCCAAATTATAAATGCTAGTTCCGCTCCAATGCCGTGGTTGGTGAAGCATAGAAATTGAGGGTGGCTCTTTTCCCACCCAAAGCTGCGACGACATGTTCCAAGTCTTAAGACAACTCTTGAGTCGATGCTTTTTTTTTTTTTTTTGGGTAAAAGGTAAAAGGGAGTCTTAAGTCTTAGGAGGTTTGAGACCGACTTTTCTTTGGGACTTTAAAATTGCGAAGTCTAATCTAGTGACCAGAAAAGAAACACTCGTGATTCATATGTATTTTCAACTTTATTAACTTTTAATTTTATATTGCCTATTATTATTATTATTATTATTATTTTAACAAACAAGCTACCTCCATTGATATACTATATAGCCCTAACACTATTTGTAACATACTCAATAGTGGCTAAGGTTATTACAAAATAATACCTTAGAAAAATTATCATCACAATCAAGAGTAATGATATAAGTTCTCCTGGAGTCATCACAATCATAATGTGTCATTTAAAATCGCAATTCAATTTTACATGATCATTATTGAATTTTAATCTATTAGTGATTTTAAATGTCACATCACATTTAGGATAACTCTAGGAAGACTCTTGTCTTCTTTATATTATTACTCATCAATCAGTATATAAACCTGCAGCATAAACCGACGAATCACATTTTTTCTCGTTGTCTCTTTCATCAATGATAATTTATTTCCGGCTAAGAATGTGAAATCTTTTTTTAGTTCTGGCTAAGGAATGTGAAACCTTACTCTAAAAAATAGTTATTTCTTCATGTGATGATTTATTCTATAAACTTAATAACTTGTTTGTCATCTGTCAATAATCTGCTCCATAAAAAGAACCAAAAAGAAAACAAAGCCTTTTTTTTGGGTTGAGTTTCAACCACAAAAGGGCTCTCGTGCGCCACGAGGCTCATCTGTCAATTAGCTACGAACGACAGCTCAAGCCATCTTTTATACAGTTCCTTATCTTCTTCTTCCTCCTTTTGACGTGAAAAGATGTTTAGGCTGCTCGTGCTCCACGTACTCATTTGTCANTTATTCTCACTTTAATTTTTTGCATTTTTTCTTGAATTGATGACGTGTCACATATTGATTGGTGGGCAACAAACCCATGATTTTTGCCAAGACCGTATAGTAACAGCTCTCATCACAATATTGGAACTCGTGTCATAGTGTATATCTAACCACTAAAAAAAAACTTTATACTAATTGGGTTACTCTCTGTAGAGAGGCCCAACTTTTTTCCAAGGGAATATCTTCAATTCAGAGGTTGCAAAAAACCCTTGTTTTTTGCCAACTACTCAACACCTGACACCTAGCTTATTGCAAAAAATCACAACGACAATAAAACACTACATTATTCCTCTCAAATTTGAGCAGCTGCCGCTGGAACTAGTTTTTCTCTCTGTCGGCCACGTAGGGTGGCGCACGGCCACCCCAAGTCCCCAACCACCCATGGAGGCCGTGCGCCGCCCCACATGGCCAACGGAGAGAGAAAGGGCTTCCGTATGCAATTCTGGTGGCGGATATGGCAGAGGCTGGCAGCTGTTCAAATTTAGGAAGAATAATATGGTGTTTTGTTCTCATTTTAATTTTTTACAATTTTTTTAAATTGTTAATGTGTTAGTTGGTGAGTGGTTGACAAAAAACCCTTGTTTTTTGCAACTTCCATATAGCAGCAACTCTCTTTTTTCCAAACTTCTATGTAATTTTCTGGAACTCATGCGTATCTCCTTTGATGTGTACTGATTTTTTTGTTATTATTATTATTTTAATTCGGTACAAGCAAGCCCGGGGGGTCAATTCTTAGATATCTAACCGTTCCATGTTCGTTCAAAATTTTTAAAAAAATGCATTCATTTTTTTTAAAAAAAAATTAGAATATGATCTTTTTCTTTTTCTTTTTTTAAGGATAAAGTCCACTTAACCCCCTCAAACTACCACTCTAATGATAATCTACTCTCAAAATTATCAATTACGACAATTTATCCCCTAAACTACTAAAACAATGACAATGTACCTCCAATACTAGCAAAATAATGAAATTACTCTTATAAGACAAAAATATCTTTAAAAATTTGAAAAAAAAAAAAATTTAGTATTTTTGTGTTTATTTTAGCAAGGGTAATTTTGTCATTTTTAAAAATTAGGGGTACATTATCATTAGTTGGTAATTTTGGTGGTAAATTGTCACAATTAATAGTTTGGAGAATAGATTAACATTAAAGTAATAATTTGAGGAAAATTAAGTGGACTTTACTTTTCTTCTTTTATTTATTTATTTATTTATTTATTTTTTACTTTTACTTTTACTTTTACTTTTACTTTTACCCCAAATTATAAATGCTAGTTCGGCTCCAATGCCGTGGTTGGTGAAGCATAGAAATTGAGGGTGGCTCTTTTCCCACCCATAGCTGCGACGACATGTTCCAAGTCTTAAGACAACTCTTGAGTCGATGCTTTTTTTTTTTTTTTTTTTTGGGTAAAAGGTAAAAGGGAGTCTTAAGTCTTAGGAGGTTTGAGACCGACTTTTCTTTGGGACTTTAAAATTGCGAAGTCTAATCTAGTGACCAGAAAAGAAACACTCGTGATTCATATGTATTTTCAACTTTATTAACTTCTAATTTTATATTGCCTATTATTATTATTATTATTATTTTAACAAACAAGCTACCTCCATTGATATACTATATAGCCCTAACACTATTTGTAACATACCCAATAGTCGCTAAGGTTATTACAAAATAACACCTTAGAAAAATTATCATCACAATCAAGAGTAATGATATAAGTCCTCTTAGAGTCATCACAATCATAATGTGTCATTTAAAATCGCAATTCAATTTTATATGATCATTATTGAATTTTAATCTATTGGTGATTTTAAATAGCACATCACATTTAGGATGACTCTAGTAAGACTCTTGTCTTCTTTATATTATTACTCATCAATCAGTATATAAACCTGCAGCATAAACCGACGAATCACATTTTTTCTCGCTGTCTCTTTCATCAATGATAATTTATTTTCGGCTAAGAATGTGAAATCTTTTTTTAGTTCTGGCTAAGGAATGTGAAACCTAACTCTAAAAAATAGTTATTTCTTCATGTGATGATTTATTCTATAAACTTAATAACTCGTTTGTCATCTGTCAATAATTTGCTCCATAAAGAGAACCAAAAAAGAAAAACAAAGCCTTTTTTTTGGGTTGAGTTTCAACCACAAAAGGGCTCTCGTGCGCCACGAGGCTCATTTGTCAATTAGCTACGAACGACAGCTCAAGCCATCTTTTATGCAGTTCCTTATCTTCTTCTTCCTCCTTTTGACGTGAAAAGATGTTTAGGCTGCTCGTGTTCCACGTACTCATTTGTCAACTAGCTACGCTAAATGAAGACCCACTTTCATCCACATGAATTACGGCCCAATCAATCCATAACCTCCTTTTTCTTTTTTCTTTTTTTTTTTTTACTTAAAAAATAAAAACTCGATCGTCTTTCATCTTTCTGACTTGTAACGACGGTCCTTTTTTTAAGTGGCCTTAAAAAGTGTTTAGTTGCAAAATTAAATGGTTGGAGATAAACAGTCATGCCTGTTTAATTAAACATTTGAAGTTAAAGGTTAACCTATACAGTTTTATAACTATGCCTCAACATATGCCATAATGATTAGCAATTTTTGACATGATTCGAGAACTCGACACGAACCCAATAAAATATTAGAGAAATAAAATTAAGGGATTTGACCTATTTAATTAAACGAATTAAATTATGATTGACCTATATAATTTTATACTTATGCCTTAATTAGACTCAAATTTGATATACAAACACGAATTGCTACCCCTTTTCTCACCCTTGAACCTATAAACTACAAGGCATTCACCTCGGTTGTTATCCAATCAATTTTTCCTCTAGGAAAAAAAAACGTTGCTTTGGCATAAGACATCCAGCAAATTTCTTTAAGCGCCACAAAATTATTAAACAAAATGAGGAAAATAAATTAACCAAAGAAAGTTGCTCTTGGATGAGACAAGTATTGAATTTCTTTGATGTCACAATATATATATATATTTCTTGTTCAAAGTAAAAATTTAAGAGAAACTTTACTTAGTCCATTTGAATTGTTATCCCTTTTACAATGTATATTCTTAAAGTTTAAAACCTCTTAATTTAGTGTATCAAACTTTTAATTTTTTTCAATGTCTATATTAGGATTTTTCATTAAGGCTCCGTTTACTTCGACGTAAAATGGTTTCCAGAAAATGATTTCCGCATTTTACGGTGTTTACTTCGACGTAAAATAGTGGTCAAAGGAAAATATTTTTTATTTGACCGAAAATTCTTCTTTAATTTTTGAAAAATGTATAGTTTTCAAAACCGTAAACTATTTTCTGATTTTGAGCATCTCATTCTCAAATTGACGTACCCTGTCAAGGCACGCCTAGGACCTTACTGGGACTTGCCCGAGACCCAACCTGGGACTTTAAAGGGACCTGCTCGAGACCTGACCGAGACTTTACCGGGACTTGCCTAGGACCTGCTCGGGACCTGCCCGAGACTTTATCGGGACCCGTTCGGGACCCACCCGAAACTTGACCGAGACCCAACCGGGACCTGCCCAAGACTTTTATAGGGACCTGACCAGGACTCGCCCAGGACCTGTTCCGAACTTTACCGAGACCTGCCTAGGACTTGACCGGGACCTGCCCGAGACTTTATAGGGATCTGCCTAAGACCCGCCTGAGACTTGACCAAGACCTACTCGAGACTTGCTTGAGACTTTACCGGGACCCGCCCGGTACTTGATCGGGACTAGATCGGGACCCACCCGAGACTTACTTGGGACTTTACCGGGACCCGCCCGGTACTTGACCGGGACTTGCCCAGGAACCGCTTGGCATTTCACCGGGACCTGCTCGAGACTTCACAGAGACCCACCCAGGACCTGCTTGGGACTTGATCGGGACCTACCCGGGACCCGCCTGGAACTTGACCGGGACCTGCTCAGGACTTCACCGGGACCTGCCCAAGACCCGTCCGGGACTTGATCGAGACCTGCCTGGTACTTGACTGGGACTTGCCCAGGAACCGCTAGGCATTTCACAGGGACCTGCCCGAGACTTCACCGGGACCCATCCGGGACCTGCTTGGGACTTGATCGGGNCCGGGACCTGCTCGAGACTTCACAGAGACCCACCCAGGACCTGCTTGGGACTTGATCGGGACCTGCCCGGGACCCGCCTGGAACTTGACCGGGACCTGCTCGGGACTTCACCGGGACCTGCCCAGGACCCGTCCGGGACTTGATCGAGACCTGCCTGGTACTTGACTGGGACTTGCCCAGGAACCGCTAGGCATTTTCACAGGGACCTGCTCGAGACTTCACCGGGACCCATCCGGGACCTGCTTGGGACTTGATCGGGACCTGCCCAGGACCCGCCTGGGACTTGACCAGGACCCGCTCGGGACTTCACCGGGACCTGCCTGGGACCCTTCCGGGACTTGATCGAGACCCGCATGGGACTTCACCGAGACCTGCCCGGGACTTGTTCGGGACCTGCTCGAGACCTGCCCTGGAATTTATCAGGACGCGTCCGAGACTTGCCCGGGACTTGACCAGGACCTGCCCGGGACCCATTTGGGACTTGTCCGTGACTTGCCCAGGACTTGACCGAAATTCTCACGAGACCCGCCTAGGACTTGCTTGGGACCAACCGGTACTTGACCGGGACCTACTTGCGACTTGACTGAGACTTGTCAGGGACCCGACCCGGACTTGACCAGGACCTGCCGAGGAGGGTCCCGAGCATGTTTTGGTCGGGTCCCGATCAAGTCCGAGTTGGGTCCCGGTCAAGTCCTAGGCAGGTCCCGATCATGTCCCAAGCGATACCGAGCAAGTCTCGGTCGGGTCCCGGACAAGCCCTAGTCAGGTCCCGGACAAGTCCTGGGCGGGTCCCAGGCAGGTCGTGGTCAAGTCCCAGACGGGTCCTGGTAAAGTCCCAGGTAGGTCCTGGTCAAGTCCTGGGCAAGTCTCGGTCGGGTCCCGGGCAGGTCCCGGTTAAGTCCCAGTAAAGTCACAGGCAGGTCCGGGGCAAGTCCCAGTCGGGTCCCGAGCAGGTCCCAGGCGGGTCCCCGTCAAGTTGAGGTCAAGTCCCGGGTAGATCCCAGTCAAGTCCCGGGCGGGTCCCAGTCAGGTCCCGGTCAATTTACGAGTAGGTCCCGGGCGAGTCCTGGGCAGCTGCCGATCAAGTCCCAGGCGGGTCCCGTTAAAGTTTCGAGTAGGTCTTGGTTAAGTCCCGGCGGATTCGGTCAAGCCCCAGGACCTACCCGTAAATTTAGAGTTTAATATGATTTAATGAATATATATATATAAATTTTGTGATTTTTCATACGCGTGGTAAACACCGTAAAATGTTTTCGATCAAAAACATTTTCAGGGAAAATGACTTCTCTGAAAATATTTTTCGACAGAAACTATTTTACGTCGAAGTAAACAGAGCCTAAATCATAAAAATTTAATAGAAATATCAAGGAATGGGTATTTTTGCAAATACCATTAAATTCGGACCAACCCCTTAATCTTTGCAATTTTTTTTCCTAAAACAAATAGAGGTATTTTGGAAAAAGTTCATGGATAAGTGAGATTGCAAATAATAGAAAGATTTATACACTAAATTAAAAGAAATTGAACTTTATAAAAAACATTACAAAAATGATAATAATTTAAGTGGATTAAGGGCATATTTGGGATTGTGTTTGATGATCTCAAAAGTACGTTTAACACCCTATAAGCTCATTTGAATAAATAAGTAAATAAATATTCGTTTGGTAAAAACAAATTCAAAGCGCTTTTAAAAGTTGAAAGCTTAAAAATGACAAAAACGTAATTTTGATAAAAGTTTTTAAAAAGAAGTTTTTGCAAAAAAAAAAGAAAAAAAAGAAAAAAGACTTAAAAATTATATTTCTCAAACACAATCTCAAACATGTTCTAAGAGTCTGTTTGGGATTGCATTTGAGAAATAGAGTTTTTAAGTCAAAAAGAGCTTTTGGACAAAAGCTTTATTTATAAGTTTTTGTCAAAATTGTTTTTTAGCTATTTTTAAGCTTTTTCGACCATTAAAAACGCATTTAATATTTTTACCAAACTAGTATTTTTTTTACAAATGAGCTTTTTGAGTATTAAAAAAACTTTTAGGTCACTCAAACGCAATCCAAAACAGATCCTTAAGTGAAGTTCGGCAACAAACTTAAAAACAACTCCATAATTATACAATAGAAGGGTCACCCTCATGATTTATTCTTTTGTTTAAATAGGTGGCCACCTATTGCACGACTTTGGCGAATGCAATTAACGTGTACGTGGGGTTTGGTGTAATTGACTTTAGCATGCAAAAAAGGGTTTACTTGAAACTTGAAGGTTGTTGTGTTAAAATATTTTATGATTAACTTTGTTATCTATTAAATTTCAAATTTCATCAATTAGTTAAATAATGTATCTAACAATATGGGGCTGGATTAATTGATTTTAGCTTAATGCACCAACGTTACTAAACTTAGACCAAAATGAGAATAAAAAGGAAAATGTTAGGTATTATCTTGATACTGTGGGATTGATGATTTGAACTAATAACCTTCATTTTATGAGGCGTGGTTCCCAGCAGATTGAGGTATCTCTTGGAGACAAAAATAATATCTACTGTGGATAAGAAAAACACTATAAAAACATCAAGAAAACACCTAAAAATTTTCCAAATAAAAATTAGGTTTTATTTGTGTGAGAATTTGTTGATAATAGTGTACGTTGTAAATCATGCCGCTAAAGCTTAATTTGAATGCCAAATTTGGCCAATGTGATTTACAATAACATAAATCTACCCATTTAATGTCTATCATTAACTCTATTATTTATTAAATTTATAATTTAATTAGTTAGTAAACCGACAAATCACATATTTTCTTGCTATCTCTTTCATCAATGATAATTCATTTTTTGCTAAGGAATGGAAAACTTTCTCTAAAAAGCAGTTCTTTCTTCCTGTGATGATTTATTCCATAAACTTGATAACTCGTCTATCCTCGGTTAATAATTTGCTTCCTAAAGAGAACCAAAAATAAACAAAGCATTTTTTTTTTTTTTGGGTTGAGTTTCAACCACAAAAGGGCTCTCGTGCGCCACGAGCTCATTTGTCAATTAGCTACGAACGACAGCTCAAGCCTTTCTTTTATACAATTCTTCTACTTCTTCTTCTTCCTCCTTTTGACGTGAAAAGATGTTATAGTTTTAGCCTGCTCGTGTTCCACGTACCATTTGTCAACTAGCTACGCTAAATGAAGGCCACTTTCATCCACATGAATTGCCCCGACATATGCTATAATAGTTAATAATTTTTTACATGATTCGAGAATTTGACATAAACCCAACAAAATATTAGAGAGATAGAGTTGAGGAATTTGACCCCGTTTAATTAAACGAGTTGAATTATGATTGATCACTTGATCTATATAATTTGAGAAGTGATAGAAAGCCAAACAAATAAAAAAAAAAAAAAAAATTATAAACTGGCGTGGCATGCTATGAGTGGCAGACGAATGAGAGAGAATTGCATTTTTTTTTAATTTTAAAACCCTTGCCACATCAGTTTTGAAATTTTTTTAGATTCATTTGTTTGGATCTCTAGTACTTCTCATATAATTTTACACACACACACATACATATATATATATATATTTTTTCTTGTTCAAATTAAAAATTTAGGAGAAACTTCACATAGTCCTTTTGAATTATTATCCATTTTGCAATGTTCTTCTTAAAGTTCAAAACCTCTCAATTTAATATATCGAACTTTTAATATTTTTCAAAAAAATTCAAAGTGCTTTTGAAAGTTGAAAGCCTAAAAATGGAAAAAATACAATTTTGATAAAAGTTTAAAAATGAAGTTTTTGCAACAAAAAAAAAAAAAAAAAAACTATTTTTTGACTTAAAAATTCTATTTCTCAAACGTAATCTCAAACATGTTCTAAGAGTCTGTTTGGGATTGCGTTTGAGAAATATAGTTTTTTAGTCAAAAAGAGTTTTTTGGGCAAAAAATTCATTTATAAGTTTTTGTCAAAAGTGTTTTTTAGCCATTATTTGACCCTAAAAAACATTTTTAATCTTTTTTCCAAACAAGAATTTTTTTTCTATAAATAGGCTTTTTTAGTGTTAAAATTTTTTTTAAACCCACTCAAACGTAATCCAAAATATACCCTAAGCGAAGTTTGGCAACGGACTTAAAAACAACTCCATAATTATGCAATGGAAGGGTCACCCTAATGATTTATTCTTTTGTTTAAATAGGTGGCCACCTATTGCACGACTTTGGCGAATGCAATTAGCGTGTACGTGGGGTTTGGTGTAATCGACTTTAGCATAAATGGAAGGGAAAAGGGTTTACTTGAAGCTTGAAGGTTGTTGTGTTAAAATATTTTATGATTAACTTTGTTATCTATTAAATTTCAAATTTCATTAATTAGTTAAATAATGTATCTAACAATATGGGGCTGGATTAATTGATTTTAGCTTAGTGCACCAACGTTAGTAAACTTAGACCAAAATGAGAATAAAAAGGGAAATGTTAGGTATTCTCTTGGTACGTGGGATGAATGATTCGAACTAATGACCTCTACTTTATGAGCCGTGGTTCCAGCCGACTGAGGTATCCCTCGGAGACAAAAATAATACATATTGAGGATAAGAAAAACACTATAAAAACATTAAGAAAACACCTAAAATTTTCCAAATAAAAATAAGGTTTTATTCGTGTGAGAATTATTTGTTGATTATTCTATCATTAACTCTATTATCTATTAAATTTAGAATTTAATTAATTAGTTAGTCATATATCCACTATCCAGAAAGGATGTGGCTTATATGTTGTAGTTTTAACTACAATATACATGAAAATTGAATGGTAATGATTTAATTAAAGTAATTGAAGGGTTTAGATCTGTAATAATAAATACAAATTTTCTCTTTCATCCATTTTTATTGGATCTGGCTTATATACTGTCGTTTTAATTACAGCATACACGCTGTTATAAATTGAATGATTTAGATTTATCATAATAAATAATTGAAGTAATTGAAGGGTTTAGATTTATCACAATAAATACCAATAAATGGATGAAGTAATGGATGAAAGATAAAATTGGCATTTAATATAACAGATATAAACCATTCAATTACTTTAATTAAATCCTTGCCATTCAATTTTTTAACAGCATGTATTCTGTAGTTAAAACTATAGCATATAAGCCAGATCTCCCTTCATTTATTTATTGGTATTTATTATGATAAATCTAAACTCTTCAATTACTTTAATTATTTATTATGATAAATCTAACTATAGTTCTTTATGGTGTTTTTCAAGTAATTCTAAAAGACACTGTAATGTCTCTCTTGTGTTGTCCCCAAGAGGTAGCTCAATCGGCTGGGATTACACCTAATAAAGTGGAGGTCACTAGTTAGAATCCCTCTCCCCTCTTGTGCGGACATTTCAAAAAAAAAAAAAGAGGAAAATCTGTTTTGTGTTACTCCAAGAATAAAGTAACTTTTAAAATTACTATTTGATCAAAATTTACTAATGAACTTCAATTGCAGTCAATTTACTCTTCCATCAATTTTTTATGTTAAAATTCATTAAAAGACAAAATTACCCTTCAATTTTCTTTTTATTAAAATAAAAAATTGGAAAAGATGGAAAAAAAATTTGTTTGAAAAAAAAGGGGTCACAAGGTGGCCTAACCGACCCCTTGTGATTTTTTTTTTTTAAAAAAATATATGTTTTAAAATTTTTAATTTAAAATTAAAGGTAAATTTAAAATAAAATTTTATAAAAAAAAATATTGTTTTACTTTTAACGCTTAAAATTTAACGGAAATATTCAAAATGACTGAAATTAAAAGTTTAATGGTTTAAATTGAGAGGTTTCAAAGTTTAGAAATGATATATCAAATCGCATAATAACTCGAGGGCCTAAAATAAAATTTTTTCTAATAAAAATTAAATCTCATTTAGATATTACTAAAAATAAAAAAAATGTTGAAATAAAATAATTATTCCAATTCTTTCATAATTAGAAATGAAGTACAATGGCTAAATTCAGCGAGGGCGGAATCTCCGAGGCAGACACCCCCAAATGTCTATGACTCCCCACCTTCTTAAGACTACTGCGACCAGGCTCTCCAGCTCACTTGCTTTCACGTCCGAATCCCGTCGTTTGTCTTCTTCTGCTTTTGCCCCTCGCACTCTCCTCAGGCTCTGGCCGAGTTCCAACACGGTCGCTCCTCTTACAACCAGGGTACTCTCAACTCTTAACGTCGTCGCCATGGGGGACGCGCCCGACGCCGGCATGGACGCTGTCCAGCGACGCCTCATGTTTGAGGACGAGTGCGTATTCCCATTTTGACCATTCTCTTTTCTCTTATTTACGCCTCGGTTTCATTTCTCTTTCTTAATTTATCTGTTTGGATAGGTAGTGAAGTGGAGAAAGGGAATGAAAGCGACCTTTTTATATTTTTTGGTTTTAAATTTTTTATTTTTTTTTATTTTTTTGGTTTGATGATGTTTTGGATTCGGAGAAGAATGAAAAACTGTTGGTTATTCGATTTTGTTCGTTTGTTATTTTTTTTTTAATGTTTATGTTTTTGTGTTTTTTTCCGTTCGGGCTGATTTTGTTGTGCTCTGTTTGGGTTCTGAGGAAGTGAACAAATATCAAAATGAATTCTTGGGTTTTTTTTGGATATTTCAAAGATGACGGGTTTTGGCTAAGCTAAGTGAAAGAGTTCGATTGAGTTTGGGTTCAGCTAATAGTTATGTTTTAATTTCATCGTTTATCAAAAAGAATATTGGTTGCTGTGTACAATTTTGCTTGCGCACACATCCTCATACACTAACAGAATTACATTTTTGCGTACATCAGAATACATACATAGGCACATGATACGCATTAAATGAACCGTACATACATATATACACATATGTATGTATGTATTTATGTATGTGTATGTATGCAGACGTGTTTTGTAGTGCGATTGACTTTGCAAAGCATGTGTATCTATGTACATGCGCATATGTGGGAGTGATTGATTGATATTGGGATGGAATAATCGTTTGGGTGAAAAATCAATGCGTCTCTGTTTGTTGTCCGAGAGTCATTAATGGTGGAAATAATTACTAGAACAGATGAATTCAATTGTTTGTTGTCCGAGGTTCTCCTTGGTGGCTGCCTGGCCGAGAGCAGTATTGGATGATAATAATTAATGCTCATGAAATCGAATAATTTCAACGTATACTCTCGAGATCTACAGCTACATATTTCTAGTTCTATTCTGGTTTAATTCAAATAGAATAAAATATAACCCAGCTGATCTTTTTCTTTTGTGGTTGGTTTTAGACTAATGTCATCAACTTTTAATTGTTATTTTGGAACATTCATCAAGTGGGTGAGCTATTTCTATACTTTTGCTGCATAGAGGCTGGTCAATATTGTTGGACCAAAACTTGTATGGGTTTAGATTAATGTTTCTGATGGGATCCTCCAAATTATGTTGGAAGCTAATTCTGTTTCTGTCACTAACTAAACAGACACCAGCCAGTATTGGCAAGGTTCAAAATTGGCTTGCCCATTTTTTCACTTTCTTAATCTGCCTCTCAGTAGCAGGTGTATGTCAAATGGTCAGAGTTTAGAAAGCAAGTGGAGTGCCAAGGAAAGTGGTAGCCTGGTAGAGGTTTTCATAGTGGCAATGCTCTATGGCAGTAATAAAGCTAATGTGGTGGTGTTGGCTTCAACATTATCTCTCCTTTTAAGAAAATGGTTTGTATTAGATTGTAACCGGAGAGTTAGATTATGAAGTTGTCTTGGTGTGTCCAAAATATATTGTTTCTCATTTGGGGGAAACTGTTTTTTATCACAAGTGCACATTTGACACCCTTTAGTTGGTTATCTGGATGTTTTATTCATTTTGCTTAAATTGTTGAAAAAGGTATAGATTGGGGTGCATTAAGAATGATAAAGATTTGATTTTTATGGTTCATGATGCAAAAGGAAAGTGTGACCAACTGATATATCAGTATAACTCTGCTTGTATAATTTTTGTTCAGTTTCTGAGAATGTTAAGTTAGACAGTTCTTATTCATGTAGCTGATTTTATTATTATGTCTTAATTTTTTGGGAAGAGTTGCTTTTGGACGTACAAGTGCTTCTTTTTTTGGTGCCACTGAGGATCTAAATTCAAATTCAGTTTATCGATGACAATATTTATGTTAATGCGTCGACATTAAGATGAGTATGTAATTTGTTTTCAAATATGCACTATTAAGAAACGGAGATTAGGCTTACAATGCCTGGAAATGGGTAAAATCATAGTGATAAAAGATGAATTGGTATGCAAAGTATACACTAGAGTGAACTGCTGGTACTACTAGTTTGGTTTTTGCTGTTGCTTTTTAGTTTTTTGTTGCTCAGATTTGTCTGATGTTATCTTTCATGTCCAATTTTGTATTATTTTACAAATTATGTTTTAAGTACGCTAGAGCTGCCTTTATTTTTCTTTCCCTAATAAGTATTCAAGCTTTGAGGTGTACTGTATCATTCATTAATATCTTGTTCTTGCTCTGCTGATGATGTAATCACATTCAAATTTTCTGCAGATGCATTTTGGTGGATGAGAATGATTCTGTAGTTGGTCATGATACCAAATATAACTGTAAGCAATATTTTCATACTGCAACTATTTTGTCTTCCCTTGTACTTTTTCCCCGGGGGGAGGCTTTAGTGTTTTTATATTTACACCATTTCACTTGACCATCTTCTTTCTTTCCTGTATATTTGCATTTAGGGCATTAGGGTTTTAAGGTTCAGACCATCATGTAATGGTTTAGGACTTGTTAGACTCAAATCTCTATAGTAATCTGATCCGGAAATTACTATAGTTTACAAGGCGTGGATGAAAATGCTTGAAAACAAATTTACAGGATTTCTGAAGTAGTGATCATTTTGATAGTCTTTTGAGAGTTAGCAGAACCTTTGCTTTGTTGTATTGGATAATTTAGTGATTGTTCTGCAAACCAGTATAATAATGACTTAGAAAGTGATACCATATGTTGAATAATAAATACGGATGAATACTCAAAGTACTTGCCTAGTATGCTCAAACCTATACAATCTATGTCCTCAGGATAATTTTCCATGCCTACAAAATTGGCTCTCAGGTTCTGATTAAAAGGATAAATTTCCAACAAAACGTATCTTATATATATATTGCCAGCACAAAGTTTCTAATGAGACACCATCATATCGTTTTACATTTTTCTTTTTTAAAGCATTGACAGAATATTTTGAGTATTAAATGGAGTTTTAATATTTTTGTCCTTCTCTCTCTGCCCCAACCCGACACCGTATTTTGTATGCTTTCACCTAAAACATTGCATTCTATTATGCACGGTTACTAGTATATCATGCATGTATCTATCATTGCTGTGTTTTTCTTCTTTGGACCATTAAGCCTGGTTTGTTCATTGATTTGTGCTTCTGTGAATTCACAGGTCACTTGTGGGAAAAAATTGAATCTGGAAATATGCTACATAGAGCTTTCAGTGTATTTCTGTTTAACTCAAAATATGAGTTGCTTCTTCAGGTATGTAGTTTAGATAAGGTGTCTGGAAATTGGAATGGAAGTCTACATGCTTTTTTGCTATGGGTACAAATGTTAGAACCTAACGCAGCTTCAGAAGTATTATTTCCTACATTCGGTATTCTACTCCTTATCTTCATAGTCTTAGGAATCTTGACATATGATTTATGTTATGAAATATTATCATACTTTACATTTTTGTCCTTGTCAACAAACCTCAGTTATAAATAGAAGAAAAGAAAGATGTTGTCATATTTTTAAGAACTTCAAATATGATTAAACTAGGAACCTTATTACACTGGAAATGTATTCAAAACAAGAAAGTTAAAAAATAAAAATAAAAAAAATTGCTCGTTTATGTTCTGATGTGTGAAACGTGAGACCCCACGTGGATGGCATTATATTTAAGTGTAGAACGCTTATTATAAACTAAGTATATAACAGATGCATGTTATGAACCTTCCTCAGAAACTATGCCTGCTACGCTAGCATCCTTATTTGGTAAATTGCAAGTGTTCTAGCAGTGCTAGCACACACAAGCGCAAGACAAAAAAATAAATTATCAGCACGGTACAAGAATGAGAGAATGCTGTATGACTGTGTACAAACCCTATGAATGGAATGACATTTAGAGATGCTCAATGATTAGAACGAGGCAGGAAACAGATTGTGCACTGGTATGAACCTGTTACCATAATCCTTCTATACCTGATAGGTGCATGTTAGTAAGAAGATGATGATCTTAGAAAATTAGCACCCAGGAAAAAAGAAAGGATCAAAAAGTGAAGACACAAGTTGAAAAAAGAAATGAAGGGTGGTTTTCATATGTTCAAGCCTTTTCAGACCAAAAGGAAAGAATTCTGACGCCTTTTCATTGGGAGGCTATCATGTCATTGGGCGCAAAATTTTGTGAACAAATAATTGAATATGAGGCTATTACTGTCAGTCATGGTGGTGTTCATCTTAGACTCTGTTATTTGTAAATGCATTTAACCTTGTGTAAGTTTTATATATGTTTATTATGAATTGTCATTTGATGTTTCATGCCATATTACAACGTTTAAATGATGATTACATTCTTGTGTCTGGCCATTGCTTGAATGTTTGTGGGCATATTTTGCATGCCCGTGATGTATTATTGTAATTGATAGGATACAGGTGGTGACATGATATGCTCTATACTGTTTGTTGTCTGTATAGCAACGTTCTGGAACAAAGGTAACATTCCCTCTTGTGTGGACAAACACATGCTGCAGCCATCCATTATACCGTGAATCTGAGCTTATTGAGGAGAATTACCTCGGTACATGTTTCTATATATTTTACATCCTTAGAGAGCTTTCCATATCCTGTCATCTTTAACCTTTTGGTAATGGTTTTTAAATGCTTTTTCATGTGCCAGGTGTAAGGAATGCTGCACAAAGAAAGCTCTTAGATGAACTGGGTATTCCTGCTGAAGATGTGCCAGTTGATCAGTTCATTCCACTGGGCCGCATGCTGTACAAGGCACCTTCCGATGGCAAGTGGGGGGAGCATGAACGTAATACTTTCAACTTGGTTACTCTTAAGCATCACTTATCTGACGTTAGGGAAAATATTTTCTTTTCTTTGTATCTTTGGTGGGCATGAAGTGCTGATTCTATTGCTGGAAAATTACTAATTTCCAGTCGCAGATGTTAGGGAAAAAGTAAAATTTTAAAATCCTAGGTTGACCCCCTCCATATGAATAGTAGCTCTTGAAGCCTTGTTTGAAACTGTAGCTAAGGTAGCTGCTAAATTTTGTTATTAGAGGAATCCTACACGAGTGTTTATTACCTCCTAATGTGGCAGTAGTAGAAAGAGAGGAAGCGGGCGAGATTAAAAAATGTTGTAGTGGAAGCTAACGTGACAACTCTCTAATTGCCACATTAGAGAGAGGTCGTGTAGCACTTCTCTTGTCATTATGTATTTAAGAGTAGCGGACATGAAAGGAGTATTGTACTTTTATACTCATCTTGACCATTCTCTCATTGCCCTTCATTTGCAGTTGATTACCTACTCTTCATTGTACGAGATGTTAATGTTAATCCGAACCCCGATGAAGCAGCGGATGTTAAATACGTGAATCGGGCCGAACTGAAAGAGCTGTTGAGGAAAGCAGACGCTGGTGAGGGAGGTTTGAAGCTGTCCCCATGGTTCAGATTAGTGGTGGACAATTTCTTGTTCAAGTGGTGGGACAATGTTGAGAAAGGGACTCTGAAAGAAGCTGCCGACATGAAAACCATTCACAAGTTGACTTGAAATCTTACAAAATCCACCCTGCACCGCCCCACTCCAGGGTTTTGCCAATACATTTGAAATAATTAATAAGGCATGGTGTTGCTGTCGCTGTCACTGTTGTCTTGTGTTGTGTTGTCTTGCGCTTATTTTCTGTATTCTCAAACATTTATATTTCCCCGAGTAATGATATTCATATGATATTCATACATTCAGCGTGGATGAACAATATCCATCTTAATTGTATTTTAATATTAAAAAAAAAGAAAATAGTAATATTAAAATAAAATATAACAAACTGTTTATCCATGCTAATTGTATGAAGAAAAATGCTAGGGGTTCTCCCCATAAGTTCTCCTGGCGTTCTCTCAATCTTACGTAAAACATGATTTAAGAAAAAATAAAATTGTAGTGGCCTCCACCATCGGGTTTTTTAGGCATTAGCACCAAATTTGAAATATTAGCACCAAATTTGTGAGGCATTAGCATCAAAATTGAGGTATTAGTATTAAATTTAGGATGATCAAATTCATTTTGGGTGATACCATCCCTAAAGGGTTAACCTTTCACCATTAGGTTTTAGTTTTGAATCCAAAATTAAGTTTTAAAGCATTAGAACATAACTATTAACTTATAAAAATTAATATGTTAACAAAAAAATGGTACTACAATTTTATTTTTTCTTAAATCATGTTCTATGTAAGACTGGGAGAACGTCAGGAGAACACTATGGGGAGAACCCCTAACAAACCCCTTGTATGAATATCATCACTTTTCCTAAGTAAGTGGGTGAGACTTTTTTGTTTATAATTTGACCTCATAATTTAAGAAACTTTTGGTAATGGATCTTTAGGGTTGGATTGAAATTGCGTTTGAGGGGTTTAAAAATATTTTTAATACTAAAAAAGTAAAAAGTTTAAAAAATCTGTTTGAAGAAACAAATATTTATTTAATAAAAATAAAAATAAAAACACTTTTAATAGTTTGAAAAGCTTAAAAGTGCTCAAAACATACTTTTTAACAAAACTTAATAAATAAAGTTTTTATGTAAAAGCTCTTTATTTTTCAAAAATAATCACGATCAGGCTCTTAGAATCTCTATTGGTCCCATATTAGTTATTACGATGTGACCCTGCTTACCCTTACCTTTCCATCACGTAATGAAGGGTGCAAGACACGCGTCATTGACGTCACTTTTGAAAGCCGTGTTTTTATTTTTTATTTGTTTTGGTTTTCTTTGGCCGCGGCTTCAGCATAATATTATAAAAACGCTCACGCTCTCATGGAGCGCGTAAGCTACAAGCTCCACTTCTTAATTTGGATCCAATAATGTGATTATATTATCTAAAAAAAATAAAAAAATAAAAAAATAAAGTGATTATATTAGTGCAAAGACTATGCAGACTAGTTTTAGACAGCTACGTATCTCTCTTCTAGATGTGGAAGCTCCTCATCCATTCAATTTTTACTAGTTTTAGACAGCTACGTATCTCTCTTCTAGATGTGGAAGCTCCTCATCCATTCAATTTTTCTTCCTTGATATTATTATTATTATTTTTTATTTTTTATTTTTTTTGAAAGAAGGATTCACAACTTCATTAACAAATCAAAAAGGAGCAGATTGCTCCTCAACAATAATATCCCTTATACAACCTGGGACCTCAAGGCTCCAACTACAATCCATTTCCTTACGTAAGGCTGCCCTAGCCAAAACATGGGCTGCCCTATTACAAGATCTTCTACAATGGACTATCTTCCAGTTGGAGAAAAACCTCAGCAGCTCTGAAATATCATCAACAAGGTGCCTGAACCTGCTGTTGGAGGCTTCAAACGCCCGAACTGCCGAGACTATCACTAGAGAATCACTTTCAATGATTAAACTAGAGATACCCATACTATTGCATACATTAATTCCATGAAATAAAGCTGATGCTTCAGCAGCCGCAGGGGCAGGAAGACCAGACCTCGAGCAGCTCCAAGCTGCTAAAACAAAACCTTTTTCATCTCTGAGAAGTCCACCCAAGCCGAAACATCTACCTCTTTCATCCAGCGCAGCATCACAATTCAACTTCACCCAACCGGATTCCGGAGGCTTCCATTTCTCCTTAATCTGAATAGCATGGGACCCCTCTTTCTTTTGCAACAAGGAGTTGAAGTCATCTAATTTTTGCTTGGCACTAAAGATCATCGTGTTCGGATGGGAGAATGACCCTTCATGAAGCCACTTATTTCGACGGAACCACAAAAGTCTAGCAGTAATTGAGAATAGGTCAAAAGTTTCCCCGGAACAGCCCATGAGGACACTCTCTGCTACATGCAGAAAATTGGAAGAGAGATTAGGTTTCTTTTGAAAGCACCTTAGGCTAACTCCCCAGACATCAGAAGCAGAAGCACACTCCCATAAGATATGGGAGGTAGATTCTGCCTCTAACCCACATATAGGGCAAAAAGGGTCGAGGATGACCTTACGCTTGAATAGATTTTCCTTGGTCGGGAGGAGATTATGACAGGCCCTCCACATGAAAGTTTTGACTGCATTAGGAACTTTAGCTTTCCAAATCCCTCGCCAAATCATACTATCTTCAGGCCTCCTAGAAGGCCCTGCTAAAAGAGCACCCTCCCTTTCTTTAGCCATATGATAGGCACTACCAACTGTGAATTCACCCTTCAAAGTACCCCTCCAAATCTGCTTATCCGGCTGTTTCGTAAAACTGATGGGAATGGTTTGAATAGCTGTAACTTTTTCACTGGAGAAGAGCTCCCGCAGCAAAGGAAGCTTCCAAGCCCCAGCCTCTTGGTCTATAAGATCACTCACATACGCATCCGGATCAAGGCCTTTCGGGGGGGAGTTAATACAGAAAGAAGAAGGGGTCGGCAACCATTTATCTCCCCAAATATGCACCCGAGAGCCATCTCCAATCCTCCACACTAAGCCATCCTGAATTAAACTCCTAGAGCTGAGAATGCTCCTCCAAATAAAAGAAGGCTTGTTCCCAAGTTTAGCATCAAGAATACTCCCATTGGGATAGTACTTACCTTTCATGATTTTGCCAATGATACTCTCCTCATCCCTCCATAATCTCCAACACTGTTTAGCAAGTAAGGCCTTATTGAAGATGTGTAAATCTCTAAAACCCAAACCTCCGCTAGATTTAGATAGGCCCATTCTACTCAAACTCATCCACGAGATGCACGATTTCTTACTTTGATGGGACCACCAAAACTTTTGCATAAGAGAATTAATAGCCACACAAAGAGCTTTTGGTAAAAGAAACACACTCATGCAGTATGAGGGGATGGCTTGGATGACTGCCTTAAGAAGAACCTCTTTACCAGCCTGAGAGAGGAATTTCAGTTTCCAATCTTGAAGCCTTCTCCAAACTCTATCCTTGATGCTCTGAAACGCCGCCATTTTAGATCTTCCCACTAGGGCTGGTAAACCAAGATAGGAATCATAACGTTGGGAAGGAGGAATCCCAACAGCTTCTGTAATTAAGCAATGCAAAGGGGATGATTGGGGATAAATGACTTTACCGGAGCTAAATAAGAGAAAATGGTTCAAGGAAAGATCTAAAAAAGTATTCAAATTTAAATAATTGCTGACCGAAAGAGGATCCCAAGTGCGACCCATTGAAATATTTTTTTAAAAATATGTGGTAGATTTGATTAGTTACATTTGCACTCAAGAAAGGACATAAATTTTTTCCACGGAAGAAATTTTCTTCAACCTACTTCACGCTAAAGTTATTTGATTACCTACATTGTATTTGGCAACTTATTAATCCCCACTTTAGAAATGCTAAAACAAAGATTTATGATCTCCTTGCATCATTCTAAAATTGATGTACTATTAGATCAAATTCAATGATAATTTATATAACAAATCTAATTGTGGGTAATTATTTTGTACAATTTCCAAAAAAATGTAAATTCTTAAATTATCGAACTTAGGTCGTTTCTAGGTATCGAAATGCTTTGAAAATATTACATATAAAAAAAGTGACAAGTTATCGAAATAGCTAAAAAAGTCACTTATTTGATAAAAATATATTCAATTCTCAACTGTGACATGCCACATTTTTAATATGTGATATTTTCAAAGTGGTTCGATGCTTAAAAACAACATAAATTTCATAATTTGAAGATCTATCCTAAAATTCTTGGATCATGATGTATAATAATTAACTGTTGAAATTACTATAAGAGAGTTTACAGGAGATTGGATAAGAATTTATAACAATTAATTATAACAAAGTCTTACCTGAAACTCATATGTCCAAATAATTAATTGAGCAAGTAATTTCGTATGGGTTTTCTCCAAATTACTAGGAACTTACCCCCACGCGTCACAGCTCTCTCCGACTCTCTCTCTCTCTCACTGTCTGTCTCTCTCAAGACTTCTATAACTCCAGCACCGGTGAGTTGAGAATTACCACTTTCCTGTTTAGCACTGAACGTTCTTGAGTCGCAGAGCTTCGACTACAGGTAAAATCACGACCATTGGATCATAACTAATGCTCTTTTGATTTCCTCATCTGACCGCTATTATCTATTCCTCCCATTTCTTGCTCTGAGATTTTCATTTTTCTTACTTTCTGTTTGGTTGCTAAGAAAATTGAGGGAAAACAAATTTGACCCTTTGAAAGTGTATATCTTCCTTCCTATATCTCGCATCTTGTATCCTCAAACTCGTACCGGTATAGTTCTAGATTCTTTGAAATATCGATTAGCAATCACTTTTCCTGAAGCTTTGTGATATTTGATCAATTACTTAATCCAGATTTGCTCTGATTGGAGCGAAATTGCTAAACTTGTTGACCCTTTGGATTTGGTTAAAGGGATCAAACAAAACATTTTTATGTGCTTGTGTTTTGGGGACTCGGATTTTTACCAAAAAATATTGTCCACCATGAAGAAATGCTGCGTGAATGTATGAAAATGGAATAAGGTTATGTTAAGAAAAGGTATACGCTTCCTATGATATGAAGATGTGAGCTTTTTGAGGGTCCACATGGGTGATTTATAGGTCCCGAGGTCTCCTGTAGAAATTTTAGGGGATATCATATGATTGAATATCCTCTGCTATGTTACATAATGATGGATTTGTATTGGTTTTAAAACTTATGCTGATATTACTCTATATTTATAGGTGTTACTAATATGAAACCTGTAATGGCCCATATCCACCAAGTAACAGACAAAATGCCAATACTGGCCGATATTGGCTGTTAGCTCTGCATCTATGCTTTGGGCAAAATTTCATGGCTGTGACACCAGCGGATGGTTATGTAGCATCCCTTGTGTTTGATTTCACAATATGTTATGGATACTCTATATTCAAGACTGTTACTGCATTTTAATACGTTAGGGGATATGGTCCTGTGAATAAATATATATTATTCTACTGATCATACTTAAATGTCTGCTAGGATTAAACAATTTACATATGAAACATATGGGGTGGCCATGGTTGTTAAGGAGCTTAGTAGGCAAATGACAAGTTATGGTAGATGGTGAAGTTATTTTGTCCACCTTTGGGTATTTGTGTCTATGCTCGTTTGATTTATGTAATTGGTTCTGAAAGTATGAATTTAGATTTTGAATATGCATTATCTAACTCTCTTGCTTGAGCTACTAAGCATGGGCTAGATAAATCAGAATATAAGCTTTAATTTGACATGTCTTTTTGTTGGATCTTCATCTTCATCTTCATCATCAACGTAAGAAAAGATTTCAAATAAGTGATATGATGATATGATTCTGTTTTGGATTGTTTAGCTTAAACGTATATGTATTTATTTTACTCAGTTACTGAGTGAAGCCTTATTCCTTCTATATGTGATTTGTTACTGGAATTGTGGAATACCATTCTGCTTTATTTGTTAATAAGTGTCTTTTGCTTAATATTTCACATCCTTTTCTACTTTTTCCTTATGCTTATACTAAGCTTTCCAAGCTTTCTGGTTAATCAGACCAGTTCACATGTCTCCCTACATTCGTTTTTTTAGAAAACAAAGAAATTATTGTGCACCTTGTTTTTTTTTTTTTTTTTTTTTAAATTTTATCCATCTGATTCCTTTTATCTGAGATGGTCTGGTTCTGTTTCCCATCTCTAATTGTTATTCTTATGTTCGTTCATGCTATCAAATATATGGACTTCTTAAGTGACTTAATTGACCAAAACTACATTATCACGTGCTGATACAATTCAAAGGCTTAATTCTATCAACTATATGAACTTCGTAAGTGACTTAATTGACCAAACTACATTGTCATATGTTGATAAAATTCCAAAGCTTAATTGAAATGACAGCCAAAACCCAACTCTATGCCGTCACTACCATAGGATAAAAGGAGGAAAAAAAATGACGATTTTTGTTGTCTCCCCCCAGATAGGAATCTCATTTCTAATTTAATGAAGTTTTCTATTAGTTCTTAAATTTAAGTGCCTTTTCTGTATTCAATCAATTAACTTGGAAAGTTTATCATCCACTGTATTTGGATTTAATCATCCTTTACTAGAACAAGCCTTAGCATTTGATTGGATAATATGTAAATTAATTTCCTGTCGGTATGCCCCTTTCTTAGCATATGTATTAAAGATCATCATAGTTCTTGGATGTACATTCTCTAGATGTTAGAGGTGAACTGGATGCATATTAGGCAAGAAAAAGGAGTTGGGAAAGTTTGGTCATTTGAGCAAAGATTGATGACTGTAATACAAAGTAATGATTTGTTTTGGTTGCTTTTAATTTAGCATCACACATGGCACAAGTTGTAGCAAAATTGTGAAACAATACTTGTGGTGTTAACCTGAAATAGAAGGGATGAGGTTATGGGGAGTTGGTTTTTTGGCCGACTTGTCTAGCATGTTTGTGTGTGGTTTTGATATTTCGATATTTCCTCAATCCTAATTTTTGGAAAGAAATCTACCTGACACATAATTGCAACAGTTATAGATTTTATGTTGGTATATACTTTCCTGTATTCATTACCATTTGAATTGTATTGTGCTTCTTTAAAGATACATTCCAGTGCATATTCTAGGATAGCAACCGTTACCTCATTCCTTTCTCCAAATTTATGCCTATGACCTTTACTCGTTTTACCTTACATATTTCTCGGATCAAAGTCCTTCCAGGTTTCAGTCTAAAATCTAGCATGTTTTTGCTATTAAATCAAACTATATAATGCTTATAAGCAATAAAGTGAAGATATTTGTTGAAAATGGAGAAACTATGATGAATAATATCGGGGTTGAAAGGAGTGGTTCTAATATGTGATTGGAACTTTATCTGAGTGGAGAATATGAAATGGGTTGAGTGATTTATGATTCACATTTTTGCTAGCAATCTGATGTTGATGTCATTTTAATAAACTAGTTTCTGCAGACATTGACAACAAGTTCTCTCAGTAAAAAAGTCTTAGTGCAAAATACTACCTCTCTATGTTCAATCGGAAAGTATTAGGCTGGCTCTCTCATCTTTTTTTTTTTCCCCATAAAATTCATTTGCTGATTCTCCCTAGAAGTTAATGCAGGCCATAGAAGTGGAAATTTGAGCTAATTTTTTATTCGTAGGAGTCAATGTCTCCCAAGAGGCTGCTAATCTCATGCTCGCAACTGCTATGGAAATTTTGAGCTTGTTTTCTATTCTTAGGAATTGGAACCTTTGGTTGTTTTTCTTAAACTAATGCAAAATATATTAGTATTCTGTTTTTGTTTCCGAATCTAAGTTGAAAGTGTAGCCAAAGAGCCCTAGCTCATATAGCACCTACTCCCACAATAAAAATAGGGTGTAGGGTATGGTCATAGGTGCAAAATCTCCACTGGTTATTTTTTATTTTTTTCAAAAAAAATCTAACGTTATGTTTGGGAGTTTGGAGGGAAGGTAGGGGAAAGGATCAGGGTGGAGGGAGAGCAGAGGAGATGGAGTAGTTATCATTTCCTTTGTTTTGATGTTTCAATAAATAATAGGGGTTGGACTAGAAACTTACTAGTAGACGAGATTTTACAAAAATGGAAGAATAGAATAGGTATCCCTCCCTTTGTTTGGTTGCAGGGTGAAAAGGAGATAGAATTATAAGCTATTTTGTAAATTGACACTAATGTGAGATAGGCGATAACCATTTGTTTAGATGATGTTGAAATTTTAGTCAATTATTTAGGGCAAAAGATAAATAGAGAAAAATATGTTAAAAATTGGCATTTTCTCTCTTCGAATTCTCCCAATTTGAGGTAATTGAAATAAGGGCTTTTATGGTGTACTATACCCTCCAAATCTCCACAAGTCTTCTCCCCATGCCTTAAAAATAGCATCTAAAGAGGGGAAGGGTTAGCCCCCTCTCATCTCCTCTTCCTCCATCCAAATATACCCTGAGATGAAGTGCGAATAGCAACTAGCATAAAAAATAATTTGAAAGCATCGTTGCTAATAATTTGCTGAAACCCTTTTGTTAAACATTTTTTTCTGAAACTGAGTTGGATCTGTTTTCCTTTCTCCAGTCTAATTATATATGATGTTTGTCCTAACCTTAACATGTTCAGGACCAATGGCCTTGGTTACAACTGCTGAAGTTTGTGATGCAAACCCACAACTAATTATAAGCGGTGACCTTCGGGCACTCCAGCCAATTTTTCACATATATGGCCGCCGCCAAGTTTTCTCTGGACCAATAGTTACCCTCAAGGTATTCGAAGACAACGTTTTGGTTCGTCAGTTTCTTGAGGAGAAGGGTAATGGCAGAGTTCTTGTTGTAGATGGGGGTGGAAGTTTGCGGTGTGCAATATTGGGTGGCAATCCTGTTGTACAAGCTCAGAATAATGGATGGGCAGGGATAGTTGTGAACGGCTGTATCAGGGATGTTGATGAGATCAATGGTTGTGACATTGGCGTGAGGGCTCTGGCCTCGCATCCAATGAAAGCAAATAAGAAAGGTATGGGAGAGAAGAACGTTCCAGTTACCATTGCTGGGACAAGAATCTGTGATGGGGAATGGCTTTATGCAGATACCGATGGTATTTTGATTTCCCCAAGTGAGCTATCTGTCTAAAGCATATTCTGCTTGATTTCTGTTAGGTAAGTTCTGCTCTATTCTGCTTGTTCTTGAGCTCAGTTTTAAACTTCTGAGGAAACTGTACTGTGCTCAACCTTCAATAAAAATATGCTATATGTGTTTGTCCATTTTTAATCAGCTTCATTATCTTCCATTTTATATGCAATTGATAAGGAAGATAACTTCAAAGCTTGTCTCCTCTAACGATAGTATTATGACATAAATTGCAGCGTTGTTCTTTTACTTGTATGTTTTTCAGCTCTAAGCATCATTTTGACCTTTTTTTTTTACCGTTCCTTGGCAATGACATGGAATGCTTCTGTTAAAATTGCTTTCCTTTTTTCTGGATTTGTCATAATTTTATGTTACAGAATTGTTGGAAAAATACATTTTACCCCCTTAATGTTTCACATTTTTTTCAATCTTGCCTATGATGTTTAAAATTTGCAATGACCACTCCGATAATAATTTCAGTTTTATCTTACAGAAAGTATTGAAAAGACACAACTGCCCCTATGTATTTGAAAAAAATTTATAAGCCAGAAAAATGGCTAACGGAGTGGTTAGATTGAAAATTTTAGTAACTTGGTTAGGGTACATTGCTAATTTTTAAACATGGAAAGCAAGATTGAAAAAAAGATGAAATTTGGAAAGATAAAATATATCAATTAGCTAAATTCATCTAAAAAATTATATCAATTAGCTGAAACTCGTCGACATTATGTCTTGGATATTTATTGGATTTTGATATAATAATTTTAAAAACTCCATCGTTACCCCCCACCCCCCATCTCTATGTCTCTCTGAGAAATTTGTGATGATATTTGTGTTCCCCCACAACATTACAGGAGCTTCTCACAGAATTAATGGTCATATAGAAATCAACATGTACAAGGAGAAAGCCAAGAATACAAATAAACTTAACAGTTGAATTGAAGAAACCCAAGTAAAAGCTTACAATCTTTGGACTCTGAACAGATCACATGATCTAAAAATTGAACAATTTCAAGCCATCTCCCATGGCAATATCTTTGAGCGAAACAAAGCTGGGTGCATGAGCAATTCCATTGACGTGTGTCAATGATATACCATTAGGCTTCAACAACCCGAACCTTTCTTGTTCAACATTATAAACAGCCGGAGAACCTTCGCAGTCAAACACAACTTCCCCATTTTTCAAACAAGTTACTACTTTTATGCTTCGAAGATTCCACCAGTGTTCCCATGGAGTTGGATATTTAATCGTAAGCTCTTTGATCCAAGACTCTCTAACACCATATTCCTTCATCACCCAAATTTGGATTTCCCAGTCAGAAGAAATAGACGCAACAATCGAGCTCAAACAAAGACAATCTCCCAATACCCCAACGTGCGTCTTTATGAAGTTGGCCTCGTAAAATGTAGACAAAGGCAGCGGAATTGTTCGAAATTTCTCATCATCGAGATCAAAGCAACGGATAAGCACGGATTGATTGGGAAGCTTGACAAGCCAGTGCAGAGCTCCATTGAAAAAAATCCCAAACAAGCTCTGATGGCGTGCAGGCGGAACACGTTTGCTTCTTCTCCAAGCACCGCTTCCAAGAGTATAAATCTCTACAAATTCGGAGTATTTAATCACCTTGTATTGATTACTCTTGGCGCTGAATCCAAACCCAGATACGAATTGACGGTCAGGATTTGTTTTACCTTTTGGGAGCGTCAAGAACTCGCCCCTCACAGGATTTGATATGTAGATGGGATTACCCATCCGAACATCGCACGAGCAAATCAACCCATTACATGAATTCACGAGAGTGGATTCAAGGTAGGGGAAGTGGTCAAACTTGGCAATTATGGTAGAGGGTTCTTGTTCTTGAGGATCAATCAAGTAGAGCGCCCCGGAATTTCCATGAGGAAATAAGCTTGATTGAAGAAGCACAACAACAGTGGGTGAGCTGCTGCCGCCATGGTAGAGTTTGGCAAAACTAGGATCTAAGAGCAACTCATGCCACGCCTTGCATACGTACCTGCATCGCATTAAGCCTTCGATGGGGACCTTCAGCATGATTTCCACGACTACATGCCATGGCAGTTTTGTAAAATTGCATCTGTCACCGGTACCGGTGATGGTGGTGGCGGCGGCGGCGGTTCCCTGGTTCTGATTTTGTTCATCTTCCAGAATAAGTTTGTTTGCTTTGATGATAATCTCCTGGATTTCCATGGAGCTGCTGGTTGATGTACTCTCTTCCTGGCCTTTTCAAGGACCTTTCAATTGAAGGGCATTGTCGGTATATATATATATATATATATAAATGATTAATAATTGGAATATTCTAATACCAATTCCGAAGGAATGAGTGGCAAAGGGTTTTCTTTCATTTTAATAATTCAATAAATTAATGGGTAAAGACGTAAAGTTACGTTTTATATTTTATATTCTTTAATGTCAACACCAAGCATTTTTTTCACCTACTCCCCTGGCCCCCCCTCCCTCTCTTGTAGTTTAGACTTAGAAACAAGCTTTGTTCGTTATATAGATGGCAAATATATTTCACGATATTGTTTAGGGTACAAATTTACTTTCTGCATTAGCAGCAGTTCTTCTTTAATTTTTGGGTTAAGTATTTTTTTAGTAGAGAAAAATACATTTTACCCCTGAACTATTCGAGAAGTGCTAGAGAGCCAAACAAATGAACCCAGAAAAATTCTCAAACTGACGTGGCAAGGGTTTTTAAGTTAAAAAAAAAAAAAATGCAATTCTTTCTCTCTTGTCTACCACTCACGGTTTGCCACGTCAGCTTGAAAATTTTTCTAGGTTCATTTGTTTGGCTCCCTTAGCATTTTTTGAACTATCAACTCATTTGTACTTTTAAACTTAGTGTTTAAAAAGTGACATTTTACCCCATTCAAAATATTTGACATTAACTCTTGACCCTCATAAAGTACACTTTACTCTCTTAAGTATTTTGAATTGGCATTTTATCTCCCTAAGTTGACACTTTACCCCCCAAAACTTAGTTGTTTCAGGGAGTAAAGTGTCAACTCAAAATACTTCAGGGGGTAAAGTATACTTTATGGGGTCAAGTGTTAATGTCAGATACTTTGAGGGGTAAAGTATCACTTTTTAAACATTGGGGTTAAAAATGCAAATAGGTGGATAGTTTAGGGGGAAAGTGTATTTTCCCTCTTTTAGTACCTCGGTTTGCACTTTTTTATTTTTTTTCCCATAGGTTTCCAAAATAGTTAAATTTGGTACCTCACATATGGGACCTGTAATATAATGTCGGTGTCTTGACCATTGTATGCTACTGTCATAACACTAGCAGCCCATTCGAGTTTGACCTCGGGTGGCCTACACTATTAATGATGTACATCCTGTAGTAACTTGCCCGTTAAGGCTGCGCCAGCCACGAAATAACCATTGGATCGAAGACCCATATATCACATCCACACACATATTTGACCATAAAGTTACCATTTTGGGACACTTTTCTTTCACCAGCAAAGGTCTTGAATTGTTCGAGGGTTCTCAAACTCCTAAGAGTTCCAATATAAGAGATTCATTGTGGTGGGTGGGGTTGGAATCCAACACCCACCATTCTCAAGTCCATGGGTCGATAGGATCAAGTTATCTAATATATGATATTGTAATCATAACTTGTAGTGGTAGAACAGGGATTATGATGAATGTTAACTTTTTTTTTTTTTTTTTTTTGACATGTTCGCATAAGAGGGAGAATGAGATTTGAACTAATGACCTCTGTTTCATTAGGCGTGATCCTAGTCGATTAAGCTACCTCTTGGGGACACGATAAATGTTACTTTAGTGAAATTCAAGTCAGATAACATATACATGAGCCAAGGCGACTGAATGCCCAGGTGAAACAGTGAAATAAACAATAGCCTAAATCTCCCAATAAAATAACGCCCAAATAATGATAGTATAATTAAGTTTTCTTCTATAAAAATTAAAGAAAAAAAAAAAGAGTAAAAAATTAAAGCCTCAATTATAACAAAATGTTAGTCAATGCTCTTCAATTAAGGCCACAACTATGGTAAAAAATACAATATTATGACACAAAAGTTAGTAAGTGTTTTTTAATTATGGTAAAACATAAATACAAAGAAATAGAAAGTTACATTAATTGCACTCCTAAAGCAGTCACCAAACTCATAGTTTCATCTAAACTTAAAACAAACATATTAATTAACTTAGTTCGTTCATTAAAATAACTTTTAGAATAAATTAAACTGCATTTTTCGCAAATTGAATTCTAAAAGAGATGACTTGCAAATTTCATTTGGAAAAAAAAAAAAAAAAATTAAGGGCAAGAAGCAAGAAGAATTATTTGCCTCAAAATCTATTAATAGCCTATTTGGGTTTGCGTTTGAGAAATAGAATTTTTAAGTTAAAAAACGCTTTTTGGCCAAAGCTTCATTTTTTAAGCTTTTGCTAAGAATGCGTTTTGGCCATTTTTAAGAATTTTGGACATTTAATAGCGGTTTCAATTTTTTTAATCAAATTTGTACTTTTTTTTCTTCTTCAAATGAAGTTTTTGAGTGTTAATTAAACGCACTCTTACGACCTTCAAACATACTTTAAGGATCTTGAAACGTACACCCAAACATGCTCTAAGTCGGCCCTGTCGTAAGCGGTGACGAAATGGTGAGGCATGGATGGTGTGTAATAACATATATTTTTTTTGTAAGGAAAGATGATTTTCATGCATCAAATCACATTTGGCTACTTTAGGAACCCTCAAATTAAATGAAGTTTTTGTTTTCTAGTGACAAATTAAATGAGCCAAATTTGTGTTGAAACAATTGCACTCGTCATCGACAAATAAAGAGTTTCTCTTCAAATTTGTGTCCTCCTTCTCTTCCACTTTAAATAGGAATCGATGCTAGCTAACCGCTCACAGTCACAGTCACAGACATCGGTCGTCGGCCATGATCAACGGCAAGGATATCTACGATGTTCTTGCGGCACTTGTGCCCTCGTACGTCGCAATGATATTAGCCTATGGCTCCGTCCGGTGGTGGAAAATATTCGCGCCCAACGAATGCTCCGGCATCAATCGTTTTGTGGCGGTGTTTGCCATTCCATTTCTTTCTTTCAAACTCATTTCTTCCAATAACCCCTACACAATGAACTTTCAGTTTATTGCTGCCGACTCTCTCCAAAAAGCAATCATTCTTGGAGCACTATTCCTCTGGAAAACCACCATGAGCAACAATGGCCGCCTAGATTGGATGATTACTCTGTTTTCTGTCTCGACTCTTCCGAACACACTAATAATGGGCATCCCTCTCCTCAACGCCATGTATGGAGACTTCTCAGCCTCTCTAATGATTCAAATTGTCGTGTTTCAGGGCGTAGTCTGGTACACTCTCTTGCTCTTCATGTTTGAATATAGAGCAGCAATGATTCTCATCAACGACCGCTTCCCTAAGACTGCAGCCTCCATTGCTTCCTTCCAAGTTGATCCCGATGTTGTTTCTTTAGATGGTCGTGGCCCATTACAAACTGATGCTGAGATCCGCGATGATGGTAAGCCAATTCATATTCATCAGGTTCAAACTTAGACTTTTACTCTCAGTAGTTCTACAAGTTCTTCTCATGTCAAACAGGTAAACTACGTGTAGTGGTGAGGAAATCATCAGCATCTTCTGTGGCACCACGAGCATCGAACCTAACTGGTGCAGAGATATACTCAATACAATCTTTTCGAGAAGTGATCACGAGGGCTCCAAGCTTTAACCAAGCAGATTCTTCCCAACTAGTTGGGGGCTTTGATGATATTTTCTCATTGCCATCTTCGAGAGGAGTGACGCCAAGAACTTCTTTGAATTTTGAAGATGAGATGTTGAAAACTGGTGGGAAGAGAAGGAAAGAGGTTGCAATGCCTCTCAAGGAAAAGGATCAGCTTCACATGTTTGCTTGGAGCTCTGCTGCATCATCTCCTGTTAACTACGGATCATCAGCCACGTCCACTGACTTTGGGCTCGTGAATCATGATATTTCTGAGGCTGCCATTTGTAAGGAGGAAACAGCTTCTTCCATAGGTGTGTGTGCATTGACATTTCAACACCACAACACTATTTGTCTCCTACTAATTAATTTAAGACTTAAATACTAAATACCCCTAGGCCATTTAGTATTTATTTAACCCTTAATTTAATTTAGTTTGCATCGAAACTGAAGATGGGATGGGGATCCAGCAATAGTGGGGGAATTGCTCAATAGTTTATTTTTTTTTTAAATCTTGGCTTTTGAATATCATCCAAGGGTCTAGAAGCTCTCACGTGTTTCATTAATTAAAAATTAATAAATTTTTTTGAAAATATATAAAACAAAACAATAAAAATATGAAAGCTACCCCTTAGGGCCAAACCCAATAATATCTCCATTAGGTTCCAATAGCCTCCGTCACGTGTCAACATATAAATATGCAACGTGTTCTAAAAATTAAAAATAATTAATAAAATAATAATGAAATAACAACAAAAAACAAAACCTAAAAAGAAGAGGAAAATCCATGGCGGTGGCTAGCCACCCCATGGATTTTCCAATTTTTTTTTTTCTATTTTTTTAGATTTAGTTTTTTCTTTTTTAAAAAAAAAAAAAAATTAATTTTTAGGACACGTTGCATATTTATATGTTGACACGTGTGACAGAGGCTACCAGAATCTAACGGAGGTATCAACTTAGTCTTTTCCATAGGTCAGGTACCATTTGTGACTATTTTGGAAACATAAAAAGAAAAAATTAAAAATTACAAACCTAGGAATTAAAAAAGATATTAACCCTTATTTTTTTTTTTAAAAAAAAAAATCATATTTTTTTTTTTTTTTTTCAAAACTACAATGTTTTTTATCCAAACGGTGCAGTTTTGGATAATTGCATCTATGCGATAGTGGACCTGACCACTACCGCATAGAAGTCGGATCCTAATTAAAGAATCAATTTGTCGAACTATCTATTTTAACTTAAATCTTGCTTAATTAGTGTCATTATAGCTTAAATTTTTTCAAAATTATTAATGAAATGTTAATAATTAGTAGTTACTAAGAGAACTCTGAATGGTTTAATATTAATTTGTGGTAAATATATGTATAATTATGGATGAAGGAGATGGCGAAAAGAAGCAGCAAATGCCTCCAGCAAGTGTAATGACAAAGCTCATTCTCGTCATGGTTTGGAGGAAGCTCATAAGAAACCCTAACACATACTCGAGTGTTTTAGGCATTGCATGGTCTCTCATATCTTCAAGGTATTCCAACAATCTCTCTCTCTCTTATCATCTATTTCCACTACTATTCTTTATTATTAATTAAGCATTTGAACCTTAATTTTATGTATTAGGTGGCACATCAAAATGCCTTCTATTGTGAGTGAATCCATATGGATAATATCTGACACTGGTCTTGGAATGTCTATGTTTAGCCTAGGTACTTCTCTCCACCTTATTAATTTAATTGTCAAACTTAATTTCTTGCTAATAATTAATTTGATGGAAGTTTTGGTTCTTATTAATGCTTTGATGGGGCTGTGCTAGCTTATGGCTAGGAGCATGTTTAGGATTGTGTTTAAAAAACAGAACTTGTAAGTCAAAAAACGATTTTTGGCAAAAGCGTCATTTTTAAGATTTTTGTTAAAAGTGCGTTTTGATCATATATTTTTGGACCCTTAAAAACGCTTTCAATTTATTTTACCAAACGAGTATTTTTATTTTCAAACGGACTTTTAGAGTGCTAAACACACTTTTATGCTCCTCAAATACATACCCAAACAAACTCTCAATCGAACTTGAGGTTTTTCACCATCTCAACTCACGATCTTTTACAATTCCCAGCTGCAAGTAATGCTAATATGATCACGTCCAACTACGACAACCATATTTGGGTTCCTCCGCATGTCCTTCAGTTTAAAATAATAATAATAAAAATTGATGGAACCTTAATTTATTGCAATTGATTGAACAGGTTTATTCATGGCCTTACAGCCAAAGATCATTGCTTGTGGAAAATCTGTAGCAATGTTTTCAATGGTTGTTCGCTTCTTGGTGGGCCCAGCGGTGATGGCTGCAACCTCTTTAACCTTGGGTATTCGCGGGGTTCTTTTGCATGTTGCAATTGTTCAGGTAAATTTCATCTCAAATTATATTATATTTGAGATAAAATTCGGACTTGATTCTCAGTTATTGGCTAAAATCGAAATTGAAATTGAAACCCGGTACCCGGTTACCTAGTTATGCAATAACTGGGTATTTCCAAAACCGGCAACTGTACCGGGGTAACCGGTTACCGGTTTTTTCCAACCGATTTTAAAATTGGTTTCCCGGTAATTGGTTTCCGGTTGGTACCCAGTTATACCCTTTTTTTTTTAACACCCCTACAAATTATCATATCAGTAGCTTCGTTGCTTTTATATATGGCTTGAAATATTTTATATTTTCTAAGAGCATGTTTGAGATTATGTTTGACAAATACAGTTTTTAAGTCAAAAGTGTTTTTTGGTAAAAGCTTTATTTTTAAGCTTTTGCCAAAAGTGCATTTTGACAATTTTTTAACTTTTTGGACCCCTTAAAAGTGCTTTCAATTTCTTTTACCAAACCTTTTTTTTTTTTTTTTTAACTAGACTTTTTGAGTATCAAACGCACACCCAAACAAACCATAAATTAAGTTTATTAATATTTTTCTTAAATTTATTTTTTTATTTTTTATGTTAGAATATTTTTATTCTCTGTTATGATATTTCATTGTAAATTTTATTCTCTTTCTTTGTTTCTAAATCATTACTCATTATCTCTCTATAAATAAATAGTTATTTAATATTGTTTGATACAATCAATATACAAGATATAGGAAAATGATATGTAACCGACTCATTTCTTACTCTTCTTTCTCTTTCATATTTTATTATTTTGTATTATATATATATTTCAACATGGTATCATAGGCAAAGATCTTGATCGATTTCGAACCTTAACTCCGTCATTTATGTTCTATCTTAATTAAATATATATTGTGCGTGTTAAGCCCCATCTATTAAAAGACACGTGTGAGAGTGTGAAACTATGATTAATTAAGTCATTAAATTTACTTTTTCCCGCCGGTTTAAGCTTTTTGAAATAAATAGTAATTTAACTTAATATTTTTTTGTTAGTAATTTTATCTTTTTTCTTACTTGTCTTTGTAGGCTGCCCTTCCCCAAGCGATCGTTTCCTTTGTATTTGCCAAGGAATACAATGTCCATGCAGACATACTTAGCACTTCGTGAGTTAATTAATTTGTTTGTCGATTCAAAAATTAAATTAGAAATATGTAAAAGCAAGTAAATAAATAAATAAAAAAATTTACACTTTTGCTGATCGTCTTGCAAATTTCTCAGGATTACCGTTGGAATGTTGATTGCTTTGCCCATAGCAATACTCTACTATGTGCTTCTGGGGCTTTAACTTCCGTCTGTGAATCCAAGTCAAGCTTATGTGGATGTGGATGCAGGCTATAATCAAATGGGAAAATAAATATTGAAATGATCCTTTGCACAAGATTATTAATTAGTTTCAATATATATAAATTTCACTGCTGTTTAATTACTTGAGCTTTGTTATGAATAGACCTCAATTCTAGTAATTGTAAGCTGGTGGAGTAGATTGGGGATAGATCAAATGGGTGATTATACTACTATAGCAAAAAATAAGTTTAAAGTTTCTTGGGACTTGCTTTGTTTTGTAAGGTGAATTGGGGTTGAAGACGCTAGAAGATCATTGGAATATGACTCCCATTTTAAGGCATATTTAATATTTTGGATCATTTTCAACAGATATATATGTTCTCAATGGATATATGGCTTTGGTAAATGTAAATAGGGCTGTTAAATGGAGAAGTGGGTTCGGCTCGATTAAACTCAACTCGTGCTCGACTCGTGTGCATAAGCAAGTTCATAAAACCAAGAAGTACGTAGATGTTTCTCATGCATTAACAAACTGATTCAGAGTCCCCAATATCTTCAACAACCGTACTAGTCTCTTCCCTTGTCACACTAAAGCTCGATGTGGATGAGCCAATAGTTTCTAGCATGGTCTCCTGAAGATAGATTGCCTTTCTTTTGCTTCTGCTTCGTTTCCATCTTCTCAACAACTCTGACACCTCTCGTTCCTCACTAGCTTCTATTTCTGCTTCTACGACAGGCTCTTCAATTATCAATGCTCTCTCACTCAAATTTTCTGTTGTCATCGGGAAGATAAGTGGTTTACAGCAACACAGAAGAAGTACGAGGAGCATAATGTATATATATAGAGACGTCCATACATATAATGTCCATTTCCAATTGTGCACCATTTGTTTTGCCCATGGTAGCTGAGAGTGGATGAAGAGTTGAGCTTCATACAACTGTGGTGGTGATGAAGTTCCAGCCCTTGGAACCAAAATTACTCTTATTGCCTCTGTTCTATGCCTCCCTTCCTTGTGCTTTAATACTTCAATGCTTATCTTTTGAGTCTCCCTAGAAATTCCAAGAAGAAGAGGGACGCTCATAAGAAATGTACGAGCAAATCGAATTGGGAAGCTTCTGTACTGCAACATGCATGGATGGCTAGATTTTGCGATCACATTTCCATTCACCGATAAGAGTTCTGCAGACAACTGATAAAACAAACGAACGATTTAGTACGTGTTTCTCATTACTCAGAAACCTATGATCAGGAGACAACATTTATTAACAAACTATCAACTAGCTCTAGAAGACAAGAACAATTACAGATATATATCTAGCATAATTACACATCAAGATAAAGTGAGATCAAGAGGATTCTATAGCAACTAGATCTGGTTGTACAAGCTGAAAGACCCACTAAATTAATGACTATTCTTCTGCATTTGTCTATAATGCAATACAAAGTTCTGCATTTGTCTATAATCATGTTAATTACCTCGGTAATACACAAACTCAACTTCTGCATTTGTCTATAATCATGTTAGGGTATAAGGGCATTTATAGAGTGGATGGGGGTAGGTGGATTTTAATAATAACATTAATCTTAACTTTTTCCTATATTCAAACATGTTTCAGGACCAGCTTATAAATTAACCGACATCTAAAACCATGAAACTAGAGAAAAATCAAGCAGTCAATTAATGAAGTAAAACTTAATTGAATTAACATTAGACGACTCCAAATTAAGAAACAGGCATACATACCTGAAACACCCCAATCTCCCTGTTGAAGTCAGAATCGGGCATCAAAAGCGCCAAAGAAACATGATATGTGTGGCCAATTGGAACACCCATCGACTGCTTCCACCTGCTGTTTCTTTCAACCCCAGCATGATCACCGAAATAGAAGACAGCCGTAGGATAAGCCTCCGTGTAATCAAAATACAAGCTCTCCCTCACAAAGACAGGGTGGTCCACCCACAGTTGCACCAACCCAACACCCACCACAATAGCTAGAGCCAACACCGTCATCAAAATCATGCACACGTATGCAGCTCCCAGGAACCCATAACTCAGCTTCTTTAACAGGAGGGTGCTACCGTGGGTGATGGTGGACGGTACTTTAAGGACGGCGGATTCCACCATCTGTTGCGCTTCCTCGGCGCGGTGGTAGGACTCGTAGACAATGGAGAGAAGATAAACGATGGGGGAGAAGAGAGAGACCAAGCAGTTGTAGATCAAGTCTGCTTGGAGGGATATTAGTTTTGTGAAGCATTCTAATGGATTTGGAATCAGAAAGTGGGCTTCTTTCCAGTCCTCCTCCATATTTGGCTGTGGCGGTGGTCGTGAACGGGTGCGGGTGCGGCTGTGGGGTGTGGCTTCATGAGAGACGGACACAGAGGTTGAGTGGTGGAGATGTACATGTGTCTTCTGCATGGGAGAGGGGAGGTGAGACGTGGTGACCATGCTGACATGTGTCATGGGACGGACATGCATAGCCTTTTCACTCAAAAGCTGTTGGCCCACTGCATTTGAATATTTTATTTTAGGGTTAAATACTTAATTAGTCCTTAGGATTTAAAAACTTTATTTTATTCTTCTTAGGATTTGAAAAGTGACATAGGATTTAGAAAGTGACCAAATTAGTCGTTGTAGTTTTGAAAAGTGACCAAGTTAGTTCATCCGTCAGTTGACCGTTAATTGACTTAACGGACTGACATGTGAACCAATTAGAAGTTGACAAGTGACCACATAATTACATTTTTTATTTTAAAAAAATATTTATAAAAAAAAAAAAAGAAAAAAAAAATCTCTATCCTCCACAGACTGTGACTCCTCTCCGTTACCCTATGATCTTCCTCTCCCACCAACTCCATCTCCCTCCCCTTCCCTTTGCTTTCTTGCATTGCCACCAGCCATCTCGCAAACACAGCCCCGCAAGAACTCCCGTTCCCGTTCCCATTCTCACCACCGTCCGATCTCACAGCGGCTTTCTCTTCCTTTTCCCTCTCCTCTGTCAAGACTGTCATACATGAAGACCGGCATGGAAGAAAACAATTGAACTCGGCACCGAATGCCCTCAGAGCCTTGCAAATTGTTATTGGCAGATGCACCCACCTTTGGTTTCGATGCTCCTGACCATTCGGATTGTTCTGAATGTTCATATTAAGGTCATGATGCGTGACAACGCTCGTATTCTGCTGCTCCACTGGGGGTGGTTTCGGCCATCCCCTTGGGCACCAAGGGTGGCTCGGCCGCCCCCATGGGCCCAAGGGGTGGCCCTTGTGCCCGGCAACCTCAGTTTTTTTTTTTTTTTTGAAAAATATATATATTTTTTTAAAAAAATAATAATAAAAAATTTAATTATGTGACAACGTGTCAACTTCTAATTAGTCCACGTGTCATTCCGTTAAGTCAACTAACGGTCAACTGACGGATGGACTAATTTGATCATTTTTTAAAACCACAATAACTAATTTGGTCACTTTCCAAACCCTAGGGAGGAAAGAATAAAGTTTCCAAACCCTAAGGACTAATTAAGTATTTAACCATTTATTTTATTTTAGGGAAAATTATACTTTAAATTTGTTTTTTAATTATTTTAGGACATGTGACATTTTTATATGAAGATATATGACAGTCCGTTAGTTTGGGTGGATAAAAATTGGTCTTTATCCATAAGTTAGATACCTAGATAAAAATAAAAATAAAAAAGTGAAAACCTAAGTAATAAAAAAATAATTAACCTTAATTTTTAATATGAAATTAAGAGCAAATTTGAAATTTTATAAATGTTTTAAGGGCGTAAAAATTATTTCATCGATTTTAACATCGGTTAAGAACAAATTGGGTAACATGCATCGAATTAAAAGTTCATAAGTGAAATTGAAAGTTTTTAAATTTTAGAGTATTCAAAACGCCTGAAATTTGGAGATTTATTCTAAAGAGTACTCGGTGGTAAAAACAAATTTTCCGATATTACTAGATAAACCCCATAGTTTATTCTTTTTCAGAGGTCATGAGTATCACCCTTCTAGCTTCCCCGCCCACGAGAAATTGCAGCAATAGAAAAGCACCGTTTACAGATAAAATGTTGAAGATCAACCTTAACCTTTGGAAGTAAGAAATTAAAGTTAGTTGTGGTGGGTCAATCCTCAAGGTGATCGTTCAATATGACCATGAAAAATCTTCATGGATTTCAGGTAAAGATGCATGATTCCCGTAAACTTACAGACTAACTGAACCGAGTTGAACATATACAGCAGAAAACTCAACACTCTTTGACTCAGCTTCACCAATCTCGCATAAGTTCTCAAAAGAAGGTATTGACTACATTAGATGGCATGTGAGGAGGATATAAAGTTTTTGGATCCTAACTATTCAATATCTTCCAGCTAGACACAGACAAAAATCTCTTAATAAGTTGGTCATGTTGAATGTACCTCATCGCATCTTGAACATGGAGAACCCTTACCAGCCTACTAAATCCTAAGAGGCATGAGAGGTTTCTCCAGACTACCTGACATGTTTATTGGTCAACAGCATTCGCTTCTTTACTACAGAAAAAGTCCATTTACAACACTAGAAATCAGACCATAACAATAATCACCAATAATCCCCACAAGAGCATGTACCTTCATTAAAATGATGGAATCTGTGAGCATCTCTCACTATGATTTCCCTCCCTGTAACCTTAGAGATAAACTTGGTAGCCGTATGACAGTCCCCACAAACTCTCAGATTCTTCCTAATTCTAATGACACTATCCGGTCCTGTATTCAATAGCCCGAACACAATTGCCAGCTTCTCACTATGCACATATAACATCTTCTCCTTCGTCTCTTCCTCCACATCATGCAATACAAAGTTCAGATCAGGGGTGTACCCTTCTTGTCGAATCCTATTTATCACATTCTCCAACTCTGAATAGATCAAATTAGTTTGTGGGTGTGACTGATCCCCAGCCACAAATGTATAGACCTTGTTCTTAATCTCTATAATTGTGTGGCCTGCAATTTTCCTCACCCCTCTTCGTTTCATCAGATCTCTAATCCTATGGGCTTTGTTTCTTTTGCCAGAGGATGCGTAAATATTGGACAAGAGAACGTACCGTCCAGGGTTCTCTGCATCTAACTCAAATAAAGATTTTGCAGCAACTTCAGCTAGTTCTACATTTAAATGTATTCTACATGCTCCCAGGAGTGCTCCCCAGACACCAGCATCTGGCCTTGCAGGCATTCTCTCAATAAAGTCAAGGGCTTCACTTAGTCGCCCAGCTCGACCCAAGAGGTCAACCATGCATGCATAATGCTCAGGTCTTGGTGTAACCTCAAAATCTCTACTCATGGAATTGAAGCACTCCCATCCTTCCATAATCAACCCACCATGACTGCAGGCGGACAACGCTGCTAAAAATGCAATATGGTCTGGCTTTATTATGGCCTTCATCTGATCAAATAAATAAAGGGCTTCTTTACCATGGCCATGTATTCCATATCCTGAAATTAAGGTGCTCCACGAGATTATATTTCTTTCCTGCATCCTATCAAAAATGTTTCTAGCATATACCAAACTTCCACATTTCACATAGAGGTCGATTAGAGCAGTTTCAAGTGCTATTTGGGTTTTGAAAAAGCTCCGAATAAGAAACCCGTGAATGAAACGTGCTTGCTGGAAAGACGCTAAATTTGAACACGCACGAATTATACTCAAAAGGGTGACAGAATCAAGAACAATTCTTTGTGATAACATCTGTTTAAAAAGTTCTAAGGCTGTAAGAGGCAAATCAGCTTGCGTGTATGCTTCAATCATGGATGCCCAAGACACCAGATCCTTCTCAAGGATTCCATCAAAGAATCTTCGAGCAATGTCGATTTTCCCACATCGTGCATACATCCCCATTGTTGCACTTTGGACTGACTGATCCAAATCAAATTCGCTATCTATAACAACTCTACAAACATCATCAGCCTGGTTTTCTCTGTATACACATGCCATCACATTTAAGATAACAATCCTGTTTGGTCTGACTCCCTCTTCCAACATCCGTGTGAACAATGACAGTCCTTCCTCGTAATGCGCATTCTGTGCACATGCACCAATTATCGAACTCCAAGAGACAATATTTCTCTCAGGCATTCTATCAAACACTAGCCGAGAAATATCAAGACGCTCACACTTACCATACATGGCAATGAGTGAATTAGCAACAACGACATCTGATTCATACCCAAGTTCTATCACATTACCATGAACTATAACTCCGACTTCAAGATTCCTAAGAAATCCACATGCCTTGAGAACAAAAGGGAATGTAAAATTGTCAGGTTGAATGCTCAGCCCTCGCATTTTTCTGTATAGAAGCATGGAACGGCAATATAGACCATTGTCGACGAAGCCTCGGATCATTACATTCCAGAGGAAGACGTCTGAGGATTGGGAGGTAGAGAAGAGGGAATAGGCATGAGACATGGAGCCCAAAGAGGCGTATTGAGCAATGAGGTTGGTGGAGAAGAAGAGGTTTAGGTGAAGATGTGATCTGAGCATTGAGGCGTGGACAGATTTCAAAGATTGGAGGGTCCTGCATTGCTTGATCGATGAGATGCATGTATCTGGCTCGACTGATCGGAGAAGGAACTCCGTTTGTGCTTCTGCGTGGTAGAGAAGGCAACGCGAGTGGTGGTGCAGAGGACTCAAAGCAGCTAACTTCTGCATGAAAAAGAATGTAAGAAACTTATTGGTATCAATTATAACTGGTATCAAAGCCAACGATCCTACAATAAACGTTGGTAGTTTGCCCTTAAACGTTGCACAACAATAATTAAAAAGTAATGTGATGCTACTTCATTTATTAAGCGATATGATGCGACAATGTTTGTAGGGCTGGGTATCGGTCATATCGATCCGGTTAATATAGTTATCGGTTATTGACCGATAGCTATCGGTTAACCGATTCTTGACCGATTACCGACCGATAAGCTATCGGTTAATCGGTCATATCGGTAATCGGTTAAATCGGCCGGTTAAACCGGTTTTTGTTAACTTTTTATTGAACTTTTTACTAGTTGTTAATTGGGCCAAAAATTAGTTATTTTGAGAGCTCAAATACTTTTTGTTGGGTTAAAGCCTAAAATAACTTATTAAAAATTAGTTATTTTGACCATTTTGGGAGCCTAAATATATATATGGCTAAACTAGCTTATTGAATCTTTTTTTATATTGATCAACTACATCTTTTTTATATTATAAAATAAAAATCAAAAGTAAAAAGTATAAAATTAAAAAAAAAATTAAAAATTAAAAATACTTATCGGTCATATCGGTCATATCGGTTAACCGATAATAAAATTTTAACCGACCGATAAGATTACCAGTATAAATTTTTTAATCGATTACCGACCGATAACTAACGGTAACGGTTATATCGGTTCGGTTAATATCGGTAATCGGTCGGTTAATCGGTAACGGTTAATTTGCCCACCCCTAAATGTTTGATAATGCAACTTCGTATAAAATTCTAGGGGAAAATTCAGTTTACTCAATTTTTTAATTTGAACCTCAAAGTTTTAAAATTGACAGTTTACCCCCCTAAAGTTTCAAAAAGTAGCAATTTAAACCTTTCGTCAACTTTTTCCGTCAAATTGGACGGAAAACTATGAAATGACGAAACTGTCCTTAGGCTATTTTTTTTTAAATTTTCGTCTATTTTAACGGAAAATTTTAACTGAAGGTTTAAATTGTTACTTTTTGAAACTTCAGGAGGATAAATTGTCAATTTTAAAACTTTGGGGTACAAATTGAAAAACCCCTAAAACTTTAAGGGGTAAACTGAATTTTGCCCAAAATTCTATCACCTTCATACCTCCTGCCGCACAAACATTTGATTCTCTGTACTTTTTGGGAATAAGCTTTGATTGCAAGTCCAACCAGTTAGTCTTGGCAGTAGACACCGATGGAATCATGTCCTCCTCTAAAGAGTGCCACAAACTTTCTCCAACAGTAGCCTGGAATGTTTAAAATCAACAAATAACATCAACTACTATCCGCCCATCAGCTAAAGTCAAAACAATTTTAAAATGCCATATTTAAGCAAACCAGTGGACCGAGAAGTGAGACTTCTCATACAGAAGATCATTATATAAGTTTTTTTTGTTTTTTTTGATAGCTAATCAAAGAAGAATTATAAAAAGCATAGGTGCCTCCAAGAATACAGGAAGTATACAAAAAAGGCAAAAAGATCATTATATAAGTATCAATAACTTTCTTTCTTTTTTATAAGTAAACACAATTTTATATTAAAATAGCATAAAGGCGCAATCCGGGTACACAAGAAGTATACAAGAGTAATATTGAGCCAGGACCAAAAAAAAAAAACAACAACAAAATAAAGAAAAATAGGCACATTAATACAGTCATATAGTCTAATGCAGTGGTAGAGAGCATTGAAGAAGAAAAGACTTTAGTTTTGCTAACGTCCTCTCGAGGTCATCAAAACTTCTATCATTTCTCTCCCTCTAAAGCACCACATTAGGCAAGACAAAACCACCTTCCACACTGTTGTACTTTGAAGACTGCCACCCATCCCTCTCCAACTAGTGAAAACATGTACTACTCCTTTTGTCATAATCCAAGCTAACCAACACAGCTAAAGACACATTCCATATGGTCATAGCCATCTCACAATGTAAAAGAAGATGGTCCACAAACTCCTCATTCCTCTTACACATATAGCACAAATTAACCACCAAGACACACCGCTTCCTAAGGTTATCCATTGTGAGGATTTTCCCTAGGGCAGCCGACCAAGTGACAAAAGCAACTCTCATGGGGACCTAATTCCACCAAATACTCTTCCAAGGGAAAGGGTTGCTCATCAGGAACAAGGACATTGTAGATTGATCTAAAGTTGAATCCTCTCTTGGAAGGGGCCCAACGAAGCTTATCTTCACCTCCAAGTCTCAATCTAACGGAGTATAACAAATTGAAAAACGAAGCAAAGACATCCACCTCCTAATCGTAAGCTACTCTGATAAAGCTTACATTCCACCAATGAGAATTATTAAAAACTCAAGTTATCTACCATGGAAGCATCCTTCACGCAAACAATACTTGAAAGCTAGGGGAGCAAATATACCTCAGTAGTCCTAGCCGTAAACAATGGATACTAGGCGTTGTGTATCGACATGTGTAGTGTTCCAACGCGTTAAGTATCCCGCCTGGTGAGCAAAGAAATTTGCCACCTAGCAAAGCTAGGAAAAGAGGGTCGCCTCCCTTTTACACTCATCTATGAACCTTCGGTTGCCTTTGTTATGCTCCCAACACCAACATTTCTCACACTGCTAACCCGAGTGAGCATTCAAATATATGTCCTACATTTCTTCATGCAGGTACTCCTAATGGGTTGAAAACCATATCAACAGGTCTTCCATCTGCAAACAAGGCAACAGAAAGATTTGATTCTTAATTTGTAGAGACAGTGTTGTTGTTGCTTGTGTGTAGCCGTGTAGGGCTATCCCCCACACCCATCCCAGGGCGCTAAGGGGCTCTTGTTTTTGGAACAGATGGGCGTTTTGCTGACGTTGAACAAATCCAAAAAAAAAACAAAAAAAACTTCTTTAAGGGTCTGATTCTTGCACCACAAATCATGCCAGAATCAAATCTTGGCATGGCTAGAGAACACCCCCAGCCCCTCTTGATACTTTTGCCACAATCCCACCACATGCAATCCATGGACCTCATTAGAACACCACTCACCCCAAGAGCTTCCATGTTTAAAGTCCACTAAAACCCCCTTATCTCTAATCTAAATACCACTTCCCCAAGAGAGCACGATTGAACAAAACCAAGTATCGGACCACCAACCATCCCTCATAGATCAACAAACAAACCTTCGACTAACTTACTAGATATAATTTGAACTCTTCACCAAGCCTACCCCATAAGAAATCTCGTTGTAACTTCTCTATACAACTGGCAACACCAATAGGGAGGGAAAAGAGAGATGTGATGTACACAGACGAATTGAAAAGAGGTGGGCAGGGGGGGAGGAAGCATTTTCCAAAAACCATAAACAATAAACATGTCAATATTACTAGCAAACAGAATTCAACTTACAGCTGCAGGTGATGCATAAGTTCGATGATCATAAAAAATGACCTTAAGTGGAGATGTTGACCTTGGGCAACTGAAGTTTCAATAACTCAATTGTTTTACCAGTTTCTACATTACCCAAGAAAAAAAAATTGGTCAAAATTCAGCAAAGCTCACAAAGATCTGAAAAAAGAAGAAGAAGAAGCAAAATTCAACTTCTCTTAGAAAGAAGAAGAAGAAGCACCCACTTGAGAAGTTGAGGTCTGAAGAACTATATACTTAAAGAAAGTGCTCGATTTATTAGATCAACAAGAAAAGAAGAAAGCTTTGGGCCAGAACACAGCCCCTAGAGTTCGAATTCTATACATAGAGGAACAAAATGTGAAGAAACCAAGAAACATCGAAACAAATCAAAGTTATTTATACCCGAAGTAAAAATTTATGTTTACAGTTTACCTCCAAGGGCATTTTTGAACTTTTAAAAATGTCATGTGTCACACACGTGACGTGGTTTTCATCCAAAGTGACGGTCAAAATAACTGGATGGATTTTTTTGTTAACGTCTAAAACTTTATGGGGGTCAACCCGTCAAGTGTCACCATTACTTTATGGGGGTTAAGTGTCACCATTTAAACATTTGACGTTAAAACGAAAATAAGTAGATACTTCATGCCTTTCAAAAAAAAAAAGGTAAATACTTCATGGGGGTAATGTGTATTTTTCCCTTTATTTTTCATAAAAATGGAAATTAAACTCAACCAAATCTCAATTTTGTTTTTGTTTTTATTTTTTTTCCTTTAAGGATCGCCGAATGTTAAAGGAACCCCTAACCCTATAAAATTCCATATAAATGACTTTTCCAAACATTCCGCAAATCAAACAAGGCCTAAATCTTTTCCTTATACATGAGAATAAATACCAATAGGTTAGGGGAGAAATATTAGTTTATTTTTTATTTTTTTTGACATGTCCACACAAGAGGGGAGAGGGGGGATTCGAACTCGTGACATCTGCTTCATGAGGCGTTGTCCTAGCTGATTGAGTTACCTCTTGAGGACGAAATATTAGTTTATTATAAGAATGTTAATAAAACTTTAATTTATTAGACACCAAAATTAATCTACATTAAATGGAGTATGTGGGTCCAAAATTGACGTGCTTTTTATTTTTAAACGAAAATATGAGGATTTCATTAATTAAAAATCACAAACATAAAACTTTTATAAAGCAGAGCAAAAAGTTGTTACAATACAAAGTATAAACCTTTGTAAAAATTATAGCCATAGATACAAACAACAAATTTTACAATTAGGTGCTACTTGTGACTTCAATTTTCTGCTAACCTATGCACAAATAAAATTATAGAGCATATATGCTTAGAGCATACTAGAGTAGCCAAATTTTCTAATAAAAATTATTTAAACTAGCTGTGAAAGATAACCTCCCCCACCTAATTATCTAGGCCGAGAGAACACCTACAAACATAAAAGAAAAAAAAGAAAAAAATAAAAAACAGAAGGGGAGGGGGAGGGTAGGAGCGGAGAGTTGAAGGGGAAGGGGAGAGATTTGCTCCCTCTTCCTCTCAAAACTGTTTTCCAAGGAAAAGGGCCGAGAACACTTTATCTAATTTAGTTAATGCTTTTTAAAATTACTATTAAATCAAAATCTAATAGTGATTCATCTAAAATCTAATGATAATTTTAAAAGTCACATCAACGAATAAAAAATAAAATAAAATCATCATCATACTTAACATTAAAATGTTCTTAAACTTAAACCAGAAGCAATCTTATTCAAATCCTCATCAACGTTAAATCAATTAAGATCCAACCGAAAGGGATCTGAATCTGAACAAAGCTCCCACTCTTTGGATTTCCTCTAAGCAGCTCTTGGTGTGCCAATAATTAATAAAAAAAAAAAACTACAATTATCATTTTTATTATTATTTTTTATTTCTAAAAGTTGGCTTCTAAATATTATAATATATCATTATTAGTTTTCAAAATAATAATTATCATGAAATCGTAATACTTTTTAAATTAAGGTAAAGAAAATAAAATAAATATAACATTTCTCATAATTAATTTATAGCACGTGGGTAAAAGCTCAGTCACATGCCACTTGTTTCGGGGGCATTTATATAGAAGAGAGCTTCCCACGTGCCACTGTCGCCGCAATTAGCTTGGATACAAATCTAACCTATGTGTCAGACTTTGCGGGTAGCCATTAACAAAGCAAATCCCACGCTAAACTGAATAATAATAATAATAATAATAATAATAATAATAAAAAAGACAAAATCTTCGAGTTTATTCCTAGGACACAATTCCTAGTATTTTTATTATTTATTATATGTCCATACAAGAGGGGGAGAGAGATTCAAACTAATAACCTCCACTTCATTAGGCGTAATCCTAGCCAATTGAGCTACCTTTTGAAGACCATATTCTCTTCAATAGTCGTGATGTATTAAAATGAAAATAAAGAATATTAATATTAATATTACCTAATGTGATAAGAAAATTTGTTTCAAAATAATAAACATATCAAACATTCTCAAGGATTTAAATTAATTAATAAGTAATATTATTTAGTAGACTATTATATTATTGCCATACAAAAAATTATAAACATTTTTCAAAAAATAACAAGAAAACATAAATTATTGAAATTGAAAATGAAATGTATGACAAGAACTAAAAAAGAAAAAAAAAAATCATCATGTAGGTCCCGCAAATGCATATACGAGGAAGTCAATGAGTAATTCTATAAATTTTTTTTTGTATTATTTTAAGAATGATATGACTTTTAAAATTATTATTTAATCAAAATTTAATAATGGTTAATTGTAAATTCAATAGTAATTTTAACAGACACGTCATTATTGAAGAGACATAAAAATGACACAAAAGTGACTTATAGCATTACTCATGTAATATAAATTGAACAGATTCTAGAAATTTAAGGAAGTAATTTCGGAGTAATTGTAGAAGTTTATTTTCTGTCACTCTTATATCCCTAAAAAAATGAAGTGGTTCTTAAAATCACCATTTGATTAAAATTTAATAATGACTAATCAAACATCCAACGGTAATTTTAAGAGCCACATCATTTTTAAAGGGATACAAGAGTGAGATAAAAGAAACTTGTAGCATTTCTTGTATTTCATGAGATCCTAAAAATATTGTTAATTTTCTCTCTCACAACCTAAACAATTGCACCCTTGGAACCGCACCGGACGCACCTATATACACTGGCTCTGTGAGTTTCCCTTAGAACGACTCCAAATGCCCTCTCAAATTCTCACTCACTCACTCATTCAAACTCACCATTTTCATTCCTGAATCCGAAACTACCACCATGAAACTCCTGTAGCCCTAGCATCGCTCAGGCTAGGCTATGGAGGACGAGGATCGCAAGGCCTTGGCTCCATCTTCGTGTTCGTCATCTTCTTCCTCTGTGGGGCCCAGCAAGAGCATTGCAGAGAGGAGGGCGGCCAAGTGCGGTTTCAATGCGCAGGGTATTAAATCAGCGTTGTTTCGGACGACAAGTCCCTTGGCTTCGCCGGCAGCTGGGGCTCGCTCCCCGAGGCTCACAATTCCTCCCGGGATTAGCCCCGCCGCCTTGCTTGACTCCCCCATTATGCTCCCAAACACCCAGGTTTCATTTCTTCTTATTTATTTATCTATGGTAGTGTTTTGAAGGTTCCTTTTTTTTTTTTTTTCGTTTTTCCCTTGAATCTTTTTTAGTTTATGCGTATGTATATGTGTGTATGTGCATATTTATGTCTCTGTACGTATGCATGTGTTGATTCGTGTTTGTTTTGGTTGTTTGATTGTGATTTTTTCTTTTTAAGTGTTTATAGAAATCATTTGTGTCTCAAATCTTTTTAAAATTTTCCCTTTCTTTTCTTTCATTTGTCTATATGCATGTTTTTGGTATTGCATAATTGCATTATAGAAAGGTTAATCAACCATTAAAATCAGTTCACTGGTTTGGTAGAAATAAAAAAAAAGGAATGGTAAAATGGCCCGCTTACTTTTGATTTAGATGAAAATCCATGCATCTCTCTCGTATTTTCAAAGTTACACTTCGTGTATGTGAGAGGATTCTGTCCATAGCAAATGTAATTGAACGCATCGGACCCTGATTTTTGTTAACAAAAAATTAGGCTTATGCTTAGTTTTGAGGGGGAAAAAATGAAAGATAGCATGCAAGTGAGGGGTAAAAGATATGGTTTTGGGAGCTTTGGAGCAGAGAAACTGTTTATGGAAATTTTATAATGGTAAAACTAGGGTTATTTGATGCATTTGATATATTTTAGTAGTGCCATTAATTGTTTTGGCAATTAGTTCGGACTAGATTTAAGTGTATGCTAAGTGGAAAACATGAGGAGGTCTGATTAATTCTTGAAATTGAAGGGAGCTGTGTGTATTTTTGATAAAATTCAGGGGGAGATTGAACTATATTATCCAAAAAAAGCCTTTCTTGAATGCTTCAAATATACAAGGATTGCACTATTTTGTTTTTTATTTGACTCTATTACTTGGCACTTAAAAGGGGGGGAAAAGAGAGAGACAGAGAGAGAACTCAGGAATCAGTACTGGTTATTTTTAGAGTTCTGCAGATGTTGCTTCTTTCCATAAATGTTTTCTTATGTAGTCTTTCATAAACTGAAAACTCAGAGGTTCAATGTAAGAGTGAATTATTAAACTCTTCCCTTGGTTTCACTTTCCGTGAACCAGTTGATCTTTTCATGGTGGCAAGTAGTTTTATAGATTATGTTTCATGTTGCTTGTCCAGATTGTTGTAATACACTTCTTTGGTTGTGAACATTGACTTTTCCAGCAATGTAGTAGTCTTTAGCCTTTAGGGTATTCAGCTCTCTTGTATCTTCGTGTACAAGGGCTTTGCCCATTCTTTCACTAATATTATTATTATTCATAAAAAAAAAAAAAACATTTTGTTAGGTGTTTTCTAGTCTCTAAAAGTCGGTCAACATTTTAGCAGTTGCTTTCATGAAGTTACTCTTCCCAAAATAAAAGACCAAATTTTTTTGATTGCATACTTAAACTTTTGAGTGGTGATAGAGTAGGCATGATGGATGAATAAAATGATGAAAGCAAATATCCCTAAGCAGAATGCAAATGAACAATCTGCATGTTTATAATTACAATTTACAACTATTGATAAGTATTTTTTGCTCCCCACTCCTAATTTTAATTTTTTCTTGTGAATTTGATTTCTTGTTGCTATCAATTTGTTGCTTGCATTTTTATATCAACCCATTCAATTTTGATTTATGGCTCTTGAATGATATATTCTTCTAGGCACTGCCGTCACCAACCACTGGAACTTTTCCGCTGTCCCCTCTCAACCATGAAAGTGTGATGCTGAGTTCATTGACTGCTGAAGATGAGGATAGGGGCAGTGACGTTGGCTTTTTCAAATTCATGTCTTATGAGGATCTTAGCTCTCTGTCTGGCTTTTCTAGCATTATAGATAAGGTAAATTGTCTATTTTTAAGTGACACTTCATATATTGGTGTTTCCAATACGACTTAATTATGACAATTTAATTTCAGGAATTTGATTGCGACTTTTTAAATGTTAGGAACCAAATCATAACTTCTTTTAAATTTATGGGACCAAAATAAGTATTGTCCCTAAGTCAGGGCATAATTTTCTTTACTTTCCCATGATACCATTTACCCTTAATACTCATTAAGAGTTCTTTTCGTTTATTTACTTTTTATTTTTTAAAGTTTGAAACGTAAAAGTATTGATTACTTTTCCACAATACCAATTACCTTAAAAAACAGGAACCAAACATGCCTGATATCTTTTTGGTAGAAGGCATTGCAGAAGTAGTGATGTGATTTAGGTAAGGAACTCTTCTTGATGGTTTTATCAACTGTTAAACATAATCATACTTATAATTGAACCAATTCCTTAATAGTTTGACCTGTAGGACAGACACATCTCATAGATGGTGCCAAACTGACATAGAACAACAGAAAGAAATATTAGAATGCAGTGAAAAGATCAAAATCTATGTTTTATTGGCATAAAAGTTTAGGGAAAAGATTTGGTTTAATGTTCCAAGGGATTGGAAAGGGGAATTAGAGAATCTATGGTTCAGTTTGGGCTATACCCTGTATCTTTGGAGGAAATTAAATCTTTATTTTTCAACACCCTTTTGTTTATCCTTTGGTTATTAGTTATCATAATTTTTTTATTTTTTATTTTTACTCTTACTAGTTAGGTGGTTCTCTTGGATGCTTTTTGTGCACCTGGGGGTGCCTTACTCTTTCAATGATATATTGATTATTAATTTTTTATTATTATTTAAAAAATGTTTAGTTTGGGCTACAAAAAGATCATGATCAGTTTTGAGTTGCTGGAAGTAAGACCATATTTGCAGTGCTTTCTGGTTGCAAGTTAGTTTAGGGATTTTGGGATTGCTAGGTTTATGACCTGGTCTAGTTCTTTGTTTAAAAGGTAAATTAATTGCAGCAAATTGAGAAGAAGAAAGACGGAGTTAAGTCTTCAGGCCTGGCTAGATTTTCCCAACTTAAGGCATCATTCCTAGGGTTTCTTTGGCATCCCACCTTAACTTGGGTTGTGTGACACAATCGTCAAAAGAGTCTAGTTGCAATAAGTTTTTCAAAATTTGTTACTATTTAATCAAAAGCATTACATCCACGTACATAAACCACTAGTTTCTGTATCCCTCTGGGACTTTAACTCCTAATTTGCAAAATACAAATTAGTCAAGTTACTTATCGAAAAAAATTAGTCAAGTTTCAAACATTTTAAGCTAACACATAAGGACCTAATAATATCAACTTGACCTAAGATAGATCCTTGGTCATGACTATGACCAATATATAGAAATCTTGAAATGAATAGAATCTCAAATACCGGACTGCTATTATTTAATATTGAAATCAAACTAGCTGTTAGCGAATGCAAAGAAACATAAAGACGTAATAGTAAGTAGAATAGTGTCGGGGATTCCAAGCAGGCCTCACATTAAAATTGAACCTCATTTCAAGGTTTCTGAAAAAATGTGAGTTTTCTTTTCATGTAGCTTCTTATAGCCAAGACATGGTCCCTTTTTTCTCTATTTCCCTCTAGGAAGGAGAATTTAAGGCTACTTAATAAATCCAAAAAGACAAAACAAGAAATTTAGGAAATCGTTATTTTCATCAATCTATTTAGATGTATGGAGAAGCTGCTTCTGGATCATGAGAGCCAAGAACTCGAAAATGTTCTTGTAAGTACCTTGTGTTAAGCATACTTGATTTTTAAATCTTTCTTGGCTCTCAGCTTGTGCAATCTATAGTCTAGATTCCATTCCCTTGATCCACTGTTATTTACTATGTCATTTCAAGAGATGAGAGACGGTGCCTTTGGGAACGTAGACATAGGTGGTGCTTAGCTGTCGTCAGCTTGTGCTTTATATTCTATACAAGAGCAATCCAGAAAAGTGTGTTGAATGTCTCTTTGTTTCTAGAGCTACAATGGTTCTTTTGCAAGTGATTGAAGGAAAGAAGTAAAAGCAACAAGAAGCCAGAAACTTATAATGTACTTTTACCATCTGGTTGAGCTGAGACGATATGCAACTTTGGCTTAAAGGCCATACTGATATAGTATTTGAACGATGTATATGACTTTGAAAGAAGCATATAAGTTGTTTGGATTTGGGTAGACAATGATTGTTTCATTGTTTTGTTTTCGTTTTCATTTTGTTTTGTTTTTGAATGGAAGAAACTTTTATAAAAACATTACAAGCATCTTTTCACATGCAATATCCTTGCCTAAGGTGTTGAGGGGATCTCTGCTCTTTGAGGAGCTGGGTTGGGTGGGATGGAGCTTGGAGTTTGCGTGTGTGATGCTTTTCAAGAGTGATTGAAGCATTGAACAAATTAAACTAATGCTGACTCCTTTTCACATGTTGACATGCTAAATGAAAGAAAATGAATGTCTTTTGTGGGTAAGGACATCTGTCCATTGGAGGAGCTGGATTTTATTTGCGATTGAAGTTTGAATTGATGGAGTGTCATAGAAAAAGGAAAACCTAAGTTTATTACTCCTCAATTATTTAAAGAAGCTTCTCTTCCAAGTTGTTAACCAATTCCTTATTGATGGATAACATATAAAAGCATATGCACTTCTTTGCCCCTTTGAATTATGGGATAAGCTGATTAATAATGTTATTCTTCTCTTTTCCATCCTCATCGTTTTAGTTTGTTTATATTATTATGGTCAATATTTTACAAGTTCTACTTTTGGAAACAACTTTTAATTGTTCTTCCATACAGACTTGCACATGCAAAAACCTATGCACTTCTTTGCCCCTGTGAATTATGGGATAAGCAGATTAATAATGTCATAGTTTATATATATATTGGTAACTATTCCGTAATTTCTACTCTCAGAAACAACTTTTAATGATTCTTCAATACTGACCTGGACCTGCAGATTGATTCTAAATCGTTTGCAATAAATAGGGCACTTGTCTTGACACATTGGCCATATGTACAATTAAGTTTCCTAATTAATTGATAGATCAATAGAGATCTTTTATATGTTGTGTATATATATATATATATTTTTTTTCTATTCAAAGTGGGGGGAAGGGGAAATATTTTATATGTTGTATGTTTGAACTAATTAGGTTTCTGTCCATCTCAATGTCGTGCAGGGAGCTGATGTTGACTATCAAGCTCCTGGCTCAGTGCAACAACCAATGGATTTTGAATTCCCAACAGAGCTCCCAAAAGCAGATGCCACTGAGAACTGTGCTGTGGATTTATCCGCTGAGGTGAAAGTGTTAAAGAATATGGGTATGAATGGCAACTACATCGACCTGCAAATTCATCATTCTGATATAGCTAGCGACCAAAAATCTCTTCCCAAAGGGCCTATTCATGAAGAGGATGTTGAGACAAATCATCTTTTGGAAGGAGACCTGAAAGGGTCATACCCTTGTACAGGAACAGTAAGGGCATCATACAATTGGAGAAAGTATGGGCAGAAACAGGTAAAAGGAAGTGAATACCCTAGAAGTTACTATAAATGTACCCATGCAAATTGTCAGGTGAAGAAAAAAGTGGAACGATCCCACGATGGTCAAATAACAGAAATCATCTATAAGGGTACTCATAATCATGCAAAACCTCAGCCTAACCGCCGAGCATCACTTGGGTCCTCATTTTCAATGGAGGAAATGTCAGAGATGGATGAAGTCAGTGGATCCTTTGTCAAAGCTGAAGGTGGGTCAGTTTGGAGGAATATTCAATCAGGGTCAAAGGATATGAAACTTGGTTCTAACTGGAGGTCCAATGGGGTAGAAGGGACATCCTCAGCGTCTGTCGTATCGGAGCTTTCAGATCCGTTATCAACTGCCCAGGGGAAATCTGTGGGTGTACTTGAATCATTAGAGACTCCAGAGCTTTCATCTACACTTGCTAGTGATGATGATGACGAAGATGGGGCCACACAGGGAAGTATATCACTTGGAGACAATGCCGATGATGATGAGTCAGAGTCAAAAAGAAGGTATTATTCTGTACTTAATGGCTTCTATGCAGGCCACAACAGCTACGACATTCGTTCCCATTATTTTTCTTTGCAGGAAGAAAGAGAGCTGCTTGATTGAAGCAAATATGGCATCCAGGACTGTCCGTGAACCAAGAGTTGTTGTCCAAATAGAGAGCGAAGTGGACATTCTTGATGATGGCTACCGCTGGCGGAAATATGGGCAAAAAGTAGTAAAAGGAAATCCAAACCCTAGGTATCGAAATAAAAAAAATGCTCAATGTGTGTGTGTTCTGCCATTAAAATAAAATACCTCAACAGAGTGATTGGGAGTTGTGTGGTGTGTATCCTCAAATTACATGCTTTAATGCCATGTTTCTACTTGTTTGATAGTTGGTTTTGAGTATTAAGCTTATGTCTCTCCTACAGGAGCTACTACAAATGCACCAGTGCTGGATGTTCTGTGCGGAAGCATGTGGAAAGGGCCTCTCACAATATTAAATGTGTTATTACAACGTATGAGGGAAAACACAACCATGAAGTGCCTGCAGCCAGAAACAGCTGCCAAGTAAACTCGAGCAGTGGCAATGTACCTCCTGCTGCTGCTAGTGCTCAATCTGCCCATACAATACCCAGAAGCACCAACGTTCCAAAGGCCGAAACACAAGTTCAAGAGCTTGCACCTCATTTTGATAGAAAATCTGAATTCAATAATGACTATCTGAGACCCAGTTTCCTAGGAAACTTCAGTAATGACATGAAATTTGGGGCTTCTATCTACCAAATGAAGTTTCCGCCCATGCAAAACGCCATGCCTTATGCCTCTCTTGGACTGAATTCTAACTGTAATATAAACCATCAATCTTATGCCTCTTTAGTACCAGACTTCCCATTGCCATTGGACCTTCCTCAAGCTGGGAATCTTCCTCTAGTTGGTTTTGATTTTAATATTGGAAAACCTGCTAGTGCTGCTATTCAATCTTTCCTTTCAGGACAGCGTCTGAAGGAAAATGATTTACGGTTGCTCAAGCCTAAGCAAGAGCAAAAGGATGATAATCTTTATGATCCTTGTCTGCCTATTGTTGATCACGGAAATATACCATCATCATCATCATCCTCATCATTATATCAGCATGCCATGGGACGTTTTCCGCCTTGAAAGTTGTCTTTACTTCTGTAGTGGCCAGCAATAGAGGTGCATAGAGATAGAGGGGAACTTCGTTTGCCTTTTTGTGGTGATTAAAGGTCACTTTATATTGCTAATTCTTAAAATATTTTTTATTCAAGTATATTATTAAAAAAAAAAAAAAAAAAATCATACAAATTGCATACGAATCTGTAATTAGGCCTCTTGTGGTTCATAATTTTATCAACGACTTTTATCTTCTAAATTGAGAATTGGGACATTTCATCTATACTCCATCTTATTTAACCCCAAACTCTAACGGTAGTGGTGACGTTGTAAACTTTTTAAAGTTGAATATACCAAATTGGGAGGTTTGAAGTTTGCTTACTATCCTATACCAATTAAAACCGAGTTTCAAGAACAATTTCTATCATCATCCACTGTCAGAATTTCTCAATTTATTTATAATTTGCGTGAACAACAAAAACAGAAAGAGAGCTAAATGGACTAACTACCGTAATGGTAGTCTGTTAAGCCACCTATCTTGGTTGATGAATGATGCCGTTGAAAATAGATTTAGATCTTCAGGACGAAGCTTCTTCATCCATTTAACTCGCTCGGTAGTGTTGGATCCAGGCCCTCCACAATCAACCTCAGCATAAGTAAATTGATCCCTATATTTGTTTCACAATGAAGACCATTTTAAGTCACCAACAAATAATTGCAACTAACAATTTTGGTTCAAACGACTAATTATGGCTAAGAAATACTATATATTATACCATCATTTCACTGAATTGATGCGGCAATGCCCATCAGCTTGATCGATAGACATTGTCACATCAACCCAGTGAGATGGGAAGTGAGACGGAATCAAAAATTCTTATCAAGAATGGCCAAAACATGAATGCAAAATATATTAAAATATAAGATTAAATGACTATATAAATAATAAAACTAGTATCAATTCAGAGAAAAGACTTTAGAGTAGTAAAAACTTACTCTTTCCCTTGGTAGTTCCACGCAAACCAACCTTCAGGTGCTACAACTCCATCCAAAATTGTGTTTTGAAATATGACTCTAGAGTAAGGACCATAAGCTCTGCCTAAGAGAGTTTGACCACTTCCAAAAACCCTACCTCTTCTAAACAGAAAGCCAGTAGGTTCATCTGAGGATTCTCTGCCCTGTGCTGTTATGTAACCCTTATAGCCTTGAGGGAGAAATGCCCCTATTGTTACATTTATCATACAATCCTGCATTCAAAGTGGACAACAATTGGTGAATCTAACTTCAATTAGAGGGGTTAGTTGTTAAGGTTTGCGATTTTAAAACGTGCGATTTTAAAATGTTATATATATAAAATTAAATTCGCATTATGGTTTTCTTTGATATTAATATTTTGGGTAAAGTCCACTTAACCCTTTCAAATTACCACCCTAATGACAATTTATTATTATTATTTTTTTTTTCAAATTTTTAAGGATATTTTTGTCTTATTGAAAATTCTATAGGGGTAATTTCGTCATTTTGCTAGCATTGGAGATACATTGTCATTGTTTTGGTAGTTTGGGAAGTAAATTATTGTAATTGATAGTTTGAGGAGGGAATAGATTGTCATTGAGATAGTAATTTAAGAGGGTTAAATGGACCTTACCCTAATATTCTCCAAGAGTTTGTACATCTCTTGCTAATAAAAACTGAATGAAATATATTTAGTACTAAGAAGTTTAATAAATAATTGGCCACTAATTACCTGATAAATGGATTGGCCGTTACCCCAAATAAAATCTACACCCCCTTCAATGTAGCAGTTTTTGAAGTAATGGCGACCGCTAACATCCCACAGTGTGTCTTGAAATCCCACGAAACCACATTCATAAAAGGAGGATTTATCGCCATAAATTCTGGCTGCCAATGCCCGTTTTACATCCCCCGCTGCCATTTCTGCCTGGAACAAATCCCGAGCTGCTTCCTGCTTGTCATAGGAGTTCTGCATACCAAAAAAAAAATATTCAAGTTGATTGTGTTGTTTCATCTATGGCCGGTATTTTTTGACACGATTCACGAACTCGACACGAGATTAAAAAGTTAGGGTTGAGTAGTGTAACCTGCTTAATATTAAATGGGTTGGATTAAGGTTGACATAACTCAAACTCGACACACAACGTAATGATAGTAAATTTTTGGCATGAGAACGTATATACTCAATACAAAATTAGAGAGTTAGGTTAAGAGATTCGACCTGCTTAATTAAATGGGTATGGCTAGAACTGACCTATATGGTTTTATACACATACTTCAACACAACCCAAACTCGACACATGAACACGAATTGTCAATCTTAGTTTCAATAGATCGATGGATAATATAAGCTAGATTTATAACATGTATGTTATTCAAATAAAAATGAGATTTTTATTTTAAAATATGAGATTCTCGTATTTTAAAAAACCTGAGCAAATTCAAATCCAGGTAAGGAAGGTATAGATTTTAGAGAGGTTAGAATTTAAGGATATGCTTTTCTCTAGGATCTTCTTCATTTCAAAGTCCCTTAATTTTCTCCATTTAGTGTATTTTGAAGGGTAGTGTTGTCCAAAAGTTTTAATAAGGGTAGTGCATTAAATATATTACCTTTCAAAATGTATTAAATGGAGGAAATTGAGGGATTTTGAAATGTAGATGATCATTTTCCATAGTATGGGGAGGGAGGGGAAGCCATTAACTGTCTTTAAATTAATTACCAAATATAAACGTTATAATTTATTGTGATCATTAGTATCGTGATAAGAGGAGTTACAAAAATAATATGCATGGCCAATTACTAAATTTTGACAACATGAATACAATATGAAATTAAAGAGTTAGAATTAAAAATTCTGATTCATTTAATTAAATGAATCAATCATAGTTAATTTATATAGTCTTATTATACTATACCGTGATACGACCCAAACTCGAAGCGTGGAAACAAATAGTCACCCTTAAAAACAAGCTTGTTGACTTATATAAACTTTTAAGCCAAACAAGTTATGCCAATCACATTTCCACCGATTCGTCAAGAGGTTTTTACCCCGTACAAAGATAGGAGTGATAATGTAATTTTTTTTTAAAAAAAAACTATTATATAAGTGAAAATAAGTCACATATATGTACTAAGTATCATAATTAATTTCATTAGGTTTTAACGAAAAGCAATTGACAGAATACTGATTAGTGAATATGACATACAAATTAGTAAGTTGAAAAAAATTTAAAATATGGGAACCAAATTGATACTTGTAATTAAAATCCAATATACATATACGGTAATATACCCCAAAAAAGTACAATCGTCAAGATTCATTGACTATAAAGCCAATATTTCATATATATTGATTGATTGATTCTTTATGATCCACGTCAAGTTGCGTCTTTTAGTCATTTCACTTTTATCCATAAGGATTTGTTTGAGATTGTGATTTTAATAAGTGTAATTTTAAAAATTATCTTTTTAAAATTGTAAGGGAGTTTGATAAAACATGTTTATTTATTTATTTATTTTTTATAAGCAAGCTCAAAAGTGCTTATTTAAAAAAACGCAAAAATTAAGTGCCTTGCGGCTGAAGCCATGCAATATGATTCATAGAATTTCGGAGTAGGAAAATGCATGTTCAGACCATGGTGTGTCCGAGAAAAAGAAAAACAAATTACGTACGTACCTCGAAGGTAATGCCTTTGACAACAACGTTATCTGGGTACGACGTGAACGTAGCACTCTCATCTGTTTGTCCATGGCCATCACATGTAATGGTCGTCACATGACGCCCTTCTCCTTCCAGAAATATACATTGTTTCTCCAGAGGAATTCTTACCTTCTCTCTGCACCTCAATAAAAACTAAATTTCAATAACAATTTTTTTTAAAAAAAAGTCATTAAATAGTACGTAATAACGACCCCAAGAGGTTGACTCAAGTGAAAAATATTATTATTACAAGAAAATAGCCAACGGAGGCGACATAGATTTTTTAAGAATCGAAGAGTCCAGTCCATTGATACCACCAATGAAGAATCTTAAATATGGCAAGGTTCCGTAAATGAAACAAAATCCAAATGGTTACTAACAAAATCCTGAGTCATATCTGATCCGCATGGAGGAGGTGCTATACACTCATATGTCCCGAAAATCTAGTCGAGACGACACCTATCGAACATCCCGTTTATCCAAAAAAAAAAAAAAGAGAGAAGAAAGAACAATGCATGGTAATTAAGTAATGATTTAGTGAGGTTGATGATAATTGTAGGGCGAATCTTACTTGTATATGCCAGGAAAAATTACAACTTTAACCCATTGATCATTGTTGGGAGGAATGGAATCAATGGCGGCTTGTACGGTGTTAAATATTCCGGGGCCAGGCTTGCCTGACTTGTTGACAGTAATGGTGTGTGCAACTTTCGAAGCGCCATTTCCATTTCTGCAGTCTATAGCCGTCGGAACCGTAGCGTTAACGGTGGTAAGCAATTGCAATATGATGAGAATGAAAATAGAGGGTGGAAGAAGAAGCTGCATATTGCTTGTCTTGTCTGGGAGAGAAGATCGATGCTAAAACAATACCATTATTTACTTATTTATATTTGATTTTTTACTTCGTGGGTGAATTTTGAGTAAGTTTCCGTTACAGATTTTTCTCTTTTTTTTTTTTTTTTTTTGGCCTTGTGTAATAATATTGTAGCTAGTATTGAAGGAAGTTATCTATAGATTTTTATTATTTTATTTTGTTTTCCTTTTTTGTCCAATCGAAATTACTATATCAGTGAAATTCTACATGCAAATTTTTTGTTTTCGTTCCTTTTATTTCGGCCATAAAAAAGGAGGCCTAAATTATATATCTTTAGGGTCCTTTAAGAATTGCGATTTCAATAAGTATTATTGGGTAATGTATCAGCCACAAAATACCCAACAGACCTTTAAGCTTATTTACATCATATAAAGCCCACTGGTGAAAAGCCGAAGCCAAAGTTAAGCTAACCCACAGAAGGTAAAACTAAAATTCAGTATCTAGAGGCAAGCCACATTCATCAATAAACGTGGCATAGCCTACAGCGCCGAGCCAAGCCCCACGTTTACAAGGAACATGGACTAGCAGGTTGTGCCGAACCAAGCCACGTGTAGACGTGCTAGAGAATAAAGCAGGAGCTCGCATTCTGGACGAACGTTGCCGAGCTTCCAGTGGACTCCATGATCCCATGATTAAGAGTAACTCACGATCCCATGATCCACCTTTCCAACATTGCGCACAAGTGATCCTTGGAAACGTGGGGCCAAGAATCGAGGGACACTAACTACTACTTGATGCCTATAAAAGGAAAGTTTCAATCAGGTATTTGGTTAATCACTCTCAAGCTATCTTGCACACTTGCACTCATTCTCTCAAATCACCTGTTGACTTTGGTATCGGAGCTATCCCCCACCGGCATACTCCGGCAAGCTCTTATCCTATTTCTCTCTTTTGCAGAGTAGCATCCTTCGGACTCAGTACCACGTCACATCTCGAAAAATTGTCATCAACAAGTGTGGTTTTAAAAATTATATTTCTAAAAATTGCATTTTTAAAGTCACTATTTTTTAAAATTGTAGAGGCGTTTGGTAAAAGATGTTAATTTTTTTTTATCAAATATTTGTTATGTGAAATCGTAATTTTGATTTAAATTTGCACTTTTTTAAATAAACACCCTCTAACTTGCTTATAGAAATTACAGATTTTTTTCTTCTTATTTTAAATTAAGTACTTTTTAAATTGCAATACCAAACCCTTTATGTTTTGCAATATCCTTTAAAAATATAGATTATTCTTGTGAAATCGTAATTTTAAATGCACCTTTAATAAGAATCAGGTTTTTTTTTAATAAAAAAATAATAATTTAACTTTTGTTTTCTTTGCTCGATCTCTATTAAATATTAATGCCGCTAGTAGTCCATATATGGTATTTAAGCGAGTCCAAAGCAAGCAGCTGTCTTTGGATATTCTAACAATCCTTAAATATTCTTTTCTTTTCTTTTTTTTCCTTCTTTTTTGCAATTTACCGTAAATCCTTTCACAAATTTTTCTAATAACAAGTTTTTCATAGCTCCTTCAAGCGTTCTGATACATGACAAACCATCAAGCATGTAGATGACAGTTTTCTGAGTAGTGAATTGGCACATAATCTAAGGAGTTGTTGATATGTAAGAGATGAAAATTTAGGTTAAGAGCTGCCGGGATTTGAAAGCGAAGAATAACTCTAATACCTAAGTCAGTAGTTGATTTGAGAGAAAGAGCAAATAAGCAATAAGAACTTGAGAAAAATTTGTGATTATCAAATAATAAATTGGAGCATCCCTTTTATAGGCATCAAGTAGCAGTTGTTAGGTCTACGCTTCTCTCTTATGTAGAGAGAGAAGCTCCCCCTTCTCTCTAACAGAAGTTTTGCCACCTCCTTGTGAGGTCTCTCCTCCGCTAAATCCTATGTATCCAAGCTGTTTGGGTATTCAAAAGATACGGACCAAGTAACTTACAATTAAAAACAAAAGCATAGCTTAGCCGCGACATGAACAACAACAATAGCTCAAGCAGCATATTACACCTTGGTTGAAAAAACAATAATTTACCGTTGTCTGAACAAAAACACCTACCAAATCATTTATTCTGAAAGAAAATGGAAATCCTACTCCCATGAATCGCATTGCAACAAGTACAAACATGAATATGAATACCACAAGGCGAACAAAAAAGGAACTTCAAGAGCAGGGCATACGGCATTAAATGTACTTCATTTCCAATAAACTGCAACAAGACCTCTTAGGGCCAATTCACAAACATTAACATAGAGTTTAGAACATATTCAGAGCCATTAAACCATGTCCAGCAAAAACAAGCCATGACCATGGAACCACTAAAAACAACACAATCTCGCCTCAGAAACCACCACGGAGGCGAAGGACAAGATGCAGGGTTGACTCCTTTTGGATATTATAATCCGCAAGAGTACGCCCATCCTCCAACTGCTTACCGGCAAAAATCAGCCTCTGCTGGTCAGGAGGAATGCCTTCTTTGTCCTGAATCTTAGCTTTCACATTGTCAATGGTGTCTGAGCTTTCCACCTCCAAAGTTATGGTCTTCCCGGTCAATGTCTTCACGAAAATCTGCATCCCACCACGCAGACGCAACACCAAGTGCAGAGTTGACTCCTTTTGGATATTGTAGTCTGCCAGAGTCCTCCCATCTTCAAGCTGCTTTCCCGCAAAAATCAGCCTCTGCTGGTCTGGAGGAATACCCTCCTTGTCTTGGATCTTGGCCTTCACATTATCAACCGTGTCTGAGCTTTCCACTTCCAAAGTGATGGTTTTCCCCGTCAAGGTCTTCACAAAAATTTGCATACCACCGCGAAGACGAAGCACCAAGTGGAGGGTCGACTCCTTTTGGATGTTATAATCAGCCAGAGTGCGCCCATCTTCCAACTGCTTGCCTGCAAATATCAGCCTTTGCTGGTCTGGTGGGATCCCCTCTTTATCTTGGATCTTTGCCTTGACATTATCAATGGTATCTGAACTTTCAACTTCTAAAGTTATAGTTTTTCCAGTCAAGGTCTTGACGAAAATTTGCATTCCACCACGGAGACGAAGCACCAAATGGAGGGTGGATTCCTTTTGGATGTTATAGTCTGCAAGGGTTCGACCATCCTCGAGCTGCTTACCTGCAAAGATCAATCTTTGTTGGTCCGGTGGAATACCCTCTTTGTCTTGGATTTTTGCTTTCACATTATCAATCGTATCCGAGCTTTCCACCTCCAATGTGATTGTTTTGCCTGTCAGGGTCTTAACGAAAATCTGCATTCCACCACGGAGACGAAGCACCAAGTGGAGGGTTGACTCTTTCTGGATATTGTAGTCTGCAAGGGTACGACCATCTTCGAGCTGCTTGCCTGCAAAGATCAACCTCTGCTGATCTGGTGGGATACCCTCTTTGTCTTGGATCTTTGCTTTAACGTTATCAATCGTATCAGAGCTTTCCACCTCCAATGTGATGGTTTTCCCAGTCAGGGTCTTAACAAAAATCTGCATCCCACCACGGAGACGAAGCACCAAGTGGAGGGTGGACTCCTTTTGGATATTGTAGTCAGCAAGCGTTCGACCATCTTCCAGTTGTTTCCCAGCAAAAATGAGCCTTTGCTGGTCTGGCGGAATTCCCTCCTTGTCCTGAATTTTGGCTTTCACATTGTCGACAGTATCAGAGCTTTCAACCTCAAGGGTTATGGTCTTTCCGGTGAGAGTTTTCACGAAGATCTGCATCTGTTGGATTAGAAAGAGACACATATTAGAATAATTACAACTAAAACCAACATATGACATACTTAAAAAGTTCCCTTTTTGTTTTTTGGACTTCATTAAACACAAAAAACAAAATCTATAGATAGATAAATTCCTTATTTCTTTCTACAAGGCACAGACAAAGGAGTGAAATCAAAGTGTAAATATTTACACACATCTTCATAATCAGATCCTACAACTGCAACAATATAGCAAAACGCCCATCTGTTTAGATGAGATGAAAAATACCCCAGAAAAGCATAATTTTTCACCTTGTACGGCTCAAGAAAAGTCAAAAATTTTGTCTATGTACAGAATTTATAATTAATGTCAAATAAATACATATAATCATCAAATCAATTAAACATCAAAAAAACATACAGGTATGAAATTATCATCCATTTATCATAACTGAAATTACCATCTGTAGCACCTTGTAAGGAACACCAGAAGGCAAATTACTCTTCTGAGGTAGCTGCTAAAAATGACTTATAAAAACACTTACAAAAACGACTTAAATATATATATATAATTTAAAACCGTGCGATTTTAAACAAAATCACTGCACGTGTAACATTTGGAAGTGCATTTTAAAATATATCTATAATTCAAAAACATAGTGGAAAAAAAGAATAGTGTATTCATAAACTTTTTGAAACCACAAACTCAAACCGACCCAAAGTCTCCAAGAAATGACATCCTTGTGGGCATCACAACCAAGAACTTCGTAAAGAATTCAAAAGACAGCATCCGATGAATCCATACAAGGATCTAACAACAACTTAATGGACCGGCGATCAATTTTACAATTCACTTAAAAGTATGCAATTTTATACTTTTCAGTACGCAATTTTTTAAGTTTAATAAAATAAAATAAAAAAATAAAAAAGGTTATAGATCCACCCCGAAGGAAAGTTTTCGAACATTTCATGGTCAAAATTACACAAGATGAAGATAATTTGCTCTTATTCAAAACCACCATGAAAGTGAGATCAAGAAAAAGTCATCACGGATCATAACAATTGCGTAAAATTTATTTACCCATCAGAAGAATCAACAAACCCATCTAGATCTTGAAAGTACATTTAAAATCCATTGCATAATAAAAAACAGTATACGCTATATAAGAAACTATAATAATAAAGAAACAAAATTTCACAATCAGATACTCTACACAGACAGATTCCAAGATAAGTAAATCAGAATAACATAATTTTTATTCAAAATCTGAATAACTCTAATCACAAGCTGGTATTAGAGAATATAAAGAGAATGGTAAAATACCTTGAGGGGAAGAGAGAGAGAGAGAGAGAGATTCAGAGAGAGCGTAGAAGAATTGCTGGAGGCAAGTTCGTGACTTTATCTGATAGATGAAAAACTAGGGCTTGGAAGTGCTATATTTATAGTCGACATTGCCTACTTAATTACGAAATTGGGCAAATATCTGACTAATGGGCAAGTGCCACGTTTCAATGATGGTTGTCATTCCTTCTAAAGTAACCGCCTAGATTCGTCCTGATCTTTCCAGGCTTTTCTCTTCTTTTTTTTTTTTCAATTTTTTATTTTTGATAAAGTCTATTTAATCCTCTCAAACTACCACTTCAATGATAATTTACTCCTCAAATTATCAATTGTGATAATTTATTCCTCAAATATCAAAACAATGACAATGTACCCTCCAATGCTAGCAAAATGACGAAATTATTCCTATCAAATTTTCGATAGGACAAAAATGCTCTTAAAAATTTGATAAAAAAAAAAAATAGCATTTTTGTCTTTTTGTAAGGGTAATTTTGTCATTTTGTTAAAATTTTGGGTAAATTGTCATTTTTTTGGTAATTTGGTGGTAAATTGTTGTAACTGATAGTTTAAGGGATAGATTATCATTGAGGTAGTAGTTTGAAAGGTTAAGTGAACTTTACCCTTTTTCTTTTTTTTTTTTTTTTTTTTTTTTTTTTTTTTCCTTGTGTTACTTTTATTCGGATACAAATTTTTTTTTTTAAAAAAAAAAGAAATTCAAGTCATGACCTCTTGTGATTTTGGTTGGTTTGATTTCAAAATTTGAGACCAATTTTAGAAGGCCATTCTTCTATCAACCTTTCGGTCAAATAGATAATAAAAATAGATGTGGATATGTTTTGCATAAAAAAAATAGGAAAATGTTAGGGGTTCTCTTCATAGGCTCTTCTGGCGTTTTTTCAATCTTACGAAAAACATGATTTAAGAAAAAAATAAAATTGTAGTGGCCTCCACCACCGGTTTTTTTAGGCATTAGCACCAAATTTGTGAGGCATTAGCACCAAATTTGAGGCATTAGCATCAAATTTAGGATGATCAAATTCATTTTGGGTGATACCATCCCTAAAGGTTAACCTTTCACCCTTAGGTTTTAGTTTTGAATCCAAAAACAAGTTTTAAAGCATTAGAACCTAACTATTAACTCATAAAAATTAATCTGTTAACAAAAAAACGGTACTACAATTTTATTTTTTCTTAAATCATGTTCTGTGTAAGACTGGGAGAACGCCAGAAAAACACTATGAGAAGAACCACTAACATACCCCAAAAATATATTAAAACCGAAAGAAAACCATGATTAACAAATAGCTTACAAAGAGGTAAGCTCAGGCCACCAGGCCCACCATCTTAAAATGGTGGTTTGTAAGGGCCTTGATCAAGGGCTACCCTTAATAAAAGAGGTGGCTTACTCCTAAGTCCTATCAAAGGTGGTAGCAGCTACGAATAAGGATTGATAGATTAACTGTTTATCACCTACTAATTGCAAACGAATCGATATTAACTGCCTACTGCCAGAAGTCGGTCGATAATCGATTAAGGATTTCTATATCAACGTCGGTTCAGTTAATCGGTATAAATATTATTTTGTCGGTTAACCGAATTAGTCGATAAGTAACCGAAATAACAAATAATAAATATTATATGACCAATTTAGTAGAAGTATAGAACATATGAATGGTGGACTCTTATTGTGTTAATTAATGGTCAATTTAAAATTTGTTTGATTCAATAAGTTATTTTAGCCCCGAAAATAATTTGGGCCCCCCGAAACAATCAATCAATTTTTGGCCCAAATAAAAAAGCTCACAGTTAACTGATTAACCAACCAATTTTAATCAAAATATCCGTTAAGTCTTTTATCGAAATAAATCTTTTATCAAAATGTAACAGTGAATTAACCAATCGAAAATGGTTCTACTGAACCGAATCAATACCCACCCCTAATTGCGAGTCACTCTTTTTTTTTTTCTTTTTTCTTTTTTCTTTTTTGGCTTTTCCATCTATTTGTTGGAGGAATCTCTTCCAACCTAAGCTTGGACCCAGTTTGAAGGAAAACTCTGTCCTTTAACAAACATATTGGTGGAGGTCTCGAATTTATAATAAATCCAATCTCAAGTCACAAATCTATACCATTAAAAATCAATATCTTAGAGTTAAAATGACAAAATCCACAATAGGCTCGTAACCTTATTTTCCTTTTTTATATCTAACAACCTAACATTATGTTTATTTGACTTCGTATTTGTGATTATTTGAAAGTAACTATTGGAAGAAGTGGTTGTTGGATCCAATGCACGAGTGCGCTCGATCGCAGGAGGGTGTGCTCGATCTTATTGTTGCAATTGATCCTTTGGCTTGGGCACTCGAGCGCAAGGCTACGCTTGCTTTTGGCTGAGTGCACAAACGAGCGCTTCTGCACTCGATCCTGCAATTAATCCCATGGCCATCTTCCATCTTTCTTTCCCAAAATTGCCCTTTCTAAGTCTGAAACTTGCCAAAAACACTTGCTTTTCTTTAGAATCCACAAAAATGTTAGAAAATACAAAAACAAAGCAAAACATCAAATAATAACAAAACTAAGAGCTTAACATATGTGAATTAAATGACAAAAATATAAAATATTCAGCACTTATCACATCTGCTAACCCATGTCCAAACTACAGTTATAGAGCAGATCCGCTGCATACATACTCAATTTAATACATAAGTAGCTCATATTCTAAACTTTTTATTTTCCTAGCCAGCAAAACCCCCACACTGAAACTAATCATCCTTGACACAAAGGCCAAGATAAAAACCTTCACCCCAAAGATCGCTCATGAAAACAGATCAAAGGAGAAGTTAAATCCTTATTAAAAACAAAAACAAAAATGCAATAAAAAAACCAGCAAACTATAACAATTGAGGCGAGGGAGGCGGAAAGTACAACCGATTCCGAGGAGGCGAAGAGTGGCACAGCACAATGGAGGGTGGACAAAGATAGTGCAACATAAGCAAATGGATGGTTGAAGCAACTGGATTGGTTGAAAAAAAAAATAAAAATAAAAATAAAATAAAATAAAAATAAAAAAATGTGGGTTTTCATCCCACTGGATTGGAAAGGGGGATGAAAGAAAAGGGGAGTAGGAGGGAGTGGAAAGGAGGAGGAAGCAACAGGTCTAGCATTTTCTCTCTTGGAGAAAACCTAGGGCCGGCTAACATATTCTTGCATTTACTAGAATACATTTATAAATCAGTTTTATAAATATATATATATATATATATATATACAACATATTGCTAAGCCTTCTAAGCCTAGAAGTTGTGTATAATATATATATGTATATACAACATGCACTACTTGCCCAGGTTTTCTTTTATTTGTTCTAGCCTATTTTTTATTCGTTGGCAAAGTGATCAACTAGGTTGAGGTGAAGTATTCTAACAAAGAAGTATAAGAAGATGAAAGCTTGAAAGAAAATTGCAGAAGTACGTGTAAAGGATGATTTTCGTACAACACCAAACATTTCATATCCAACTTTCAGAAAGCTTTCATAAAAATTAAAAAAAAAAAAAAAAAAATCAGAATGCCAAATCCAAATAAACACCAATATTATGAAATCCAAAACATTATAAATCTAGAATCAATCCAAACAAATATTTTTTTAAAAAAGATATATATATATATATATATATAGAAAGTTCAAATACCCACTGTCAAACTACTATTCAATTGACAATGTCCTATGCAAACTTTCAATTATGACATTGTTATTCCCAAACTATCAAAAATTGTCAGTATTCTCTCCAATGACGAAATTGCCCTTATTAAAATAAAAACAAAAAATACTAAAACTTGTAGAAAAAACCTATATATATAATCCAAGGCTTGGCAAAATTTAATTTTTTTTTTTTAAAGAAAAAAATTAAATTTTTTTTATTTTTTATTCAAATTGAAAATTTTCGTTTAAAAAATAAAAATAGTTCGTTATTCAAAACAATTTTTAAAAAAAAAATCGTTTTTTTTTAAATTAAAAAATAATTTTTGTTTTTGAATTTATGGGGGTGTTTTTGTCTTATTGAGAAATCTATAGGGATATTTTTATCTTTTATTTTTAGCATTGTTGGGCATTAACAATATTTTGGTAAGTTGGGGATGATGGCATTGTCAATTGGATAGTAGTTTGAAGGGAATGGACTTTACCCTATTATATATAAGGATATGCAGTTAACAGTTATTAACTGTTTAGCCCTACACCTAAAGCTGCCTATAAAAGTGGTTATGTGATTAGTTATAATTGTTTTGTTTGTACACCCCTACGGAGAACTTAGAGACTTAAGAGTATCTTCAGCAGATTAGGTAAAAGAACAATATTAGCTATATTTAGCTATTATTGCTATTTTTTCAACTCCAATAGATTAGCTTCAATGAGCTAAACTAACATTTTTGCTACATTAATAGCTATTTCTTGTTATTCACTGGCACAATGTTCATATTTTTTAATATTGTTTCTCTCTCCCTCTCCCTCATCCCTTTCCTCTTCTTCATGACTGGTTCCTGGTTCCTGGTTCTAGGTTTTCTGAACAAACTCACCCAACAACTCCTCTCATATTTCCTTCTAGTATCAAATCCTTCTTCTCTACCATAGCCAACCATATCCAAATTTGTAAATCAAGCCAAATAAATATGCCATTGAAATTCAAATACTTTTCTGGTTGCAAACGACCATGGGGGTAGGTTGGATTTGGGTTGAGAGGAAATAGCTGATCATGGGAGGTTTGGGTTTGGGTTGAGAGGGAAGGGAGAGAGAGAGAGAGAGAAAAGTGAGAAAGTTGAAATATATATATAATATTGAAAGAAAAGTAAAAAATAAAATAAAGGAACTGTTAAAGTTTATATTAAAAAATGAGTAGGTAAAATGGATAAGAGTGTTTTTTCACTAGGTAAACTAATTAATGCTGCTAGAGATGCTCTTAGAAAGATATTTTTTAAGATGATTTGCCTCAAATGCCGTAAAAAAAATACAACACGTATGGTTTGGTGTTTTGATGATCCCTACCTTATTGACCGCAACTTCTGTATTTATTATTGCTTTCATTGTTGCTCCTCCGATGAATGTTGATGGTATTCGTGAACCGGTTTCTGGATCTCTACTTTACGGAAACAATATTATTTCTGGTGTCATTATTCCTACTTCTGCAGCTACAGGTTTGCACTTTTACTCGATATGGGAAGCGGCTTCCGTTGATGAATGGTTATACAATGGTGGTCCTTGATACTTTAATTTTTTCAACGATTCAAATTTAATTTCAATTTTGATTGTTCAATGAAAAAGTGAGAAAAATTAAATATGAACTACAATTTTTCTTACAACACCAAACCAACAAGGCCTACTGATCTAGTCAAATGACTAGGATTCAAGCTTACTCGCACGTCTAAAAGCACATGCATTTAGACTTTTAAAGTACTTGTTTGGTTGGCGAGGAGTAGAACATAAAAGGGATATGATCAAACAAATGCATATTTTTATATACTCAAAGAGAACATAAAAATGTGGCTTTGTACCATCAAGGCAAATTTTGATGTGGCTTTGTCTTCAGATTTTGCGGTCGTTCCTACGGTGGTAAGTGATTCTAATGATAACATTATTGGAGCCGCTACTAAGAAAATTCTTACTAAGGATATTGCCTTAGGTGAAGCTCAAGTGGCCCTCTTGGTGGTTCATACTGCTCCTTCTTGCGGTGTATACTCTCTCATTCTCGAAGGGGATGCCCTTAATGTTGTCATTGCTATTCAACAACCTCAGCTGTTTGAGGGTTGGAATTTTTCTAATGTTGTTTCGGATATTTTCTTGTATTTGTATTCTTTCTACAGCTGGAAGGCTAAGAAAGTTTCTAGAAGTGTTAACTTTAGAGCACATTGTTTGGCTAAATGGGCCGCTTCCCACCTTGTGTTTGGAAGCATTCCCATAGGATCATCCATTCTCTCGTCCATTCAGAACAGGAGTGGAAAAGATCCTCCCTTGTAACCTTTTCCTCCTTTCAATTAAAAAAAAAAAAAAAAAAAGAACATAAAAGGGGTAAGATAGAGAAATAAATATTTTATTTATAGAGAGCGAGAACAATTTTGTGGACCCGCTTGAATTGCTAATGCAATAAAGCCTTGATACTATAATTTTTAAAAATCATAAAGTAATGATATTATAGTTTTTTTTTAGGGAAAAATATAAAAAAGCTCTCCAAACTACCGGCCGTTTATAATATAGCCTCATAATATTCAAAAAGTAATAAAGTAGCCCTCTAAACTACCAAAATGTAACAAAACTGCCACTTATATTTTTATATTTATATAATACCCCTATTCTTTTAACAAATAAAATAATAAAATAATTGTAAAAAAAAGGACAAAAAAAAATCAATGGGCAAATATTTAATTATTCCATTTTTTTATTTTTTTTTTGTATTTACTATCCCATTGGTTTTTTTGTATTTTTTTTTTCAAAAATTGTTTAGTTTTTTTTACAATTATTTTATTATTTTATTTGTTAAAAGAATAGGGGTATTATAGGAATATAAAAAAATAAGTGGTCTTTTTGTTACATTTTGGTAGTTTTGGAGGCTATTTTATTACTTTTTTTAACATTGAAGGGTTATATTGTAAACGACTGGTAGTTTAAGGGGCTTTTTTATATTTTTTTCCTTTTGTTTTTAAATATATAAATATTGATTTGTAAATTTTAATTATTAAGATGCTGACTTAACAAAGTCCCACTTAAAAAAGAAATGTACAAAATGTTTTTTTTTTTTTTTTTTAAAAAAAAGTCAGTTCTCAATATAAAAATATGCCAACCATTACCTCCCCCTCTTATGCGGACATGTAAAAAAATATATATATATATATATAAAAATATGCCAACCATTACCACCGCATCTTTTGTATATTTTAAGAACAATCAGAATTGAATTCGCTTGCATGATAGATGCCTTTAGTTTTGAAAAGGTTTAAGCAGTGGGAATATAAACATCAAAAGCTACCCTTAAAGGCTCTGGTCAAACTAGATGAAGCGCTGGTGATGATAGAATAGACCCTCGCAATTCCAGTGGAAAGCACAATACCTTGATTTGCAAGGTTGAATAAACTGGTGTTACTTACAAGAGGACTACAGAATCACCTCAAACATTATTTCCCTAATATGGGAAGACGGACGGGCGCTTTTTGAGCTTTCCTATATGAGAATCGTTTCACACTCCGACTTCCACTTGCTGGCATAGTACAAAAAATCACTAGTAAATTTTGAATGAATCATTTTCACTACGATGTCAGGGAATATGAAAGTAAGAGTGTGTAACATATCCCATATAAGAAAGTTAAAAAAAGCGTTGAGCTTTCTACCTGTTGATTTAATTTATCCAGTGCAAGCAAACGACATACTCAATAGTTACATGAAATGATAACACGTCGACTTATAAGTGTTGAATTTATTAGAAACTAGAATACATAAATTCATGGATGCCTAATATGCTAGAGACAATAGTCATTCTTAAACAATCCATAACCTACCACCACTCGTTTATCCTTTCTTCGATACCCATCTCACCTTAAACTATGTCATAGTGAACGCTTCGGACATGCAAGGAACCTGCTCAAGAATCACTCCTTTTTTCTTCTTTTTTTAATAGAGCAAGCTACTTGCTCACAGTTGGAAAGGTCCAACAGTTTTCAAAAACACTCATTTACATAGATAACAATAATCCACCAACTCCTGACGGATTTTAGCCCAAATCCAAGACAGTATCCGCCCGCCAAAGAGGGCCATTTCAAGAACCGCCTGCCCATCAAGGGGCAGAGACCAGCCGAATATGCCTCCAACAAACGGGTATTTTAAAAATCTTGTCCACTTAACCCGAGAATAACATATATCCATGAATGATTTACATGAATAGAGTCAATTCTAAGAAGCAATGACTTTGTGAGAAAGAGCGTCAAAATCGAAGTGGATTTCACTGGAAAAGTGAGGATTCGAGAGAATTGAATGAGGACTTGACGAGGGCGAAGTCTTTAGGCTGTATAAGCATTCTTGATATGAAAAGATGAAGAACACAAAACAGAATAACAGTTGAGAGAGAACTATAGAGCATTCATGCAGTGAAGTAGAGAGGCGATGAGAGAATGGGTCCCTCAGATTTTCTTGGAAGCATTGGTAGTGTTATTGACTCTGGAGATGAAGGTCGTGTATGTTGAGCTTTGTAGATTGAGGATAGGAACCGTGAAAATGGTTTGATGGGATAGTTGCTCCTAGGAGAAGTAGGTCAGGTAATGGTGGGATGGTGGGCTGCAGAAGTGACAGAAGTTGTAGCAATTTGTGGTGGTGGTCTGGCGGGGAGGGTGGCTATGGTGGTAAACTACATATATTTGAGGGGTTTTGAAGGTTTTGGTGTGATTAGGACTCTTGGGTTAACCTTTTTGTGGGAAGACTAGCATCCACCCATTTTGACCCCTTTTTTTTTAATGAGAAAATCCCGCCCGCCGGGTAATGGGGAAAATAATCCACCCATTACCACAAAGGTGGCCAGTGCCATACACAAATCACTCTTAATGACCATGACATAACATCAACCATATCCTTCCAAACCTAAAACGGAATATAATGGTGTTCTACACCCCCAAGCACATTCTGATTCATCCACTTGAATACTTAGAACATGCAATCTATGATGCAAATGTGAAGAAACATCCTGTTCTTGGTAGTCACAAAATTATGACTAGGGGGCTTTAATAAATGCGGAAAACTTATTTTCAGTTCTGAAGCAAATAACAATTTGTTTTACTAATGTTCACTTTCAGGGAATCCCAGTGAAAAGAAGGAGGTTGGCAAGAATTCAATAATATGCATTGCATTGGAAAACAGACAACCAAATAATGCACAAAGCATAACATCCTTGGCATCAAACAGTATAATGAAACACTTAATTCAGGCAAATGGAAAACAGAGTTAAGTGTAAAGATTTCACCAGATCAAGCAAATACAAGAACAAAGCAGATTTGAACTTTATTCAGATGCCATAACTCCAATTCCATAGATCGGAGGAAAAACCAAAGAGAAAAGGCACTTACCACAACAATCTCAGCAACACTTGTTGCCATTAAGGATCCACATAGACACCAACTAAGATAAAAATAAGTAAGCAGAATCTAATATGAACCAGGTAATATAGGTTCTTCACATCCATCAAGTCAACCACAAACATAGACAAACATATGAACCAAGTTCATGTCAATGCAAATCCAGACACCTTCAGTCACAAGCCGTCTAGATTAACTGAAAAGAGAAACAAAAGAAATTAGAACACGAAACATCACTGTCAAAGACTCGACTCTTATCTGAAAACACAATTACTCGGAAAAATTTCCATGTACTAAAAACATATATTAAGTTAAGAAAATGTTTTACCGCTAACCCTCACTCACCCAAGCATGTATATCATCAAACATGCTACATGTAAGTAACTAATTTACCATGCCACAAACCCACATCCCAAATAAGAGTTCTATCATGAAAAAACAAGTATACTCTCAATTACCCCATATTCCATACCACAAGTCCACATGCTAATCATAGCGCACAACTATTCATATGAATAGTACATCATCGTCATCATGGCAGATAATATACAGTTCAAGCACTACAAGCCAATCGCCTACTAGACCACAATAATAATATCAAAAAAGGCAAAAAAAAAAACAAAACAAAAAGAGAAACCCCAACACACAAATAGCCACCAAGCGATTGGCAAATTAGAAAATCACTTCTTAAGGCTGCCACGGACGCCAGGGCGGCCCTTGGAGGTGTCGGCGCCAAGGGATGCGTGAAGATTGTTGAGCTTGGTCTCATCGAAGCCGATCTTGGGGTGCTTGGCGTCGTGGTGGATCTGCATAGACTTCACGTCCGGCGCCGTCACCTTGCAGTGAGGGCACTCTAGCTTGGCATGTCCGCCCTTCTCTATGCCCGACCGGTCCGCTAGCCCGGCCTTCCCGCCGCCACGATTCGTCGTCGCCGCGTCGATCTTGAGCGCGATCTCCTTCGCTGTGTGCTTCTTCGGCTTCGCCTTCCCCGTCATCCTCGGAATCTAATCCGAAGGCCCTGGTAGAGAGAGGGGTGGTTGCGTGGGAAAACCCAAAGGGAAAGGGACAAGAAACCCTAGCCTGGTGCCGAGAGCGGGTGATTACGTATCTATATAAGATACATGTATATATAGGNTGGCATGTCCGCCCTTCTCTATGCCAGACCGGTCCGCTAGCCCGGCCTTCCCGCCGCCACGATTCGTCGTCGCCGCGTCGATCTTGAGCGCGATCTCCTTCGCTGTGTGCTTCTTCGGCTTCGCCTTCCCCGTCATCCTCGGAATCTAATCCGAAGGCCCTGGTAGAGAGAGGGGTGGTTGCGTGGGAAAACCCAAAGGGAAAGGGACAAGAAACCTGAAACCCTAGCCTGGTGCCGAGAGCGGGTGATTACGTATCTATATAAGATACATGTACATATAGGCTTGTCTGTGTTCGGAATATGTGGTGGTGGGCTGGGCTTTGATTGTTTTACTTCTCGTATGGGCCTACTGGATATATATATATATTTATATTCGAATTCTGCTTCTTCCGGTGGGAGGGGGACCGGCTGGAGCCATGGTTGGTCCCCCACAATTCCAAAAAAAAAAAAAAAATGCTGTAAATATATATATATTTTTAAATTCCGGTCCCCCATTTAAAAAAATTTTGCTTTGGTCCCCTATGAATATTCCTAGCTCTGTCCCTAATCCCTTCTTTCAAGTTCCTTCTAAAATTCCATATGCTTCTCTATGCATATGATGACTTATTTCCGAGATTTGCTTCCAAAAACCCTCCATTAGTTTCCCGAAGTGCTTTTGCCACCAATGTTTTTGGATTTTGAATCAAAAGCCATCCTTATTCGGCTAACAATGTCATAAAGAATCACTCTAGACCCAGAAACCTAGCCCACCTTTATCTTTTGATTTTCTCATCTTACTCCAACCCATCCATGCTATGCGAGCTTTGTTTTCTTTATGCCCCCACCAAAATTTGGACATCATCAAAGTAATTGCCCGACATAGGGTTTTGGGTAGACAAGACACACTCATTGTATAAGTGGGAATTGCCTGGATGATAGCCTTTAGGAGAACCTCTTCTCTACTTGAGACATAAATTTTTGTTTTCACCCATTAATCTGCTCCCAGATTTTGCCTTGTATGCCTTTGAAGGAACTTACTCGAGACCTACCAATAAGAGGTGGTAGCCCTAGGTATTTTTCATATCTAGAAGTAGGTCTAACTCTTGCTGATAAAGAATATGAGTCTTGGCTTCCAACTTTGTATTGCTGCTAAAAAATATAGAAGTATTTTCTCGATTCAGTTTTGACCCAAAGCTTTTTCGAAAATGACGAAAATCTCTTGTACCCGAGCCCATTCAATCATGTTAGCTTTGCAAAACAATAAATTGTCATCTGCAAAAAAATAAATGACTTATTCGCATTCCTCTTCTTCATGTGATCCACTTGTACTGCTCTGCCTTATTCAAAAGAGTACTCAACCCCTCCACACATAGGATGAAGAAATAAGGTGACAAGGGATCACCTTGCCAGTAGGCTGGATTTGACCGTGGGACTACCCATACATGAGGATGGAATCCGAGGCTGTTCTGACGTAGGTCATTAGCAGCTACACCCTTTTGTCTACAAACCCGATTTTTTACATAATTGCCTCCAGAAAATCTCACTCCACTATATCATATTCCATACTCATATCTAATTTCAGCACCATATATCCATGTCCCCTTTTCAGTCTTGCATCCATAGTATGGAGTGCCTCAAATGCCACTAAAACATTATCAATGATAAACCTTCTAGATAAAAATGCACTCTACATTGGGAAAATAATTTTGGGCAAAATCTGCTTCGTTCTCTATAGCAATTAATTTATAGAGAACATTACAAAGGTTAATGGGTCTATATTTAGTAATACGAGTGGGGTTCTTGATTTTTGAAATCAGGGCAAAGTATGTAGCATTAAAGGGAATTATCAAAGTTACTATGATTCAAGAAATTTAGCACCACCTTGCATACCTCGATTCGTACTCGTTGGTAAAAACATGCAGCAAATCCATCAAGCCCTGGTGACTTAAGCGGATGCATTGAGGCCAAGGCTTTGTCAACCTCAACCGTGGTGAAGTTCAACAGCAAATCCCTGTTCACTTCATCTGGAATTCTCGGCTCCAGCCCCTCCAAGCATTTCCCCTGGGCTGTTTTCAACGGATTAAGACCCCCATCACCTGCCCCCATGCGTCTTAATATATGGTAGTCTTCGTCCATAGTTTAACTGGACTCAAATTTGAAGCCCCTCTTAAAGGACACCCTAGGTTCTATTTCCTCAGAGAATGTGGCTAGTAGGGGCTTATGATCGGAAGTTCTAGCCGCCAACACATTAACCTTCACCTCCTTAAAGCATCTCTAGTAGTGTAGTTAAAATGAAAAAAAAGAATTTGTTGGAATTGACATTAAAAAATGGGTAGCTAAAATAAAGAATTGTATTTTTTGACTAGTTATAATAGCTATTACTGCTGAAGATGCTCTTATACTCAACGCTACTACCCGGTCCAGCCGTTCTTTGGTAAAGCCACCATCACTTCTACCATTGTTCCGTGTGAACTTTGAAGGTTGCACGATTATAAGGTTGTTCAGATTGTTTAAAATTTAATTGGAGTTTAATGAAATCATTATTGTTATAAACTTATACATATCGGAGCTAACTACAATTATATATTTCATACAATTAAAATGTGCAACAAAAGCTATAAATATTTATAATTAATTAATTTAAAAGGTAAATCTAAATATAAAAGTTTACCTACACATTTTTATTATTTAATAATAAATTAGTATAAAAATTTGACTATATATAAATCAGTGTAAAAATTTAACTACACACCTCTCAAAAAAAAAGAAAAAAAGTAAGCACTTGATTTGAATCCTTGAAATGCTTGAAATTTGCAATGTCCTCTGTCCTCTATCTGTTAAGATTTTTCATTAATCTGGTCAAAATTTTAAAAATACCAATTTTTTATTATAAAAAAATAAAATAAAAAATTGCAAAGATTTAGGTATTGGTTAGAATTTAATGAAATTTTAAAAAATACCTACGCCTAAATCTGTGCATTTTTTTTTAAAAAAATAATATATGAAATGATATTTTGAAATTTTTGACAAGATTTAATGGAAAATCTTAACGCAGAACATTGCAAAAAATTGAAAGTTGAATACCCTATATTGAGAGTTTTTAAACATTAAAAAGTAATTTCAAAACACGTGAAAGTTTATGTGTGTTTGTGTTTTGTAAAATGTCCCGTACATTCTATGTATACACTTTCCTTTACTATGTATTGCTTTCTTTGTATTGTAGACTGTAGTAACAATATAATTACATTTGCTTTAGTGTCTGCATGTGGCACATATGTTATTGATTTGCTTTAGTGTCTGCATGTGGCACATATGTTATTGCTTTAGCATGTATTTAAATTGTAGGAACATTATGTTTATATGTATTTAATTGAGGTTTATAAAAGAGCTCTAATGTGTTATGTGAAGGTTAGCTATGGCTTTAAAGAGAACAAATATATATATATATATATATATATATTCACTGCAAGATTTTTCTGTAACCATCCACTGGAAACATGGCTGAATTATCCAATGAGAGAGAGAGAGAAAGAGAGGAAAACGAGTAGTGTATTGAGAATTTTTCTTGTATGTAGCATTATAGACTGAAAAAAACTGGTTTGCACCACTGCTTCCCGTACGAGTAAAAATGGAAGCCCCACAGTAGATGCTTAATTTTAAAACTAAAACAAGCATGAAGGTGTGACAAAAAGCACCTCAGCAAAACCTAAAACCCTCCACAAAAAAAAATGAAAGAAAGAAAGAAACGCTTCCTCAACCCGGCTAAATTGATGTAATTCGGGGCTTTTGTAAAGTCTCTTCACTGTACAGCAACCGCCTCTTGTTTGAGCCATATCCTTGATACTGGTATATAATGCTGTAAAGACACTGCCTCAGGCACATTTCATCAAATTTCTCTATAAATCTCAAATCTGTTATCCTAGATTTTGCACCAGCAAAACGTTGGTACTCCTCAACCACAGAAGACAGGCACCAATTCTGAAATTTTCTCAGGCAACCAACAAGACAACCTGTCCGATGCTGCACAAATAAATTCAAATATCAATTATATGAAATGTGTCAATAGCACAGATTTCTCTTTTAAAAAAAGCCAATAAAGTAAGCATTAATGCAAACAATTAAACAATTTTTTTCCATAAATTATTAAAATGTAGGATGACAAAAGGGTGGGATGGGTCAACTCTACTCCAAAACCATGGGTCAAATAACCAACTAATGCAGGTCTCCAGCTCCTAAACAGCAGAGCCCGAGCCGGCGTGCTGATAATGATAGCAGAATAAAACGGGATGGTTTTTATTTTGAGAAATGTTAAAGTCACAACATAGACACAATAAAGATCCAACTTCTTTCTTACGTATCATTTAAAAAAAAAAAATTAAAGTTTGGTGTTTTGAATTCAATTTTGTTCTTTTTTTAATTTTTTAAATGACACGTAGGAGAAAAGTTGAGTCTTTGTTGGGTCTATGTTGTGACTGTATCACATCTCTACGTAGGAGAATGCCTGGTGATCGTCAAGACTGACATCAGAGTTGAACAGAGGAGCAAAATCCTCTACAAAAATAAAAATGTAAAAGCAGGACCAACCAGATTCTAATTTCTATTAAAATTCCTCCAGAGGGTCATTTTGATCAATGAAGCATGAAATAGATGCAAAATCAAATTCAGAATAGAAATGTATCATTGTGATAGCAATGTTACTGCTACAATGAAAATTTTGGCCTAGTATGAGCTAGATGGCGTGTAGTAATAAGGACTGACATTGAATAACTTCCAGTAGTTAGTGTACTTTTCATATGGATAATGTACACAAGTGGCTAACAACAAGCACTATTTCAAAAGATAGAAACTAAAATATAGAACATGAACCATACCTTTCCACGCTTACAATGGATCAAAACTGGATGGTTTCTCACATCTGGAAACACCAAAAGATAAATGCAAAAACACAAAATAAGATTAAATACTGAATCTAACTAAATTACAGCAAAAAAGTTAATTGAAACTTTGCCAGATTATAATCCAGTACCAATTAAGACTTTCAGAGCCTCCATGATGGTCTGCTTGGGAATAGATACAGACTCCTGTAAATGTAATGTAAATGGTTATGAACAGTAGTATCACTAATCAGGAATGCAGTAAATATGGAACAAGTATGCCCACTTTGGCCACATTCCATCAAATGTCATTATCATCTGTAATATTTTAATTGCAAGATAGAATCAACCACAGAGACAACACACAAACTACTCAGGTTTTCTGTTAGATTCCTATGTAATAACAGTTTCGACTATCTGTGATGGACAACAGAAAGAGTATCATAACAAGAACTCTGTAGCACCTTCTGTTTTTAAAGACATTTTCCTATGGGCATTGTGCCCCAAGATCTTCTAGTAAACCCATGCTTCTAAAATCTCAAGAACCATGTTTGGTACATATTACACTGGCAAACATTGTATCAGAACAGATCATTTGAAAATAAAGTATTTTTACCATGACACTTTGTTTAGCACAAAAAGAAGAAAACTATATGTCGTGAGAAATTATAAGAACTATTTAACAACCATCATGAAGCCACCTTCTTTTTTTTTTTTTCTTTTTTTTGCTTTGATTCAAAACATGAAGCTCCTTTTTTTCTCCCTTTTTTGGCCCTAAGATAAGCTACCACTGACTGTCAAATATTTAACCACTATCTATGAACATGTATGGATAACATTCCAGCTATTTAAAAGAAAGTCACGATTTCCGAAATATGGAGTGAAACACAAAATCTTTCCCTTAGAGCACAACAAATATATGTATTTTCACTACTTTAAGTATTTGTTTTCTTTTTACTACAAAAAGAAACCAAAAGAAATTATCACTCCTCTTATCTTCTTCTTCTTTCCCTTTTGATTAGTAAATAATCATGAATCGATAAGAGATAAATAGTAACATGTAAAATTGTTATTTCTACCCTCTGCTAATTAATATCCTATAACATTCCAAACAGAGCATCTATAAAGATAACAAATAATAAATAAATAAATAAAATCTTGGACAAAACCCCTTAGAATAAGTAATCAGTTGTCAGCATGAGATTAAATCTTTAGATATAGTTTGCTCCATCTCCCGGACTTGCATCGTCCCAGAATAGAAAAATCACTTGAAAATCCAACAGCTGCTATCTTAGTGAAATACCAAAAGAATCACTCAAGATTTCAAATTAAAACACATAGATACATAACTGCATCCACACATCAACATGCACTCAAATAAAGCGTTCAAACTAAACAAATATTTGCACATTACAGCAATATGCATCTCTAACTAAACACATGATCGATGAACCAGAGAAAGTTGAGAGATTATACCGTCTTCCCCTCGATTCCGAACTGAAAGAGACGAACATTCCGAGACCTGAGAAACTCCAAGTTCTCTTCCGGGTAGGGTTCGGGACACAAATATCTGTTCCAAATCCCAATCACGTATAAGTCACATATCTTGCAAAATCCAACACATTATCCTCTATTTGTTTCTCGAAAAACTTGTAGAAAACTATCTCTCTTTATACTATCTTCCATATTTCATATTCTTTTCCTTTTCTTTCCCTCAAAATCTTCCTCAACAACCAAACAGATTCCAATAAATACATCTAGAAAAATTCCAGTTCCCAAAATAAATAAATAAAAAAATCAGCTCGCTTAAAGCGCAAAAGAAGTCAAAATTTTCTTTTCTTTTCCGTCAAAATTTCTTATCAACCAAAACAGACTCCAGAAAATAAATTCACTTCCATTATGCTACCTTTTAAACAAAATTCACACACACATGCATAGACATATATATAGAAAAACATAGGAATGTATGTATGTATGAATACACAAAAGAATTACTCACATGATGGATCGGAGATTTAGGGTATCGAGGAAAGCGAAATTGGAGGGTTGAGGAAAGCCGGATCTGAAAATGCCGTCCTCGACCATTGAGAAATTCGAGGGCGAGACCAACACGGTGTCGTTCTCTTGCTCTTCCAATATCAACCCCATAGCTTTGCTCTCTCTCTCTCTCTGTCGTCGCGCGTCCCAACAAGAAAGCAAAAACCGAAGGCTCTCTGTTTTTTTTTTCTCTTTCTTTCTCAGACGGTGGGAGTGAATGCAGGAGGGAAGTATAAGAAGGAGAAGAGCAGGCTATGGTTTTAGAGTCGCAGAAGGAGAAGGAGACGTTAAACGTCGCCGTTGTTTGTTAGGAATCCGTCTCGGATTCAAACTGTATAATTGTATGTCATCAGTCTTTTAACGTGTCTCTGCCACGAAGAGAGAGAGAGAGAATTTAATTGCTTTTTTAAAAAAACAAAAATTATTTTTTTATCAAAAAAATATGGGCGGCCGAAGAACGAAAAAAGTGGCTCTAGTTTGGGTTCCTTTTATTTTATTTATTTTATAAATACTAAAAAAATTCAAAGAAAAGCTACAATGATTGCAATCTTAATTGAGCTTAATCGATTGTGTATCACGTCTTATAAAATAAATATCACTAATACGAATCCTCATTTTCTCTTTTTTTTTTTAAAAAAAAAAAAATCAATCGATTGTGTATTACGCATTATAAAGCAGATGTCACTAGTTCGAACCCTCCTTCCCTTTTCTTTTTTTTAAAAAAAAAAATTAAACTCAATCGATTGTGAATTACGCCTTATAAAACAGATGTCACTAGTTCAAAAAAAAAGCTACAATGATTGCCATGTTAATTGATTTTGGTCGTCTCAAGGGTAGCTTTATTGGATGTGAGTTACGCCTCATAAAGCGGATGCCACTAATTTGAATTATTTATTTCTCATTTATGAACCACGCTAAATGAAATAAAAGTCACTAATTTAAATATTTTTTCTTTATTTTCGTACGTGGACATATAAAAATAAAATAAAATAAAAAAATTCTTGGTCAATTTATAGACTCGGTGGAATAAGGTCATTTGACAGAGTCACATCCAACCAATTTGACCGCTGCCTTTTATTTGAATTTTCACTCTTTTTTTTTAGCCAATAAGTGGAAACATCTAAATATATCTAGAATACTAATTTAAGCAAATAAATCATTTCAGTGCACTATTATTTTATTTTTATTTATTTTAATAATGATATGATACTTGTATAATATGAGTAGTATTATTTAGTAAATTATTATACTAGATAATGTGACAATTAAAATCAGTAATTGAATTAGAACTTGCAAAAAAAAAAAAAAAAAAGCTCAAGGTTAAGTTTGGTGCACAGAATGACTATTATATTAGGAAAAAAAAATAATAGCTTTTATTTAAAAATAAACGAATGTGAAATGCAATAGCCTTGAAATAGTCGATATTGTCCCCGAGAGATAGCTTAATCGGCTGGGACCACGTCTCATGAAGCGAAGGTCACTAGTTTGAATCCCTTCTCCCCCCTCTTGTATGGACATGTCAAAAAAAAAAAAAAAGAAGAAGAAATAGTCGATATTCAAACCCTAAACAAAAATAGGAGAAGGTTCGTTTACTAATGAATCGATATTCAAAATCATGCCATTCTAGATACCTTTCTCTATCAAAGTATCGAATTTCTAAATTCTCATAGGGCTCCCCCAAGAATTCATTATAGAGCATGTTGTATAATTTTTAGAGTTAATAACATTTTAGTACTTGAGTTTGCAGTTTTTTTTTTCTTAGGTTTTGAAAACAATCACAAATAGTACTTGACCTATAGAAAAAGATCAAGTTGATACTTCCGTTAGGTTTCGTTAGCTTCCATCATACGTGTCACCATATAAACATACCACGTGTCCTATTATTAAAAAATAATAATAATAAACTAAACTTATTATTATGTCGTAGCACTCATGAATACCAAAGTTATTTTATTCTACGTTCTTCAATTTTTAATAAAAATGATTATTTTTAAAATAAACAAAATAGTCATTTCACTTGTCAAACGTACCACAGTAGTTGATTTTTATTGCCACGTTATATCAATTGTATAATAACCTTATAGCATTTTATTAAATAGCATTTCCCAATATAGTATATATAGCATTACTCTATAAAATATGATTGGACCAGGAGGGGAGCTTCAAATTAGGTTCTATGAGGTTGCCTGCATTCTAGGAAAGATTCTGAATCTTGACCGGGTCTAAAGCTTGACCTGCCGACCTATCCCTTTTTTTAGTCTGTGGACGTATCTTTTGAATGGAAGAGTGTTGTTTAGCTCTTTTTGAATTTGACTCTTGTTTTATTTTATTTTAGTTTTCTATATTTCTTTTCTTTATTATTGTTAGAGACACTATCACTCAATTGATTTTTAAATTTTTAATTATGATAATATCATCAAATTACTAAAAATTAGGGAAAAGTCTATTATCTTTCTCAAACTATCACCCAATTGATAATATCCCTCAAAACTTTAAATTGTGACAATATCCCTCATAAGATAGATTTCTTAATAAGATAAAAATACCGATTACCCGTATAAATTTGAAAAATATGTTCTTTTTTAAACGAAAATTTTTCAATTTTTTTTATGAAAATTTATATTTAAAATAATTTTAAAACAATTTTTTTTTTATAAAAAAATAAAATTTTTAATTTAAAAATGATTACTTTTTTCTATTTTATTGTTTTCATTTTTCTTATAAAAATGATTTTTAAAAAAATATTGGCCACCCCCATGGACTTTATATTTTCTTTTTTAGTTTTATTTTATTTTATTTTTTTTTACAAGTGTTAGTGTTTTTTTGTTTTTATTTTACTAAGGGTAGTTTCGTCATTAGGGGGCATTGACAATGTTTTGGTAGTTTGGAAGAACTTTGTCACAATTGAAAGTTTGGAAATGAGTCAATAACATTGTCAATTTGGTGGTAGTTTGAGGGGTATGTAGACTTTACTCCAAAAATTATCAATATCCCTCATAATGATGAAAATAGCCTTACTAAAATTAAAATAAAAAATTCAAAGAAAAAACTAAAAATGAAAAAAAAAAAAAAAAAAAGGAGTGTAATTTTTTTTTTTTTTAAAAAAAAAAAATCGTTTTGTTAAAGAAAAAAATTATTATTATTTTGTTTATTTATTTATTTTTAAGAATTTATTAGGGTATTTTTGTCTTATTACAAAAAATTAAGGTAATTTTTGTTAGCCTTGAAGAGACTTTGTTAAATTTTTTGTAGTTTGGGAGGACAATGTCATTTGGGTGATAATTTGAGCAGAGTATATAAACTTTTTTCTTATTATTATTATTATTATACCCTTTAAATAAAAGAAAGAAAAAAAAAAAAAGTGGTGCTCACTTAATAATAATTGAATCGTATCATTAGATAAAAAGATTTATCATTTATCTCTCCTCCATAGGCATCTTTTAAACTTAAGAGAAAAACAAGGTTAAAATTGGGTTTAAGTTGTGCTTTTATGACTTTATCATTTTTCATATATATATATATATATATATATACATGCTACGTAGAATTTTAGATACTAGATGACGTGGAATTTCCAAAAAGGCAAAAAAAATAAAAAATAACAAAAATAAAGGCAATGCTTCGAAGTGTTTTTTTTTCGTGAATGGGAAACGTGGACGGTGGCTATTCAATTTCTTTAAAGGTTCATTGCATCATCAACCACTCGTGCTATTGCTATCTTGTGAGACCTCACTGCTCACGTAACAAATTTGACATCTTCTTCGTTGTTCATTTTATTTTTTCTTCTAAAGCTTAGTGTGCCTAGAGGTAAGAAGGTGGGCTTTTGGGCGGTTACTAACGACCGGCTAATCGCTAACCGCTAACTGTCTTAAAAGCGGTTAGCAAACAACCGTTCGTGAGTTTTTTAAAATCGTTAATTGCCACCAGCTGTTTAAGTTTTCTTTTCTGGAATAGAAGGCTCCCTTTATTTGGGGAAAATTTTATTTGAATTTTTTTTTTTAGATATTTTGTGCGACAAAAAAAATAATAATAGTCAAATCTAAAATATTTTCAGTTTGACAAAAAAAAAACTTCATTAATTAGTTTGAGTTGCTCTTTCTCAAACCGTCGAACTTCTGCCAACTATGAGTAATATTATAAGTTTTCCTAGAGTCTTTTTAGAGTCATCTCAAATTTGATGTGGCTTTTAAAATGAATGTTGAATTTGAGATGTAATTTATTGAGTTTTGATCTATTGGTGATTTTAAAAGCCACATCACATTTAAAATGACTTTAGGAAGATTCTAAGAAGCCTTATAGTATTACTCGCCAACTATAATTAGATCTTTGCTGACCATTGGCCGACTGACATAGGACTTATGTCAGACTCTCTTCTGATTGACCATCGTCTCGTTGGGCTAGTGGCAGAACTTAAAATTTTAGGTTGAATTTTTTTAAAAAAATTCTTGCATATTAATATTTAGGGAAAAATACTATTTAGCCCCCTCAACTACCAGCGATTGACTATTTAGCCCCATCAACTATCAAAAGTTGTTAAATGGCATCCCCAACTACCAAACAGTTATGTTTTAGCCCCCTCCGTTAGTTGTTGCCGTGAAAGTGGATGGAAACATCCAAACTACGTCGTTTTGATAAGTCCAAGTTACGAAAATACCCTCCCAGCGAGAAAAAAAAATATTTTAAGCTCTTACCAAAATGGCGTCGTTTTGGTAAGAGGGGAAACCCTAATCTTAACCAAAATGGCGCCGTTTTGATAAGACCTTTAAATTTTTAAATCTTAAAAAAAAAAAAAAAAAAAAAAAAAAAAAAAAATTGAAAGAGGAAGAGAAGGGTGGCCGATCCACCCACAGGGGGTGGCTCGGTTTGGTGGTGGCCGAGCCACCCCAGTGGCCTAAGGGGGTGGCTGGACCACCCCCTGTGGGTGGATCAGCCACCTTCACGTTTCACGTGTTTTTTTTTTCTTTAACAGGGGGTGGTCCGGCCACCCCCTGTGGGTGGATCGGCCACCCTTCTTATTTCACATTTTTTTTCTTCTCTTTAACAGGGGGTGGTCCGGCCACCCCCTTAGGCCACTGGGGTGGCTCGGCTACCACCAGACCGGCCCCCCTGTGGGTGGATCGACCACCCTTCTCTTCCTCTTTCACTTTTTTTTTTAGATTTAAAAATTTAAAGGTCTTATCAAAACGGCGCCGTTTTGGCTAAGATTAGGGTTTCCCCTTTTACCAAAACGGCGCCGTTTTGATAAGAGCTTTAAATATATTTTTTTTCTCGCTAGGAGGGTATTTTCGTAACTTGAACTTATCAAAACGACGTAATTTGGATGTTTCCATCCACTTTCACAGCAACAACTAACGGAGGGGGCTAAAACATAACTGTTTGGTAGTTGGGGGGGTCATTTAACAACTTTTGATAGTTGAGGGGGCTAAATAGTAAATCGCTGGTAGTTGAGAAGGCTAAATAGTATTTTTCCCTAATATTTTTTATGTTGTAAATAAAAATTAATTTTTATAAGTTAATATGAGTGCGTAAAAATATAAAAAAAATACAACTTAACAATTAATTAACATACACCAGCAATTGCGCCATCCACACATCACGCAGAAATATTTGGCTCCAGAGAATATCATATCGAAAGAACGGATTAGAGCAATAATTACAAACAAAGTTCACTTTGATTATCAGATTTACACTTCGTGGATCGCTTAATCAGATTTTATTTTTATTTATTTTTTATTTTTTATTTCTTCTTAGCAGCAGATCACGACTTCTTTTATTTTATTTAATTTTTAATTTTTTAATTTTTTAATTTTTTAATTTTTTAATTTTATTTTTGGAAGAGAAAATGTGTATGCTTTTCCAATATGATGTGGTAAGCCTCGACTTTACCCTTGCTTGGGTCCTAAGTTTGTGGAACATTCTCTTGAATCTATCACCTATTTTGTCAAACATGGATAAACATAGACGACTTGTGAGATTTAAATAAGGGTACTAAAGTCGAGGCTTACCACATCATATTGGAAAAGCATGCAGATCTAGATTTTCTCTTCCAAAAGTAGAATTAAAGTCATGGTTACTTTTTTTTTTTTTTTTTTGGTTGAGAAAAAGAATATTTTGAATCTCATTCACATAATAAAAAAAAAACGAAAAATACCAAATCTAACCTTTTTTTTTTTTTTTTTTTTTTT
>CM017322.1:32487393-32525733 GCA_006937295.1 Carpinus fangiana
CCCCCCCCCCCCCCCCCCCCCTTCTCTTCCCCTTCTTCTTTCCTCCTTTGCTTAGATCCGTCGTCCAGACTCTCTATCAGCTTGTCACATTTTGAGCATCGCCATCCCATCGGATCTGATAAGGTTTCTAGACCTATTTTATTCAGAATCAGATTTGTCTTTCTCCATTAGTTTCGTTCACTCACACAACTACTCACTATGCTCGCCAGCCACCCCTTCTTCCAGCTGCATGCCTTCATGCAACATTATGTTGGCCATGCGCCAGTGTGTCAACTACATCGTTACTAGGAGTGTGGTGTGTTTTGTATTTTTTTTATTATGTATTTTCTTTGTTGCTTATAAATAAGACAAGTCTGTTGTCGCGCATGCTCTGGTTGCAACAAATTTTGAATTTGTTTGTTTCTTAGGTTTTGCTTAAGAATAACATAATGGTTTCTGATAAGTCTTTTGTTTGTTTGTTTGTTTTTTTTAATTTTTTTCTTGGAGTAAACTATTGACTGATAACGGAGGAGCTATCAAATTTATGAAAGAATTGTCATTGATGAAAGAGACAGTGACCAAATACGTGATTCGTCAATTTATGCTGCAAATCTATATACTAATTGTGATGATGACATTTCTAAGGCGTTGCTTTGCAATAGCTCTAGAGGCTATTGGGTATGTCATAGATAGTGTTGAGGCTGAAGAGTTTTCAACTTATATTTTTGACATTGTATAATGAAACATTTTGCTCAAGACTAATTTTATATCAATGAAAATAACTCGATTGTTCAAAAAATGTTTTTGGATCTAACAATAGACTTTGGAAACTCATTAACCAATTAACTTTCACCATCCTACAGTAGATACATTAATTAATTTGGAAATAGTGTAATTTATTTATTTCTTTCTTTCTTTTTAACATGTCCACATAAAGGGGAGAAAAAAAAAGGAAGAAAATTCAAACTAATAATATATGTTTCATGAAGTGTAATCCCCAATTGATTGAACTAATAATATATGTTTCATGAAGAGAAAAAAACCAGTTTTTTTTTATTCAATTATAACTCTACTACTTTTCATCAAGTAGGAATCTTAAATCCAATAATTACCATCAACAAAAATTGATAATTGCCCATAAAAACATATATGCCATGTGTTGCAATATCGAAATTAATAAATAAATAAATTTCTTTAAAATGATCTAAAAACAACATCGTTTTTCTTATGTTACTTTATTTGAAAATATTTTATATAAATATCTTGAGGAATTTAAAATTCTATTGACATTAATAATTGATGTAAATGAACAAAAGAGCATTCGTAGCAGCCTCTTTAAATTTGACTCTTCAAAATAACAAAAAGTACACTTTTTGTTATTTTAACAGCCCACCTTTTTAGAGCACACTTTTCAGCCTCTCTACTTTAACAATTCACTTTCACTATTTGATTAAAATATTATTTTTCACTTTCCTTCTTTACTTTATTTTTCATTAAAATATTATTTTTCACTTTCCTCCAGAAAAGGAGAACAACAATGTAGGTGCTTCAAACACAATGGTGAAATCGGCTGGCGTGACCAAGTTCGATCTCTCGGGGATGAAGGTGATCGTGAAGTTCAAGAGCAACGTCGAACTCAAAGGCTGAATTAGCTTCTTCTCTAAGTGGAATTGTAGGGATTGCACAGCGGTCCGGAAGTTCTTCCGCGAGAAGGGATTGTTGACACCGAGGAGGAATGGATGGACAAGATGCTCTAGCGAGTGCTCGCTGGTGGAGAAGACCGACAACTTGGCGGCATGTTCGATTAGGGCTTTGTTCGAAGGGAAGGTGAGATTGCCGTTGACGGAGGTGAGGAAGGGTTTGCGATCGTCGTCGATTCGGTGGAGGGGGTCGCCGGAGAGCGGCGCCGGAGCTTCATCGACAGACTGCGAGTGGAGGATCTCCATGGCCTGGGTCCTCGGGAGCTCGAGAAGTGCAGTGAAGGAGCTGGCGTTTTCTGGCAGTAAGGAAGATAGTTGAGAAGGAAAAAAAAAAACAGAGGGCTGCGATCGTCGAAAAAAGGAGAGAGAAAGAAAAAGGAAAAAGGAGGAGGAGTGAGAAAATATAGTTGTTTAATAAATGAAGAGGGAATAGTAATTGTTAAGTTTGAAGTTTTACTGTTCATAATGTTAACTTTTTTGTTAAAATAAAGAGGCTGAAAAGTGGGGTTTTTAGCTCTTTTTGTTAAATTGGCTCTTCAAACTAACAAAAAAATGAGTTTGAAGAGCCTGCAGTGAGTGCTCTTATATAATTATCTATATAATTTTTTTTTAAAAAAAGTAGACCACATAACAAATACTATAGCTCAGTTATTTAATATTTGTGTAATGTTATTATTCACATGCATTGATATAGACTGTTTTAAGTAACTTTTATTTTTTTATTTTTTTTAGGTATGATACAACTACAACATAAAATCAACAAATACTCAACTTTTCTTCTAGACCTAGATTCTCTTAATTTCAAATGAAATAAAGGGGATCCATTTAGTTAAAACAAGAGGGCATTTTTGTCCAAAACAAATATTTTGGATAAATTTTGGACACAAATGCCCTCATGTTTTAATTAAATGGATCCCCTCAATTTCATTTGAAATGGAGAGGATCCTTCTCCTTTTCTCTTATATGTCATTTTTAAAAAACAAAAAAAATAATAATTGATTTTTTTTTTAAATGACATGTAAGAGAGAAATTGGGTATTTGTTGGTTTTATGTTCTTTTTTTCCCCTTTTAAATGATTGGCATGAGAAATCACCTAAAATATGTCAAATCAGCCATGTGAAATAGGTGTAAAGAGTAACATTACTTTTTAACATTATATCAGCCACTTAAAAAAGAAAAAGCTAAAAAATTTGTATCAACTAATGAATGATCTATTTGAACTCCTCTAAATGATACTTTAAAGGACAAAGTTTTCCTCCAAACAAGGTTGGAGGAATTTCCTCTAACCTAGTCTATAAAAATGATATGTGTCTATTTTTTTAATAACATGTGAAATGCACATGAGTTTTTAATAAATTTATTTCAACTTTTTCCTTTCTATTAAAAAAACATGTGCATCTCACATGTTTAAGGGACACATGTCACCTTTATAGACTAGGTTGAAGGAAATTCCTCCAACCCAGTTTAGAGGAAAACTTTGTCCATCTTTAAATTCCTTCAGAAAGATAAAAAAAAAAAAACTTTAACATCTTTCTTCGAACTCTGTTGGAGGAACTTCTTTCAATATTGTCTATGAAATTGTTGTGTCTCACATGTTCTTTAATAATATATGAGAAACTCATGCTTTTTTAATGGATTTTTTTTTAAATTTTTTTTTAATGTATTTTAATGTTATTAAAAAAAGCATGTGCATCTCTCACATGCTTAAAAAACATATAATAATTTTATAGATTAAGTTGAAGAAACGTTCTTCAATCCAATTTGAAAAAACCTCATTCCAACTCAAATTGGTCCATGGCCACCCCCACCAATCCAGCCAAATAATTAAAAAAAAAAAAAAAAGAAGCAAAATTGGTCATGTGGTTACACTGATTTGTAATAATTTCTTTGTGCTATAAAAATGTTATGAGAGTTCTATGTAGTATGCAGAAATAAATAAAAAAATAAGTTCATACGCCCAACTTTCGTCTAATTTTTGGTAAAAACTATCAAATAATAAATACGTCTCCAATGAGTAGTTCAATCAGTTGAGGACCATGTCTTATGAGGCAGATACCACTAATTTGAATCTTTCTCCCCCCTTTTCCTCTCCTTGTGTGAACATGTAAAAAAAAAAAAAAAAATTCACTTACCTCCCATGAACTTATGCACATTTTGCAAACACCTCTCCAATATTTAAAATTTCTTACTTTGGTGTATCGAACTTTCGTTTCGTTCAAAATACTACCCTAACATTAAATATTGCAGTTAAATTAAACAAAAAAAAAAGAAGAGAAAAATGACAAAGTATTTTAGTGATTTCACACTTATCCGTTAAGATTTAACAGAAAATTTTAATGGAAGGAATCAAAATTCAATACACCAAAGTAAGAGATTTTGAATATTAGGAGAATGTTTGTAAAAAACACGTAAATTCATGGGATTAAGTGAAGTTTTTCCCCAAAAAAAAAAAGTCTTATGGGTGTGTGTCATTATTTAATTGGTGTTGAGGTAGCATATGATGGTTTCCATAAAAAAAAAAAAAAAGTAGACAAAATTTGGTGCAGAGACATGTTTGTTATTTGTGCAGAACACATGAAGCTCTTAGAACAATTTTATACCACTTGCTAATCGGTATAACCGCTTCACATTTTTTCCTTTTTTTTATTTAAAAAAAAAAAAACCCGAATAACCCGACCCAGTTCATTTCCTAAGAGAAGAAAGGAATGGATAAGGGATAAGGTTGTGTGCGATATACCGTCCAATGAAATGATACGGGCTTTGGCAACCACAGCCTTCTTAACATTTTGGACAACCACATGGTCCCTCTAAAATCTGGCTACTTCTCACTCTCTCTGTCTCTCTCTGTCTCTCTCTCTCTCTCTCGCTCACTCTTTCCATCTCTTCTGTAAGCGAAGCCATGGCCGCTGCTTCCCCAATGGCCAGCCAGCTGAAGTCCAGTTTCACCTCACCAATCGCAAGACCTTTGGTGGCACCCAGAGGCCTCTCTGCCTCTCCCCTCAAAGTCTTGCCCTCTGGTAGACGCCATTCCTTCGCCGTCAAAGCCGTCCAATCTGAAAAGGTAAGACTTTTACTTTTCTCTCTGTGACATTTTATCGAACACCTGGAGATCGAATTTCGCCACTTGCTTCTGAAACAAGGATTATGACTCTATGAGTAGTCTTTAGAGAAGGTCTATATGGAATATCATATTTCAGGAGTATTCGTGTCCTTTTAGGAAGTAATTAGTTCAATAATGATAATAGATCCTCCATGGTGAGATGTAAGTATTCTCTTTTTCTGGTTCAATTTTGCAGCCAACTTACCAGGTTATTCAGCCCATCAATGGTGACCCATTCATCGGAAGCCTAGAGACTCCAGTGACATCAAGCCCATTGATTGCATGGTACCTCTCCAACCTTCCGGCCTATCGGACGGCAGTCAACCCACTCCTGAGGGGGGTTGAAGTGGGCCTGGCCCATGGCTTTCTCCTTGTTGGGCCCTTCGTCAAGACCGGGCCTTTGAGGAACACCGAGTATGCTGGGGGAGCCGGGACTTTGGCTGCTGCTGGCCTTGTTGTTATTCTTAGCATCTGCTTGACCATCTATGGCGTTGCATCCTTCAACGAAGGAGAACCATCCACTGCCCCCGGATTAACCCTAACCGGCCGGAAGAAGGAGCCCGACCAGCTGCAAACTGCGGACGGATGGGCCAAGTTCACTGGCGGGTTCTTCTTCGGTGGAATTTCCGGTGTCACTTGGGCATACTTCCTCCTCTACGTCGTGAACCTACCCTACTACTTCAAGTGATTTTTTGTTCACCTATGTTTTCTCTTAATGTATGGTCTTATTTGGGAAGCAAATGTAAACTTGTATATTGAATGACCAACATTATTGCCACAATTATTGTGTTTTAATATTTGGACTTCCTTTGTTGTGGACATGTATATTCACAATTATTTCTTTTCAAATTATAGTTTGGCCATTCAAATCGCAGTTTAGCCTTTAAGAATGTAAGTTTAAAAAATAAAAAATTCCTCCTTACCTACGCTGAAAACACAGATTTTTTACATTTTTAAATCGCAATTTAAAAAAAAAAAAAAAAATCCCAAACATTTTGATTTTTATGATTTGGTTTTAAGACATACTTTTTATCTATGAAATTACAATGCCAAATGCACCGGTGTCAAATTTAATGCTAGGCTTGGTGTCCTAAAAATCAATTTGAATTTGATTTTTGTTTAAATAAAGAGTTAAAATGCCTATGAGTTTAATTATCAAATGTTTGTCTCGGCTTTCAAAAGTATCTTAAATGACACCTATTTGTAGTACTTTTGAGCTTAAATGCTAAGATAATACTTTTATCTATAATTTTACCGGATAGACACTTCAAATTGATCAGAAACTGTCACCTAGCTAGCCCATATGTCTCATTAAAACATAAAAAAAATTAAAAAGAAAAAGAAATTTGGGCTAGGATTAGTCCTTTGTCTATAAGGATATTAGGGTTTAATTTTTTTTTTTTAAAAAAAAAAATCAAATAATTTCTCTTTAAAATTTTTGAGAAAACCTGGACAAAAATACCCCTAATTGTGTGGCAGCTCTTAAAAATATTTTTCCAGCTTTGTTTTAAAATTAAAAACATGATAACGTCATGCCAAAATAAAATATATAAAAATGCATGGTCCATGATTTTAATGAAAACTATGCACTAAAAATGCTTGATAATGCAATAAATGTCACATGGCAAATTGTATATAAACAATTTTTATGGAAAGGTTTGTATTACTCATGTTGACATAATATGACTTATTGTAAAAAAAATATATGGCACATGCATGCTAGACTATATATATATACACCGATCCTATGACCTAGTGTGAGATGAGTGATATTTAATTACCTTGGACTTGAGGGTTGTTGTGACTGGCGCAACCATCCACAGGTAGGACCTGAATTCTCTCCATTTCAAATGAAATGGAGAGGCCAGGATCCATTTAGTTAGTTTTAGGGGAGAAAATTTTGTCATTTTACATTTTTTGGACAAAAATGTCTCTTAAAAGTAACTAAATGGATCCTCTGCATTTCATCATTCTCCCCACAGGTAAGGGTTAAACCCTACAATATCACTAGTTTAATGAATCACCCAAGATCGAATTTAGTAGATCAATTATTCAATTATGTACCTTGCTCAAAACATTGGAGTTGTGCCATAGTCAATTAGACGTAAGAGGTAATTGACAATATTAGGGTTGGCAATTTAACTCGTGACCTGCGAATCAAACATGTAATTTTAAAAGTTAGGGTTTATGTTAAATGGGTCACCCGTTTAATAAATGTGTTGAGTCGTGTCAACCAACGGGTTCGCGGGTTGACCCTATTTTATTATTTTTTAAGTAAATAGCCAATAAGAATGGCAAAACTACCCAAAAAACCCTCAAGTTTGGATTGGATCATTTGGGTCATTCAACACGACCTGTTAATTAAATAGGTCACACGGGTCATGTTGTAACACCCCACCACATATTGGGAAGATGAGAAAAATGCCACATAGAGTGGGTGGTTTATTAAGATAGTTATGGGTGCTAAGTCTCACATTGTTTAGTTACTAGGTGAAACTGAACTTTATTTTAAATTATAGGGAAGCTCCAAATTGACTAGTCTTTTTGGGGTGATAACGTTGATATGGCTAGCGCTTTTCCCTAGACCGTTACAAATGGTATCAGAGCTACATAATAACGCCAGGTCATGTGGTATTATAGCATTGCATGGCATGACCCTAACGACGACATCGAGAATTTAAGAGGAAAAATTTGTAACACTTCGGTCTCATATTGGGAAGATGAGAAAAAATCTATATAGAGTGAATGGTTTATAAAGTTAGTCGTGAGTGCTAAGTCTCACATTACCTACTTACTAGGTAAAACTGAGTTTTATGATAAATTATAGGAAAACTCCAAATAGACCACTCTTTTTTGAGTGATAGCGCAAATGTACCTAGGGCTTCTCCTTGAGTCATTTTGGGCTTTTCCCCGTCAAAAAGTGTAAACTTTTTGTGATAAATACATGTATGAAATAAATTAATGCACCAAATAAAGTCTGGTATATATATATATATATATATTTTTTGTGACATGAATAAAGTCTGGTATTGTATGTGAAATATTGGCCACATGCATAATTAGATCAAAAGCATTCATTACAGTAGTAAATCTTGGAAACAACCACCCTGGAGGCTTTAAAAGTACATGGAAAAGAGGTTTAGAGAGTTTTAAATACACATTTATATGTAACTATTTATAATAATAAAAAAAAAAACGAAAATATTATCAATATTAACAACACTGGCATTAATATTCATAGAAAAAAATTTAAGTGGAAGCATTAAGAAGAGTAGTTGGATGATGAGCATGAGCAGGCCCGGAAAGGTGAAAGTGGTCCAATGAAGGTGAAGGGAGAGAGAGCAAGTGATCAGGAGTAATGAGATTATCCCACCCCTTCACAGGGCTGCAGCTGGTTGTTGCTGTTGCACTTGCACAACCATCCCATCCTATGTGTGTCACATGCTTCACGTCTGTTGGACATCCTATTTCCATCTCCATTTCTTCCATATCCTCCTTGTACACTAAGAAACACACACAAAAAAAAAAAAAAAAAAAAAAAAAAACAATTTTAAAGACTAAACTTCGATTTTGTCAAACGTTTACCTATGATTTCAAAATTATGTTTTCAAATCGCAAACCCAGATGAACCGAAGTCATAATTCTTACAATTGTTTTCCATTCAACCTCATACATTTTTGTTTTTATTTTTTATTTTTGGAGCCTTTATAGTTTCAATGGGATACAAGTGAAAAATTCACAAATTTAAGCACTTTGAAAATTGTTAGCAAGTTCATATATATATGGTTAAATCTAAAAGATTAAGTTAATTAATAGAAAATTGTAAATTTAATTAACACATAAATTATTTAATTGAAATGACTTTTCTTCTAATATCATATAAAACTATATATACATAAAGTATTCTAAAATTTTAAACTAATAAAAAAAAAAAAACTAAAAAATATTAATTATTAATTTAATTAATATTTGAACGTAAAAGAAAAAAGAGAAGATATTTATTTATTTAACTAACCCACGTACCAAATAATTGGGAGATGTTCTTGAAGCCCTTGACGAGCTTATGAATCCCAGTGGTTGTATTAGGTGGCTTTGGATCCACCATGAACCCGAACGAGTTCTTCATGCTTTCACCTGACAAGCTTTCTAAATCATCTTCTTCTTTACATCCTTCGCAAAATCACAAACAAAATCAAATCAAATAAGCCTCAGAGAGAGAGAGAGAGAGAGAGACAGAGAGAGAATAAGAATAAAAGAGAGAGAGACTTAGTTTAGCGTCTGCTTTGGATCTTCTGGGCTGCTGAACAGAAGCGGCAACACTAGCTTCGGAGATACATCCAACAGAGAAGGGAAGAATAACAAGCCTCTCCATTAATCTGTCTCTCATTTCTTCATCAACAGGCTGCAGAGAGATAGAGAGAGAGAGACAGAGAGAGAAGGAGAAGAAGAAGAAAGATATAAAAATGGTGGGTGAGGGAAATGCAGTGCTTAGCTTGGAAGTTGGAACTTGGAAGCAGAAGAGGGTTTGTTATAAAATATGATAGGGTAGGCAGCAGTAGTGGCTTTGCTATCAAGCTACAATTATTTTACGTATCAAAAAGTCAAGCTACATGTAAGCCTGTTTGGTAGAGACACAGAGAGACAGAGAGAGAGTGAGAGAGAGAGGGAGCTCCACCTGATGGGTATTTTTTGACGTGCGGCTATTTCATTTATTAAAAACTTATGCCCTTCATTTCTTCTTGCCATGTGTAAATTAATTATTCATAAAAACCATTAATACCTTTTGTTTGTGGTTTTTGTTTTAATGCTTTTAATCATTTTAGTTTTTAATTTTTCTATTTTTATTTTTTATTTTTAATGAGATATAGGGACACATGTTGGTTTTTGAAGGGCATTGATGTGGATTTCCATAAATTTTATGGGTGAATGTACCATCTTTGTTTTTAGCCATAAGCGATGTGTTATCTACCATACAAATTGAAACCTAAGTGAAAAAAAAAAAATTGTTAAACAACATTGGACAAAAAGGTATTTAATTCAATTAATGATTTTGGAAATACGTGCTTTTTAAACTTGTTTGGGATTGCATGCAAAGAGTTTTGCTAAAAAGTTTTTTTTAAGGTTTTTTTTTTTTAAAAAAATAAATAAATAAAAGCTATTTTTTCTCAATGCAATCTCAAACAAGCTTTTTAGTGTGTGCATCAATAGTTATTCATTGTAGAATGAGTCTGATACTCCTTTTATTTATAAGGATTAAGGTGAGAGTACAGGTTTTCGCAAGTGTCTACAAATGAACATAGCTCATTATGGGCCTAAAACAAGAATGAATATAATTATTCACTCAAAATGAAGCATTAAAAAGTTTTAAAAAATATTTTTAATACCCACACAAAAAAAAAAAAAAAAAAAAAAAACACTGTGACAAGTGAAAATGGATTGGTTAGGTAAAAAAAAAAAAAAAATTAACATTTTGTTTTCCTTAAAAAACACAAAATTCTATGTCTTGAAAATGAAGTTTTTACAAAATAGTACGTTGCAAGTACAATCACCAAATGAAGTTGGTTGAGTTGAACCTACTGTCACTTTTCTTTGTGGGAATTGAAGTATTCATCCTGTACAAGTCTCTACAGTGGGCTCCTTCCTCCACTTGCCTCTCTTGTACAACAAGTCTTTTTCAGCAAACTTTTCCTGCCCAACTGATCTATCTCTATATTAGGGTTAATTTCCTCTCTTCTAAAATAAGCCTGCATGATTGTATATGTTTATATATATTTTTTTTTCTTCCCTTTTTGGATGAACCAAATAAATATAAGCCAAAATTTTTCACATCCTTATGTGTTATCTTTTTCTTTGTGTTGTTTACTTAATTTGGACTCTACCCAGAAGAAGAAGAAGAAGTGCATCCCAAGCAATGAGTGGTGCTACTACTCTTGGCGATGGAGACCAAATGGGGGGGCATTTCTTGAATCCAAAGGAGGGCATGATTGATCCTCAGAATAGAAAACAAAGAGATTTGTTGGAAAGAGAGGTTGAGCTACCTTCTGTCACCATGGTCGTAAGAGGCAGCTCACTCTATATTGAAAGATAAGCAACCCCCACATATGTTCATAGTATAATACATAGCGGAAATTGAGATTCAAAATTACCCCCAGTCAGGTTTACTCAAAGCGAATTAGCAACATAAAACTAAAACAAAGAAAGAGATATCTTTCGACCTGTGCCTATTGGTGCCCAATTGATGGAATACACTGACTTTATTTATAGGTAAGTCAATGACCCATTTATTTTTCGCAAGGAATTAGAATTATAATATAATTTTGTTCACAAAAAAAGAAAGAAAGAATTATAATAGTATCAATTCTAAATATTTGATTCCACTAGTTATTCCTTATTTGGAATAAATTATTAAACACCCGTAATTGTGTTTAATTTAGATAAGAGTAATGATATGATTCATTACTCTTACATAGTAAATGAATGAATTCACCATTGAATTTGGGTGGGATCCACGAATCCAAAAATCTAATGATTGATCTATTGAATTTATAAAAAAATAAAATAAAAAATGGTTTAAAGATGGTCGTATAACATCCCTTTTTAAATAACAGTAAATACTTCTCCAAATAGTAGCTCAATCGGCTGAGAATCACACGTTATGAAGCAAAATGTCACTAATTTGAATCCATCCTCCCCACTATTGTGCGGACACGTACTTTAATTAGTTAAAATACTTATCTAAAATACATATTTCACTTTTTAATTAGTTAAAAGTACTTTAGATTATGATTTTTTTAATAATTCCTCTCAACAATAAAAAGAACATTGAGAAATAATATTAAAAAAAGAAAAAAGAAAAAAGAAGAGAATGCAATAGAAAATCCGTTGAAACTTGAATTGAAAAAATTAAGTAAAAAGATTGTGCTTTGCTGGAGAGAGACCCAAAAGCTAGGGCCAAAACTGAAGAAGGGTGCACAAGGTGTCATTTATAATTAATCTATATGTTGCAGCAAAAAATAAATGATATTTAAGTTAACTTTACAACAGGTGTCACATGCATTCATAAGGGGGCCTATTCAACTGCTCTCTCAATAAATTATTATTATTATTATCTGTAAATCTCCACTAAACCCATGAAAGAAAGTGGTAGATGGAATTATAATGGGACTAGACTCTTTAATCCCCATTCTTCTTCTTTCTTTTTTTTTTTTGGTTTTTTTGGGGGGTTTATATATATAATTAGGAGATCCTGGTTGTGTACGATTCTACCAAACAAATGGAAAAGAATGAATTACAAAACAACATATTCCAGTTAGAAACACAAAGAAAGAAAAGAGTGCTTTCAAATTTTCATTTTCATTGACAAGACTATTCCAACAGCTTTCACCTACATACATATAAAGGAATTCCATTTCAACTGCTGGATTAATATATCAACAAAACTTTCTTTCTTTCTTCTTCTTCATCTCTTTGGAGAAAGTATATATATATATATAGCTTACTGCTTACGAAATCTCACAGAAAAAAGTTGTTTTCAGTGCAGCACAAAAATAGATTGAAAAACAGATTTGTTTTCTCTTTTTGAAGTTAATGGAACCCAAACAAGGACTTATAAAGAGATGCTACCAAACTGGCCAAAAGCAATCCCAATGCCATATGTTATTGATCCCATCAATACAATTCCCTCTAATGTGTGTGTTAATATGTGACTACCATCTTCACCAATAAAGGGCTAATGCTTCACAAAAAACATGCATATATTCAAGGGAAAGTGTCCCGTATCCTATTGAATTTTGATCTCATGAGAAGCAAAGTTCAAAGTTTCTTAGTTTGATAATTAAAGATCTGGGTTTTAGCTAGGATATGAGTTTTGGCCATTTCACAAATTGGTCATTTTGTCAATTTTTCCATTTGGATTTTAATAAAATAAGTTGAAGCTGTATTTTTTCCCTCATAAAACCAATAAAATTGCGGCACATGCACCACAAATAGGGGTGGAGTTTATTTTTCTTTCACTTCTTAAAAAATTTTGAGGCCTTTTTTTTGGTCCACATGGCGCAACTTTATTGGTCTTACGAGGAAAAGATTACAGCTAACACTTCCACTGTTAAAATTTGAAGGAAATTAACGAAAAGTCCTTATCTGTCAAATGACCAAAACTCAAATCCTTAATTGTCAATGGGAAAAAACTTAGATACTTGATTATCAAAATTAAAAACTCAAGTCCTTTTTCCTTTGCTGCTAGGGATAATTTGAGAAGAAGAAAAGAAAAAGAAAAGAGTACCAGTAATATGACTGAAACCATCACACTCTGTGTCAATCCTTCCTTTGCTGCTAGGGATTATCTTTCATTTATCTTTCACCTCAGATTCTATTTTGTTAACCCCATTCATATCAAATCAAGAGCATGGGAGATATGAAAACAGTCTGCTTCCTTTCCTTCCCCACCCCACCTAACATTGAGTGTTTCTCACTGTTTGTTCAGGAACTATTGATCTGTAATTTGTCACAAGACAATTTATAGTTGATTAGAATACTATAGAATAGCATGTATAATCAGTAACACAAATTAAATGGCCAAACAAAAATTGAGATATATCATAATTGAAAATTTAAGAGAATGTGCACAGCATATAATATTATAGAAAATTTTTATTATGTTGTTATCCCTTTGCATAGACATTTTGAATGGAAATAACAGGAACGAACAGGTTGATGTTGTTATCCCTTTGCATAAACTTCAACTGTCACAGCTTTTATCATGTCAAACTTTTAACATGCTGCAAATAAAAGCAAATCTACTGGGTACCTACCAGGACTTTAAATCTGCATTTCGAAATTAGGTTTCTCTACCATCAATCCCTCCAAAACATATATCAGTTGAAAATATTATGCATTTGGTCTTAAAAACTATCTGATGCCTCAATGGTCTATTATTGACCCTTGACTTACTCCATTAAACAGTAAAATTCTTTTTCTTTTTTTTTCTCTTTACTGAAATTAGATTGGATTTTTTTTTTTAATTTTAATTTTTTTTTAATGCTCATAAATTTCTGAATTATATTAGAAAGGGGAAACTTCACTAACTCCCTTGAACTTTTGCCATTTTAGCAAATACCCCCTCAACGTTCAAAAACTCTTACTTAGGTGTATCAAAGTTTAGTTTTCTCTCACTTTGCCCCTTTCATTAGGATTTTCTGTGAAATCCTAACAGAACCCTTCGCAATACCAATTTTACCCTTGACTCCAAAACTACGTCGTTTTAGGTTCCAAAATTACAACATCCACTCAGCCCAAAACGACGTCATTTTGGCCATTAATTAAAAAAAATAAAAATAAATAATAAATAAAAAAGAAGAAGAAAATCCCTTGCCCAAAATGGGGTGGTTCGGCCACCCCATTTTTGGCCAAGGGGGTGGCTGGAGCCACCCCCACGGCTGGTTTGGGGGTGGTTCCCTTGGCCAAGGGGGTGGTCCGGCCACCCCCAAAAGGCAAAAAAAAAAAAGATTTTTTTTTAAATATAATAATTATAATAATAATTTTTTATTTATAAATAAGGGTAAATTTGGAATTTTTACAAAGTTTAAGGGTATAAAGGTCTTTTAGACATTTGACTGTTTGATTTAACTGCAAAATTCTAACAGAATTGGCAAAGTGAGAGAAAACCAAATTTTGATACACCTAAGTGAGTTTTTGAACGTCGGAGAGTATTTGCAAAAATGGCGAAAGTTCAGGGAGGGTTAGTGAAGTTTCCCCTATTAAAAATGAACAAAGTAAAAATTAGTAGGAATGAGAAGCTAGAGAACCACTAAAATTTCCGGGATTGGAATCTAAATAGATCAAAATTCTTTCTTCATTGAACTGAACATAGATAACCTAACCATAAAAAAAAGGACCAAGTATACAAACAAATGTCAGAATGTATTTACTTAGAATGTCTACTTCAAAACAGAGCATGGGAGGTTTTTTTCTTTGGAGAGTGGTGAAAGAACCTCTAAAAACTGTATTCCCTCATTTGTTCAAAACAGTTGTGATAAAGGGGCCACGGTGGCCAATTAGAAGGGCTCCTGGGAGAGATGGAGGGCTTTCAAGTCCTAGGTTTTGTCCAAGCAGCATGCAGTTGGGAGAATAAATACATCAATAACAAGAGAATGCACAAGAACACGGGATGGCAAGAGCAACTCCTAGAAGTTACAATCTGAAGTTCAGAAGGTCAAAAATATAAAAATGTAGTAGAATCAATACTCCCTACACTCTAAAGCGGTAATCCAATTATATAATGATCTCAAGAACAAAGACTTACGAGAACCCATGAAAGCTTAGCCCCTTCAAAAGTCCAACTATTCCTTTCTCTCCAAATTGTTCACATTACACAAAACGGAATAACATTCTAAATTTTGTCTCTCTTATTATGACCAAACCTTCCTTGCCAACTTGCAGCAACTCAACTGAAGTCCTTGGCATCACCCATTTATCTGAAAAGAGAGGACACAAACGGTCAAAGCTCTCTTGCCACTGAACAATGAAGAAGAGAACTTCGCTAGAAAAGTAGCACATGTTAAGTTTGTAAAGGATTATCTCCTTTTATAGTGTCAACTTGAAAATGAGATGTGGTCTCTGGTGCTATTGTTTTGTATGGTGTGCTTAGTAATCTCTAATTGGTGGTAGAGATGACAGCTTGCTGAAGACTCTGGCAATGGCTTGAGTTGATGGATTACTGGAGTTGATGACTTATTTGGTGGGAGAAGCCCTGGGCAATGCCTAGTTAAAAGATAGGATGTACAATGGAAGAAGTCTGCAAGGGTTCCGGTAATGTTTTACAATCTGGAATTCATACAATCAAGTAAGTCAAGGAAAGAGGAAAAAACAAAACTGTCGAAAGCAGACATCCAATCAAACACCACTCTCAAGAATGAATATTTATGCTTTAGAATTGTATGCTCAACCCCTTCAAAATTCCGACTATTTTAATCTCTCCATACAGTTCACATAAGACAAAGTGGAATGATGTTCTAGACAGTAAATTTTCATGGTGGTCAAATTTCCTTTTCCAACACTTCAAACAACTCATAACTATCTTTGGCATCACCCTCTATACTCCAAATGATTGAGAACACTAACAACCATAGTTCTCTAGGAACTAGACAGTGAAGTAGAACATGACTAACTAATTCCGTAGAATTTTTACACGTGTAAAACCACACTAATATGATAATATCATGCCTAATATGATTGCCTTTCCCCACCCATACCCAATGCAAAGACAAGGCGGGACTGGGGATGGTTTAACTTGGTGTGGAGAAAGACGAGGACGAGGAATCGGACCCCCCGTCCTATCCCAACATATTTTTTTTATGAGTAATTGAGATATCATTAAAAGCGTAAGGCATCCCCATGTACATAGAAAGTATACAAGAGAAGCCACCTAACTAGTAGAGATAAAAAGAATAAGAAAATCATGGTAACTAATCACCACAAGATAAACATAAGCAGCTGTCTAGAGATATAAATTATTGAAATGAACAAGAAAATTATGGTAACTAATCACCATAGGAGAAACATAAGCAGCTAGCTAGAGATACAAAACTTTGAAAAATAAAGACTTAACCTCCTCCAAAGTCCTCCTGCAGTCCTCAAAACTTCTATCTTTCCTTTTCTCCCATAGACACCACAAAAGGCATGAATGCACCATCTTCCACACCGCAGCACTCCAAGTGCTACCGGCAGTCCACTAACAAGCGTACAAATCAAATACTCATCTAGGCATAACCCAAATCGAGTGAGGAAAATATTCCAAATGGCACAAGCAACATCACAATAAAGAAGAAGATGGTCCACTGACTCCCCATCCCTTTTCTCCAACCTCACAAGTCCTACCCCAACATGTTACCATCCCTATGGATACATAGGTAACTTACCAATAAAAAAACTGCATATACTAATATTTTTGTCTTGAAATTATAGTCCCATTTAAGAGAGAAGAAAATTTTAGGAGATTGCATTAAATGCATTCTCACTTTTTCACTTTTCTTTATAACTTCTATTTAGTAGTATTGGGAGGCTATTCTGGGAAAATGAGCACGAATTGCTTTTGAGTTTTTAGTAATGGACAAAAATTTCAGGAACCTGAAACTAAAAATGTGGCCTATTCGGGGATGGAGGAAGAAAGTATTAACAATATTATACTTCACCATCAAATAGTAGTAGAAACAAAAACTTAAAAAATACCTGCGTTTTCAATATGAATAAGAGAGGACTAGGAAGCCTGACTTGAAGAATTATAGAACGTGAGCTCCATTCTTTCTCTATTAGATTGTTACTAGCTCCATTCCATGGTTTAAATACATACAAAGTGAAGTGCTTCCAATTATGGCGACTGAATCTAGATTGTCACTAGAATGATTTATGACTTGCAAGACTATATGCCCTAGATACCCAAATTTTGCTCACCAGTAATCTCCACAAGAGCAGCGGCCATGCTTAAAGTGGTGGAATCGATGAATATCTCTCACAATTATTTCTCTATGCAAAAGCTCAGAAGTATACTTGATAAAATTATGACAGTCAGTACAAACCCGAAGGTTCTTCATTACCCGAATAGGCATTTCAGAAGTTGTGCTAATGATGCCATACACGACTGCAAGTTTTTCACTGTGATAACCAAGAAGCACTTCCCTTTGTTCTTCTTCTACATCTTGCATCACCAGCGTCACATCATATGTGTATCCGATCTCCTTCAATCTTCCAATAAGCTCATCCAAGTATGTATATATCTCTGTATCTTGTGGGTGTGACCTATCTCCCATTACAAAAGTGTGGACTTGATTCTTCAGTTGGATCCAAGACTGACCAGGGACTTTGTTAACCCTTCTCTGTTGCATCAAGCTCCTCATTTTAGCTGCCTCTTCCCATCTCTCACTGGTGGCACACATGTTTGACAACAAAATATAAGGTCCTGAATCTAAAGGTTCAAGCTGAAGAAGTGTTTTAGAAACCCACTTTCCCATCTCAATATTTTTATGAAGTCTGCAAGAAGATAGAAATGATTTCCAAACCCCAGTCAAGTGAGAGATACCATTTTCATGAATGAACTCCTTTGCCTTATCCAAATGACCAGCTCGACCATAAAGATCAACCATACAAGTAAAGTGTTCAACTCCAGGCTTGATGCCATAAACTTCTTTCATCAACCTGAAATATTTGTTACCTTCTTCAAGCAGCCCTGCATGGCTACATGCACTTAAAACCCCCAAAAAAGTAACCTCATTTGGTTTAATCCCCTTATGCACCATTTGCTCAAAAAGACAAAGGGCTTTCCTCCCTTGCCCATGTAAAGCACAAGCGATTATCATTGAAGTCCATAACACAACATTCAGATTAACAATTTGCTTAAAAGCTGTCCAAGCATCATCCAAGCAACCACATTTAGCATACATGTCAATTGACGAGGAACTAAAATGAACATCTATTGTGTGACCAACTTTCTGAACATATGCATGGATCTGACGACCAAGTTCCAAAATCCCAGCATCAGCACATGCAGAGATAATGCTTGTGACAGTAAATCTGTCCACTTCAGCTTGTTCTCGGACCATAGAGATAAACATTTTCAAAGCATCTTCATACTCACCGTTCCGAACATACCCGGAAACCATTGAACTCCAAGAAACAATTTCTGTCGTTAATTCATCAGAAGTAAACTTGGAATTTTTTTCTCTCACACAGGCCAGAGGAATTTTTCTGAAGATTATGGATGCCTTTTCCATTTTCCCACACTTGCAATACATATCTATAAGTGAAGTCCTTACAAACCCATCTTTTTGCAAACCAGACCTCAAAATAAGGCCATGAATTTGTCTCCCTAGGTCCATGATGGATAAAGAAGAAACCAAAACCAAAGCTATGGAAAAAGTAACTTTATTGAACTCTGGTCCATTCTTCACCATCTCATATAGTAACTCCAGTGCGGTTCTTTCATATCCATTTCGCATTAGCCCATCTATGATCGTATTCCAACTTGTAACATCTTTATTGGGTAAACTCCTGAACATACCTAGAGACTTCTTCATGTCTCCAACAAGAAAATTTGCACCAACCATTATGTTCCAGGACACGGCATCTCTCTCAACCATCAATTCAAACAATTTTTCTGCATAATCAAATGCCCCACATTTGACATAAAAGTCCAGAACAGAGTTCTCCAATACCACATCTAAATTAATCCCATTTCTTAATATCCACCCATGAATTCCTTTACCCATTCGGAGATCACTTCCACTAGAACAACACTTTAAAACACTAGACAATGTAAATTGGTTTGCACGAACACCCTCAATTTGCATGTCTTTAAAGAGGTCCAACACCATTCTAGACGCCCCAATTCGTGCATAGCCCGACATAAGAATTGTCCACGTACGAACATCTTTCTCAGAAATTTCATCGAACAACTTCTGTGCATAATCCAAATCTTGAGATTTCACACACAGGTTCAGAATATGATTACCCACGTTCAAATTTAGGAAAGCACCACTCTTGACCGCCTTGGCATGAAGGACGCCAACAGCTGACTCATTTGTTGAATAATGGTATGGTGAAGAGTGGTACCGGTAGGACTGGAATCGACGACTTGTGGTTAAGGAAACCAGAGAGAAAAAGTGGTGTGGTCTGGAAAATGCAGTTGAGCTAAAGCATAAGCTTAGACAAGTCCATCTCATTGTTTAACATTTGTAACCAATCCAGCATCATCAGATTCTAATGCTTCGTAGTCATCAATATGCTCTGAAAGTATCTTCAAGACTCTTTCAAGCCCAGAGTGCGGTAGTTTTTAAAAGAAACTGCAGCAATATGGAGTTGAACCAACACCCTTTTAGTCAAACAGACGTGCATGTCAGTTGTAATGTACGAAATTCGTATAATCGTTCGTCACTGCAGATTGAAAAGTTGTAATTTTTCATAAGCACTCCTTAAAAATAAAAAAATTTAAAAAAAAATCTATCAGTAGGGTTTTGTCTATTACAAATTTAAGAACTTTATTTCATTCACTCAAGTCGAATACAAAATTTTGTAGAAAAACTCTAAGAACAAACTTTAGAATTACTGTCTACAGTTGGTCACTTTGTTGTATCCTTGAGGTGGTCTATAACCAAGCAGAAAACTATTTCAAGTTAGGGCAATTATGTAACGCCCTAGTAAAATTAATTAACTGGTAATTGACTCCATGGTTCATTTTCTATTCTTATTCCACGATAAACAAAATTCAGGGATTTCATCATCTTGAGAGAGTGTGCAGCGGAAGACTTTTTCACTTATAAACAAAGACAACTATTATTGGGAATAAAATTACACTAGAAGCCCATCAGATTTTGGGCATCGGGGTCAAAGATAGGCCTACATAGCTATTAATTAAATAGCAGAAGATACAATCTAAGTGGAGCTGTATTCGAATAATATGGGTCATAGAGTCTCATCCAAAGTCTAAAGTTGGAGTAGGAGCTTAAGTCCAATTCCAGCTCTCAAGACTCCTAAATCAACTTAAACTCGAGGTGGAGTGTGAGAGATCAACTTAAATTTGAAAACAAGATCTCGAAATAGCCCCCGAATAATGCGACTTTATTTTACGATCCTAGTGTTCCACATGGCTTAAGTCTAATATTGACCATGTGTATATAAGTTCTTGGACACCCTTCCCTTGTAAGTCGGTTTTCAAAGGTGAGTTCTACCCAAGATTTGTATCATTTGGTATCAGAGCTAGCTACCATGTCAAAGGGTTCAAGTCATAAAGGGGGCGACCTTTGAGTTAGATTAAAATACTGATAGGTGAGTAGAGCCGCCAAAAGAGAAAGAGTTACCATTGAGTCAGTATCAATATAGTAGGCCGCCGTGGACGTCGGCCACAGAAGCGCAGTGGTATGTTAGGATCTTAGTGTACCACATGGCTTAAGTCTAATTTTGACCATGTGTATATAAATTATTGAGCACCCTTCCTTTGAAAGCTAATTTTTAAAAGCGAGTTCTATCCGATATTTGTATCACTTTATGAGGAGGTCCACGAGCTGATAGAGGTTGTGCACAGCTCCAGCACTGACTGCCCACATTGGAAGTGTATATAAATAATATACACTTTATAACCAACATTTTGCAGTTTAGCACTCGTGTTCGTTGAAAGGATAAATGGTTGGCATCTCCCCTGACAGAGTGACAGGGACGGGAACAGGCAAACAGCCTTCAGGCTTTCCTGTTATCCAAACATCCGGTTTAGGCTGCCCACCCTTTAGGGTGGATCTAAAACCCAATTATTTTTTTATTTTTTATTTTTTATCCCTTTTAAATTCTGAACATTTTTCCATCTATATTATTAGAACAAAGTGAAAAAATTGGAAAATATTGAAACTTCAATTGCAGTGGCTGAGATCTAAAAACTTTTTTGTAGCACTTCAGAACGTAGTGGAGATCCTATCCTAGACATTTTGCAACCTGAAAGAGCCAGAGCCACCACCTTCTTTGACATTATCTCTATCTCAGATTTAAGGTAAACCCTGAGCAATAATATCGGTAAACTAATTTTTCGAAAAGATATATATAATGAAAAAATTTGGTATCAGTTTGTATCATACTTTTTTTTGAATATAACAACCCACACCTTCCAAAAAAAAAAAAGGAAAAAATTCTAGTGAAGAGACTTGATGCTCTAAAAGAATCAGGTTAGCCTACGATTTCACAATTATAGCGGTGGATAGAAATAGGAAGACAGTGAAAAGCAGAGGAACAGCAACCCTCCAACTGTGGCAACCGTGCGTTGTGAGATCTTAGATGCTAGCATGCTTCCTCCCACCACTGCCAATGAGGTGCAGATGGTATGTCCTATTGTGGCACCCACTGCCACTCCAATGGCGTTCTTGTGTGTAGCCAGCTGCAGAACCAGAAGTCATTGTCCAAAAAGTATTAGAAACTAATTTAATTTTAAATTTCCAAAATTTGATTTGACACTGCAGAATTCAAGCAAATACTACAGGATTCTTTGAATATGAAGAGAAAACAAACACATTCTGTAGGATCAGATCAATTAGATATGAAAGGCAAGTGTTCCACAAGAACACAATCTACTTCGAAAATCAAGAATGCCCAAAATAAAACATTTTCCATTAGTACATATCACTGACAGTATTTCAATGTCGAGGAGTGAGTGTTCTATTACCAAACTAGAGAGGTAAGCCCCTTCTGTTCAAAATTTGCATATGATGACTTTTGATGCAAGTATAACTCTGATAACTGCTAAATATGTTGATTGTTACATAAAATAGTCAATGAAGTATCCCGGATATAATCATTGGGTATTTCCAAGTCAATATACCTGAACTCCGTTCCTTTATAAAAATCTGAATATATTTATAAGAAAATGGTCCCATTCTTCCCAGAAGCCTACCCAAATCTGGCATTCCAGAGAGCCTAAGCTACACTGCCACTCATTTTCAATTCAAGTATTTTGGCTAGATCCAAACTTAACTCTTAACAGAAAGAAAAAAAATTAAAACAAACTTATTTGGAAATAGGCACCTCATAACTTATCTTTTTACATCTCAAAACCAAAAGCAGCAAAGTTTGGAGTTGATAGCTAATCATACAAGGGAGCACACGGGTGCTGTACACAAAAAAACAACACCACTATACAGAAGTTCTTTTTCTTTTACAATCTTTTTGAATCAAACACTGTCCATAGAAGAAACAGTGGGATCACATAAATATTTACTCCTAGGTCCACTTAATTCTGTCAAAGAAAAAACTGCAACTTTAACCTATAGCTTTGTTATTATAATTGTCCTTAAATCATATATCTTGTAAAGTAAGCATGATCACACAATAAGAATCTATATAATATCATGACAATAAAATTTTAATATCAAAACTTATTTTTGAATAGTTCCACACTCGAATGAAAGAACCAAAATACAACACTCATACAAGGGAGTACAGAGGAACAAACTGAATTCATTCATGAAGTGCAATAACCGTGAATAAATGTAAAATGAGCCACAAACAAACCAAATGGAGGAAAGAGCCCAAAAATATTCTTACAGCAATTGTTGCTATCTGGCTACGGTCTCCCCATTCTGCTAGAAATGTCAATACAAATGCCTGCAAACAGTGAAACAGAACTCTTTTCAGCCACAACAGTCAACATAAGACTTAAAAACAAATAACTCCTAAAAGACTCAAGAGTTGAATATACTTCAGAATATAAAAAATCATGGAGCCCAGGGACCCTTCTTTAATTATTTATTCTTTAGGTAGAAGGATCATATATAATTTATATGTACTGCAAATATTGAATTAATAAAGAACAAAGTATAAGAATCTCACTTTCAGCATTTAAAATGTCATAAAGAAATAGCAGAGTGCTTCACATACTCTCAAATGTTCACTATCAAGTGCTCACTTCCTAACGTGGCACTAAAAATCACCATTGGATGAAACAATAATGAAAGTACATGTATCATTCAATGATAATTTTCATTGACATGCCCAGGAGTGAACACTTAGGAGTATGATTAACATTTCTCAAAAAAATAATAACCATGTACCCAAGGCATACCTCCAAAAATATTGGTGTACAGAATCTTGAAAAGAAGCGGCGGAAGGTTGTTTTCCCTTGTCCACCCTCAAGTTTCTCTTCTACCTGAATGCATGATATGAAATCAATTTCAGGGCAAGGAAAGTACCAAATTCAACAAAATTAATTCGCATGTGCAGGCCTGAACAAGGCATTTAATGCAGCATCCTTCAATGAATAGTAATAAATTAGAAAATATATATGAGTAAAAAAACAATTATAAGTATAGAGAACTTCTAAAAACTTTTTTGAATTGTAAGAGTTGAAAAAGAAGGAAAAGAAAAGTTCCTCACTCGAATAGACATCCATAAATTTCAAAAAGCGGAATCAGATGTCTAGACAAGCTGTTGGGTATTTATTTGTTAATCAAGAAATTGAAAAAGAAAAAAGAAATACATTTATACGAATGGAACGGAATATATGCAAATCTGAAACTCGAATTGATTCATAAAATACATACTTCTTCAATCTCTTTTTTCTGAGAAGATTTTGAATCTGATCTCCAGGCAATGTAAAGTAACCGCAACCCAAAAAATGCATAAAGAACTGCATATGGAAACGATACAAAAAGCTTAGGTTCATTTGACCTCATTCAGATGCCAATTCATGTTATCTACTCCAATATTGTTTGCCCTGTATTCCATTTTGGGATGTCCCAAATACCATCCACTTTGAAAAGTTAATGGACACAAATTCAATAACTTTCCTAAGTTACCCTTTTCTTTACTTGAATGGTCAATACCCTCATTATGTTACTTTTATTTCAAAGGCAATGCAGTAAATAATGTCCTCTTAAATTATCGAGTAACGTCCTTCTAAAATATTAGTTTTTCTTATGTCAACAAACAATATGGGACAGAGAATAATTTGATAAACAAACCGGAAACACAATCTAAACAACACAATATAAAATCCAAAAAATGGGAACAGGGAACCCAAATTCAAGGTTCATTCACAATTTGGTAGAGATGCAACAAAGACAATAAAAAGGACAGTTTAATACAGTTGATCAGCAAATCTTATCAAGCACCATACTGTAATCAATCAAGAAAAGGCATCAAGAAATATAATTTCAGGCAGGTTAAAGCAGCACCAAAGGTTGTCTAAGCCTTTTGGTTCAATCCCAAATAGTAACCAGGTGCTAACCTCATCTCATACACTGGCTTCTACCTTTTTCAAAAAAAATTCGGCCAACCAAGCACAATAAGACATCATGGCGCCTAGAGATACATTTACAGTTTATTGTATTATCTTCTGTGTTGTTTCCAGATAGTGATGGGGGATATAATGCCAGATATACATAACTACTTTTAAGTCAACATTACAAAATCCACTGCCAATTTTCTACATGCTTCACTAATCTAAGTAAACATATACGCATGAGATCTACATAATAAATGGCTATGTGACCAAAAGAAGAAAAAAAAAATTGCAAAAAAAAAAAAAAAGAAGACATATACCTGTAGCTGCACTATTTGTATGCTTTCTGGATATTAAATTTGGCACGATCCTACCAAGTCCAGTGGAAAGTACCTAATCACATGCACAACTTCTTCAATCTTGATAACAATAAGAGAAAGAGCACTTTTTTTGTTCACTTATTAGTGCTTTGCAGTTGCTGGAAGCATTCCATTGCAGCACCAAGAAATAATTACATCATCAGAACTAGGGCTGGNAAAAAAAAGTGTTTTAAGTTTTTTAAGCGGGTCGTGTCGGGTCGTGTCGGGTCTACCCGATAGGACCCGGTTATTTTAAACGGGTAAAACGGGTCGTGTCGGGTTACCCGATTATTTTCGTGTCATAATCGTGTCAGACCCGATTACCCGTTTAGCTAAACGGGTCGTGTCTGGATATATGCTAATCGTGTAACGGGTACCCGCGGGTCGTAAACGGGTCGTGTATAGGTACCTGTTTTGCCACCCCTAATCAGAACCACAAAAAGAGCAAGGGGTAAAGGAAATGAAGCAATTACTGTACTCAGAGAAACTTGGCTAACTCACTGTCATTACAATCAAGGCGGAGAGTGCACCAGATAAAACAATTGACTTGGGGTGACGCATCGCCATAAGAGCCGCTATTATAAATGTCTCATCTCCAATCTAGAGCATAATTGTCAATTAAAGAGAAGAAAAAAAATCATCAAGTCAATAAACAGCAATCCCATAAAGAAAGGAAATATAGCATACAATATCATACAACCAGCATCAAAAGGCAAGCATTGTCACTTGTTTTTTAATATGACTTGGCCCATTTTCATGCTTTAACTAATTTTAATGATATTTGCCGATTAATCATTTTAAAAAATAAAAAATAAAGATAAATGTGAGAGGTTATATTGCTAAAACCTGTGCTAAATAACCCCAAAAAATTGAGTGCACCAACCTCACTGACGAGAATCATTGATAAACTCGCTACAAATGCATCGAAAACTCCAAGACCTTCAGATTTCAAGCTGAGACTGAGACCAACAGAATCCAGATCAGTCTTATCCCCAAAAGTTTCGAGGTCGCGCAGATTAAACTGTACACCGAAATTAATATATAATTATTATAACAAATACATTAAAAAGAACCATGAACTAAATCTTCTAATTTGAATACCCGAGTTTTACACAACGCTTACCAATCCTCACTCAAAAAGACAGGAAATGACGTGTACCAGAAGCATTTAAAATCCAAAATTTTCGAATTCATATATGTGGCACATGGGTAGTGGGGAAAATATTATTAACGAAAGAAGCTGAAAGTTCTAATCATCATAAAGAGAATTTCATGCATCTAGGGCTAAATTTATTTGGTAAAAAGTAGGGAAAAAACAGTAATCCAAGCTTGGAATCATAAATTAAAAATAATCACGTTAGTAGCTTAAAGCACATCAGGATGAAAATGAAAATGAAATTTGAAATCTTATATTTCCAATGATGCATGAGTGTTGCCTGTTTAGCCTTTTCTTTCTTTTCTTTATATATTATCTTATTTACCAAGAATGTACTCGGGCGAGCAATAGAGAATGGTTGACTTGGTTCAGGTTGGATTTCAATTATATTTCACTTCTCCCCACCCCCATCCCCACCTGATTCTCATATCTCTCTGCACTTTTCTAGATTTAGTCAGTCTCTCTCTCTTACCATTTTCCCGCTGAACAGCCCTAACCTTTATTTTCTTCAACTACATACTCAAATCTTACACTAAAAGCAAACATTCTGGTTGGGTTTTGGTCCTTGTCCGCCATTTTTTGCAATCCAAGGTAAAACCCAATGACCAACTTGTGAATTGGTGCTTTCGAATAGAATTATTAAATTTTCAACTGGAAGCATTTTAATTTGAATAGAACGGAGTCTAAGTTTTGGCAAATTTTACTTCGGCGTAGTTGATAATACGGTTTGAATTGTTTTGAAAACAAACCAGCAGCAAGCAATATAATTCAGATGTCCATTCACTCTCCATTTCCTCAGTTCTCCCCAACAAAATAAACTAATTTAACCTTCCATTTATCCAGAATCAACATAACCGATATATAAACATACAAGGTGCACATTATAAAATTGTCCTTTTCCCATTTCTTGTCAATTTTCCCAGCAGCCAAACAGACCGTAGAGAGCGAAAGAGAGGTGAGACTGACCTTGCCACGGCGGCCCAGATCTCCGGATCCACTAGACTCTTCCTTCTCAGCTTCAATCACAGACTCCTATTTCACACAAAACACATCACTCACAATCAATACACATATATACTCACACAAAATATACGAGAGCGAGAGATAACCTGAGCCGATACGGGGTGGAGAGCCAAGAAGAAGAAGGCGTTGAGGAGGATTAGAAGAAAGAAGATCGAGGGAGTAGCGGTTCTAGGGTTTGATCGCAAATCCATCGCACCTTCTACTCAATTCCTCTAGAAAATGGAAAATCCGTAGTCTCAGAGAGAAAGGAGATCTAAAAGGGTTGTGCGACTCTGCTGATCTCTTCTCTTTCTTTGCTGGAATCAAACGGAAAAGCCTTTTGCTTTCCTCGATTGCTGAGATCAGAGAGAAAGACGGAGAGATCCTGCGAAGACCTCCAAGAGTTGGCGTAGAAACGCCTTTGCATATATAAAATACGTAGGGATGGCGTCGGTGGTGGTGGTAGCTGGTAAAGTGAACTGGAAGGTTTTGACCTCCATTATTCATTATTTAACATAAATTATACCTTCTCTCTCATTTTTGTTATCATATTTGCAAGTTGCATGCAACACATTAACTAAATACCAATAAATTTTATAAAATTAAATAATAAAAAATAAAAAATACCAAGAAATTATACTTTCTTGTATTGAATCTAAATCAAATCCTTTTTATTTTACCTTAAATTTAATTTAAACCAACTCTTAAAAAATAAGGAAAAAAAAAATCCTACAAAATATATTTTCTATCATTTACTTCAACTTTTTTAGATTTCATCCATCAAGCTATGGGTAGGGCTGCTCAAACGGGCGGTTATAACCGCCCCGTAAACCGCTAACTGCTTGTAATCGCTAACCGCTAACTACTTTGGTGAACGGTTATTAAAAACCGCTAACCACCTTCATTTATATATAATAATATAAATATATATTAAATATTTTATATTAATAGAATATATATTAATTTTTTCATTTGTATTTGGATTAATGGATTTGGGCTATTTATGATTATGTATATTAAATATATAATGTAGTACGTGATGTTTTGGGCTAAATCTTATTCAAAGCATGTGTTTTTCCTCTATCTTTTTTGGAACATTTTGGCCTTAAACCTTAAAATAAGCTTAAAAAATAGGCCATTAAAGGCCCAAAACACTTAAAAAAACTAAAAAACCCATATAAAAAAAGCGGTTATAAAACCGTCGGTTATTGGATTAAATAACCGTTAACGGCCTAAGCGGTTGCGGTTATTCAAAATTGATAACCGCCCAAGACGGTTGCGGTTATTGCCAATAACCACCGGTTATAATCGTTTGAGCATTCCTATGGGGATGAAACCAATGTATAAGAAGGTTTAGAAAAGGAAACCTATTAACNATAAGCTTAAAAAATAGGCCATTAAAGGCCCAAAACACTTAAAAAAACTAAAAAACCCATATAAAAAAAGCGGTTATAAAACCGTCGGTTATTGGATTAAATAACCGCTAACCACCGGTTATAAAATAACCGCTAACCGCCTAAACGGTTGCGGTTATTCAAAATTGATAACCGCCCAAGACGGTTGCGGTTATTGCCAATAACCACCAGTTATAATCGTTTGAGCATTCCTATGGGGATGGAACCAATGTATAAGAAGGTTTAGAAAAGGAAACCTATTAACTTTGTTACACATATTCTCGAGGCTCGGCCCATGGGACCCGAACATAATAACACAAGGGAAAAAGCCCAAAATATCGTGATAGGCCCACTGTGATAAGCCCAAAGCCCTTGTAAAAGGCCAGCTTACCTGCTGCTTAGGCTATCTTGAGAATCCACATCCGAGACCAGTAGAGTCAGGAATGCTTAATGTAACAGATGTGCTATAAACCATTTGGTCGGTTATGCATCATTCACGGGCGCATGTTGATGACTTGGACTGTTACGCGCCAATCAAGGGATATGTGTTAACCCTCTAATTAAGCTACTTAAGCTTAATTAATTATTTGGGTTACTAAACTGATGTAGGGGTGGACTTTGGAGCAAGGAATGGGTAGTATTTATTAGGAGAAAAGTGTGCATAAAGCTGAAAAGGTGAATAATAGGTTAAAATTGCTTTTCGTATTAGCATTGAATGTTTTATACTATACTCGAATGTTCGGTGCACTATTACACTGTGGTTATAGGGTTGTAGGTCAAACGTTTGGTCAATACCTAATGGTTTTAGGTTTGATCGTCGAACGTTTGTGGTGGTCCCTAGTCGAATGTTTGCATTAAAGGTTGGAATCCAACGTTCGGTGGTCCCCCATCGAACATTCGGCCAAAAGCTGAAGTTTGGTTTTTGAGTTGTTTTTCAAATAACATGTTTTCTTAAAAGGAGTAGCACTTTTATGGTTGTATTTGAAATAATTTGAAATTAATAGAACATTATGAATTATTAAAATAAAACAATTCTTTTTAATAAATTCTCTTTTTAAGGTTTGATGTTTTGGGGCATCACAACCTGCAGTGACTCAAATAATTAATTAATTATTATTATTATTTTTTACATGTCCACACAAGGGAAGGAGGAGGGGGGATTCGAACTTGTGACCTTTGCTTTATTAGGCGTGGTCCACAATTGATTGAGCTACCCCTTGGGGACGACTCAAATAATTAGTTAAGCTTAAGTAGCTTAGTTAGAGGGTTAATTTGGACTTTGGGTCACTAGGATAAGCCATAAGGGCATTTTGGGAAATTGGACTTATGGACTGAACGTACGCTAGGGTTGGCGGACGTACGCTACTGTTTGTAGTGTGAATGTACACTACTGTTTGTAGTGTGGACGTACGGTGGGGAACTACCAGGCGTACGCTGACAAATCGTACGTCGTACTCTATGAATAGTACACGGACGTACACTACTTTTTGGATTGACCACTGGATAATACCTGGATGTACGAGACAGCCTTTGGATCGCTGTGTAATAGTACGCAGACGTACGCCTCTAAGACTGGACGTCTGCAGCTTTCTGGCCCAATAAATACTCCTAATCCCCTTGCCCATTTCACACTCAATCCGCCCCTAAACCCTATGGAGCCCCCAGGCTACGAAAATCCTCCATGTATGAGTGTTTTGTGAGTTCGGAGCTAGTGAAGTTGAGGTTCAGGTTCTTGAAGTTTCGCTTCAAGGATTTAATGCTCGGTTGCCTAGTTCTTTATTTACATTGTTATGTTACTCGATTATTGTCTTGTGTTGGTAGTCGTAGTTTAGCTCTATTTATGCTTTAGATCTTGTTTAGGTTAGCGTTATGTTAACTTAGCATAATCGCATTGCATGGAGGTTTCATTTCGACTTAGAAGACCTTATAAAGCCCTTTGGTAGGCTTATGAGTTGGTTTGAAGAATATGACTAATCAAACAAACATTGTAAAGATTCTCCCCAAATCTCGTAATTAAGTGTCCACACATTTTTTTTCTTGAAAAAAGGATGCAGGTTAAACAAAGGATTAGCAGAAAAATCAACCGCTGAGGTTTTGCTGTTCAAACAACTAAAAACAAAATGACAATGAATGTAAATGTTGCTTGAAGACAAAAGGTATCATTTGAGTATATACAAACTAAACCGCATAATATTTGACCAAATATTTTAGGTAATCAGTGCCAGAGGTTACCTCATCTGAAGATTCCATTTCCGACTCATCACTGCACAGATCTGCCAAATAAGATTTTGCAGGTACAAGAGGGGGGAGGTGGTGTTGGTGCATTTGAATGTGTTGTGGATACCATACAATATTCTCTCAATTATTACCTCATCTTAGGAACGAAGTTTGACAGCATTTCCTAGTTGAACTGCATCCCCTAAAGGGTTCAACTTCCACTCTCCTAGGTTTTAGTTCTTAAACCCTAAACCCTAATTAATATCCTCAAAAGAGCCAGCTATTTTACAGTTGTCTGAAACCTTGATCTCCTATTTTTTCTTAGCTCAACGAATTGTGTGAAAGCCTAAAAGACATTTGATCAGTTCTATAGTCTTGTTATACTTGTCCTTTAGAAGATGTATGCTCTGAAATTTCGTCAGTTATTTTTCTGCATAATGGAATAGTGAAAGGAAATTAACTTATTTATGGGAAACTAGATTTTGATTTGATGGAAAACCAGTTTTAAGGTTCCACACTCCATGTATGTTTCACAATCTATTTTTATGCCATTTTTGAGAATAGTTGGATAACTCAGTGGATACACAAAAATAAGTTCCTTTATTCATTTGTATTTTCCTAGTTAACTTATGGTTGAGTCTTATTTCCATGCTCGGATTTTGCAGATCATCTGTCCTGCCGGGGGGAGATGGTGCACTTCTTTTACTCTGATGCATTGCTATCATCTTGGGGATTTGGCATTAGAAGACTAGCGGCTAGATTTTAACAGCGTGTATACCTCATGTCTTTCTTTCCAGGGAAGAGTATGGACTATTACTTTTTCAATTCATTAAGAATGAGGAATTCAATTTAAAGTCCTTCAAATTCATGGTAAATAATGGCGAGGCCTATTTCAAGTCATCGTAAAAAGAAATTGATAGATGCTGATATTTTATTATTATTATTATTTAATTTAAAGATATACCAGTACCAAACATAAGAAACAGAAACAAAAAAAAAAGCACGTTTTACAATCCAGTCGGCCTACAAAAAAAAGCCTCAAGAAGGCATTCATGGTCTTTGCCTTGTACTTAAAGCAGCCTACCACCACTGCATGAGTGCAAAACGACATTTATATTTGACCAGATCTACCTCGACGGAGCAGGGCGGCATATATGGCCCCCCGGTTTTGAAAGTTTTGATAATTTGAGGCCTAGAGGGGGAGCAGGGGGCCCCTCTGTAGCTTTAATAATCACTCTTGTAAAGTTGTAAGGCACACCCCACAACACATTCAAATGCACATTACAAGCCCCGTTACGATGATCGATCCACTGTGCATGATTCCCACGTTTATCTCGATGTTTTGTCATAAAACTGAAATACTTCTTTGTACTTTGTATTATTCCATCTCTTGCATGTACCTACACTAATTCTAGAGCACGCACAAATGAGAAGGAAGCTTAGAGTTAACAACAGTAAATGTAACGCTTACTGCTGATACAGGAATGCCTCACTAAAACTACCCAGATATGCATCTTCTTCAACGTCCTTAGCAGCAGGCTTCAGTCCTTGAATTGTTTTGACAATTTTCTCATCTACAGCCACAAGCCGCAACCATCTACACCAAACAAGTTTGATAGTGGAATTCGTTTTCCTGAAGTAGTGGTCTAGAGCATCAGCAGATCTTTTCCCAGCCATTAGTCAAGAAATGATCCATGACTTAAAACCACCTACCATTTTTTTTTTCATGTAGTATGGCCAGCTGAAGAGCAACTGATCATTGTAAACACTTAAAGCCTATACTGCATCATTAATACCGAGTGGATATCTTCCAGCTAGCTTCATAATCAAAGCAGCCATGAAGCAGTAGTATATGGAGCTTCCTTTAGTTGTAGTAGATCTATTTAATTTGCTTTGCCAGCTACAGGATTCCGACCAAACTGGATAATCATTGGCTTGCCTTTGAACACATATCCATTTCCTAGATTCTGCAACCAAGGGTATGCCAGTCATCACAACTTCAGCCCATAAGCAAGATAATCAAAAGGAAAAAAAAAAAAAAAAAATTATTTAGTTGTAAGTAGAACTATATATGCTACTCTCTAATCGGCGCAACGTCCCAAAACTAGCCATTTCCAGAAACCTAACATATATATTAGTATAAAAAACCTCTCCCCATTCTTTATTTTTTATTTTTATGTTTTGTTAGTAATAAGTCAGCCTCTACATGTGAAAAAGTATGCACATGTTTTCTCAAAATATTTCAAATAGAGGATGTGGGAAGTTTTCTAAAAAGTGTGTTATGTTTTGTTTTTTTAAAAGTGATTTTTTTTTTTTTCCCTTTTCTGAAAAGCATTTTATGTTTTGTTGTTTGAAAAGTGTTTCGTTTGGTAACTTAGTTCGAAAATGTGTACTTTTTTATTTGAACAGAGAAAAAAGTTTTAAAATACGTTAGCAAAACATAGCCTTAGGCTTTTTAGAATATTACTTCAATTAGTGTTAGGCTTCTTCTCGATGCAAACAACCTGGCCCTTTTCCCAGAAAAGCCGAGGCCATGAACTATGGTATCAATAGGATTGTTCATATGTATGAAGCTTTAACCTATTCATATGTTGTAGGACCAAAAGTTACAGTAGCAACTACATTCAATTTTGATGTAAATCTAGAGTTTTAACTCTTATGTTCATATCACATCATTGATTGTCATTGTGCTAAATATATGGCTATAATCCTAAGTCCAATTTAATAATCAAGTTTCCACCATTCCATCTCCTTCTATCTATGCTCGCTGGTAGGTCATCCCCTAGATTCATTTACAGAAATAAGTACATTGCTGAAGCTAACTTTGATAATGGTAGCAATTCCTTTGCCGCCATTTAGGTGGGAGAGAAATAACAAGACGGCTTCCTGAAAGTGGATTCTAAAGGTTTAACACCGAAAGTGATGAGGCAGTTCATGTTAAATTAGTACATAATGGGACTTATGCTAAAAAAATCCGAGGCAGCTTAGTATGTGGATATCAAAATGTCAATAGATATACTTCCATAGGCTCTCCCAACCAAATAATGGTTTGAAAATGGAATTTTTGTGATCAAACTAGCAAATCCTACCGATCTTTCTTTTGAGATCAAGAGAAGACTAATCTGGTTTTATTCCATTTTTCCTTTTCTCTGGTCTGGACTGCATTTGCATTTCAATGATTCGAAATTGGATTCTAGGCAGCCAAATGGAACCTTCTTAACAGCTAGTATGGATTCTGAAAATCAATTTCCAAACAGCATTCATTTTGAAACTAAAGTACAGCTACTTAAAATTGGGAGGCATGTCTGTGAGTTACTGAGGAACCCGAAAGAATTTATGATGAATCATTTAGATTACTCTATCAACCAGGTATTGCATTATAAGTTTTATAGCGACTTAAGGCTCACACAATAACATCATAGGATAAAGCACATAAAAAGGAACAAGGACCAGCTGAAACAAAATATTCCATATGAAAGGGCAAAGATGCTGCAGAAACACAGGCACATCAAATTGCATTCTGTAAGATACATACCAACGCACGATGGGCAAGTTCAACTGATGGAAATGTCACAAAAGCTTGACCTCTCATTCTTCCCTCCTGAAATCCAATTTTATTACTTTAAGGTCCAAAATTCAGGAACCATAGCACTTAAACTTGATTGCAAATGTTAATCAATCAAGAAATTAATATGATATGTCAGGTCCACAAATTGTTTTCCATCCACTGAAACATCCCATGTAAAGAAGGCTTTGCTAATGCTTTCACAATCACAGATCTGAATTTTTCCAAATGCCTATGTATAGTGAAATAATCCTCTAGTTTGTCATCTAATTATAAGTACCATATTTGTTTAGTGAAATGTTCAGTTAGTGCTTAATATTAAGGGGAAAATACACTTTACCCCCCCTGAAATATCCACATTTGCGTTTTGGCACCCATTGTTTAAAAACTGACAAAAGAACCCACAATGTATCTGACGTTGGCATAAAACACCATCCATCCATCAAATCTGTCTATTTGAACAGAAACCAAGTCATATGCGTGGCACGTGACATTTTTCAACTGAAACTTTCAAAAATGCCCTCAGGGGTAAAGTTTAAACATTAAATGACGTCCTGGGGTGGGGGTAAAGTGTAAACATAAAAAAAATAAAAAATAGAAAAATAGAAACACTAAACCTAAAACACTTAAAACAAGAAGTTTATATTCAAAATAAAAAAATAAATTAAGTTTATATTCAAAGGCAGCCATCCCCCACTTCTTTTTTTTCTTTTTCTTTTTTTTTTTTAAGTTTTAGGTTTAGGTTTAGGTTTTGTTTTTGTTTTTGTTTTTGATTTTCTTTTAATTTCTTTTTTATTTTGTATATAAACCTTTTGTTTTAAGTTTTCAGTTTAGTTTTTTTTTTTTTTTTTCACTTTATCCCCTCTAAGTCATTGATGTTTACACTTTACCCCTGAGGTCATTTTCTAAAGTTTTTGGTAAAAAATGTCATGTGCCACGCAGGTGACTTGGTTTTCGTCCAAATAGATAGATAGTGTTTTTCGCCAATGTCAGATACATTGTGGGGGTCTTTCGACACTTTTTAAACATTGGGCACCAAAACGCAAATGTGTGGATACTTCAAGAGGTAAAGTATATTTTCCCCTAATATTAATAGCAGTGGCAGTGGCTTTTATTTCCAAGTTGTATTCATGCTCTTAATGTACAATCATAGGATCGAGTCCGGCATAAGGCTTTCATAACTAAACTTCTCTAAAAGATAACCAACAAGTGGCTTTGATAAGAAAAAGATAACCAAACCTTGTACTTCATGTACTTCAAGAATCAGAACTCTTAAAAAAATAAATATATATTGAAACAACTAAGGACTTGGAACTAAAAAGATCTTGATTTAGATGTAAAAAGACAACTCAGAGACTCCACCTGCATAAGCTTCACGCGAAGACCAGATTTTGCCGCATCAATGCTTCCAAATAATGACCCTAAAGCACATATAGTAAGATAGAATACGCCAAAACTGTCTTTTTGATAACATTGTTAGAAGTATTATACACAGCATTAATTCTTTGACTAACTACAAAGATTTAACAAACAATTATTTCACAGAATACAATCATAAAGTAACCTTCTTCTTTTTTTAAACAGGCATGGAAGTTGCTAGATAGGTACCATTGATCAAAAACTAAACTGAATTTTGGATTAACTAGCAACAACCAGTGTTCGTGATCTCACCAAAAATGAAGTAGAAGTCACCAGCTTTCACATCCTTTGCCAAGTTCTTCACATACAACACAGAAGCAGAACATCCAGCTGCATAGTTCTACCAAAAAATCCAAAAGAGCTTCAATTAATTATTCAATGAGTAAATATTTGCTAGTCAAAATCATTCTGATCCAGTTGCATGTATTTTGTTTAAAATAGCTGATCCACAATATTGATATAAGTTAGTGTTGAGCAGTCTATACTTTTAATCACATTCAGTACCTTAAACATTGGTAGTGATAAAATTTCCTCTGGGGGCAACTTTCCGCTCTCTAATTCTTCTGGGGTTGCATAAGGTTTAATATCTGAACCCTCTCTATTTGGGTCCTCTTTTTCCATGCTATCATCTTTCTGTTCATTCTGAATCACTTTTGGGGCAATTTGGATCTGCAACCCAACCAAGAACAGGATATCAAAAAATAAGAAAGGTAGGAGATTCGCTTACAATCATTTATTTAAAAATATATATATATATAAAAAAAGACCTGTAATACAGAGTTCTTTTTTTTAATCAGCGGAATCTCTTTCGGGACCAACGTGGCAGGTTTCACCCCAACAGCTTCATGAACGACATCTTTATTAACTGCAGGGCCCACAATTGCTTCTTGCCTGAGACGCTTTCGATCAGATTTTGCTGAAGCTCCAACAGAATGGGCTTTTCCGTTAATCTCCTAAAAGCATCACAGTGAAATTAGAATCCACAAGGATTACATAACAGGTTTCAAAGCCAACTTGAGGATTTTCCTTAGGTTCCATCTCTTTCAATGCACTTTTGCAGAAGTGTAGAGATTCATTCACAATGCTAATCAAAGAAACATTGTAAAGATTCTCCCCAAATCTTGTAATTAAGTGTCCACACATTTTTTTTTCTTGAAAAAAGGATGCAGGTTAAAAAAAAGATTAGCGGAAAAATCAACCGCAGAGGTTTTGCTGTTCAAACAACTAAAAACAAAATGACAGTGAATGTAAATGTTGCTTGAAGACAAAAGGTATCATTTGAGTATATACAAACTAAACCACATAATATTTGACAAAATATTCTAGGTATTCAGTGCAAGAGGTTACCTCATCTGAAGATTCCATTTCCGACTCATCACTGGACAGATCTGCCAAGTGAGGTTTTGCAGGTACAAGAGGGGGAGGTGGGGGTGGTGCAGGTAGTGAAGGTGGTAGGGGTGGAATTGGTAGAGCCATACGAAATGGAGCTGGAATATTCATTTTGTTCATCAAGTGCAACACCTAGAATTAAAAGCTAGGTTGTAAAATATATATCCCATTATGCTCATGAAGTTAACTAGATTAGAATGACGCACATAATATAACTATTAACTAGATTAGAATGATGCACATAATATAACTATGGAGCTGAAGAAAGGAAAACCAGTAAATTGTTCTATTAGCATTTCAGAAGATTGGAGACAACCTGTGTATAAAAGCGAGGAACGGCAATAAGAGCATTTACAATGTTGGTCAGTATATTTCCATCTGGTGGAGGGTAAGCATACCTGTAACACGAGATCTATTAAAATCTAAAAATCTAAAATAGACACAGACCAATCTAAAGATTTCTATGTCATCCAAAAGAAGGTTTTGAAAGAAAACTCCACATGTTAGACTACATAAGTATTACTTTTCAGTCAAATCAAAGTACTGAATGATAAGCTTGGGCACAAAAATCATTATATTCAATAACAAAAGAGCCAAATTAGTATTGCCTCTTTCATTCTGATTAATGAACTGACATTGCCTATGGATCTGAGATTTCACAAAGAGCCGAAATGTTAAGTCCAGAGATAATAACGTGCATGCCTAAATTGTTGTGCCTATAAGGTAGAAAATTTAAGGACAGCTCATAGAAGACATATAAAGAAAGGAGCCGTATGAACAGTGAAATGGAAAAACGTACCCAAGGTGAGGAGGAAATGGATAGTCGACACCAAGCCTTGGGGCAATGGGTTCACTAGCAGGCATACACCCAGAACTGAAACGTTGAGTAGCATCATTCGCCAAAGAAGTAGGTGGAATAGCATCCTCCCCGGAATGAGCTTGACTTGCTTTATGTTTGCAATCCAGGGTTGGCTTATTACTAGCTCTCTCCACTGATAAGACTTTACCAAGAAACCTCATCCTAACAAAACCCAATAACAAAGGCAGTGGCATACTTTTTAATGCAATTGAACTGAACTGGATCATAATCAGTAAAAGAGTAAATGTTCAGACAGGAATGAACTATCCCAAAACAATATAATACCCATTTAAATGACGATGCGCCAGGTAAGCCAAAGCTTCATTCTTGAAATCCAAAAATACACAGTTTCTCAATCTGCAAAAAGACTAGGAAAAAAAGAGAGCAATTGAGAAAAAAGGAATGGTGATCGGATGATTTGGATTGAAACACCAAAGAAAAAAAAAAAAAAAAAAAA
>CM017322.1:32526109-32652006 GCA_006937295.1 Carpinus fangiana
AAAAAAAAAAAAAAAAAAAAAAAGGTTATCCACCGCCGTGAAAAGCAATAAACCACCAGAGATCTAAGAGATTGCCAAATTCACAACCGTTTAGTAGCAGAAAGCACAAAGAAAACAATAATTGGAAAAGAATTTTGCATTTCCAACGGATTCAAACCTTTTTTCTTCTATTTCTTTTCATTTTCTGGGCGACCAAACAGGGGTTGAAGCTGTAATAACTTAGAAAAGGAGATTCAGAGAGAAGGCTTACTACTCAGGATTCATGACTGCGATGCTGTTGGTGGCGGTGGTGGTCGATCTGTGAAGAGCTCGAGCGGAATTAGACCGGTCAGACCGGGAACGCTAGACTAGGTAATGGCGAAGGAAAACGGAGAGAGAAGAGTTCTTAGGAACACGTGAAAGCGAAAAAGTGAAAACTGGGGGGAAAGAGGCGTCAGAGATGAGAAATAAAGAGGCTTTTTTTTTTTTTTCATTTATACTACACATTTTTTTTTATAAAAAAAACATAATCATAACATTATTTCAATTAATCATATAAGAAACACATATCTTGATAATCATTATCATAATAGTGAATAAAAAAACATATTTTAATTAAAATCAAGTTGCTGCTAATACACATCATCAAATTGTTTTATAATAATGAACAAAAAACACATTTTAATTAAAATCAAGTTCTTGCTAATGCAAATCACCAAATTGTCTCATAATAATGAACAAAAAGCACATCTCATGCAAACCTAATTTTTAATTGTGTCTCATGACAAAACATCTTAACCATCAGAAAATGGTTTAACATTTTCATGCATCATTAATAATTCTACGCACCAATTCTTCCTTGTCATAATCTCGAACACTGAAGAATAGATCTATTATCTCAGGTTGACAAATAATCAATCTGCCTGCTTTGAGACAATCCTTACTACTAAGACCAAGTATTTTTGAAAGCTTATCATTAACTTTTAATCTAAGCTCTCGTTCTACCGATCTCGTAACTGCCTTGCTAAGATTATCTGATGCAGTAATTAAATCCGCTGCAAGTTAGTTACCAACTTCTCTAATTGTGTGGGCGATGTTATTTTCGGTACTCTTCTTAGGCATTTTCTTTTCAGACCCGAAAGTCCTTCTCCTCCATTGCCATTGGTGGGCAACTGCGTGCACGACATGTCTTCGTTAAACTCTTCCAACCCATTGTTTTCATCCTCTTTTTCATGTAGTATCTCTTTACACAAGTCCATAGGTGTTTGAACATCTTTTTTAGTAGCATGGTCTTTTGCATAGACAATACAAAATCCTCATATAAGATGTGCAGATGTTGAAGAAAAAAAAAACAAAAAAAGATCCCCTCTTCCTTCTTCAACCTACGTCTGACCTAATTTTACAGATTTCCTAAATGCCTAAAAGTAAAAAACAAATGAACAATGACAAAAAAATGGAGTTGTGAATCTCAGTCCTCAAGAGAATTTTTGGTAAATCACATAACAACCCTTATAAAAAACATAAAAACAAATGGCAGTACAAAATAAAAAAACTGAAGAAAAAAAAACGCAGCACAACCACAAACACAACACAACCATAAGAAACACTTTTTTCAGCCATTCATACACCCTTCTGTTTGAGGAAGATAGAACGCCGAAATTGAGAAAGTAAAAAAAAAAAAATTATTTTCTTATAATGAGAATAATTAGGGGTGGACACGGGGTTGGTTCGAGCGAGTTTTAGCCTTTTTGGCCACCCGACCTGAGACCAGCGGGTTTGAAAAAACCCAACTCGCTACCCGAATTAAAACCACCAAATCTGCCGGGTTTTGGGTATGGCGGGGCGGATTGGTCGGGTTGGTCAAGATGGGTTGGGTTGAACACATCTCCTTCATTTATCTGATTCTCTCCATCTCTCACACTTCCATCTCCTTCAAAGTTTCAAACCCACAAATCACTGCCTTCCATCTCCCTCAAACCCACAAATCACTACCTTGGCAGAAAGACAAACCCACAAACTGCCACAAACCAATTGCAGTGAATCATTGTAATACCCCGGTAAAAACAAACATTTTTATTTATCAAAATATTTTCCATAAGGGTAATCAACAAATGTTTTCAATAAAGTTGTTTTAACAAGGCCCAAAACCCTTAGCTTTAACCTAACCACACTTTGATCCCTTAGAAAATAGAAGCAAAACACTAACCCTCTGAGGCGGATGTACGCTAGATTAGGCGGACGTACGCTTCTGTTTTTAGTGCGGACGTACGGTGAGGGACCATCAGATGTACACTCTGCAAACCGTACAGCGGACATACGTGGGACCATCGGATGTATGCTACTTTTTGGAATACCCTTTGCGAGTTGCAGTTGAGGAAGACAGAAAGTTTGAAGTTTGAGGAAGAAGACATTGGAATATTGAGAGACTTGAGGGTTTTTGTGGCAACTTAAATGAATTACTTATTCCCACTGTAAATGAATAGCTATTCCTCTCATTTTTTAGAGGAATAGCTATTCCTATGTGTAAAAGATTAGTGATTCCCATGGGAATCACTATTCTTAGGAATAAACCATTACCAAACAAAAGAATATGGAATAGCTATTTCATTCCAGGGGTCTATTTCGCAAACCAAACGGAACCTAAATATATTTAGGCACACTGCCCCTTATGTAACACCCCGGTCCCATATTGGGAAGATGAGAAGAAGCTTACATAGATTGGGTAGTTTAAAAAGATAGTCATGAGTATTAAGTCCTACATTGCCTAGTTAATAGGTGAAACTGGGCTTTGTAATGAATTCTAGAGAAGCTCCAAATTAACTAGTCATTTTGGGGTGGTAGCGCAGATGTGGCTAGCGCTTTTTCCTAAGTTGTTACAAGTGATATCAGAGCCACCTAGTAATGCCAGGTCATGTGGTACTAGAGTACTGCATGACGTGGCCCTGACGAGGATGTTAAGAATTTAAGAGGATGAGTTTGTAACACCCCGATCCCATATTGGGAAGATGAAAAGAAGCCCATATGGAATGGGTGGTTTATAGATATTCAAGAGTGCTAAGTCCTACATTGCCTAGTTACTAGGTGAAACTGAGCTTTATAATAAATTATAGGGAAGCTTCAAATTGACTGGTCCTTTTGGGGTGATAACGCAAATGTGGCTAGCGCTTTTCCCTAGGTCGTTACAAGTGGTATCAGAACCACCTAGTAACGCCAGGTTATGTGGTACTGGAGCACTGCATGACGTGACCCTGACGAGGACGTCAGGAATTTAAGAGGGGGAGTTTGTAACACCCAAGTCCCATATTGGGAAGATGAGAAGAAGCCCGTGGTTTACAAAGATGGTCATAGGTGCTAAGTCCCACATTGCCTAGTTACTAGGTGAAACTGGGCTTTATAATGAATTCAAGGGAAGCTCTAAATTGACTAGTTATTTTAAGGTGATAGCGTAAATGTGACTAACGCTTTTTCCTAAGTCGTTACATTTTTTTCATTTATTGATATAATGAAGGGTTGTTATGGTAAATAGTAGTATGAAGGAAGGGCATTTTGTTGAGCGTCTAGGACCTCAACTGTTTTTAAAGGGGGAATTCTAAGAATCTCTTTTTGATTTAATGAAAAATTATATATAAAAAAATATATAATTTTTTTGTTATTTTCCATGGACGCAGTAAACGCCGTAAAATGTTTTAGGCGGAAAGCATTTTTAAGAAAAATGACTTTCCTGAAAATATTTTTCGACGAAAACCATTATACGTCAAAGTAAACGGAGCCTAAGAATAGTCATTTCAATCAAACATGGTATGGCAAAACAGACTATTACCTTATCCTATTTAAAAAGTCCTTTTAAAACAAATAACCTAACATGCCACAAATGCTGCGTAAGTATAAGACTTAGCAAGTAATCTTACATTTAAATATGGAATGAGCTCTTGTTTATATATAGAAGTAAATGTGTAATTTTACAAGTAAATTAGATGTTGCCTTTGTTATTACACTCTAAAGCTAGCGGGTTAAAAAACTCGCTCTCTCTCTGAAAGAGCTCTCCTAAGAAAAGTTTTCTTTTGAACTTTTTCTTGCCTGCTACTGTTCCTTCTTCCTGTTGCCAGCTCCTTCTCCCTGTATGTCCTCTTCTTTCATCCTTTCTGTTGGCTTCTCAGTGGCCATCTTCTATCTCTACTTTTTTTCTTTTTCTTTTCTTTTTTTTTTTTTTTTTTTTTTTTTTTTTTTTTTTTTTTTTTTTTTCTATTTGCTTTCTTTTCTCCTTTTAGTTTCTCTTTTGTTTTTAGTCTCCTTTTTGTTTGTCTCCTTCTCTTGTTCCTCTCTTTGTTTCTTCTCTCCCCCCTCTTCTTTCACATGGATATGGAAAGCCTTATTGCTCGTACCAAGGCTCTCTCATGGGATGATCCCTCTTCTCAGATTGCTTCTCTCTCAACTGAAATAGTGTCTGATGCATGCCTTCCTTTGGTTGGACATGTCATCTCTCTTAAAACTCAAAATAACCAATCTGTGTATGCATCCCTCTCAAAAGCTTGGGAATTTGTTGTTCCCTTCTCCTTTGATGTTTTAGGACCAAACAAATTTCTATTCAAACTAGCAAAACCTGAACACCTAGCTAGAATCCTTAAACAAGTCACTTGGAATGTCAATAGTTTTTTAATCATTCTCCAGCAATCGCATCCATAGGCCACCCTCAATGAACTCATTTTCCACACTGCACCCTTCTGGATACAAGTTCATGGTCTTCCCCTGCTCCAAATGACTACTCATATTGCCATCTCTATTAGTAAAGGACTTGGGAATCTTGTTAAGGTTGATGACATCTGTGGTGATAACAAGATTTTCAGAAGCTTTCTTAGGCTTCTTGTGGATATTGAAGTCTGCAAACCTTTGATGACTGGTTTCTCTTTCGAAGAGAAGGAGGTGAGCCTCTTTGGATCTTTCTGAAATATGAGAGATTGGATATATATTGCAGTGGTTGTGGTAGAATTGGTCATAAAAAAATACACTGCATTTCTCCACCAGAAGAAAAGTTTCCAGGGCAGTATGTTGTGTCTCTCCAGGTTAACATTTTTTCTAACTTACTCCCCTTACCTCCCTTCACAAGAACTAGCTCTACCGTCAACACCTCTCAAACTCAACCTTTTTCCTCTCAGATTAGGTCTCTTGGATCTTCTCAGTCTAGTGACACTAGTCTATTTCCTGTTCCCAATGCTTCATCATTACCTGCACCTGTTACTCCACAACTTCATAAAATATCAAAGCCATTGGTCAAATCACTTCACACCTCCCCCACTATAACAGACTTCAGCTTTATTACTTCCACTGCCAAGTTGATTTCTTCAGCCACTATATCAGCTCCTACTCAACCCCCTCTAATTCCCTGTTCCCAACCTCAACTGCTAGTCACACCTCATTAGAAATGAACCAGGCCTTGTCTGAACCTCCCACTCAAAATCAACCCTCTCTAGCCATTGTCTTACCTTTTGAAAAACCCTCTTTCTTTCACCCCTCTACCTCAGCATGCACCTTCTCTCAAACTGCTATAACTAACCCTTCAAAATCCCATGCCAAAAAATAGTCAAACAGCTTCAAAAAAGTCAACTCCACCAGAAACACTCTCTTCCCACCTAGACTACACAGGGCAGTGAAATCAACTCCTCCTGGCTATGAACCTTCTCGAATTAAGAAGAAAAGAGCCAGGTTGTCAGGGGACCTTCTCCCTTATAAAAAGATATCAGCCAGCTCTAATCTGAAAGTTTTTTATCCTGCTGAACCAAAATATCCTATTCTAATGGATGTAACTCCTATGCACAGCCTGCAACTGCCTGCTAGATCTTTCTTCAAAGCTTCAAAAAAGAAGAAACATGTTATCTCTTCTGAACCTAAGTCTGCTACTGTTTTGTCTGATAACATTGAAAATTTAGAGGACCTTGAGGAGTCCCCAAGCTGCAAATGAAGTTACTTTTTTGGAACTGCAGAGGGATTTCTCGCCCTGCTGCAATCTGTGGACTCAGGGCTTTGATCAGAACAAACAACCCTGATATTCTCTTCCTTTCTGAAACCAAAACTTCCCCATCTCTTGTCTCTTCTATTTTGAATCGTCTTGGTTACTACTTTATGACTCATGTTGCTCCTATTGGCTTTTGTGGTGGTCTTGTGCTTGCTTGGAGGTTAGGTGTGGAACTTGAGTGTTTCCTCACAAACAAAAATAACATTTCTGCCTGGTGCTTTTCTGACCCCCCCAACAGCCCATGGATTTTGTCTTGTATTTATGGTCCTCCTGAAACCATCAACAAGCCAGCCTTTTGGGATTCTATCACTGTTGTTGGTGAGAATTTTACTAGCCCTTGGTTGTGCATTGGTGACTTCAATTTTGTGATTGATCAATCTGAAAAACTGGGAGGCAGGCCTGTTGCTATCTCCTTTCATTGCCCCTTTAAACATTTCATTGATCATTTAGGTCTGGTTGACCTTGGTTTTGTTGGTAATCCCTTTACTTGGTGCAATAACAGACAAGGTTTTGAAACTATCAAAGAGAGGCTTGACAGAAGCTTGGTTTCTCTTGATTGGGTCCACCTCCATCCAGAATTCTCTCTCATTCATCTCCCTGCCTCCATTTCTGATCATAACCCAATTTCCCTAAACACCAATACCTCATCTTCTTACCTGCCTAGGCCTTTTAAATTTGAAGAATTATGGACTTTGGATCCTACTTGTGGTCTAGTTATTGAAGAAGCTGCTTGGAAGCATTTTGTTTCTGGTTCCCCAACAGCTTGTTTAGTGAAGAAATTGGCTCAAACTAAAGCTGCTCTTAAGAGATGGAATTCTCTGCACTTTGGTAACATCCAAGCTAAGATCAAATCTATTCTGCTCAAGATTGATCAAGTTCAGTTAGTTCCTTCTTGCTCTCAAGCTAGCTTGCAAGAATCTTTGCTAAAGAAAAAGCTTGATGACCTTTTGCTGAAAGAAGAATCTTTGTGGAGATCAAAATCCAGAGAAACCTGGTTGCAGTGTAGGGACCTCAACACTAAGTATTTCCACTCCTCCACTTTGATTAGAAGAAGGTCTAATGCTGTGAACTTTCTGAAGACTTCTGATAGAGCTTAGGTTTCTGATAGAACAGAAATAGGAGGAACTTTTGTTACTCACTTCTCCAATATGTTCTTATCTACAGCTCCTCCTATTGATGAAGATATGCTCAACCTTTTTGACCCTGTGATCTCTGCAGATGATAACCTTTATCTTTGTGCTATTCTTACTGATGAAGAGGTGGTTCAAGCCTTCTCCAGTTTAGGTTCAACAAAAGCCCCAAGCCTGAATGGGTTTACTGCCCTTTTCTTTAAGAAATACTGGTCTGTGGTTAAAACTGAGGTTCTTGGCTGCATCAGGAACTTCTTCATGAATCACATCTTGTTGCAAGAACAGAATCACTCTCACATTGCTTTAATCCCTAAACAATCTGGTTCCCATACTGTCCATCACTATAGACATATCAGTATGTGTAACATTATCTACAAAATCATCACTAAGATTATGGAAGATTGAAATCTTTGCTTCCCAAAATCATCTCTCCTATGCAATCAGCCTTTGTTCCCTTAAGAAACATTCAAGATAACACCATTTTGGCCCATGAGCTTCTGCATTCTTTCAAAAACAAAAGAGGAAAATGAGGGTTCATGTTTCTTAATTTGGACATGGAAAAAGCCTTTGACAAAATGGAGTGGGAATTCATTTTATTATTTATGCAGAGATTAGGCTTTCACTCCTCTTGAATAAGTTGGATCAGATTGTGCATTTCATCTTCCTCCTTTTCCATTCTCATCAATGGCAGCCCTTTTGGTTTGTTCTCTCCAAAAATGGGTCTTAGACAAGGTGATCCCCTCTCTCCTTTTCTGTTTATCATTGGTTTAGTCTCGTTTGTTGTTTAGAGAAGAAGCACTTGGAAACCTTAAAGGTCTATCTATTGCTAGAACTACCCTTGCCATCCATCACCTACTCTTTGTTGATGATCTACTGATCTTTGGTAAAGCAACTCACAAAGAAGTCACTTCTATCCAAACCTGTCTCACCAAATACTGTCACTGGTCTAGCCAATCCATTAACAATGGCAAATCCTCCATCAGATTCTCTAGTAACACTCATCCATCCACTGCAGCCCTCATTCTGGATATTTTGCCTTTTTTNTTTTAGTAGCATGGTCTTTTGCATAGACAATACAAAATCCTCATATAAGATGTGCAGATGTTGAAGAAAAAAAAAACAAAAAAAGATCCCCTCTTCCTTCTTCAACCTACGTCTGACCTAATTTTACAGATTTCCTAAACGCCTAAAAGTAAAAAACAAACGAACAATGACAAAAAAATGGAGTTGTGAATCTCAGTCCTCAAGAGAATTTTTGGTAAATCACATAACAAACCTTATAAAAAACATAAAAACAAATGGCAGTACAAAATAAAAAAACTGAAGAAAAAAAAACGCAGCACAACCACAAACACAACACAACCATAAGAAACACTTTTTTCAGCCATTCATACACCCTTCTGTTTGAGGAAGATAGAACGCCGAAATTGAGAAAGAAAAAAAAAAAATTATTTTCTTATAATGAGAATAATTAGGGGTGGACACGGGGTTGGTTCGAGCGAGTTTTAGCCTTTTTGGCCACCCGACCTGAGACCAGCGGGTTTGAAAAAACCCAACTCGCTACCCGAATTAAAACCACCAAATCTGCCGGGTTTTGGGTATGGCGGGGCGGATTGGTCGGGTTGGTCAAGATGGGTTGGGTTGAACACATCTCCTTCATTTATCTGATTCTCTCCATCTCTCACACTTCCATCTCCTTCAAAGTTTCAAACCCACAAATCACTGCCTTCCATCTCCCTCAAACCCACAAATCACTACCTTGGCAGAAAGACAAACCCACAAACTGCCACAAACCAATTGCAGTGAATCATTGTAATACCCCGGTAAAAACAAACATTTTTATTTATCAAAATATTTTCCATAAGGGTAATCAACAAATGTTTTCAATAAAGTTGTTTTAACAAGGCCCAAAACCCTTAGCTTTAACCTAACCACACTTTGATCCCTTAGAAAATAGAAGCAAAACACTAACCCTCTGAGGCGGATGTACGCTAGATTAGGCGAACGTACGCTTCTGTTTTTAGTGCGGACGTACGGTGAGGGACCATCAGATGTACACTCTGCAAACCGTACAGCGGACATACGTGGGACCACCGGATGTACGCTACTTCTTGGAATACCCTTTGGGTAATGCCTGGACGTGCGAGACATCCTTTAGACCATTGTGCAATAGCACCGGACGTACGCTAGGGTTGCCGGACGTCCGCTGCTTTGTCAGGGAGTTGGTGGCAAGCTTTCCCTATAAATATCCCTTCCCTCCTCTCATTTCTCACACACATTTCAGCCTCCTGGCATGCCCCTAGGCTGCCAACATCGTGTGAGAGTGTGTTCTTGAGGAAATTGAGAGTTTGAAGGAGTTTTGAGGAAAGAAGCCCATGTCCATGTTTAGCTTCAAGGTAAGCCTTGTTCCTTTACATTTTAATATTGTTTTACCTTCAAGTTATTCCTTGTTAAGATTTCCAAAGCATACCTTAAGATTTCTTCAAAAGAGTTTATGTTTTCAAAGGATTCCTTCAAAGTTTCATTGTATTGTGATCTCTTATGTTGCACGTGCTATTTTGTTAGTTTAGAAGAGGCTCAGAGGTCTAGAAATGTTGTAGGAACCATACACTGTTCGAATCTTAAAACAGTGTGCTTAGCACACTAAGCGGACATACGCCATTGGGGCCGGATGTACGGTCAATGGGCAGAACACTAGTTTTCAAGCTTCACACGTGTACGCTTTATCCTACTCATATTTTTAGGTTAAATAGGGCCTAGAATAACGGTGTCTTATATCCGTTATGACATGACTTAGCTTCGTCAGAGGAATCGCTAGAGTGCGCGAAGTAAGTAGACACTTACAATATTTTTACTTAAAACTTGGGATATGTGAGTTGACTGACCACGAGTATGATATGAGCATGCCTATTTTCTGTAAATACTTGGTAATTGTATTGTTAATTAACTGTTAAGATGCATCATATGACATGGTACGCCGATACGTGTGGTATAAACGGCCATGAGCATATTATATAGACTTCATGTTATGGTCAAAAGTATTTGCAGCCAGCTAGACAGGGTGTTTAAAAAATTTTGGTGGGGCTTTCCTGCTTCTAAGACCAGAAACCTTTCTCTTAAGTCTTAGAATTCTATTTGCTCTCTAAAAGCTCTTGGTGGCTTAGGCATAAGGAAGATGAAAGATGTCAATCTTGCTCTTATTTCTAAGCTTGGTTGGAAGCTTCTCACGGGTTCAGATTCTCTTTGGGCATCACAGCTCACAGGTAAGTATCTCCAAACTAGATCTTTTCTCTCCCTCTCTTCCCATTCTGCCACTTCTTGGCTTTGGAAAGGAATTCAGAAGTCTAAGCCTATTTTATCTTTAGGAGCTTGTCATAGAATTCACAAGTCTTCCTCTCTTTCTGTCTGGAATTCCTCTTAGATTCCTTCTATGGCATTTTTTTTCTCCTGTCCCTCTCCCCATGAGAAGATCTTCTTTCCCTGATTTGATTGTGTCAGACTTACTAAACTCCAGAGGCTATTGGAATCATCCCCTCTTGATTTCTCTGTTCACTTCTTCTAGTGTCAAAGAAATTCTTAAGATTCCTATCAGTCACAATCATATCTCTCCTTTCCTTTGGACCCCAGCCACAAATGGCCAGTTTGCTGCCATCTCTGCTTATAGGTTAATTAACAGCCCCCATAATCTCTTCCATCTCTTCCCCTCTGGAATCTAGCTCTTGGAAATCTCTTTGGAAGCTAAAACTGAATGCTAGGCTTTTATTGTTTCTATGGAAAATAGCCTGGAATGTCCTCCATACCAAACCAGATTGAAAGCATTATTTCATATTCCTTACCCTGATTCCCTTTGCCTTATGTGCAACTCTGAGGAAGACTCTCTTTCTCATTTGTTTTTTAGTTGCATTTTTGCTAGAGTGGCTTGGAGATCTTCCTTTTGGCCTCTTGATTCATTAGCTTGGTCTTCTATCTCTTTATCAAACTGGATCAAAGGCATCTTAACCCCCCATTCCTCCCTTGGCATTCCTATAGCAGACTGTCATTTGTTCCAAATTTATGTTGTTGTTTTGTGTGATCTGCTGTGGTTTGCAAGGAACAAAGCTGCTCATGAAGGCACCATTCCAGACATCTTCTCTCTTGCAAGCTCAATCAGGAAAACCTCTCTTGATCATGCTGCAGCATGGAACTCTCCTTCAACTCTTGTCAAAGAATTTTGGTCCCCTCCTCCTGTAGGGACTTTCAAAGTGAACTTTGACACTGCAATCCGAGAGACCTTTTCTGTGCAAGCTTTAGTGTGCAGAGATTCTACAGGGAAGACTGTAAAGGCCATTTCCTAGGTTAATCCTGTTAGATTATCCTTATGAAGTATGGCCTTAATGACACATTTAGGTTATGATTATATTCATTATAATCTTTTCGGTTATGATATCAATAAATGATTATACAATCTTTTTGGTTACAATATCAGGATATTTATTCTAGCAAAAGAAGTTATGGAATTTGAAAAAGATATTATTTACTGATTTTGCTCCTTGATGGGAGGAACAAAATCAATAATTTTTGTTCCGCAAAGGTCCCTGACCTACCTATATAAAGGCCTGTGTATTCCATCATTTTACACACAATAATTGGTAGGCATAGGTCAGAAGAACCTTTCTCTAAAGTATTGTTTTTTCTAGTTTTCTGAGTTCTCTAATGCTGAGGAATTTTATTCAATTCGCTTGAGCAAATAATGGCTGGAGGTATTTATATCTTTATTTCCGCTGCTAATTCTTATTTTGATTAGTTTTTGTTTATAAAGAATAGCATAATTTAGATAATATGCTTACATGTGGTATCAGAGCCAGGTTTATATCTTTATTTCCGCTGCTAATTCTTATTTTGATTAGTTTTTGTTTATAAAGAATAGCATAATTTAGATAATATGCTTACAAATCCTCCTTGTGATCCAACTTTTGGTGAAGCTCTAGCAACTCGGCTAGCAGCTTCTCTGGTAGCTTCATTGCAGTTGAAGTTTTTCTCTCTTGAAGGGGATTCCAAAATTGTAATTGTTGCACTGATCTCTCCTTCCATTACCATAGATTGGCATATTGAATCTATTATAGCCAACTCTTTAGCCATGTTACCTGCTGCTTCTTTTTGGTAAGCAAAAAAAATTCACAGAAGTGCAAACTTCTGCGCCCACCATGTGGCGTATTGGGCCTCGGCACGAGTTTTCTCGGGTTGTATTCCCACTTACTTTCCCCTCCTCCTTTCTCTCCCATTTGTAGTGGAAAAGATTCACCCCCCTCTCTCCTTTTGAACTGTTGTAAGGCCTTTGGCTCTCTTGTTGGTTAATGTATGTCTTGTTACAAAAAAAAAAAAAAAAAAAAGCTAGCTGGTTAGATACTTTTCACATGATTAGGAAGAATGTGTACGAAAACTCAAGTATGATAAAACACAAAAGATTGTTTTTCTTGTATACAAGTAGATTTTGAGGGAGGTCAAAATAATATATCATTCTTATTAAAAAGATTAAAAAAAAAATGATAGAAGGGAAAAGAATTTGGACTTTGCCTCCCAAGTGGCCCCTTTCCAATATACAAGACCTAATGATTTTGTTGTCTTGGAATAAACATAATTGTATGGAACAAATTGAAACTAGTGAGAATGTTTCCAAACACTAGATATATATATAGAGAGAGAGAGAGAGAAAGGCTATGTGGTATTCTCTTGGTGTCATTTTGATCCAAGGTGGATATTGTTTTCTAAAACCTAAGTGAGATAAATAAAGGTCTTTTTTTTTTAGAAAATAATACCTGCCTCGAATCAGGAGAGTACATTTTTTATTATATATATTTTAAATATAAAAAAAGTAAAGTTAAATTTATATGGTTGACAACATCTAGCCAAATCTATTATTTTCATTCTTCAATAGGAAGCAGATACCTAAGCTTGAAATACTAAAAAATAATATAATATTTCACACTAATTTCACTTTTCTTGACAAATATCTTTTGACAAAACCATCGGAACCATCATCTTAATTGATTTTTGAGACTTTGATATCGAGGGCTCGGTGGTGGGTGGTGAGCTTTAGGTTAGAATGAATAGAAAAGTCCATGAGATTAATTTGGATTAAAGATACCGTATTTTCGTCTCCATTAGTGGCGAACTAAGAAAAACCATTACAAGCAAATGAGTGGTGCATTTTTTCACTGCAAATGGGGTAAAAATGGATAAAGCAAAATGAAACAAGGTGAGAATGTAGGGTATTTTGAGTTTAAGATTAAAAAATAACGATTTTAAAATGTGCAATTTGAAAACGTAATTTTTACCAACACAGTTAAATGTTTAGTAAAATTGCAGTTTGACTTTTAAAATTGTACGTTTTCAAAAAAAGAACACCCTTACATGCGATTTGGTTTAAGAACGCACTTTTTGTTTATAAAATCGTAATGTCAAACGCACTTATAATCATAATAAGATCTAACTGCAGTCAAATAAGTAACGTAATAAGCGTAGAAATTGACATAAAAACGCTGAAATAGAAAAGATAAGAATCTAAAATGAGGTTAGCGATCGTTCAACGGGTGTTGTTAAAGATAGAGCCATAACCAATTAACCACCGCCAAGGAAGCCGGCGCCGCCATCTACAGTAAAATCATTGAGATTGTGAGAGGCCGCTGGAGGGTAGACATCCTTCTTTGAAACAGAGAAAAATGAGGGAAGGAGTTTGAAGAACTTAGAGGGTAAACTTGTCAATATCTTTGGACTGGTAAGTTGGTGGGACCCAGCTCATATCTTTGAATTGAATCCACCAAAACGTAGTCGTTAAATCTATCAACAGATTTTAAGGGCTTGAACAAGTAAATTTCATAGGACGAAAATATAATAATTGGCTTTTTAATGGATGGTTTTTTAATTATGAGTTTTTTGAATCTTCCCTACTGCCAAGGCATGAGAGTACAAAGAGAGATTTTGTAGCCACTCATTTCTGATAATCTTGTTTGAATTCTCCTTCATATATATATATGAAATTGGACTTTGAATTTATTAAAAGATTAATGTTATTTAGTAAATTGGGTATACGACTGTCATATAATTATAATAACATGAAAGTAAAAAAATAAAACGTTAATTTTTAATATCACATTATCCCAATTATATAGTAATCGTATAACAATGTATTAAATTTCATTTGTTAACTTAAAAAATCACATTTTATAATCAGTTTATACAGGCATTTATGTTTCTTTCTTTTTTTTGTTTATTATTTATTAAGAAAATAATAATATTTAATAGTATGTTATATAACTTTTGATAATGTAATAGTGAAAATAAGCTAAAAAAAAGAAGTAATGCAATTGGTTCAACACTAGTAAAGAGAAAGAAAAGAAATCAATGACCGATATTCATAACCACGTCATATCAATTATATAAGAGTTGTATATTAGTTTACTAAATAATATTACTCTTAGTCCTGAGGTCTGTTTGGCTTGAGGATTAGACGTCTAGATGAAATGGCTNTCTTTTTTTTGTTTATTATTTATTAAGAAAATAATAATATTTAATAGTATGTTATATAACTTTTGATAATGTAATAGTGAAAATAAGCTAAAAAAAAGAAGTAATGCAATTGGTTCAACACTAGTAAAGAGAAAGAAAAGAAATCAATGACCGATATTCATAACCACGTCATATCAATTATATAAGAGTTGTATATTAGTTTACTAAATAATATTACTCTTAGGTCTAAGGTCTGTTTGGCTTGAGGATTAGACGTCTAGATGAAATGGCTATTCTTATAGAATAGTCATCAGCATTCTTCTATTCATAGTAAATAGTAAGAGCTATTTTTTTTTCTTAACGGAATACCCAATTTGCGAACCAAACGTGCGCTAAAGTAAAATAAAATTAAGAACTTGGCATGAGAGAGGGCTAATTTTATAATATTCAAAATTTGGATGCTCTAAAAAGTTATATATCTTTTTTCTTAAAAAAAATCTCAAAATAAAAACAAGAGAGAGAGAGAGAGAGGGGGAGAGAATAGAAATTGTAGAATAGTAGTATCTGGAATGTATAAAAAAAAAAAATTCTTTCTCAAAAAAAATAAAAAAAATAAAAAAAAAATTCCTGGAAATAGTAAAAGCAGTTATGAGAAGCGGTCCGAGTTTCTGGTATCCGGTACCGCCACACCCTCACTCGCAGCTCTGTCGAAACCTCAACACTCGCGTTTTTGAACGGGCCACGTGGCGAAGCTACTATTTTGTCAAAGATCACAAGCCAAGCGAAAAAATGAATAAAATAGCGGCAATTATCATTGGATTTGGCGAACGTGGCAAGTAGAAGAGCGAGTTCAAGTGAATCCGCGAGTGGAGGAGCATTTCTCAGTCTCAAAAACGCGGGTGAAAAAGCGAGGAAGAGATGACTAGGGGGGCTTTTGTCTGGTTGGATGGTTGGTTTTTATTCTCGTTTTTGTGGAGAGGAGAAGAGAACGCCCCCTCTCTCTCTAACCTCTCTCTGTCTCTCTCTCTCTCTCTTCCTCTCTCTCTCTCTCTTTCTCTCTCTCTTTCTCTCTAACGGAATTCTTGGTTGGTTCGGTTTTGTGATTGGTTTTGGTTGATCGGAGCGTTGGAGTGGTGGTGGTGGTGGTGGGGGTGATTGGGTTGGGTTGGGTTGGATTGGATTGGGGGTAATGGGAGTTGCGGTGGGGAGTGGTGGACTGAGACCGCGGTGGTGATGGAGCGATGGAGTTCGACGCCGGAATTCCGATGTCCCGAGCGGCGGCGGCGGTGGCCGTGACCGAGGGAGCCTCGCTGTCACCGTCTTCCTTGAACGAAGGTCTCCTTGCATGTGCATGCGTTACAACTCCTGCTTTCTTTTTGTTTTTTGTTGCTGTTGTTTCCTGTAATGTAAGTCGGTGGTGCTGGTTGTGTTTCTGATTCACTTGCGCATGGAAATGCTCTACATTGGTTGTTGGGGGTGATGTTTGTCTCGTGATGGTGAATTGTCGTTTTTGCCCTTTTCCCCTGCTTGCATTCGGGTTCGGGTTGGATCAATGTTGACACTTCTTCTTCTTCTTCTTCTTCTTCTTCTTCTTCTGCTTCTTCTTTTCTTTCTTAATTTTGGGTTTCATATATGAAAGAAAATTTAAAAAAAAAAACTTTTTTTTTTTTGTTTTTTGTCCGTGTTCCTTTTGTTTACTTTTGATATTGTCTTCATGTTTTTTCGATCCTTCTTTTCCTCAAATGCAATTGAATTGCTTTTATTGGTTATATGTTTGCTTTTCTGCCAATTTTGTGCTTCATGGTATACTTAAATACTAGAGTAGTATAGCGGAATCATGATTACAGAGACGAACTTCAATGAATTTTGACATTTGTGTTGTTATTTGTTATGCAATTCTCTTCTTTTTTGTGTATCTTCTTGTGATGTTTCAATTTTGGACAAGGTTTATTGGGATTCATCTAAATGGTTCTAGTTGTCTGTCGTTCTATTTTTTTTAGGATAAGTTTGAGATTTACTAATATGGACTTTTGAGTTTATTTTTTGCCCTTCTTTTTGGTTGATATGAGTGAAACTTAAGAGTTCTTTATTTTAGTAATCATGCACAGTTTGTGGATATTATATATTTTATTTTATTGTTCACTCGGTTGGGATGGCAATTGATGAAAGGAAAAGATGTAAGAGGTTTTTATTTTTATTTTTATTTTTTATCACTTGTTGATCTATAAAGTTCATTGTTTGTTTTAGAGTGGCAATGATAAGAAGCGTTTCTTCAATCATATATATTACTAAAGATTTGATTGTCTTCCTCTTACTCATCATTGAGGGAAAGTCATGATGACCCTATAGGCATCTACAAATGTGACTGCTAGGAAAAATGAAAAGTTCATAATAATAAAGCTAAATGGTTGTGGATGTGCCTTAGTCTAGTTGTAATTGTTGAGGATCCGGATCTTCTCCACTTGCCAATTGTTGAAGCCCAGTGTTCTAAATAGTGAATATGTTAAGATTTTCTTTACAATCGAATGAAGCATATATTTTATCTGGCATTGTGTATATTATCCTTTTCCCATTATCTCTCTAGAGCAATTAAATGAAATTTCTTCTCTTCTTCCCTATATAGCCAAGTGGTACTTCTTCCCTTTTGCATGGGGAACATAGAGATTTGACCCATAAATGCAAATGGGATGGGAAAGATACGTAAAGAAATTTTATCTTTATTTATTTATTTTTGGGAGTTAGGAATTCCAATAGGAAAGGTAGAAAAGAAGGCTTTTACTTGCCTACTATCATATCATATGTGACTCAAACCTCCTAGCTCTTCCCTCTGGTGTTTGCTTTTTATTTTTGGGGGTGGGGTTATGTTAAAATTGCTTACTTCATAGTAAAATTGAACTGATAATTTATCTTTAAGGTGTCTAAATGTGCCAAACAAAGGTTTGGAGATTGCAGGAATATTGATTTTGGATGAATGAACGCTGTGAAACTATTTTCCTTTCTTTTTGTCTGCAAGTTCTCACGAGATATGTTATAAACTTATACGTCACTGTTATTTCAGATGCAATGTGGCAAATGAACTTGATGTCAGGTGAACCAATGGAACCTGGGCTGTATCCTGAGCGTCCTGGGGAGGCAGATTGTTCCTATTACATAAGAACAGGCCTCTGTAGATTTGGGGCGACTTGTAGATTTAATCATCCTCCTAACAGGAAGCTGGTATGAGCTGCAGCATAGTTGGAAAAATTCTTGTGAACTTGACAGTATATAAGTGAAATAACTTTCATATAATTTTTTTTTAGATTCTTAGGCTATCCATTTTGACGCCTTTTTGTTATCATCATAGAATCTTGTAAGGTAGTTAAAGTGCAATGAGCTGTAGAGACAGGAATCATTGCACTCTACGGTTGTTGCTATCAAATTAGTTTTTTCTTTTATTCTTGTTTATCTCTTGTCATCTTGTTTCTTATTACCTGCCTCTAAAATTGACTGAAAGTAAAAAATAGCTTTATTAATAGGGTTTTTTTTTTTTTTTTCTTGGCTCTAGATTATGATCAGGATAGTTATATTGCAAGTAGATTGTCTGGTTAAACTTTTAGGCACACAAAAATCGAGAGGGGTAGGAAATGAGAGGAACATCATTGCTTGCTCTGCTAGTATACTTCCTGCATATACTCAAAACCAGTGTGTTTAGATGCTGACTTTGAGTGTGTAGCACGTTTCTTTATATGTGGAAGATTACAAAAACACACAGTTGCATGCTCCTCTGGCTTAATACATTCCTTTTATATACTTTCGGTGTACTTAGGAGCGCTTTATGCTTTAAATAAGATTGGATTATTACTTGTATATAAAAAAAAAAGTGTACTTCATGTAAGGTTTTGCCTCAGCTAGTAAACTTCATATACATTTTTGCTCAGTTATACTAGTGTTGTTTGTTGTTGAATCCATTCCATGAGAAGATTGATTCTCATGTTATAATATATTTCGTTGACCTGGTTTTTGTTTTTTGAACTTAACTAACTACATTATATTTTATTCTAGGCTATTGCCACTGCAAGGATGAAGGGGGAGTTTCCTGAAAGAATAGGGCAACCAGAATGTCAGGCATGTATTCCCATAAGATTGACATAAGTGCTTGTTTCATGTATTCCCATGAAATGATCTACTTCATTGTAAAATTAGTTCTAAAATTTGGCCTAGCTGTATACATAAGCAATAATCTTGGCAAGACCTTGAAAATTGGTACTTTGGATAATGTGAGAAAGAGACATGTCATGGTGATGGATTGATGCTGCAGGTGTAAGAAGAGCGAGGAGACCATAGATCATCTTCTGCTCCATTGCAAAGTGGCTAGATTTACTATCTTTTTGGATTAGAGTGGGTCATGCCCCAAATGGTGGTGGAGTTGTTGCCTAGCTGGAGAGGTCAGTTTAGAAGTAGTTGTAGTTTAGAAGCCTGAAGGTTGGCTACTCTATGCTTAATGTGATTTATTTAGAGAGAGCGTAATGCTCGGACCTTCTAAAATTGTGAGAGATCGGTGTTGGAGTTAAAAACTATTATGCCCAATCTCTTTATATTTGGGTGGTGGCTCACAACCTCGTCTTTCTAGTTTTTTAGAATTTATGGATTTGTGTTCTTCTAGTTCTCCCTAATTGGGGCTCTCTTTTGTATACTTCTTTGTATGCTTGGGTTGTGCTTCTTTGCGCTTTCTAATAAGATTGAATTATTAATAATAATAAAAACTAGAAAATTGGTATAGGCCCTCTCAAAGAGAGAGAGAGAGAGAGAGAGGGGGGGTGGTTAGGAATGAGAATTACCTCGTTTAGTCCTCAATACTTTTCCAATCTGGGGCTTAGATATTCGTCATACCCAGCTTGTTACATAAATCTTAGAAGTTTTTCCTAAGCCCTTAGAGGGGGGGGGTAATCCCAAATTGGCTTCATAATTTTATTATGTTTTCCATTAAAAGTTGATATTAACTTCATTTTTTTTGGCTCATTAAATGCTAGGTTGTTTGACTACATTTAAAGCTTGATTATCATAAGTCATTCTGAATATGACCTATCTTTTGCAAGAGAGACTTAATTAACACTTCACATGCAGTATGTGTTGCGATGTTTTCTTCTTACCTCTCCACTTGATTAAATTGATTCTAATTGTTAATATTAATTAAATTCACCATTTCCTATTATCTTAAACTTTTGAGATAACTGATGATTCAACACTAACAAAAGGTACAAATTGATGTGAAGTTGACATTCTATTGAAATGGCGTCTTAATCTAATTTGTTTCAAAGAAGTGCTAGTCATAATGTTAAGGAAATCCTACATTGGTTGGGTGAATGCTTTGTGATGGGATAAGTTCTTGTTAGGTCACTCTACCTACTTGTAATGACCTAGAGAAAAGCACTAGCTACATTTGCGTTATTACTCCAAAAAATACTAGTCAATTTAGAGCTTCTCTATAATCACTTATAAAGCTTATTTTCACTTAGTAAGTGAGCGATGTAGAACCTAGTACCGATGAATGTCTTTCAGCCATCACTCTATGTGGACTACTCATCTTCCTAATATGAGACCAGGGAATTACACTACTAGAAAACAAGTTTTTTGGTTGGATGCTCTAACATGGCATTAGAACCCTATTTGTTTATTCTTTGGGACCACATGCCAAGACTATTTGTCTTTGTTTCAGTTTTTGTGAGAAAGGCGTCAGGGAAATCCACCTCAGTTGGGCATGTGCTTGATTATGGGTATCTGTTTTTGTTAGGACACCCCACCTACTAGCAAATGCTGTTAGGTTAGATGCTTTAAATTAAGAAGCTAGAAGGTCTAAACAGATGGAGCATACACAAATAGACACGCAAAGGAAAAGTCTCCCTCTCCTAGGTTGGCTTTGTATTTTCCAGTTGGATGTAATGATTTTGGTTACTCTTTCAGATGTTAATGATGTACTTGTTATCACTCTGGCTGTGTCTTTGCATCTTAATCTTTGTATCGCTGAATAGGAACTTTTTCACAGAGTACAAGAACTGTCCTGGTTGTTGAGTTGATTGGCTAATGTTATTTACAGTTTTTTTTATTATAAGTAAATCAATCTCATTGAAAGTGTAGAGGAGTGTAACCCAAGTACACTAGAAGTATCTAAGAGAGATCCCTCAATTAGGGAGAAAAAGAATAACACAAGTCCAAAAATTTAGTAAAACTAGAAAGTGAGGACTTTTGTACGCCACCAACCAAGCATAAAGGGATTCAAACATAAGTCTTTAGTTCTGCCACCGAAATCTCGTAATTTACAAAGCTCCGCGTGTTCCACCCTTTCCTGATGCACCACATTAAGCATGGATGGGCCATCCTCCAAGCTTCTATAATGTTACGGTTTCTCAATTGACCTCTCTAGCTAGCCATCAACTTCACCACCCTTCTAGGCATGACCCACTCTAAAACAAAAAGACAGAAGATTGAACCCATAATTCTCTCACTACTTCACAGTTTAGAAGAAGATGATATATGGTATCTCCACTCCTCTTGCAGATACATCACCAATCCGCCACTATGACGTTCTTCCTCCTCAGGTTATCGAAAGTTAAGATCTTTTCTAGTACCATGCAAAGACTTGCACTCTCGAAGGAGCTGTATAACTCTAAATGCTCCTAACCCCAACGCTCAAGTGGTGAAGTCCTTAGACTTTGGTGGCAAAATCATCAAGTCTTAATATTTCAATCTCTTGGGTGGAAACAACTCCTTGGAGCCACATGGTGAAAACCACATTTAACCGATCCATGTGGTGGGGTTGCATTACACATGTATGGGGTTTATCCTTCCTTCAAGGGTGGGTACATGAAGTGGCCCTGCGCAGGTTCTCTGTCATTAAAAAAAAGAAAAGCCTAAATGCTCCTCCAAGGAAACGAGGAGCCAGCGGGAGTGCAAAGCACATGATAAAAAGATCTTACTTCAGATGCTTGCCTTTTGGAGGGGATCCAACAAATTTTATCCCCGCCACCTTGTCTCAATGTGAGAGAGTACAAAAGATCAAAGAATGAAGTGACCAACTCCACCTCCCAATCATGCACTGGTCTAGTAAATAATATATTCCACCGAAGATTGTTGTTGGAAAACTACATATGATTTGCTGACCAAGCTCCTTACTAGGAGTAATACTTAACAATTCTAGAAAAGTTGCCTTTAAGGGATGGTCCCCACGCTACAAATCATGTCAAAACTTGATCTTAGACCCGCCCTCCACCTCAAATCTGACAAATCTAGAAAAAACTCCCCATCCCTTTCTAATGTATTTCCACACCCCACTACCTCATTGGAAAACCATCCCCCCCCACCCCCCTCTCTCCCTTGGGCTATTATATTTGTCTTCCACTACCGATCACCATAAAGCCTCCCTCTTTGTAACATAACACCCAAACCACAAGAGCACGTCAGAGAACGAGTCTTCAACCAATTGACGAAATTGAACTTGAACTCGTCACCAACTCGACCCACAAGAAATCCCTTGAAAAGGGGATGGGGAAAAGGGACAGATAATAAGTAGGAATTGGAGAGAGTGCTTTTAATTAGTGTCAGCCTACCATCCTTAGACAAATAAAACCTCTTTCAACCAACCAAATGATGTTCTATTTTCTTAACAATACAATCCCATATCGATTCAGTTATGAGCTCCCAAAGGAAGACCCAAATATGTCATTGGGAAAGAGGCCACCCTAAACCAAGGATATGAGCCATACCTCCTACACCATTCACATTGCTAATTGGGACCAACTCCGATTTAGATAAGTTAATCTTCAACCCCGAAACCGCTTTAAAACATAAGAAGAGACAATGCAAATGGCAAAAATGTTCATGATTTGCCTCACAAAAGATCAAGGTATCATCTGCAAATAAAAGATGAGACACTAGAAGCTCACCATTATTCCTTGACCCCACTGAAAAGCCTTATAAGAGCTCCCAATCTACTGTGGCAAACACCATCATACTCAAAGCCTCCATGACAACCATGAACAATTGAGGAGATAAAGGATCCTTGGCACTGGCCATGAGAACTAATAAAGAAACCAGAGGGAGATCCATTAACAAGAATGGATAAACACACTGTCGAAATATAGTGAGCTGTCCATGCTCTCCATTTTCCCTAAAGCCACATCTCCTCGTTAAATACAACTTGGACTCCCATTTAACATGATTGTATGACTTCGCTAGGTCCAATTTATTGAGCACGTCAGGTTCCCTGTTCTAATTCGTCAATCAAGACATTCATTAGCTACTAGAAGTGAATCTAAAATTTGTTCCCCCCTGATGAGTGTATTTTGAGGCCTGGAAATTTTTTTCTCCAACACCGTTTTCAGCCTGTTTGTTAGGACTTTAGAGATGATTTTATATACACCATCCACAGGTAATTGTGAATTTAATTTTATAAACACCATCCACAAGGCTAAGCACTCATTGATTGGAGTGCTTAGTCCACCAGTTTTAATTGTGACTACTAATCAACTGTGTATATTGAATTTCTTGGTCACTTTTGATTGAAAAATTTTACTCATCTTGGTTAATGTATGATAATACTCATCCAGATGGATAAGTTGTTTCTGATGAAGTCAAGGCTTATTATCTGTTTTCTTTTTCCTCCATTTGTATATAAATAGCTAAAAAGATATGATGAACTAGGGTTGCCTTCTGGCAGGATTAAAAAGAGATTTTGCCTGCTGGATGTTGGACACTAAGTGAGATTTATCTGGTAAGACTAAATGAAAATCTGCTCGCACGTTCATGCTAATGGGGAAAACTGTACATAGCAAAAGTATTCTCTTGCTATACCGCTTGTTCATTTACTTTAGCCCATTACTTCTTTTGAAATAGTACCTTGATTGTTATCTACTGAAGATCTTCATAAAGAAATTTAACTTACTTTACACCCATGTTTAAATATCAGGAGACTCTGGGCTTGTATATCAATCAATTTTGTATAGGAGACCAATTGCACTCCAAATCTGAGTTGGGTTAGATAGTTGATAATTTTATGCAATTTCTCTAGATTTTGTTTGCAGAACTTTCCCTATCCATGTGAGTCTTGTGGCTTTAAAATGTGTTAGATATTCAATTTCCTTGTGTTGTTTGGCCAACTGATATTCTGCTTTGATCTGTTCTATAGTACTACCTAAAGACAGGAACTTGCAAGTTTGGAGCCACATGCAAGTTTCATCATCCTAGAGACAAGGCTGGGGTTGCTGGAAGAGTTTCCTTAAATATTTTAGGCTATCCACATCGCCCGGTAAACTTAAAATCTTCCTTTAAGTATGACTTTGTACAATTAGTTATCAGCTTCTGCCTCATTCTTGTTTTTATCTGTATTGGGTCCACATCAGCTGCGTAACTGACTCATTACTGGAAAATTTATTTGGAAATTGTTCACATATTTTAGCCTTTTATTTCAAGCATGTTGTACCCTGCAAGTATCCATTAAACGTCTGAAATGAGAATTGCTTCTTTCTAGTTATATCTCTGCTTCTTAGAGTGGATGAACTTTATGTTCTTATTTCTTCTTTTCTGTTTTCCACATGCAGAATGAGACTGAATGTGCCTATTATATAAGAACTGGACAATGCAAGTTTGGAAACACTTGTAAATTCCACCATCCTCAACCAACTAATATGATGGTTTCGTTAAGTGGTTCTTCTGTTTATCCAACTGTTCAGTCTCCAACTACTCCTGGTCAGCAGTCATACCCTGGAGGAGTTACAAACTGGTCAAGAGGATCTTTTATTCCTAGTCCACGCTGGCAAGGACCTTCGAGTTATGCACCAATGCTTCTGCCTCAGGGAGTGGTGTCAGTTCCTGGGTGGAATGCATACAGCGTAAGCATTTCTGCACCCTTTCCTACAAAATGCTATGATTCACGTTTTGTATACTCGTTTAAATTTACAACTAAACTAGGTAAGCTGATTTGCGGTGGGAAGGGAAAAGAAAAAGAATTGAGGGGGGGGGNGGGGGGTGGGGGGGGGACAGAAAAATATTTTTCTTTAGTTTGTTGGTTATTAAATGGAAAATGTGGAGAGAAATGATTTATATGGTGGGCCTATTTCTCTCCAATTGGGAGGAAAGGAAATGGTGGCTGGAACTCAAGTCTTTATCTTGCCATCTGGGTTGGTGCTGCATCTGAATCCTAAAGTAAGTTGGTTGTGGTGGGGTGACATCAACTATGGTGGAGGAGGAGTTATTTGTTGCAAGGAGAGGTGCTGGCGATGGTGGAAGTTGTGACATGCTACTCATCAGATGGAAGTTATGGGAATGAAGGATACAATTGAGGGATTTTAATTTCCATGTCAATTATATTATTTTATTCAAGGGAAAGTCTACTTTTAAATTGAATTTTTGGCATTAAATTTTGGATCAATGTTACTCGTACACCTGGGTACTTGGTGTTAAATCACCACTTGTGCCAGCTTTTAAGCTAATGGAAAAGGATGAATTTAACCATTTAATTTGTATTCTAACGCTAAATGCCTAGGTTATAGGCTTTTTGCTTTGTTAGAAGAATTTGTTGGGATTTTGTTATATTGGTATTTTGGTCAGTTTGGTGCACATCGGTATTTGAGTCAGTTTGATATATTTTTCAACTTGTGTAATAGAAATTGAGATAGGCTACGTATTATTGAAATAGCCTTCTCTTTCTCTCCATAGTTTCTCAGCAAACTGATTTGGATGCATCAATGTGGTCCTTATCAAAAGGAAACTGAGCTTCAAAAGTTTTGTGAATCAGCCAAAGTATATGAGACCACACGTGTTGAATTCACAATCCAGTACCTTGATCCTATGGCTACCTGCTATACTATGTGCTACAAATCACAAAGTTAACTTAAAAGTGCTAGAAATTTTAGGCCACCCTAAAAGCTGAAAGTTTACTCCATCAGAAGTTTCTGTTGGATCTCTTAGGTGAACCACCAAGAAATCTTTTAAATCTTATGGATCCAGTAGAAGTTGATATACCAGGAGCTAAGCGGAAAAGGATCCTCTCCATTTCAAATCCGCTCCATTTCCTCCATTTAGTGCATTTAAATGCACTACCATCATTAAAACTTTTGGACAACACTACCCTTCAAAATGCACTATATGGAGGAAATGGAGGGGATTTGAAATGGAGATGATCCTTTTATGGAGATAAGCACATGTGATTTTTATTAAAGTTAGTATTCAATTTTATTTGAATTGTTCCGATCAGTAAAGATTAGTTATTTTCATTTAGTTAAACTTCTAGCTCTTATTTTATTTAGGGATTGATCCAAGTACATGTTGGTGGTCATCAGGTTAATTTGTGTTAATAGCTGCAGTAGGCTATGACAGCTAAATTACATTTCCACGACATCCAGATGATTAGTAACTTTTGGTAGCATTTTTATTTATTTTTACTTGTGAGTCATGAAACTTGTGAGCACTGACTATTTCCAACATGATTATGGGATGGTATCTTTCCAGGGTCAGCTTGGATCAGTCTCATCTTCAGAGACCCAGCAGCAAACAGTGGGAAACAGTCAGATTTATGGAACTTCACGCCAGGGTGAACCAGCTAATGCAGGATCTCAAGGGACATTTTCTCCATTTCGTTCAGGCTCTGTCCCTGTAGGGTTCTATGCATTGCAAAGGGAGAATGTATTTCCTGAGAGACCTGGCCAGCCAGAATGCCAGTTTTACATGAAGACTGGTGATTGTAAGTTTGGTGCTGTTTGTCGGTTCCATCATCCTAGAGAAAGACTAATTCCTGCTCCAGACTGTGTCTTGAGTCCCATAGGCCTTCCTTTACGTCCGGTGAGTTATCTTATCAGTGCACAATTCTATCTTCTATTTCATTATCAGTTTTTTAGATTATGCCAAGTGTCTTCAGTCGTTTATTGTCAACTTCAGAAGTTTCCTTGAAGATGCAACAAATATTAGACTTTCATGAGGCCTTGAAAGTGGCATGGAATTGGCTTCTTGGTTGTTTTAGCGTTTAAACCTTATTCGACCTGAATTGTTATGGCATCTTTACTTCCTTTTCTTTGAATTAATAAAATCATATTTGGAAAGCACAAACACAACATTTTGCAGATAATTCTGACCATTATGTAAGGCAATTACTAGTTGGGCTTTGCAAATTGAATATACTCTGATTGAGGCCTTTGTCCAGCCTTCACATGATTGTGTGATGGATGTGCTTTGTTGTGAAGTCCAGTAGCTTAACTTTGTTGCAGCTTGTCTCTTGCATCACACCCATTATGAGTGTTATACCTGAATGTATAACACTCAATGTTTTAAGCATTCATAAATTTTGAAACAGCCCTTCAATCCTCTCTACCATGCCTAGAGCCTTGTAATATTTTGTAAAAGTTGCAATTATGATAAATGTGAGAATAATATAAAGAAAAGTAAACTCATTGCAGCTATTCTAATGATGTTCTTAGTATTCCTGATTGTGTATTCACTGTATTATAATTAGAACCTTTTAAACACAACATCACCATAGTTAGGCACTTTGGCTTGTCTGATTCTTTATTAAATCATTCAAAACATTTTACTTATTTTATATCTGCATTCTTTCTGTTCTTGAACTCCTAAAATGGCTATTGGCAATGACGTGTAGTAAGGAACCTCCACTCGAGTATATGCACTTGAGCTGTTAATTTGTTTATAATTGTTAGATGCCATGATTGTGATAAGTATACAATGAGGATATACACTGGTCTATTATATTATTTTCCAGTATATAGGCAATAGTGAGAGGTGGAGTAGAGATATTTTATACGCCAATTTTCTTTCCCAATTCTTCTCTTTTCTCTCTCTAAAACCCTATTTCTAAGCCGTAATATTTTCATGATATTAGAGGAAGGTTGCTAGTCTTTTCCTCACTAAGAATTTTTTTTTTCCCTCTTTTTTCCTTCCTCTTCTTTCTTCACCTTTGCCATAAAACCTCTGCACTAGGTATCATTATGCAGAGATTGAGTCAATTTACAGTTGGTTCCTTGTCGTCATCATGGAGGTTGTGATGCTTTCATTGTCATTCTCGGTTTTGTGCATTTTCCACCAGTTCAAGACAGTTTTGTGTATTTACCACACTGTTCAGATCTGATCCAAGCTGATTTTATTTATTTATTTTTTTCATCCTTATTGGGTATTTGTGTACTGATTTGCTGCTGGGAATTAAGGTGTCCATCAGGATGATGCCTCTGCATCTTCTAGATTATCTTCTAATTCTGACTAGCCTTTAGATTCCAAACTTATCACTATATCGAGGGATGAGTATGCTCAACTTTTATCTCATAAATGGGCCACTTCCTCTCCCACAACTACTCTTAGTCAAGTACTGCATCTACATGTCTCCTCTCATCCACCTGCGACATATGGATCATGGATTCTGGAGTTTAATGAACATATAACTGGTTTATCTAGTACCTAGTCTGATTTAATGTCCTCAAAGTGTAAGTTTTACTAATCGTCCCCTAGCTAGTTGGAGGCTTTGGATCTGCCCAGCTTAGTGATTCCTTGACCTTGGATAGTTCTTGGATTTCCTTATAGTTTATTGTCAATTAGCGAGATTACGAAAACCCTTCAATGTTCAGTGAGTTGTCCTTTTTATGTATATTTCAGAATCTCAAGGCGAGGAAAAAGATTGGTTTGGGGCATGTAGTTGGTGTATTGTATTATCTTGACTTTGAGCTTTCACTCCTTTGAGCCTTCACATCTTCATTATCACTCTTTTAGAGATATTGCCATCTTGGCCATTCATCTCTATTTACTTTGAAGCGTCAAGTTATGAGTCTTGGTCATCTTGGTCATCTGCAGTCTTTATGTTGTGAAGCGTGTCAACTTAGCAGACACCATTGTGTGTCTTTTAAACCTCAAGTTGATAGCCGTGCTTCAAGTCCTTTTGAATTGGTTCATCTTGTTGTACTAGGGCCAATTACCCTTGAATTTAATAAATTTCAGTATTTTGTCATATTTTTGGACGATCATTTGTATGACATGGTTGTTTTTAATGAAAGCACGAACTGAGCTATTTTTCATGTGTTAAATGTTTCATAATAAAAGTAAAACCCAAATTTGGATGCAAAATTTGGATTCTATATTTTGATAGTGCCAGAGGATGACTTTGCTTCTTTTGCTACTATCTTAGTGATAAAGGCATTGTTATTCTAACCTCGTGCTCACACCCCATAACAACACAAAATTCATCATTTGTTGGATGTGGCTCAAGTTCTTTTATTTTACATGTATGTTCCTAACCGGTTTTAGGGTGACCTTGTCCTTATTGCTTGTCACACTATTAAATCGATTCCATCCTCAATTCTAAACAGTGTATTCCCTTACTTTATTTTGTTTCCTGTCTTTCCTTCATTTTCTATTATGCCCTAGGTTTTTGGGCATGTTTGTTACGTTCACAAGCTTGGTCCCAGTTTTGATAAGTTAATACTTGTGCAACCAAATGTATGTTTTTTGGCTATTCTTGGACTCAAAAAGGATATCACTACTACTATCTTGTCCTTCAATCCTACTTCACCAATACTGATGTTACCTATTTTTTAATCTACACCCTATTTATTGGATGCTCGATCTCCTGGTGAGTGTGATATTTTTGTTAGAATATTAATTAAATAATTGGATTCACAATTTTCTATCAATTTAAGCTTTTGGGACAATTGGTGATTTAATATGGTATCAGAGAAGAAGTTGAGTTCGAACCCTATTTCTGTAATTTACCTCTCATTTCAATTAAATATTTCATATGTTGAGCGTCACTTATTTAGAAGGGGTTTGAGCTCTCATATGAGGTGGAATATTATTTTTGGTTTAAAATAATTAAATTTACCATTTCCTATTAACTTAAGTTTTTAAGATAACTAGTAATTTACACTTGTGCCATTCTCATCATCCATTCTCGCTACGTATTCCGATTTCTTTTTCATCCTAATTGACCTTGCTCCGTCTACCCCACTGGATTCTTTTCCTTGTCTCCTACAGGTTTATTCTTGTCGCCTAAGGTCATATCTATGGCGCTTTCACTATCTCTCCATTTTCAGATGCAGGTTTACATAGTGTTTCAGACTCTTTGTCTATTACTCTCACAAAAGGCACACATTTTTGTGTCATTAAACGGCCTATTAGTTAGTTTGTTGTCTCTTGTAATTCCTTGTCTCCTTCTTTTCCTGTTTTACCTCCAAACTTTCAATTGTTTCTATTCCCAAGATAGTAAAGGATGCATGATTTGATATGGGTTGAAGGAAAGCCATTGCAAACTAAAATGGATGCCCTCCATCATAATGGGATGTGGGATCTCGTTCCACTGCCGTCTGGTAAATAGATCATTGGATGCAAATGTATATATACAATAAAATGTAGTTTGATGATTCTATTAAACGTTTGAAGTCATGATTGAAACCTATGGCATTGATTTTGAGGATACCTTTTCTCCAATTGCCAAGATCTTTGGGTACTAATTCCTATTGCTTCTAATTTTAACTAGCCATTATCTCAGCTGGATGTTAAAAACGCTTTTTCATATGGCAACTTGATGGAGGAAGTCTATACAGAGTGACCACCTGAGTTTGTTGCTTAGGGAAGAGTTTGGGAAGTTTTTATGATGTAGTACTACAGTTTGGCCTTTGTAATCTCCATACTAATGCAAGTTATATTCTGCTAGTAGTGTATGTCATTTTTGGAAATGACTCTGGAAAGATCGACACTTTGTGATTTTTGCAGATCAGTTTTATACTAAAGAAGGCTTAATTTGGGATGTTTTTATGATGTAGTATTAGAGTTTGGCCTTTGTAAATACTAGACAAACCATCAGTGTTGCACATGCATACTAATGCAAGTTATATTCTGCTAGTAGTGTATGTGGATGACATTCTTGGAAATGACTTGGGAGAGATTGACACATTGAAATAGTTTTTCAGAGCAGTTTTATACCAAAGATTTGGGCAAACTTATACTTTCCTTGGATTGAATTTGCTAACTCTAAGAAAGGTATTAGCTTATCTCAAAGGATGTATATACTTGATTTTTTAGAAGAGTTCTTGTTGGGAGCTCAACCTACTAATGCTCCTACAGATCCAAATCATGAACTATTGAATGATGAAAGGTAGCTATTTGGAGATGCAGGAAGGCATTGTTGTCTTGTTAAAATACTGAATTATCTCATTGTCACTCGACCATATATCTCATATGTAGTAAACATAGTGAGTCAATTATTGGGAGCTCCTAGGGTCTCACATTGGGATGTCGTGACTCCTATTCTTCACTATCTTAAACGAGTTCCTTGTCTTGGATTATTATATAGGCCAATTGGGCACCTTAGGGTGAAAGGTTTTTCAGATTCTGATTGGGCAGGCTCTCCCTTATATAGAATATCTATTACTGGATATTGTATCTTTTTTATGAGGTGATTTTGTTACATGAAAAAGTAAGAAACAAATAGTGGTAGACTGATCTAGTACAGAAGCTGAGTACAGGGCAATGACTCATATTACTAGCTAGTTTACATGGTTGCAACATTTTCTTTAGGAGACTCTTTTCCAGTTATTCTGTGATAATTAAGTTGCACTTCATATCGTCTCTAATCCTATTTTTCATAAAAGTACCAAGTGTATCAAGGTTGACTGTCACTTTATTTGAATAAAATACTGATTGGAGGTTTTACTACTCCGTTTGTGAAGTTTAAAGAGCAACTTGTAGACATGTTTACTAAGTCCATAGGTCGTTGTCAGTTGGGGTTTATGTGCTTCAGTTTAAGGGGAAGTGTTAGAGGCATAATTGTAATGAGTAAGTGAGTAACCTAATGAGGGTACACAAGTCTATTATTATTTCCAAGTACGTGTATGTGTGTGCTCTTTTCTTTAACTAAAACTTGTTATTTGCATCCTCTACTCCTAATTGTAGCTTGAGCTGGATTTTTCTTGTTCCCGTAGTCCTTCTTGGAAACTTCTTTTTGATTTGTTAGTGTATAATGTGAAAATTTGCGTTTATTTGTTGAGAGAGACTTCTAGTCCAAAGTCAAAAATGGTTTTGTGAACTTCCATCTCCCCTTTTTTTTGGTTGTTTCAGACATGTTTGTCTGTGCTGTAGTACAACTTTGATTATTTTAATGGTTATTGATGGTAGTCACTCTTTCATTTCTAACAGGGAGAGCCTTTATGCATCTTCTATTCTCGTTATGGAATCTGCAAATTTGGTCCAAGTTGCAAGTTTGACCACCCTATGGGAATTTTCACATACAATATGTCTGCATCATCTTCAGCTGATGCCCCTGTCCGACGTTTGCTGGGGTCATCATCAGGAACTGCTGCATTAAATTTGTCATCAGAAGCACTTGTTGAAGCAGGCTCGGCAAAGCCCAGGCGACTTTCACTGTCAGAGACTAGACAGATGCCTTCTGGGGACGATAATATTGACACAGAAGGCTGAAGACATGAGTTATTTACTTTTTACAATCTTTTGGAGGTTAAACAAGAGTTATCTGTAAATTCATTTCCCAGTGCTGGAGATGTACAGAGTTCATGTCAAGTTGATTCTGTTCTGCTGAAAATGGATTCAACTCTCCTGAATTTCATATCACTGCATTGTATAAAATCTGCAAATATTGTCACATATGGTAAAATCCAATGTGAACATTTCATCTGCCCGAAAGCTGATCTTTCTGATTTTAATGTTATTTTTTTCCCTGTACTTTATGTAAAACATTTTTTTTTTGCCAAGTTTTGATAGCCTCATTCTGGCTTTCCCGTGAATCTTCTTCATTGTGGTCACCCAGGCCAGGTTTGAAATGTCTGCATGTCCTGCTTTCTCACAATGCTTAAATTTCTGCTGCCTGTTTTGTATGGATATTTACTTCATTGTAATCATTATTGTCATCATTTCCCAATCTTCAGCTTCTTGTTACTACTTCTACTATTTCAGTGAATTCTGCAAGAGTCCTTTAATATCCACTTCAGTTCTTTTCATACACAATAATGATTCCTGTTGTAGTAAGTATTTTGTTTTCTTAAATTATCTTATTAGCTTTTTACTATGTAGGATCATCTTTATATGTTTTCTCCCCTTAATCACGTTGCTGGATAGGTTTCATCTTGCAGAAATCAATGAGGCCAACTTTTGGTTTGAACTTCAGAATTGGAGACAGAAGAATGAAGTGGAAGATGACACTCATGTCCTCACCTGATGACTTCTTCGAAGTTTACAAACTTCAAGCGTCCTCTTTCTCCTTGTCTCCCAATTTCAATCTGCAAGTTGCATCTGCAATCAAAACTGGATTTAAAGAGTTTGGTTCTGCAGTATTCGTGGCGCAAACCCAAGGTTTGAATTCTTGTCCTTGCCGGAGGCTCTTTGAATTAGCAGATTGGTCGTAGAAAATACGGATCAGTCTAATACTTACTCCCTGAAGAAATTGTAGCAGGTAGGAGTTAAACACCAGAATTTGTTTCTTAGATTTTTCTTTTCTGAAATTGTGGGGTATACTGTGGGTGGGTTCTGCATTATTTTGTAGCCTGCCCCATTAACTTCTAGTGTTTCTAAATTGTGTTTTATGCTACTATATATTTTTAATTGTTTTTTCAGAATATCAGTTTTCATTCATGAGCTATATTAAACTTTTCTGGACAACCTGGCTTCTTGCTGTCTGTCTTGTGCATCTCATTGGATATATTAATGTTGTATGGTGTTCTGTTGCTGAATGAGCTTTAGTCTTAGAATTCCACATCTATCTTCTTTGATTGATTCTGGACAAGGTGGGTGGCAATCCATTTATGAATGGCAAGGATTGGTTTTTGTTTTTCTGTGTTTTTTGCCTTCTTAATCAAACATGGATTGCTTTTGCATTTCAGTTATCAGTTGAGATTTTGTTTATGCAGCAGGAAGAAACACAAAATATTTAGGGGAAATTTTACTTACCCACCCTGAACTTTGGCCACTTTTGCAGATACCTCCCAATGTTCAAAACCTCTCACTTAAGTGTATCAAAGNACTTACTCCCTGAAGAAATTGTAGCAGGTAGGAGTTAAACACCAGAATTTGTTTCTTAGATTTTTCTTTTCTGAAATTGTGGGGTATACTGTGGGTGGGTTCTGCATTATTTTGTAGCCTGCCCCATTAACTTCTAGTGTTTCTAAATTGTGTTTTATGCTACTATATATTTTTAATTGTTTTTTCAGAATATCAGTTTTCATTCATGAGCTATATTAAACTTTTCTGGACAACCTGGCTTCTTGCTGTCTGTCTTGTGCATCTCATTGGATATATTAATGTTGTATGGTGTTCTGTTGCTGAATGAGCTTTAGTCTTAGAATTCCACATCTATCTTCTTTGATTGATTCTGGGCAAGGTGGGTGGCAATCCATTTATGAATGGCAAGGATTTGTTTTTGTTTTTCTGTGTGTTTTGCCGCCTTAATCAAACATGGTTGCTTTTGCATTTCAGTTATCAGTTGAGATTTTGTTTATGCAGCAGGAAGAAACACAAAATATTTAGGGGAAACTTCACTTACCCACCCTGAACTTTGGCCACTTTTGCAGATACCCCCTAATGTTCAAAACCTCTCACTTAAGTGTATCAAAGTTTGGTTTTCTCTCGCTTTACCCATTCCATATAGAAAATCCTAATAGAATGTCAATTTTACCCCAAAACTACGCATCGTTTTGGGAACGGTGTAGTTATGGAGTTATGGGTAAAATTGGAATTGCGAAGGATTATCTGTATGGAAGGGGCAAAGTGAGAGAAAATCAAAGTTTGATACACCTAAGTGAGAGCTTTTGAACATTGGGGGTATCTGCAAAAACCACGAAAATTCAGGGAAGATAAGTGAAGTTTCCCCAAATATTTATTAGACACTTCCCTCTCAAAGTTTAAAAACTTTCGATTAAGGGTATCAAACTTTAATTTTATTTTTTATTTTTTTCAATTACACAATTCTGTTAATGTTTTTTTTTTTTCTATATATAAAATTTTTTTAAAAAAAATTGCAGAGATTTTTTTTTTAAAAAAAAATAAAAATTAAACACATTCATCTTTATAATTTTTTATAATAAAAAATAGAGATGTTTTAAAAATTTTGACAAAATTTAATTGAAAATTTTAACGGAATATGATAATTGAAAGTCCAGTATTACGTTTTTAAATATTTTTGAAACAAGTAAAAGTTGGAGGAGGTTTTGTAAAGTTTCACATATTTTTTTGTTACTTTTCTTTTTTTTCAATCTTGCCGTTTCTGCATCATTTTATAGGCTATCAGGGATTCGCTTCACTCTAGGTGGTAGAGATATTTCTTATTAGAAGCGGTGTTGGAAATTGTGGTAGAAGTTTGAATTTATGTTTTTCATTCTCAAAAGACAATAAAATATGCACAAAGGTTCCAAATAATACCCATAATTATTACCACATATGATATGAAGTATGAACATTATCTCCACATCATTGTTTTTGGGAACTTGTGTCTTCCAGCACCCATCAATCCCTTCTCGTAGGCACCAATTTCTCCCAAAACAAAGTAGTAGAACTTTTAATAGCCATAAAAAAAAATAATAATAAAATAATAAATAAATAAACATTGAGGACTCGAGCGTAGTTGGTAAAAATTTGAAAATATTAAGAGTCACGCTGCTATTAAATAGGGTGTTAGTTCGTGTTTGTGTGTCGGATTTGAGTCGTGTTGAGGTATAAGATTATACAAGTCAAACTTTAATCTAATCAATTTGATTAAACGAATCAAATACTTCAATTCTAATCTATTAAATTTGTGTTGGGTTCGTAGATCGTGTTAAAAATTACTAGCTCTATTCAAGAGATGGTCTGTTGCCTCATATAATTGGAAGGGGCTATTTTGCATATTTTCGTATAGATGTTTATTTTTCAAATCTTAATGAAAGAATAATGTTATTAACGGATGAGGCAAATATGATATCACTTTTAATCAAAGTGGGGATTATATATTGAAGTGTGAAGAATTCTAATAATTATAAGAGTAGCCATGATCCTAGTCAACATCATTAATTATACTGGTCGTGATTCATCTTTGCACTATGATTAGGAGCCTATACAAGAAAAAAAAAAAAAAAGGAAAGGAGAGGGTATAGGCTTTCTTTTCACCTGTTTGGATACAAGGAAAAAACCAAACAAGAAAAGCATAGGATGACAAAAACCAATGGAAAGGGGAATCCCAATGGCAGTTCCAAGTCCATAGAAGAAACAGTGCAAGTAGAGAACGTAACAACTGGAAACAGACCAAATTGGTCCAGAGACCAAGAACAACAAACTGTGACTGAAATCGACAGCTTGCGAGCAATAGATAAATGTCGGTGTTAAATCAACTCACTAGAGCTTGCAAATTTATCGTAACCGGATAAATTAGATTTTAAAGAAATTTATACCTTAAATCTTAAGAAAATTTAGACCTTTTAAACATAAAGTTTGAGATTTATTATTTTTGTGTCTTTATTCATAGCAAAACCTCTTTAAATATAGGGGTAAGTCAGACAAAAATTCTTATTAAAGTAATATCGTAACCCTAATACGGGTAGAGTTAGACAACTTATATTAACATAATATAAACCTAATACATAAAACTAATTACGACTAGCGTAATATGCAAAGGCCCGTAATACAATGATATCCAGTCAATGTGAGGCCTTACGGATGTATGCATTACAACTTTACTTTTGTTACTCAAGCATACAAACCAATACATTTGTAAACTATCAACTTTATATCTACATGGCATTGCTCTGGGCAGGCTTTGTAATCTTGTAACTACCTTTGACCTTCTCTATTGAGTACAATCGCTAGCTAATTTGTAAAACATTGTTTTATAAGTGGAAGTCATGTAAATTCACCACTTGGGTTCTGTTTATTTCGGTGTAAAATATTTTTTATATTTTCGGGTGTTTGGTCCGACATAAAATAACATAAAATATTTTCCGTTTCACCGAAAATTCTTCTTTAATTTTTGGAAAATGATTTATATTTTTGAAAATTATAGACAATTTTTAGAGTTTGAACATCTTATTCTCAAATCGATAAACCTAGTTAGGACATCGCTGGGACATGACTGAGACTTGACCAGGCACCCACTGCAACCTAATCGGGACCTTGTTGGGACCCAACCAAGACCTTATCGAGACCCAATCGGGACCTTGAAAACATTTTCTTGGAAAATGATATCTTCGAAAATAATATATATTTATTCAATCATATTAAAATCTAAATTACGAAAATATCCCGATCAAGTCCCATGGTGTCCTACTTGGGTTTCGGTGGAGTCCCATTGAGGTCCTGATTGGGTCTCGGTGGGGTCCTAGTCTGTTCCCAATAGGATCTAAGTGGAATCCCAAGCAGGTCTTAGTCGAGTCTCGAGCGGGCGTGGGCGAGTTTGAGTGGGGTCCCGGTCAATTCCCAGTGAGACTCCATTAGGACACCTCGAAGACCTAGTTGGGACATTTTTCATAATTTAGAGTTTAATATAATTGAATGAATATATATAATTTGTGATTTTTTGTATGCGCCAAACGCGAAAAAATATTTTCCAGTAAGTCATTTTCTAGGAAATTGTTTTATGTTAAAACAAAAAGAGACTTAAGTAAATTGCCAACAAAACTTAGCCTATGCATTGGTCCCATTTTATATCATTTATAGAAAGTGACGCATATAATCACTTGCAAAAATAACATTGTACAACTAATTGAAATTCAAAACGTGCTTCTAAGTGCGGTGTGTAGCCTAGTTACCTAGTGTTCTGCCTACTTTTTTTTTTTAAAAAAAAAAGAAAAAAAAAGAAAAGAAAAGAAGAAGAAGAAGAAGAAAAGCTACCCAACTCCCAAGTCTAGCACTCCCCTTTGACGGATCTTCTTAGTTATTCATAAAATAGAGTTCTTGTCAACGAGCCTCTTAAGTCTTATCCATTCTCATTCGATCACCTAAAGCTTGAGTGTCCATAAAGATAAAGATATAAGTATGCTAATGAAGGTTACATATTCGGTCAAGAGGAAGAAAATTAGAATATTGTAGCTACTTATGGTCATTTTGGCCGATAGGTCCTCCAATATGCTAGTTTCAATAATTCTCTCCAAAGACACATATTTCGGTTGTCATAAAGGTATTCGCTTAAAGAATTAGAAGGGCTATTATATTGCAATATGTGATGTCATATAAAATTCAGATTTTATAGATCCAAAATGAGAAACTGTCACCCTATTCAATTGCCTAAGCATGAGGATTTTTCAGAATCTTTTTGATTGCTCGTTTGAGAACTACGATCTTTGGCTTTAAAGGGTGAGACCATTCTATTTTCTTGTGCTTTTCTCCCGTCTTCACTTTTCTCCATCTTCTTTGTTTCAATGGTTTTAACTTTTAGGTCCTTCTTCTACTATGATCTATTTTGTTTCTCATTGTTTTGTGCCCATTTTGTTTGGATTGTTGATGCATGAGTATAGTTGAAGAAAGGTACTTTTTTAGATTTAGAATTTAGACAGAGAATGCATCTCCTTTGCTAAATCTCTAATCCAACACTTGGACTCGAGCGATAAAAGCCCAACACACATCCAATATTTCGAGCCAACTCGAAACTTTGATAGTGTAGATTTTCATCGGAAGTCAAAACCCTTGTAAGTTGGAATTGGACATTCAAAACCCTAGTCTATGCCCAACCCTTGTAAGTTGAAATTGGACATTCAAAACCCTGGTCGATGCCCAAATCTTAAAGTTTGGGTTCTTTATGAGTTAGGACAGATGTATATACTCTATTATTAAATGGTGTGCTCCGGACAGCTTAAAATGTACAACTCACTTATCTAGAACAAGTTAGCTCCACAACTTTCTTCTCTTAAGCTGAACGGATTTATTTGAAATTCGAATAACCTAATATCACGAGATCTCAAACCATGATTGAAGGCTGTTTGGGAAGCGAGAAATTTATTAAAAATTGTATGAAAATCTCATACAAAATCAGTCAAATAAGAATAAGAATTAGGGTTGGGCCTCCATGTACTTAAAAAGGTTGTACCCGATCCAAACGCGAGTGGTAGAAGAAAGTGTGAGACAGCCGTACTATGGAACCCAAAAGCCCTTCCGTACCAACGCATCTCATGGTGCCACCGGGAGAAGAAAGTGAGAGGGTGTATATACTCTACATGCCCTTCAAACTCACCTCCACAATGCCAAAATGCAACCAACAAACCCTCCTCTCTTCACAAATTCCCCTAAACCCAAAACCCACTTCCCCATTTTCCATCCTTCAATTTAACGCCACCCAAAAGCAAGCTCATCAAGACCCATTGAAGCTTATTTATGATACAGCAAAATAAAAGCCACCCTTGAGAAGACAGATCCATCTCACCCTCCTACCAATTTCTCATCAGCTTTTGCGGCAACACCACAAACCTAAATACAAATCCAACACAAGAAGAGCGTCTCAGGAACCATGATGTCTGCTTATGGTGTCACATTTTCTCTCATATTGCTTCTCTTTTTAGCCAATATGGTCAAATACAACGAGGCAAGAGTAGCCCAAGTGAGTGTTCTTTTTGTCAAAAAAAAAAAAAACTGACTTTGTTTTCAGTTTTCACAGATCCCTTTAGTTTTCTTGTCAAATTGGTCATGATTTTTTGTGGGTATTTTGTTGATTGAATGTTTGTTTCTTGATTTGGAGGCAAATGGGACGGAGGCTCAGATGGTGCCTTTGATGGAGGAAGGGAAGATGGAGAAGATGATGATGGTGATGAATGAGAGCAGGAGGAGGCTGGGGAGCTTCCAGATATGTGCACTGTGCACTTGCTGTGGTGGGGCCAAAGGCCTCTGCTTGCCATCTCCTTGTTGCTATGCCATCAATTGCAACATTCCCAATAGGCCTTTTGGCTTCTGTTCTTTCACTCCCAAGACCTGTAATTGCTTTGGATGCCATCTCTGACTCTCTCTCTCTCTCTTTCTCTATAATTTAAAATTTACATTTGTTTAATTTAAGGGTCAAGTTGATGCTGTTGGGAAGAATATCTGTTCTTCATTTGTCTGTCTATAATTTTTTACTACTGGGGTTTGGCTATATCCAGGTTAGATTCTTGCTTGTTCTAGTGGGATTTGTCAATCGTTTGTCAGGAAGCAGCAATGCTTGAAGATATCACTCTGCCATTTTTAGTATTTGAGGAAACATTAGCGGAGCTATTGGGGTTTATGATCATTTTTTTTTTTGTTATTTATTTATTAAAGAATATATTAATGTAAGTGCTCAGTAGGGCTGGTTTAAGATAAGATGTAAGTTTTGTCCCATTATTTTATACTACTTTGTACTGCTTTGTTATTGTACTAGTGGGCGTAATACATGGTGCAGCATGCAGGGCAATTTTTAAATCAAATATGCTTAGTGTTACTTCCACCAATGTTTTGCTTCTTCCACTATCCTCTCCCTTGACCTGTTGTGTTTGCTTCCTCTGCATTTTATCCAACATTTCTCTGGCTATATATATATATACATATTTTCTTAACTTCAAAAGGAAAAATGGTTCTTTTCATTGGATTGAATTAGCAGAAGTCATCCAGACAGATTAGAACACACTAATTTCACACCCTCTATGGTTTAGTAAATAGATCAGAGTGCTAAATTAATATTGATGGAAAAGCCATATAAAGAAGAAGTATGGGGTTTTAATTATTGGTGGATAAGATGGGTGCTATATATTAATGCATGCAGGTGTAGCCAACCCAAAATATTAAGGTGGGTGGAAGTTGGGTAGGGGCAGTTAAGCCTGAGCTACTAACCTGCTACAGGTGTAAGGTGGTGGTTTTATTGTTCTTGAAAGAGGATTAATGCATTTCCTTTACACTTACACGAATCTATGATTTTTATTGCATTATTTTACTCATCTTTTGTTGATACTTAGTTATGGCATGAATTCTTGTTAGATAATGTGAGCAAAAAGCAGTTTAATTTATGGCTGAGTGATTCAAGTAATATTTTTATGTCTTTAGGAGTGTGTTGACCCAAGATATTAAGGTGGGTGGCTGTTGGGTAGGCAATTAAGCCCTAGGCACTCACTTGCTGTTGTTTTTAATGTTCTTGAGAGACTCTTTAATGCATGCCTTTCTACTCACGGAATTCCATTTCTTTTTCCTTCTATCCTTTGATTTGCTCGGGATCTCCTAGAATTTTCTTTAAATTTGAGATTCTCAAATTCATAAATTTTAGCCATTCATCTCATCTAAGCTTTTAGAATAAGTCATGTTTAAGCATTTAATGAAAAAGTTATCCTTAAGAAATTTAATAAGTCATGTTTCCTCATTAAATGCAAAAACATGACTTATTTTAGACATTTAGATGAGATGAATGATTGAGATCTATGAATTTGAGAATATTAAATTTTAAAAAAAAATTAGAGAATCTCAATCCGATTTGCTCATATTTTGTGTTGATTGCCAGACTAGGTGAGCAAAAATTTGCCTAATTTGTTGTGAGTGATTAAAGTAGTGTTTTTCTATGGTAAGCTTGGGTTCGGATTTGACTTGGGTGTTGTAAGAAAAGAACTATAGAATATGTTTTATAATTTTTTTTCGATGGTTTAGATTTAATCTCCCTCATTCTCTCTTTTTATAATTAAATCCGAACCGTTAAATATGAATTGTAATTTTTTTAATGGTTCATATTTAATTTCACTCATTTTTTTTTTTAATATAATTAAATCTAAACCGTTAAAAAAATTAAGCGGGGATAGATATGGTGTGGCCAATGGAGCCTAGAACCACATCTGAAAATTGGTGTCTTCAGAAGAGTGTTAATTAGGGCATCTGATTGACCTCAATCTGTGCAACAACCCATGTGCTGTTCCAAGGACAAATAACAATCATATGGTGGGCGATTTTCTGCCATGCCCTTCAATTCTTGTCAACCTCTCTGGCTGGTCTGGGTCATGAGCCATGAGGTCATACATAATTATTGAGTTTCCAATTGTGCCACACATGCACAGCAACCCTTTGCATGCCACATGTGATTTTACATGCTATTTTAATTTCACATTTTTTCCCCCTCCGAGGGTAAAATTGTATTTTAATTTTTTTCACTTGGAGTTGCAATAGAGACTTTTGGTGTAGGATGTGTTGTAACAAAGTTGGGACATGTGTAGACTGTGTAGTGGTCCAGCATCTTCCATGAGATTGATAGTTGTAGCCTTGTAGCTATATGCTACTTTTTACTCTCATTTTATACGGACGGATGTGATTTATTTTAAACGACTTTTTAAAATTTACTTAAAATACGTCACATTAGTCGATTTGAAATGGGTACGAAGAAAATGAGAATTGCATTTTGTTTGAGTTTTAAATTTTTTAGGAAAAACTTCTCAGATTTCTCAATAAACTTTCACACGTTTTGAAAACTAAAAACACCAATAACACCAATGAGATTTGAATATATAAGCTTTACTAGTGGTGGTGGGACTCATAGGAAAGAAAAGTTTGTCAATTCTTGACCTACTCCAACATATCTAAGATTCCTCCCCCAACCCCACCTTTTCCTAATCAAGCATCCCTAACAGTGGAGGTGGGAAATGAAGAAAATGGTTCTGGAAACGACAAGCTGTGGAAGTGAAAAGCTTGTGATATGAATGCCATGAAGGATTGATTAAACAGGTCACTTGTTTATAACCCCTTTAATAAAACGTGTAGTGTTCGGGTTTGACATAAATAAGTTCGCGGGTTGATACGTTTATACAATTTATTTATTTTTAAAATTTTTATTTTTATTTTTTTGAGTAAATTTTAAGTTAATTTAAGATCGACAATTTAACTCACGTCCCACGAACTTGACATGTAGTTTTAGGGTTAGGGTTTAGGTTAAATGGGTTTGTCTCACAAACGGGTGACTTGTTTAATAAACATGTCGTGTTCAGGTTGGCATAAACGGGTTGGCGGGTTAACTCACAAACCCGACACATGAACCCATTTTGCAAGCCCTAGTATACACTTCTCTTTACTCTCATTTTATATTGACATGACTTATTTTAAGCGGCTTTTTAAAAGTTACTTGAAATACGTTACATCAATCAATTTGAAATGGGAATGAAGAAATTGGGGATTGAATTTTGTTGGAAAACTTCACGGAACTCTCCTTAAACTTCTATGTGATTTGAAAGTAGTGGTGGAACTCATAAGACAGAAACTTTTGTCAATTCTTGACCTACTTCAACAAATTTAAGATTCATCCCCCACCCCCACCAAAAAGCCTAATCAAGCATTCCTAACAGGGAAAGTGGAAAATGAAGAAAATGGTTCTGGAAACGACAAGCTGTGAAAGTGAAAAGCTTGTCCATATCCTAAAGAGAATGCATTGAAGGATCAAATAAGAACAAAGGGAAAAAGAATAGGAAAGTGTCGAAATTAGATGGGTAATGTCATATCTATCCTTATTTGTGTTTTGAGATAAAATGAAATCTCACCCAGATTCCAGGCGGTGAGATATATATACTGCCGATGATTGCTTTGACCTCCGTGGGCAACTACCGACTGCCCCGAGGACCCAAGCGACACTTAGGATGTTGGTATATACGGCGCATGGCCAAGTAATGCTATAAGTCTCTCTTGTATTCCGCTTGTTTCACTCCAAAAATAAGGTGATTTTTAAAATTATAATTTGATAAAAATTCAATAGTGATAAATCACAAGCTCAATGATGATTGTAAAAGCCATATCATTTTTGAAGTAACACAAAAGAGACATAGGTGGGACTTCAAGCATTACTGGCGACACATCGGCTATTGGGGAGTTTGATTTTCTTCTCTTACTCTCCAATGAACACGGCTGCTTTGGGGATTTTTTTTTTTATTCCTTTTATTTTTTGATATGTCCACACAAGGGAAGGGGGAGGGGAGATTCGAACTAGTGACCTTCGCGTGATCCATATCCAATTGATCTACCCCTTGAAGACTGCTTTGAGGATTATTGAGATCTCAAAGTCTTCTTTCAATTACTGAAGATGGCGAAATAGTATGGGATCTTTAAGAGAATATAAAAACTATATTCTCTAGTGTGTTGAGAGCAAATATAACCTAGTAGTATATAATGCTCCTTTATTTGAATTGGAGAATATTTAGTTATTTATATTGGAAGGGTATTTTTGTTTCCTTAAAAAGTAAAAAGACAAAAATATCCTTCAAATATAATAACAAGATACTCTCCAATTCAAATGAACTAAACAGGATCATGTTCTAAGGGTTCGTTTGGGAGTGCGTTTTTAAAAAAATAATCTGCGTTTTTAAACCAAATCGTAATTTTTGAGTGATTGGGATTACGATTTTAAAAACGCAAATTTTAAGATCTAGCCTCCTTAAAAAGAGTGGCGCATAGGGTTGTGGTTTTGATCTAACCCCATGCGCCCCATATACTCCTTGGGCTTGGGTTTATCCTTAGCCCAGCCCTTTATTTATATACTTAGATTATATCTCACAGTGGTCCATGTTTTAAACTAAAACTTGGCTCAGCTAAATAAATAAAATCATGTGATCATGGTCAAATTTTTTTTTTGACATATCCGCACAAAAGGAAGGAGATTCAAATGAAAATATCATTACGTCATGGTCATCATGATCAAATTATGTCAGCTTAAAGAGGGATTCAAATGAGAAATATTATTAACTCCAATAGGTATGTGACACTCGTCATTGTCACTATTAATTACAATTAACTCAACTAAATAATTTGTAATTGAGGTCTAATTAATTAATTTTTTTATTATTTGATGGAGGAATATTCATATGATTTGTATTATTTGATGGGGAAATGGACGAAAGTTTCAGATTTAAAATAATCATAAGCTCAAGTCTTGCATTTTCCCATTCTTTAAGGAATTCTAATTTTTTAGTATTTTCTTTAAAAGGAGAAAATAAAACCTTATAGTTATGGGAGAAACAATATCTTTTGTCACTTGTGTCTCCTAAAAACTCAGGAAGTTTATATTTTGATTTAAGCTGAAAATATTTAACTTTTTCATAATCATTACCCTTATTACTTCTGCAAACTTTTAGTTAATAACAACTCACTTTCCACCAACTAACAATCTATTCAATAAATTATCAATCTATTTCTCCTTTTCTTGTTTCCATAAATTATCAATCTATTCAATTCAATTCAATAGATTGTGACCTATGATAAATGCAACTCAGTGCCTGTCATTTCCAATTCAGATTCAATTGCTTTTCATCTCATATCGGAAATCTGTGAAGATTTTCATATATATGAATATAGGTGCACACTTTGTAATTATATGGGTCGCTTCCCGCTTAGTATTCAGAAGCATTTTCACTACTTTATTTTCTTCTTTCTATCATATAAATGAGTGGCAAAGACCCTCATTTGTAAATTGTAATTCCCTTTCCTCTTCTCTATTATTTGCATAGAAAAAAAAGGGATAAATGCAACATGTTCTTGTGGTTGGCCAAAATTATTAATATTACCGTCTAAATAATAATGTACAGTCACAATTACTTATGACCTTTGTTCTAAATCTTGATGAGATTGTGGACTCACATGTCAAATGGAAATCACTTTAATGCATTTACAAGTGAGACCTTTTTGCGGTAAAAAAAATACTTAATGCATTGGGTAATCACATGTAGTATGTGGGAAATTCATCTCCAAGAATGAATCCAAGTTCCTTTGACTAAATTAAAGGAATAAAGAACTCCCTTAGATGTAGATTCGGTGTAATTGATCTTTTTGAATCTCAAGCCCGAGTGTTATCGGAAGATTAACCTAGACTTTATTGTACATAGTGAATGTTTGATTTCATAAAGTATAAAGAATGATAAGTGACTGAATCGGTTCTTTAAGGATAAGAGACAGTGAAATTAAAGAGACAATTATAATTTAAAGAAAAACTTCACAAAATTGTATTAAACTTCCACTCGGTTTAACAATATCTCAAAAAGGGTATCAAACTTTTAATTTCTTTTAATTATCTCATTCCGTTAGAATTTTCCGTTAAATCTTGTTAAAATTTCCCAAATAACCATATTTTTATTAAATTAAACAAAACAAAAAATTGTGAAAATTTTAATGTTTATTTTTTAAATCTTTGCAATTTAATTTTATATTTAAAATAAAAAAAATAACCGTGGTTTTTTTAAAATTTTGACAAGATTTTATAAAAATTAAAAGTTTTTGAACTTCAAGATGGTAATTTCAAAACGCATGAAATTTTAGAGGGTTTTTCTAAAATTTCCATATATAAACCACAGACGGACAAGCACTCAACAATGATTGCCAAAATGTCATTTATTTTGTAGTCCCTCTAAAGGTGGACAAATATTCAGGTTGCTGTCATTTGCGTGGACATAAAGAGACCACAAGATTTCTTCTTAAAAAAAGCCAGCAGAGTTGGGAGTTAAAGGCTTACAATTTCTGTTTGTGGGTACAAAAAATATAATTTGAAAAAAAAATGGTAAAATTACAAGAGTTTATTATAATATAAAAATGGTAAAATTACAAGAGTTTATTATAATATATATGAACAATGGAAGTGTCTATCAAACTAGCTAGTTCTCAATGAAGGTATACACAGTCTTGTAGCTATCAGTATCCAACAGCTCAAGATCCCAGCATTACTCCTCTCCACCTATCCTGCCATCAATACCTTCTTTGGCCTCTTGCGGCCTTGCCTTATCTTTACAACTTCTGTGATGTATAATGGTGCATATGTTACAAGAACATTTGAAGACCATCAAATGAGAATTAAAGAATGCTCTCCTCCACAGGCTGTGGGTATGGATCAATCCAACATTCGTCCTCTTCAACAGCTTTTTTCCATCGTTTTTTGAAAATATCCAATTCAATGTACGACTGCCTCCTCACCTGTACAAAACACGTTCATACTCCGTTCAAAATAACTAATAGATTGGAATGCAAAATCTCAAGGAGACAGCCAAGGAATTTATGGAAGAGAGGTGTAGGATTTGATTCTAGGCTTCAGAACATATTGGCATGCTTGTCTCTCAAACTATCCCTCCCTACTGCCCTGGTCAACAGTTGATTCCCCTATTTCCAGCAGACTGGTAGACTAACTCAATTTCAGTGCACCTTTTCTCCATGTTAAATCAAGAGTCTCCTGATTGAAGTGGATATTATGTACTCTAGATTCTTTCACTGGACCTAGTGGTTATAATTCCTTGTAAGTTTGTCATATATCCTCCATGCTGAAGTAATCTTAAAATGGCTGTTGCTCACTAGTATGGACTGATGGTAGTAAGAAGAATAAGAGATCATAAGAACAGAATAGACTTCAACCAACAATTAAATATGCCCTTAAAAAACGACCGGGATTAATTATCCCAGAAAATAGCTTCTTCAATATATATTGAAGCATTTCAATCCAAACTAGACAAAAGCAATTTCAAAGGGCATTTCTAACCAGCCTAGGGAACTAGACAAAATCAGTTTCAATGGAAAAAGTTTTGGTTGAGACTCAAGACTTACATCAACCCTATGATCCTTTGCACGAGAGTGAGATGATGCCTGCAATACAAACACACAAGCTTTTATGAAGATAAAAAACATTACAGATTATTAAAAGAAATCACTCTTTCATGCTGGTTATATTTCATTCAGTTTTGGAAGTCTGGGCAAGTGCAATGAATTCTATTGCATTGATGAAAAATACCTAGACCGAATGTTAGAAATAGTAATTCTATAAGTTACTCTTGTGTCACTCTAAAAATGATGTGGCTTTTAAAAATCACAATTTGATCAAAATTCAATAATAATCAATCACAAGGCAAATGGTGATTTTCGAAGCCACATCATTCTTTGAGTGACACAAGAGGAACACAAAAGTGACTATTAACATTACTCTGTTAAAAATAACATTATTATTATTTTTTTTTGGATAAGTTAATGTTAGAAATAGAATTATACAGATAAAGAAAATTAACAATATACTTCTCTCACAAAAATCTTAGATTGGAGTTTGCAACATACAAACAGATAAAATCCTCAATGAAATCTTGGAATTATGAAGCACAAAAACACCATCCTGATAATGGCTAAGGAAACAGTCACAGCTCATTTACTATCTGTTTTCAATTGTTTAGTTACTGGCATTCAGCTTACACTCTTCCCATAAGAGATATTGGCTTTACATACCATGCTTTAGATCACAAAGAAAGAGGTGGACAGGAATAAAAGGAATCTGAGACGGGCTAGATTCCATTAAACTACACATCATACAGCCACATGGGTTACAAAGGATAATGATACTGGTATGCATATAATATAATTAACTAATCCTACATGAAAGTGCAATGCTTTTTACTTTCCAGACCAAAACTTGTTTACAGAAATCATATACTACATGCAATGAAGTGCCAGGGAGAATGCCAAGTAGAAAATAAGAAAGACGTGTATTTTGTGGCCCCACCAATGGCATGGATGGGTCTGGGGGACACATTTTAGCATGCTAAGTTAGTAATTTATCTTGTGATTTCTTCACTTGTATATGAGAAGTCAGTTTTCATGTGGAGTAGGAGAATTTTGTAGAGAAATGGAGCGAAAGTAGCATTTTGCACTTGGAACTGATTGTAATTCTACTCTTAGAAAAGAATGGTGGGGGGGAACACATGTTGCTGACTCTGAATGGTTGAAATAGGATCATGGAGCCATCCCCAATTTAGCTGAGATTAAGGCCTAACTAAGCAGAGTTGAGTATTCATTTATAATTTTTTATTTTTTTTTTCACCCACATGGTTACTAGTTTTCACTTTCAAGGAAAACAAGTTCTAACCAAGCTCTGTGCATTGTTAAGCTACTGGGAAAACTTCTTTCAAAACAACATTAGACCTTAGCACAAGATCTGAAACTACTGATGACTCTTGCAACAAAATCTAATCTAGTCAACCCTCGTACAAGAAAGTAAACTACTAAACAATCGACACAATTGTAACAGATCCTACAAAATTCAAAACATGAGATGGACTGTCTATATAGTCAAAATTCTAACAAACACCTTCAGCTTTTACAGCTCAAGGTCACAATGTCATATGATGATATCATTTTTAGTGTTAGTCTCTTGTCATAAAGATGTCACAAAATCAGACCTCATTTCTATCTATGCCTCCAAGTGTAGGACGACCATAATGGACTATGTACTCAGCATCCACAACACCAACATTTTTGGTTCGATCACCCTGCTCAGGGAAAAAAAATGGCTTTAGGCAACAACTTTCAGTCAAGTAGATCTTCAAGAGAGAGAGAGAGAGAGAGAGAGATAAAATATGGAGCTTGCCTGTGCACAATAACCAAGCTGCATATCTAGGCCCCAAGCATGGATCAAGTCATTCTGTCAAATAATTATGGAACCAAGGAATCTAACTGAGTTAACCAGAATGAGACCATAAGTTACAATCTAAATCACTAAGTTAAAAGGTAATATGATAAAAATTGATCGACTACAGCATTATATAAAGACTCCAGTATCATTAAAAATATAACAAGAAAACCCTAACCAGCCTCTTTCCACCTGCCATTGCTTTGGACTTTTAATGCATAACATGCATTACTCAGTTTGATCCAATAGTATAACTACATTTTTACATCGTCTACAATTTTGTACTAAAATTACCATAATAAGCACTACAGCACTCAACCTCACCCTGCCCTCTCAATAGGGAAAAGAAACACAAAAAAAGTAAACAAATTTTTTTTTTTTTTTTTTGATAACGTAGGAGAACTTTACTCAGATTAATTGCACGTCGCAGAGCATACTGTACAACAATCCTCACTGTTAATCAAACTCCTACGGGTAATTTGATGAGATATGGTCAGGTGTAAATATAGAAATGAAAAAAATCAATGCAGTGTCCACAGACGGGCCCAACTGGAGTTCTGTATTAAACATATTAATTTTGTTGGTGGGGCATGGCTAAACCATCTTTGGTTCCAAACTCCTTAGATCATGAGATTAAACTGAAAATTTTGTCCTGGGTGTATTTTGGTTATATTAGTGATTTAAATTTTTTGGTGCCAAAGTTAGTAGCCTATGTGCTTAAAAGTTTTGCCTATATTATTCCTGTATAGGTTTAGTTTGGGTCTTTTAATTATTGACAAGTTTATCCTTATCTAAGTAGGAGTTTCTAGTTTAAAACGTTTCTATACTGTGTCAATTTAAGCACATCTTATAGAAACAACTGAACATATTGATTAATGAGAACCCTATGCAGATCCCTTGACTTATTACATCACTAATAAAGTAAATATGTCACACCTGGATCATATGCCATACACACCGCCAGGCAGCTTTCGAAAAAACAGGTGCCATCATTTCTATCCACCTGCAACAACCGATTTTCATCTTAGTTTTGTCAACTACAATAACTTCAACTATTGCAATAAAGATGATGTAAGAAGAGGAATTCTCTAATATGGCTTCTTCACCTTCTTCAGCAATGACTAGTTATAGACTTTTTAAACTATTCTAATAAATATTAACAAAAGCAAATACTTCTAGTATATGCAACACTTTTTACCCAGTGCATGGAGGAGCTGTACTGCTGCCATCACAACCTTTCCCACTGCCACCAGGCTTGTAAGTTCTTCTGCGAACACATGGACCAAAAGCATAGACAACATGCAGACCAGATTAAGCAACTACTTTGAAGCAAACCAAACCATATGATGCATTGTTAAGCAAAATTAGCACTGTTTGGGCATATAGCAGAACCAATGATAGCTGCCTCGGTAAAGCAACAAAAATTCAAGATGCTGTAGAAATTAATTAAATTTCCCAACAAAGGACAGCAGGAGATAGAAAACAACAGCTATGAAGACATTCCTCGACTTTTTTCTATGCTATTCTTGAAGTCCAAAGAATATGTTCTTATTTCGGTAGTACAACTATTTAGTTAGGTCAGGTCTGAAAGTTAAAAGATTTTTCTAGTTAAGAATGTTCGTAAAAGCCCAATAGGAACAACCTAAGCAGCTGAGGCAGACTGCTAATCGTAGCCAGATAGTGAATAACCATCCTCTTGCTGAATCTGATTGTAATATTAGAAGCATTATCTCACATAAATATGGAACAGGTTTTAGTATTAGTAGCATGGGCTGGTCCGGGCGGGTCTCTGTCAAGTCCCGGGCAGGTCCTAGTCAAGTCTGGGCAGGGTCTGTCGATTTGAGAATGAAATGCTCAAAGTCGAAAAATTGTTTGCGGTTTTGATGAAAATTAAAGAAGAATTTTCGGTCAAAAGGAAAATATTTTCCGTTGACCACTATTTACGTCGTAGTAAACATTGTAAAATGCGGAAATCATTAAACCATTTTACGTCGAAAGAAATAGAACCTTAGTAGCATGGTGCACAATAAGTAAATTTTATTGATAGGTAATCAAAGAGCTTTATAAAAAAAAGAGCAAGGCGCCCCTAAGCATAACGAAAGTATACACAAAGACACCAAGAAAAAGAAAAAAAAAAAACAAGAAGGTGCACTGTAAGTAACTAAAGCCTGCGATGTTACGAGAATACTCCCTCCATGCCATATCGAGTCTCTTTTGCAAAATAGACTCATTTTAAGGAGAAGTATTTAATGCCTAGAAACTCTAGCATTTTGTATGTTTTCTTTTTTTTTAAAAAAAATATATAAAAAAAAAAAGAAAAAAAAGAAATTTAAACCTTTAATTTTTTTAAATGAGAGACATCATGGGACAAACAAAATTGGCAATCAGAACAAAATAAATTTAATGATATGACAATTAGCCTACTAGAGTACCTGTGCACTTTTGTTCTCCTCCCCTGAGCGGTAATTTGATGATGCACCTCAGATTTGTTAGGATCAAGTGCTGGCTGTGATATCTCAAGCCCCTCACTTTTAATTATAGATACATATCTAGAAGTGTCAATAGTATAAAGAATATCAGGTATAAGCATTTCTCAAAGAAATATCACATGGTATGTAATATTGGATTTCATAGCAAGCATGCAACTAAGATTTAAGTTGACCAATGTAGTTAAAATCTAAAGGTGCACTTCAGTGCAAAGGCCTAATGGAGCTTAGTTGCAAAGCGCAAGTGCATGCCTGATTGAAGTAAGGCAAACATTTTCTTAACACAACACTTAATTATACCCAAGAGAAAGGGTTCTTAATATACAATCAAAGAAGTTTTTAAATGGATTTATTTAGCTTATTAGCTAAATTAGTTTGAGCATAGTCCAATTGCATGAGTATTGTAGGTCAAAAATGCTAATTTCTACATAGGTGGCTTATTCCCAAAAGTTGCCAGCTCGTCTTGGTTCATCTTTGGCATTGGAGGTGTGGGGTAAGGGAGGCACCTAAAGGGATGGGGACGATGGGGATTATCCATCCCCTCTGGATTGCTTTCCCCCTGTCACTCCCTTGGATTGGGCTCGATTTTGTGTTACGTTTGTTCGGTGGTGGGGGTCTCATCTGAGGGGTTTGAGGACCAAACAGTGGCTCTCCTAACAGCCATTGATGAGGATCATCGTCGGTAGGAAAATGGTGCCTACTCTAGTCCAAAGACAGAAGGGAGCTTTTGAACTTAGAATGCTCCATAAATTATGATAATACAGGTGCATCCTCTAGGCGTGAAAAAGGCAAGGTTAAATTTTTTTTAGCGGCTAAGAAGCAGAAACCCCATCTTCAAGAAACCAACCCTCTTCAATGACAGAAAAAAGATCCACGAGTCTTTTCTCATCACCCCCAAAAGACAACCCCAAAATGGAAGCGACTCCCATCGCGCTAAGCACAAACTCGGAATAGCCCTCAACCCCCACCTCTCCATTCTCTGTCTCAACCCAAACACCCCCCTTTGAGGATTCACCCTCCTCGAGGACAGTACTAACCACCAGAATGGGGGGCCAACAGAAAACACCCAAATACTGAAGAGAATGGAGGCTGTAGGAAGAGGACAATCTCGGCATAAACTAGGAGATCGCCAGCCCAGGTGAAGGTAGAGGCATAGCTCCGGTGCCAGACAAAGAATGCAGCGCAAATATCCCCTCCGCCTCACACAACCCAAAAGACCCTAACGACCTTAGCGTCCTTAACTTGCCTTCAACTTGCGGTGATATCCTCCCTTATTTCTAAAGAATCAGAAAACATAGATCCATTAACAACTAAAGACTCCATAGAGTTATTTCTTCTATGCAAATTTGTCACATAGTGAAAGAATTTAGTGTTTTTATTCCCTCCTCTCTCAACAAAAGGGCCCTTGACTGCTACCTCCAACTCACTTCTTCAAGACGGATAATCCCCTACAACTCTTTAGAAATATCTTCTTCCCTCACCCTTTCATCCTCAGTTAAAGGTCTTTCTTATGCAATCATAACCAACTCACGGATACCATCCAAAAGATCTTTCTTTCGCTTCCCTTCATTACCAAAAACCTGCTAGATCCATTTCTTCAAATCTGTTTTTTCTAGGATTTCAATTTTTGCGCCAACACATAACTAGAACCCTTATAACTATAGAACATACACCATGTTTTTACCTTAACCACAAAACCCTCTAACTTCAGCCACATATTTCAAACGTAAATACCCCTACTCGCCACAACACAATCCAACATCAAAGGAAAAGTATCCGACAGGATTCTAGGAAGAAGTCTCTAATACATTCAGATAATGTTTTTCCCAGTCCAGAGATAGAAGGAACCTATCAGCTCTGGATCATGATTGAGAATCACGATTATTAGGCCAGGTAAAATTCCCCATACAAGCGGGATTTCCCTGACGCAATGATCAAAAATGAATTCCGCAAAATCCAACATTGCTAGTGACTATCTAGTATCACCTAATCATTCACATGGATATCAAACAACATTAAAATCACCCCCAATACACCATGACACCTCCCAACAACTCATAAGGCCAACCAACTCATCCCAAAGACATTTTCTTTCAACATCATCATTAGGGCCATACACACCAGCAAACGCCTATTCAAAATTCTCAGTACCAATTCTAAAATAACACGCTACCCAAAATATCTCCACATGCTCCTCAATCTTCTCCACTGCCCGCCTATCCCACATTAACAAAATCCCTCTTGACACCCTTCTCGACCTCAAATATGACCAGTCAACTGTTGACAACCCCATAAGCAGTGAAGTGCCTCCCTAGAATATACTCTATTTTTTTGACTCTTGTAAACAAATATATATGCGTTCCAATCTCCGGGAAAACCTCTAATCTTGAACCTTCTTTTTCGTCTCATTCAGCCCTCTCACATTCCGTGATACAATCTTAGGTTTCATAAGGAACAATTAGCACCCTTCCCCTTCCCTTTCACTATACTAGAGTTTCTTACCCTTCTTGAACTCATGAAATACTTTAGGCCAATCCCAAACACATAGAAAAATGGAAAAAGAAAAAACTGCCAAGTATCTCTTGGGAAAAAATTTCACAACAAAATATTTTGCTATGAGACAAACAGAATCTTATTCCCCTGGAAGATGGAGAATAAGTGCATATTATAAACAAACATATTACTTCTTTCTCAATAATGATGTAGGACAAACTTTGGAGGGAAAACAAATACTGCTCACATGTACTGCTCAGATATTACTATGAAGGGAATTTGTCTAAATCTCTTTGCTCGATCACGATCCATTTGGGTGGCTTGGGTAAAAGATAATCTCTTGAAATTAAAGAGTTTTTGGAGTGTTGGTATTCCTGAGCTGGAGGAAAATTCTTAAGCTGAGGGATATTGCTAATTTTTTTTTTTTTTTTTAAGTTTGAGGTTGGGGATGGAGAAAAATGAGGTGATTGGTTGGTGGCAGTTAGTTTGGTTTCCTCATGCCATCCCCAAGCTATCTTTTATTCTATGGCTTGTTATGAAGAATAGGATGATTACTGGAAAACATTTGGTCAAGCGGGGTTACAAGGGTGATGTTATATATATATATATATTTGTAGAAATGGGCTTGAGAGTCGTTACCACTTATTTTTTGAATGTAGTTTCAGTTATTGTATTTGGAAGTTCTGCATTTATCGTTGCAAAGAAGATAATCCCCCTGTTTTCTGGAAGGATATTTTGCAACTAGGCTGAAGTAAATGGACAAATAAATCTTTAAAAGGTTTGATGTGCTGCCTTGTTTTGAGCTCAACCATCTACAATATTTGGCTTACCAAAAATGATATTAAGCATGCTGGTCAACCCAGAAGGAGCAGATATTGAACATCATTTTGAGGGAAATTTGTTCTAGAATTGTAGGGAAGGGTAAATTTCCAAAGACTGGGGAGAATCTGGTTTTTTGTCATTTGTGGAATTTTCCTGCAGATTTGCTGGTGTAATCTTGTGTTTGTTCTTCTGTAGGTTGCAGCTGTTGGTTGGTTTCTTGCCTTCTATAAGGCGTGTAAGCTGGGTGTTGATATGTTTGGTTGTGATTTGGTTTTTTAATGAAATTCACTTATTCATCCAAAAAAAAAAAAGTCTAAATCAAGGATCATGATAAATTGTTCATAAGGTGTTAAGAGTATTGTCTTTTATAAAAGGAAGATGATGATATCATTATAACATAGCTTTACTTACTATTATTCCGTTACTCTATTTTTTTATTTTTTATTTTTTGAATGAAGAAAATTGTTTAGCCTTTGGTGTACAAGTTCTCTTAAGAATTTATGGTTAAGAACCCATGAAGAGTTTTATTTTTTATTTTCTATTTTTTATTTCCCCAAAGATACTTAGGCTTCAATAAGAAATCAGAATAAATCTATCTCCCAACGTATTTTGACTGTGTTAGTTGATATCAGGCCAAAAGATAGTCCAGTACTTTGCATTATAATTGATCACAAAGGTTGACTATATGATATGCAAATTGGTGACAATAGCTATTTTGAAACTTTCCATTCTTTTTCTTTTTTTTTTTCTTTTTTTTCTCCTTTGCATAACAGGTTGTAGTCAACATACTGCTCAGGATGGAAGTGTTCAACTCCAAGGTCCTCATCCCAGAGGAAAATGTAACCATACTCAGAAACTATATCAGGATGTAAGAAACGCTTGGCAAACCACCTAGCAATCATGACAACCAAAATCCAGTAGGACAAATTAGAATAATGCAACTTCGTTTAGAAATGATGATTAGATTAGAATATTGCAACTTCATTTAGATGTGACAATTAGAGTGGAAGGCTAAAACTAGTTACCATTTAGTTTGATTGAGTGCAGAAATGTGTATGACACGATTATTCCATCCAAAATCCTTCCATTCATTAACCATTCCATCATAGTGGAAAAGCATCACAACAAAATTGCTTGACAGAAACTGCAGTATGGAGTTAAAACAAGCAATTAACCACAAGATAAAATAGGAAAAATCATAATTAGGAACATGCACAGATTCAACTACGTACCTTTTTGACCATTTTATTCACAAGAACTTTTTGCTTTATCCCAACGGCCATAGCAAATAGATTATTTGTAGAATTCACATTAGTCTGTTGAAAATCAGTGTTATAAGTAGCCTGTTAAACAGCATAAATCAAACCATATTAAAAATAATGATGATGTAAAAATAATTATGACGTCCATGTACCACATTCTGAACTGTGATACTAACCAATGAAATTGCAGAACCCTTCCCTTAAACAGGATATAATAATAATTTATCAACCAACTCTATGCCTTCAGTCTTGTCATTCACAGTTATTGTACTTGGTACCCAATGGATTACATAGAGGAAAAAGTTGAAGAAATATGTTTTGTTTTTCAAGACTAGCTGACATTCTTTAATAATTATAAACAAAAAGAAAACGAAAAGGATGAAGAAAAGGGGGAGAAGAATAGAAAAAGTAATTAATTATCTGTTATTGTCTAGACCTGCAAGGTAATAACCAGATAAGCTTAACAAAGTTACACTGAAGTTCAGACCATTTTTCAAACAGCAATTACAGTAGTGTACACTTCAAAAAGTAACTGGAGCTTAGACTTGAATAGTTCCAGTTCCAATTGTAAAATGTTTCAGCAACTTCTAGCATTTTGTGGTGCATATATGAATATTAATGAAAATATGTAAATATATATATCTTACACATTTCAATCATTGTGATTACTACATTTCTCTCAAAATAATTCCACAAATAATTAAAACTCGTAGGTGCCAATAGTAAGAGTAGAGGGAGGAACAGATGACACCCATAGCAGTTTCGTTGATTACAATTATTGACTCTCCTAGTTCAAAAAATTGCTCTTCACTTCACTCACTGGTTTCTAAACTCAAACAAGAACGCTTTCCTCTTGTTATTGTATTAGCAATATGTGGCGATAATGCTCCCAAAATCTTCTTGCATACTCCCTCAATTTTTATTGTTAGATTTACACTAACAGCTCTCTCTCAAACGTGACCTGAAAGAAGGCAGCAGCCGCCTTATTACATCATTCTCCACACCACGTCTTCAAACAAATATAATAAGGCATGATGGACATTATGACCAATGTCAAAAGCACCAATATCAAGTGATATATGGCTTTTGGTGAAAATGTATGTAAATGTAAAGATAGAAAACAAATATAAAGCACTCAAAATTATTGAAGAATTAGCAAAGAACATTGCCCAATGCACATGATGTCACAAAAATGCAAGCCTTAATCTGGATAGGCAGGAAACCTACATAAAAGTTCGAGCAATATCGAAATGATTGTTGTTCCTAAGAAATAAAAACCTCAATAGTAGTAGCAACAGGTGAAAAAAGGACCACATTTAAAAGCCACTGCTAGGATGGGTGCATGATGCAGAAACTGAAGCAAGCTCTAAGAAGAGGATACAAAAACAGACTAAGAAGAAACACAAACTAGGATGCTAATTAAGAAATAAAAATATAAACGACTGAATGGGATTGGACTGTGGTCACATCATGTTGAATTGCTTCTCAAGACCCTGCTCCTGTGGTACTAGAACTAAATAATGGCCTTCGTTATATATGTGCAAACCAGACCTCTTATCAACTCAGTTTGATCCTCAAGGCACTATAAATGCACAGATATATTAATGTTGATGAAAAAATTTCTTCACCACGTCAAATAGGAATCAAATAAAAACAAAAAATCAAAATTCATACAAGTTTAACAATTGCAAGTACAAAACAAAAAACCATAGAGTTTCCTCATATAAAAGGTAAACTGAATAATCCTTAAAATTTGAATAACTCAAGCATCATTAATCAAAATTTGAAAGGTAAGGTCATCACAAATGGAATTCTCCCTCCCGCACAAAAGAAAAAATCAAAAAACAAAACTCATCTTATGAACCTTTACCTTTGGAGAACCCCATAATGGTCGCATTTCCAAGTTAGAAGTCTGTGAAACAATACCTTTAGGCAATGCCTCGCCTCCATGAGGCCTGCATTTATTCTAAAACAGATAAACAAATATGAGCAACAAATTCCAGCAATTTCATCTGACACGAAAGATATCGTACAATAAGTGTAGAATTTTCACACACAAAAGTTAGGGTACAAAGCTCTAAGGGAAGAAAAACAAACCTCACAATTGCTGAATTTTGAATTCTGCAAACTACCACCTAGTCCCCATATTGACAATTTCTGCAAGACAAGAAGCATTTAACATCCCAACTTGAGATAACCACATGGCACAAAAGCAAATACACATAAAAATTAATTGAAATTTTAAACCCAGATATTATGGCTATTTGAAATACCAGTAATCCACAGAAAATACTCTTGCAAAATTTTAATTAAAAATATATAAAACAGAGAGAGAGAGAGAAAAAAAAAAAAAAAAAAAAAAAAAAAAAAAAAAAAAAAAAAAAAAAAAAAAAAAAAAAAAAAAAAATAAAAGAAGGAAAAGATTTAACTACCAATTGAAAAAAAAAATATGTTGAATAATTGTAAAGACTGGAAAGTTATATAAAACCTTCAAAAGCATAAATTCGATATTCAAGTCACATATACATTTCTACCTCTTTGTAATCCGGTGCTACGAATGCACTCCCTATGAAGAACACTAGACAAAGCAAAGAAGTTGGGGCTAAAAGGCTACAAAGACATGACCTCCGATAGTTCGAATCTGCCAATACAGATACCTGTAAAGAAAAGGGAGTATACAAAGGATAAACCTCAAGAATATAAGTAGATATACAATCAACACCTTCTAATGAGATAGAGAGCAAAATTTGACTGGAATGAGGTGTCACCAGTTGTTTTAAGTTACCAAAAGAACAATATATGGCAAAGTTTAAAGCAAAAAATCACCACAACAGAAAGCTCAAAAGAGTAGAGAGCCCTAACTCAACAGTGAAGGGGAGAATTCAAAACATTACACGAAGATGCACTTATTTGCCAATTGCTATCTTCATCTCCTAATCGAAAAAAATAAAAATAAAAATTCTTTGTCTTTTTTTATGAACAATGGCAACAGTTGTAATCAACAAATAGCGAAAACGAGCCATGGAAACAAATTCTGTATTGTGTAAACATCTTCAGAGACCCTCATCCTACCAAACATCACAAGTAAAACAAAATAGCCAAGCTGAGTTGAGCTTTGCTTCACTCCCTCTCTTTTCTTTTCTGGGTTCAAACGAAAACAGGGAAAATAAAAAAAGAAAAAGAAAAACTGGGTATTGAAGAGAGTGAAGAAAGATGAAGAGGGCCGGATTCTTACACAGTCAGACTTCATATTCCATGAAACTCCAAAGCATCCACAGAGAGAGAGAGAGAGAGAAATCACGAAGCAGCGACGTTCTGTATTGCCCTCTAACCACGAAAACAGAGCACGATGATCACTTGATCAGAACAAAACTGGTTTCACGTATATCAACCGACGAATCTCTGGAGAATTGGGGAGTCAAGAGAGAGAGAGAGAGAGAGAGAGAGGCATTAATATGTTGATAGTAATTTTGATAAGAGATATCAATGCCAATGGGTGATTGATTTTGATTTGTTTGTAGGGTCGTTGAAGTGGGATAAATTAATAATAACAAAATCCGGACAACACGGCGAACGTGAAACTTCGGACCGGTGAAAATGAAAAACAAAAGAAATAGTGGAAAATTGCGCTCACAAGATTCCAATCTATATCATCTATCCTTTTAAAAAAACGCTTCTTTTTTTTTTTTTATTCTTTGGATTAATCAATGTTTAACAGAGATTTTGTCACGCCCGACAGGGACGCACGTTCACGACACGACGTATTTTTCCCGTTTCTTTTTTTCGAGAGTTGATGTCCTGTCTTTCACCCCCCTCGTATTTCCGGTTTGCTTTTTTGGCATTTGTACCCATCAGTTTTTTGGTTTTTCCGGTTGTATCCAAAAGAACAAAATTCTGTGCATTTAGGGTCGTTTGATTTGCGAAATAAACCCCTGAAATTAAAAATTAAAAAAAAATATATGTTTTTGAAAAACCTAGTCCATTCGCTCAGAAATAGTTATTCCTCTTATTTTTTAAAGGAATAGTTATTCCTTTGTGAGTTATTTCCATAGGAATAATTTATCTGTGTAAGAAATTATAGGGATCTATTCTGTGAACTAAATGAGCTCTTAGCTTTTTCTCAAAGCATATCTTTAAGATGAATATTAAAGGTATTTTGAAATCTACCCTAATAGGTTTCATGTTCCTTTCTTTCTAAATTATATGAGTAATAGTATTAGATTGTTGTATAACTGTTATAAAAATCCGTCATTGAATGAGCACTTGTAAACAAAAAAATTAATTAATTAAGAAGTGTTAATTTTCAATGCCACGTCATTTTAATTAATTGTATATCTATCTCTTAAGAGCATGTATTGGGATTGTGTTTGAGTGCCTGTTTAGGTGTGCGTTTGAAAGTTTTAAAAGTGCGTTTAACACTCAAAATACACAACAGAAAATGAGATAGAGATTCAAACTAATAACATTCGTTTTATATGAAGTGGTTCCCATTTAATTAAGCTACTCCTTGGGACTGCCAAGACATATTCAATGCACAGATAAAAATTCTCAAGTTGGTAATTAAAGAAGAATATCACACTTAAACCTTTCCCAAAACATATTATCAAAAAGAATATTAAATTTATTTTAAAATCAATTCTAGAAGGTTTTCATGTTCCTTTCTTTTTAAAATTATATGAGTAATGTTATTTAGTATACTATAATATAATTGTAATACAACTTGAGAATTTGACAGTAAAAATTAATAATTTGATCAACACTTGTAGAAAAAAAAAAAAAAAAATTACAAGGGGTGGCCGAATTTTTTTTCCTTAAAAAAAATCCTTTTTATAAGAAAAAAATTTAAAAATTCCATTTAAAAAACAATTTTTTTTAAAATTTTTTTTTTCCCGAATTTATGGTGATAGTTTTGTCTTGTTGAGAAATCTATCGGGGCATTTTTATTTGTTTGATAGTCTTGGAAGAGACATTGATAATGTTTTGGTAATTCTAAATGGATATTATCACAATGAAAAGTTTAAAAAGACATTGTTAATTAGATGGTACTTTAAGAGAGGCGAGGTCTGGACTTTACAAAAAAAAAAAAATCCATGTCTTGGAATACCCGTCGAAATTTCATCCGCCATATATAATCTATTGTAGACCACTAGCCAAAAAATCATTGCATGACAAGAAATGATCATCTAGCTAAGGGAATAAGATCCTCTCTGTTAGTTATATTAGAGAGGTATTTTTATCTTTTTATTTTTTTAATAAATAAAAATATCCCTATAATATAACTAACCAAATATTTTAGAGAAAATCTTAATTCATAATTGAGATATGGCCGGTTGCAGCCACCTCTTAATAGAGGGGGTGCTTCTTCATTGGGGCCACTACCTCCTTAAATTTTTTTATTTATTTATTTTTCCTTTCGTTTATAGAAATGTATAGCTGTAATTTTATAGAGACTAATAAAATGACGAAATTGGTACGGGGTTGGATGAAAGGCCAATTTGATAATGGATGGGGACAAACCTCAATAATGACCTAAAAGAAAAAAATAGGAAGTTAGGGAGAAACTCGACTTGAAGCAATCTTTAAGCATTTTTCACATGTACACCTATATAGTATACATAACTACCAAATCTCTAAATAATCAAAAACAAGTTTTTGCAATCTAAAAAAAAAAAAAAAAAAAAAAAAAAAGCTTTGGACACTGAATGAGGCAATTCAAAACTAACAATAATTAATTATCGACCATGAATTTTTGGTCATCGCTGATATTGTTGTTGCTAACGACCAAATTTCTTGTATCTGCCGTCATTTTTCCAAATATATTTTTGGATGAAACAAACATTTATAGCCTTAACTTTCAATTTCCGTTTAACTACAAGTAGTGACATTAACATTCAATGCAATTGGTTGCACGTATATAATCATGATATATATATATATATATAGAGAGAGAGAGAGAGAGAGAGAGAGAGAGAATTAAAAAAAAAAAAGGTAATTAAGAATTACGATGGCAAATTAACAGTACTGAGAGTAAAGGATTTCAATTAATATAGTTTCAAACTAAAATAGATATATATAAAAAAAAAAAAACAAAAATTAAACAAAATGATCCCATCTAATTTATTTTATAGAAGATGAGAGGGTATCAATTTACAAACTCCAAAATTGCATAATAAGCTATTAATAATGGAAGCGAAGCCAGCATCCCAAATATCACTCTGCAAATTAACAAAAACAGTAACCAGTCAATTTCAATTTGAGAAATGGTTAATTATTTCCTTTAAAAAATATATATATAATACAGAATAATAATAATGTGAAATTGTTTAATCAACTTACGCAGTGCTAAGTACTTGTGCATGCAACCCATATTCTTTAGCAAAGATGAAGGATGTAATGGATTGTGGCAGTGCTGCCTGCACCATCAAACAAGAATAAATTCATTCATTTATAAGATCAATAATTAGTATTGTACCAAAGTAATTATGTAGCAAGTGTTCAAAGGATAACTCAAAAAAGTCTGGCTCGAGTGGTAAGTCAGATAGCCCTAATATATGCTTCGTCAACCATTATACACCTAATGTTCAACCCCTCATAAGTGTAAACAATTTTTTAGGATCATGCCCGTAAGCGAAAATTCGAGCTTTACCTGACTCTTGTGAACAGAACATTTTGCATGATGTCTCAAAATTCTAGTCAAGGTAAGTCCTAGATACCCTGATTATTATTATTTTTTTTTTGAAAAAAAAAAAATACAGGATATGTGCTCTTTGAATCACAGTTGATTGGCCATAAGTTAAATAAGCCTTTGACTTGTTAACATATTTTATGGGTATATAAGTATAATATATTTGATTAGTGTAGAGACTATTATTATTTTGTTACAATATTTTCTAAAATTTGTTTCTCAACTCTTTTTTACATATCACCAGATAATTATTATTTAATCTTACATGTATTGACTCCCACCTTAATTTACTAGATTTATCCTAATGACCCCAACAGCAAAAGCATTTAAGTTTGAAGCACTTCTTCCTCAAACCAAACAGAACGTGATCCTCTCCAGTTCATTTGAGCTCGATAATATCAAGTTAATTATAATATATGAATATTTTTATCTTTTCACTTTTAGAGACGACGAAAATACCAAACAAGTAGCTTTTTGGTTCTCCCAATAAAACACTCCACCAACAACTTTACCTCCAATCCTATGCTACCCTTTGTATGGCATTAAAATTAAAAAATTAAAAAAACAAAAACAAAATTCACCAACTTCTTGCTTGTCCTTGTCAGCATCTAAAAGAAAAATGCTAAAATCGAGCATATGATGGGAATTGAGTGGGTGACAATGACAGTGACAGTACTATTCAACATTTGACGTGTTATTCACTTGGCATTATAAGTATTTAATTTGAAGTATGTTAAATAGAAAATTTTCTAAATTTTAGTCTTGGACATGTCTTTTTAATTTTTCAATTAAATAGACGAGTTTACAAAAAAAAAAAAAAAAAATTAAGTATAAGAATTTTAATTATTTTTCTTAAATAAATATTAAAAAACAACATAAAAAAAAAAACTATATATATATTATACCATTTTCATTAAAAAAATAAAAAATTAATAATAATAAAAAAAAATCAAATGAGTAATTTGCTAGTACTGCTGCCACGGCCACCCCAATAGATGAGCTAATTAATTAGCCGGTGGAAGAGAGGAGGTGGCTTGCAACTATATATCTATGCCCAATAGAGAAGGTGACTTCCAACTAAGGGGTCGATCGGCTCATCTCACGCATGGCCACTCTCAACGCGAGTGCCCTTCTATATATATATATATAAAAGAATGATATTTAAATATAATATACCCTGATATGCCCTTAGACCTAAATTAAACATGGAGGATAATATACATATATATATATATATAGGTAATTAATGGCGGGAGAATAATAATAAAAAACCTGAATGATGGCAACACGTAGAGTGTCACCATGCAAACCCATAGCAATAGAACCAATAGCCATAGCCGCCGGTCCGGCAATAAACCTCAAAACCATCCCAACCACTGTGAGCCCTGGCCCGCAAGCAATCAACTTTTCTTGAAGTGCCATGAATATCCCTGCACACAACACGTACATGCATATATAATCTAAATCAATACTATATATATATATTTCTCAGCACTTAAAGTACTATATATATTGCAGGAATATGAGCTAATTTTTTAAATTTGTTGGAAAAACTTTAAAAAACCTTCTAAATTATTGTACGTAATCGTTTTGGTACTATCTATTAAAGTTTTAAAACTCTCATATATTTAAGGGTATTGAACTTTCAATTAGTACATTTTCTATTAGAGTTTTATGTTAATTTTTTGACAAAATGCCCACAATACTCTTTCTTTCTTTCTTTCTTTTTAATAATAAAGAATACGTGTGTATTTTGAAATTTTTTAACGGAAAATTCTAATCAAAATGGGTACAAAATTGAAAAAAAAATTTGAAAAANTATATATATATATATATATTTCTCAGCACTTAAAGTACTATATATATTGCAGGAATATGAGCTAATTTTTTAAATTTGTTGGAAAAACTTTAAAAAACCTTCTAAAATTATTGTACGTAATCGTTTTGGTACTATCTATTAAAGTTTTAAAACTCTCATATATTTAAGGGTATCGAACTTTCAATTAGTACATTTTCTATTAGAGTCTTATGTTAATTTTTTGACAAAATGCCCACAATACTCTTTCTTTCTTTTTTCTTTTTAATAATAAAGAATACGTGTGTATTTTGAAATTTTTTAACGGAAAATTCTAATCAAAATGGGTACAAAATTGAAAAAAAAAAATTGAAAAATTGATACCCTTAATCAAGAGTTTTTGAACTTTTAGAGTTTATAAGGGTTTTGTAAAGCTTTAGAGAGGTTTTGGAGGACTTTGAAAACGCGTGAAATTATCCAAATGGATTAACAATTAGGATTGAAAAGAAGTGAAAGATGTCTCACCCATGCTGAACATGGCAGTGCCTGTCCCAGCTCTTGACATGATCAATATAGATCCCTCCATGATGCTCGGCATCTGAAAATGCCACCTGCAAACATTTCAAACCAAGAACAACCATTAATTAATTCATCCATGAATTTAACACATGCATGCATGCATGGTTCTGCATGCATGTTTTCAATGTATAAAACATCAACTTTTCGATCAATATTTCTTACGTACGTACCTATTCGCAATAAAAGCCCAAGTAATGCCTATAAGACAAGCATACGAGTTGGGATTCATAGCCAGCTTCAACCACACAGCCCTCATCAAATACCAGAACGACGGCCCGCCGGCGCTCGCAGCAACCCCCACTGCGCTCCCCTCCAAATCTTTTCCCGTTTCACCCGCCGCTTCGGCGGAATAGTCGATTCCCGTCCTCCGGAATTCCAAGACGAACAGCAGCACCGTCAGCCATATAATCGCCTGCACAATCGACGACTGAACCACCAAATCCACGGCCATCTGGCCGTACATGGCCTTCATCAACGGCACCCCGACGACAAGCGAGTTCGTCAAAGTACACAAAGAGAAGCTCGTGATGCTCCAGCTGTAGCTCCCCTTGCTGCTGCACTTGGCCCACAACGCCAGCACCACCACTATGATGAACTTCGAAATGGCGTCGGCGGCGATGAACATATAATTCCACTTGAAAGGATCGGCGTGGGCGGTGAACTCGAAGGTGAAGAGCGGGAGCGTGAAGAAGCAGACGAAGCGGTTGACTGCGTCACACTGCTCCCGAGTAAACACCCGCCACCACTTCACTGAGCCGTAGCCCAAGATCAGAGCGACGTAAAGCGGCGTCATCGCCACCACCACTTTGTAAACGTCTTCCCACCCTATCATTCTTGTTCTTCTTCGATAAAATCTTGTTTGATTGAGAGGACGTGAGTTGTTTAAGAATATATGAAAGATAGGTTATTTATATATGCATGCAGGTAGATAGAGAAAGAGACGTTAATTGCTTTATTATGTATTTGTTTATTATTATTGAAGACGTGGATTGGTGGGTGTATACGATTCTATGCCGTCGATTCTTTTAGCGTTAATTACATTATAAAATTGTGTGTGTGTGTGTTTTTCTTCCCCTCTGAGTGCATGTGGAAGTGTAAGGTTGCTTTCATGATCATCCATGGGTTTTTCAAGATGGTCAGCAATATTAATGTATAGAGAATAAGGAATGAGGTCCACCAATAATTCCACCCAACTTTGCAAATAGGTTTTCTGATTTCGTCTCATCTTTTGCTTTTTTATTCCTTCGATTCGTGGTTTCAAAAAGTGCAATTAACGTTCTTAGCTAGCTAGAATTACACCAAAAGGGAGCCTTAGAGACTTCTAGGCTTCCTTGTGAATTTATATTATTATGACATATATACGCAACATTAGCAAGTGGAGCGACAAGAAAATGTTCTAGGTGATGTTATTCACATAATTGACATAAATATATATATAGAAATTGAATTGAATTAATGGTGAGAATTGTGTGCTCCTGATGGATGTGACACGTTGTGCAACCAATTGACACCAATGATATATTATGACACAAAAGTACGGTATTTTGAGGGATATATAACATATAGAATAAGTTCGATCCGTTTCCAATTATAATCATACACTTGCTAGCCCCAAAGAAATCCTGCTAACTACGTACAATTCCATCAATGTTATATATATGCCTCTAACTCCAGTCTCCACTATATATATATATATATTCCTCTAGCTGGGATTCAGTAGTTCTATTGGGTGGAGCTAGTTGTTTGAGTCACTAAGGTTTCTTCCCTTTCCGATATAATTGGATGGTTTGGGACGAAATGTAAATCTACAATAATATATATATATATATAGAGAGAGAGAGAGAGAGAGAGAGAGAGGATATTTTTAATATATATTTGCAAGGAAAGGTTCTAGCTACTCAGATTATATATATATTCGTGAACATAAGCATATGGTGCCATCTAATTTGAGCTTCAAACAACCCAAATGTGCAAATATATGTGAAGGTGATTTTGTTAAAGTAATGTTAATTAAATGATTAAATTTATCTCTTAATTTCTATAAGCTTAAGGAGCAGAGGTCCTAAGTATATATTCAAGTACAATTTACCTCATATTTCAATTAAATATTTCACTCGTTGGGCCGCTCACTTAATTATTAAAAATGAGTTTAAACCCACACGTAAGGGAGAATATTAAAGTATATATTGATTAGATTATTATTATTATTATTTTTTGTAAGTTTAAGCTTTTTGAACAAATACTAATATAACAAATTCTAATCCGCTAAAATTACCAAGCAGAAGTTTAAACTCTTATAACTCACTTTAGCAAAAAGCTAAAGACAGAAAACATTTCACACGGTTTTAGCAATTTTCTTTTTGGGGAAACTTCAGTAACCCCTCTTGAACTTTCGCGATTTTCATAGACACCCTTCCAACGTTCAAAAACTCTCACTTTAGTGTATCGAAGTTTATTTTTCTTTCACTTTGCCCCTTCCATTAAGATTTTCTGTGAAATCTTAACGGAATCCTAAAAATTAACCGAAATGCCCATTTTACCCTTGAGCTTCTTCACCATTTCATCCTTCCACCCAGCCCAAAACGACATCATTTTGGCCATTAATTTTTTTTATTTTAAAAAAGGAAAATATATAAAAAAGATAAAAAAAAATAAAAAAGAAGAAGAAGAAATTGGGGGTGGTTCGACCACCCCAATGGCGAAGGGGGTGATTCGGCCACCCCAAAAGGCCAATAAAAAAAAAAAAAAAAGTTTTGGTCTTTTGGGGGTGGCCGGACCACCTTCAAGGGCCTAGGGTGGCCAAAGCCACCCCCATACTAGCCATAGGGAGTGGCTGAAGCCACCCCAGGCCCTTGGGAGTGGTCCGGCCACCCCCAAAAGACTAAAACCCATTATTATTATTATTTTGGCCTTTTGGGGGTGGCCGGACCACCCCCTTGGCCATAGGGGTGGTTTGACCACCCCCAGACCAGCCATGGGGGTGGCTGCAGCCACCCCCAATTTCTTCTTCTTCTTCTTTTTATATATATTTTCCTTTTAAAAAGAAATAATAATAATGGCCAAAACGATGTCGTTTTGGGCTGAGTGGGTATTGTAGTTTTGGAGCCCAAAATGGTGTAGTTTTGGAGTGAAGGGTAAAACTGGCTTTTCGTTTTATTTTTCTCACATGCGCGGCACATGCTAAAATTCTAATAGAAAATCCTAACGGAAGGGGTAAAGTGAGAAAAATAAACTTCGATACACCAAAGTGAAAGTTTTTGAACGTTGAAGGGTATCTACAAAAAACGCGAAAGTTCAAGGGGGATTAGTGAAGTTTCCCCTTTCTTTTTAATTATTGGAATAAAACTACTGGCTAGATATATGGTTCTTACGTTAATTTACATGTTTGGTCCCAAATTAACCCAAAATACGTATATACATATATATATATAGGAAAATGCTAGGGGTTCTCCCCGTAGGTTCTCATGCCGTTCTCCTAATGTTACGTAAAACATGATTTAAGAAAAAATAAAATTGTCGTGGCCTCTATCACCGGTTTTTTTAGGCATTAGCACCAAATTTGAGGCATTAGCATCAAATTTAGGATGATCAAATCTATTTTGGGTGATATCATTCCTAAAGGGTTAATCTTCTACCCTTAGGTTTTAGTTTTGAATCCAAAAACAAGTTTTAAAGCATTATAACGTAACTATTAACTCATAAAAATTAATATGTTAGCAAAAAAACGGCACTATAAATTTTTTTTTTTTTAAATTATGTTCTACGTAAGATTGGGAGAACGCTGGGAGAACACTACGAGGAGAACCCCTAACAAACCTCATATATATATATATATAATAGGTGATTGAAGCATTAATTCTCTTTTGCTTGATCTTATGGACAAAAAAGAAAGGAAAGGCATTTTTCTCTTTATCAATTACTTTGGTGGACATTTTATTTATTATTATTTTGTAGTGGATAGAGAACAAGTTCTTTTGTTAATTGATCCATCTATTTGATCTATTCCCTCTAGTTCATACGTACGTCAGAAGTGGACAATTTGTCTTAATTTGTCAATGCCAACTGCCAAGGACTTCTTTTTTTTCTTCTTTTTCTTTTTCTTTTTCTTTTTCTTAAAATTTTTTTTTTTTTTTTTTTAAAAACCCATATATATATGCTTCTGCAACGTACGACCAGTCAATGAGTCAATCGCATTTGTAAATGGAGATTGCTTTCTCATGATAAAGTGGGAACCTGTTTGTTCCAAATATTTAATTAATATTCTTGAACAAGCTAGCTAGGCCAAATACTTTATATATATGCATGTAAAAAGTAGTAGATTGCGTTTGTCTGCATGATAGCTAGGTTTCTCTAATTCTGTAGAGATAAATGGTGGAACAAGATATATATATATATACATAAGAGAATGAAGGAGAAAGAGAGAAAGTTTAGGGTTACATATTATATTGAATTATATAAAATAATATTACATAAAAGAGACGAAACTAATGAGGGTGTTCGTTTGGATTTGTGATTTTAAAATGTGCGATTCTAAAATGTGCAATTTGAAAATGTAATTTTTAAAAATACAATTAAGTGTTTGGCAAAATCATGATTTACCTTTAAAATCGCAGTTTAACCCTTAAAATTGTGCCTTTTCAAAAAGCACCATACTACATGTGATTTGAAAACATAGAAAATCTGTGTTTCCAAATCGCAATTTTTAAAAGAAAAAAACGCAATTCCAAACCATTTATTTTTTGTGATTTAGTTTAAAATCTTTTTTTTTTCCTACAAAATCGCAATAACAAACGCACCTAAATAAAAAATAGAATATAAATTATTCTAACACTCATCACTTTCTCAGACATGCATGCCTATATATATTGCCATATTGCATGCGACATTCTGATTATTTGGTTCATATGTGGTAAGCAAGCCAACAATATTTAACAATCGAGCAGATCATAAATATTCCTCTCAATAATAAATTGTATCACAAAAGTGTACTTTATGTTTGTAAAGTGAATTTAATTAATTAGTATATTGGAAACCATATATTAATTTAATTTAATTTAGACCAATACTTGGAGAGTAGTTAAGAATCACCAATCAAGCTAGCGTTGCCCCACTTTGTCTGCCATATATATATATATATATGATGAACAAGAGAGAATACACAGCGAAAAATATATAATATAAAAGAATAGGCAGCGGAAAATAATCTTTAAGCCAATAATTATTTCTCCTCTTATGTCGCTCACTAAGCTGATGTAATTTAACTATAATAAAGCTTTCTTATTTATTGAGCTAAATGTTTTATTTATTTACAATATGAGACAGTGTGTTAGAAAATATGTCAATTTCCAACCAATCAAGGTACACATGCAACATGATAAATGAGAAAACCATACAAGAATGACATGTGAATACATTAAGACAAGAATCTTCCAAACCCCTCTTTTAATAAATTAAAAAGAACCAAAAAAAGAAAAAGAAAAGAAAAGGCAATATGCATGAAAAGATAACCACACACAAGAAGGAAGACTACTATTAAAAATGGAAATCAAAAGAAGCATGCCCTAGGAAAAGCACTAAGAGTTTGTTTGTGATTGTATTTGAGAAATAGAGCTTTTAAGTTAAAAAACGCTTTTGGGCAAAAGTTTTATTTTTAAGCTTTTGCAAAAAAAAAATGTGGTTTTTGCCATTTTTAAATTTTTTAGACCCTTAAAAGCGCTTTTAATTTTTTTACTAAACCAGTACTTTTTTCTTCAAACAGACTTTTTGAGTGCTTAACGCACTTTTAAACCCCCCAAACGCAATCCCAAACATGCCCTAAGATACAATTCACATCCTAGCTAGACATGCATTGTCACACTCCAATGGTAGTTTTGAGTTTGGTAAAATGGTCTAGTAATTGACTATCAATGGGGACAAAATTAAGAAAAAACAATTTTGGATTCAACCTAGCTAGTCAAGAATAAAATGATACATTATATCAATTATGATGTCTTTTATTCCAAACTTGGTGGTTCCTGGTTCCTAACATGAGACCTTTGATTGAGATAGGAAATGCCTTGAGTCGTTTCCCTTTGTGTTTCAAACGTGTGAGGTGTGTGTGAGAAAGAGAGAGAGATATATATGCCTGTATACTTGTGTAACATCAGTGTTTGATTGAACATTAAGAAAAAAACAGAACAAATTCTAGGAACATTATTATTTTTATTGTCATTATTAGAGAGGATCAGAGGAATCGAGTTTTTCCTTTGAGCAACAAGCAGAGGAAGGGAACAAAGGTTTGTTGTAGCAATCAGAACAATTTCCGGCATGGGGTTGGCATATTACTACTTTTTCCTTGCATTGGTATTATTTAGGCATCTCATCTCTTCTAGATCGATCTCTTCCTCAACTACTCACCTATTTGGCTATTTCCAAGGAGAATATATATATTCTAAAGAGCTGGTTTTTTGCCTCAGCTTTAATGTCACAACTCACGACAGCATTCTTACTTGCTTCTAAAGTTATCGGACAGAGGCTTTCAAGGCTTCATCGTCATGACAGGTTTCTGATGTGCTTCTTTTTTTTTTTCTTTTTTTTTTAAGGGCAAATACGTCTTACCTTTAGGTTTTAGTTTATGACCCAGAAATAAATTTTCTAGTCAAATATTGCTTGTTGGAAAATGAATTCTTTGGAAGATACAGAGCAATCTAATCCCTACCAAGGATTCTTGTTTTATTTTGTTTGCAAGTATTCAATTCGATTTTGAAAGTTATTTGACCTGCGAATTGGAATCAATTTGTTCTTTCATGTCCAAGAGATTTGATTGATTCATATAGTGTATGAGATTTCAATTCTAGAATTAATTTCTTTCATGTGATAGTAACCCTAGGGGCTCTTAAGTACTACAAGATCTTATGCTTATGCACCCAAATCCATCCCTATGGAACATTTCTTTTCCCAGTGATATGAAATCCTCTAATAAATTACAAGGATTGAAATACATATATATATATATATATATATATATACCCCAAATGATGAAAATATCCTTAATAAAAAAACATGGATGACCCATGTCGGCATGTCGTGCCGACGTGGGTCACTGGTAGTGGTTGTGGGTTTCCAGAGTGACTGCTAATTCCACAATTTATCTTTGAAATCCCAAACCTCAGACTCATAGTAGCATAGCAATACAACTGAATGATTTTCATTGCTACAATAAAATTATACAGAAACTTTGACAAACACACATATCTCGCAACCCCAAGCCTCTTTTATGCATCCTTATTGCTAAAATACAACAATCAAAAGTACTTGGAAAATTTTTAATAAATTCAAGAATTCAAGTTTGAATTTCATTTCCAAATGCCTCATAAGATCGATTGGCAGGAACAGGTGCAGCAGGTTGTATAGTCACAGCAGCCAAAATGTCAGCATAACCCACCACCCCAACCAAAAGATCATCACTTTCATCCTCAGTCACCCAAACGTGAGTAGCCCTGTGAGACAACATCTGAGCCATGACAGCGGCCAAAGAACTCGTAACCTTGCAAGTCAACGGGGCGCTTCTGCCCCTATACATGCTCCTGCTGACACCAAAACTGTGGCTGGGAGAACTGCTAAAGAACCCAATACTCCTGCTACTAAATTTCTTTGGCCTTGTTGACCCACCACCACCATTGGCCAAATTGTTACTGCCAACTGCTGAATTTACAGTGAAATCAGGCAATGACCTTAAGGTCACATCATCCTCAACTCCCATCACAAACTGTCCAGCTGAAAGATTGGCTAAAGCCCATGCTGCGGCTAAGTAATCACATTTCCATAGTTTGGTGGCAGAGATATCTCCAATGATCTTACACCGACCATCTGGCGAGTGTTCCACAACAGCTACTGCAGTAGGGTCTTCAGGGAGCTTTCGAGTTGCTTCAATGGCTGGCAAGGAGGCCTCAATAGAGTAGTATTTTGGGTTGATGGCTCCAAGGGAGGAGATGGAGGAGAGAGGGACTGGAGCCAGAGCACCAAGGCAACCAATAATGAAACGGATGACGTCTTCTCTTGACAGACAGCAAAACTTATCACGGATGATGGTGGTGGCAGAGGAAGTCCGATTGCTGTTGGAATTGACGTTATTGCTGCTGCCCCCAGAGGTATCAATATTCTTAAGCCACTTACCATTGTAGAGAATTGAGAATCGCTTGCTCATGCCTTTCCATCCCACACTTTTAGGAACAAGAAGACGCTTCACACCTTGCTTCATCATCTCCAGTGCGTCTATCAATCTTGCAGAGTGAAGGAATAAATAAATGAAGATATAGTACCCAAGAAGCATCATCACAGATCTTAAAAGAAAGACTGGACCACACAGAAATTTAAAGATATGTTTCCTTGTTTCTCATTTACCTAGAGTAAAACTAAAAGGCAAGGGTCCCATAGAACTCAAGATCATAGCAAAGCATGCCCTTAGGGTGTTATTTTTTTTACAAGAAACAATATCATTTTAGTTAAAATACTGATACTCTTTGTAACCATTTTACACCCATTGACATGAAATGTTTTAAGTGGTTTTCTATTTCAGCCACTTAACAAAAATAAAAGAAAAACCACTTAAAACACGTCACCTCAGCTAGTGTGAAATGAATGTGAAGAGTAGCATTACTCTTTTTGTTAAAAACTATGCTGAATATCGCCCCATATTTTTTCACATAACAGGTTAGAAGGGAACCTGCATTCTTCCTAACTACCATTAAATAATTTCTTTAACTGTTTGGTAGGTTTCAAAACACAAAACTATAACTGCATCTGCTTATCATATTTCATGAAACAACTATGTGAAGCAAAGATTCATATGCATACCGCAATACAATAAAGAGAAAGGTCTAGAAATAGACAGGTAAACAACCACTGTACTACACATCCTCAATTTAGCATCCAATGATAGTAATGGTGGCACCATTAAACTACTATGACTAACATTAACAACAGAATTTGTTCAAAAAAAAAAAAACCAAACATTAACAACAGAATGAAAACAACCTAAAATTTAAACCGGACATTTTCTTTGTTCATTTACCACACCACATGACTTCAACCACTAAAAGCAGTAAAATAACATCCAGAAACAAAGTCACAACATTGAAGTTGGTAATTCTGTAACAGGTGAACTTGCAAATGTAAAAGTGCACTAAATAAATCAAGATTATTAATCAAGAAACTATCTCTTGAGTCAAATCGCAACAAGAAGTTGACTCTGTCAACAATCAAAAACCACCCATTTAAAATAAAAATCAGCATGTCATTAATTTCAAAGAAAATGATTTTCAGAGCTCAACCTTAATGCATATGAACAACTGATGGAGAATCCCAGCAAGTAAAAACAAATTTGAATCACAATTTAGGCTTTACAAATATTTAATTTAAAAAGCACTCAATAGTGGATTACCTCTGACTATGTCCTTACAAAGCCATATTAAGAGGAAAAATCACAAGNCCCCCCCCCCCCCCCCCCCCCTGTCCTGCTTCAGAAGAAAGAGATCTAAATCAACCACATTCCACGTGTGCCATATTTTACTTTCAAATTTATTTTGTTTGCTTTTCCCTTAATCTTGTTAGAAGTAAAAGTGAATTGTATTCACATTAGGGCCAAAGCTCCTGTCGTATACACAAAGCTTACTCCATATAGTATCTTCAAAGTTACAAGGGAAAAAAAATCCACGAACTCCAAAAGTCAAAATCCCCATACATTTTCTAAGGCAACACCCACATCCACAGGATTTAAATAATTTTATATAACACTTTTTACCAACAATCCATTACTATACCTCATCTAATACAAAAGAACACGTATGAAACCCATAATGCCATCCTAGGTAAAGAATAGAAAAATCAAATTATGCACAGGTTTCTCCTTCAGCCACAGGACTTCTCCTGATCCTTTTTGATATCTGGGGAGGGTGGAGGTTAGGGACAAAGAGGAAGAGGGAAACTAACTGAGATTCACATAATTCTACTAAAATGATGAGGGCAGGTTAATCTCATTTTCAGACGAAACTTACAAGAATTACAGTTTTATTTTCTGCCATATGGACAAACAAATTCTTTGAGGCTGGATAAAAATCATTGAATAAAGTTAAAATTCCAACTTCTCAAAAATAAATAAATGATGCGGTAAATTGAATTTTATCATCAATTTATCATATTTTATTCTTCTCTCAATTTTTCGGAACTACAATATTATTCTGTCTACCATTGTTCAAAGACCATTTGAACCCCAAATGAATCAAAGCTAATCCAACTTAGATTGCACATTATAATTGTAGTTATATGAAGTAGCTAATTAACTTGTATCTCCACATAGCAATATGTAAGCCTTCCTTTATTGTTGCACTGCATATAAATACGCTAATGTCTACTTCAAAGACAACCAGAAAATCTCATGAATGAGAGCATAATTTACTGGGTGTTCCCTTAGTGACCTAACAGTGACTATGACTTTTCAGCCCCCCAAAACAAATTTGATCTGAAATTCGGTTCACTTTAATCATATTATTCAAATGGAAAATGCTAGGAGTTCTCCCCCTAGTGTTCTCCTAGCGTTCTCCCAGTCTTACGTAGAACATGATTTAAGAAAAAATAAAAATTTAGTGGCCTCTACTACCGGTTCTTTTAGGCATTAGCATCAAATTTGAGGCATTAACACCAAAATTGAGGCATTAGTACTAAATTTAGGATGATCAAATCCATTTTGGGTGATACCATCCCTAAAGGATTAACCTTTCACCCTTAAGTTTTAGTTTTGAATCCAAAAACAAGTTTTAAAGCATTAGAACCTAAATATTAACTCATAAAAATTAATCTGCTGGCAAAAAAAGGTACTAAAATTTTTTTTTTTTTTAAATCATGTTCTACGTAAGACTGGGAGAACGCTAGGAGAACACTAGGGGGAGAACCCTTAGCAAACCCCTATTCAAATAGTAAACTATCAAGATTCTCAAGACAAAAGCTGCAGATCACATGGGTCACCATGTGATCCACGTGTGACCCATGACATCTCATGCGATCTCCATTTAGAAGCTGATATAGACTAAAGATGGAGTAAAATGTTGGGGCACATAAATACAGCACAGGATTGCTATGTGTAGATACGAGATTAAATAAGCAATCTTGTCCAGTCTCTTCTTTAGGGAGTATATTTATTGTGATTATGCAGGGAGGGTATGGAGGGAAAGGAAACAATAGAATACTGAATACCAAAGCCCAAAGCCAGTATGTGAATACAGAACAGGAACTCAAATGAATGTTACACTTATGGAGAAATTTTTTTTTTTTTTTGATAAGTAATGTTTCATATATTAAAAGCGCATAGAGGCGCAACCATAATATACAGGAAGTATACAAGAGAACGCCAAAAGGAAGAAAAGAGGACAAAGAAAACAAAAAGATATGAAAGAACCCAAGAAACCCAAAACCCACAAGAACACAGCACCTCCCAAGCAACTCCCAAACAGACCCATAAAAACCCACCACCCAACACAGCAACTGCCAAATCCAGCACTACTGCTCACGAGCCATGCCTTTTCTTCGCCGGGGAAATAATGGGGAATGAAAACATAAAAGAAAGCACAAAATATCGCTCATGCATGCATGATCACACACATACACAGAGATGTTGATAACAAAGAAAACCACATTTCAAGAGCACTGTTTGGAAAAAAAAAAAAATACTGCACACTGATAATAAGTAACATAAACACCACCAATAAGAAACCAAGAAGAGGGGAAAACTAAATATTATTAAAGCAGGTTTAAAGAGGATTACGGAAACAGTTTGATTTCTAAAGCTGAAACAGCTGAAACACAAATTCCCTGTTAGGAATTTTTCACATAAAACTACATTGTGGCATTCAATATCACAGTTTACAAGGAAAAGGATTTACAAAAATCAAAATCAAAATCATCAAACAATTAAAATAAAAACAATAATAGGACAGCAATCTTCAAATCCAATTAGGACAATTGAAACTAAATTAACTACACATCAATACATATCAACCCCCCCAAAAAAAACCACACTCACAATCATAATTCTTTACATTTCAGCACAAGATCATGCAAAATCAAAACCATTATCGCAAATTCGCACAAATGGCATTTCCTGCCCCTGTAAGAACAGGGTGGAGGGCAAGACCCACGGTCACATGCATGATTAAACAATCAAAATAGCAACATAGTAACGAATAAAGCTAAAATTTTGTTCAAATACCAATACAATTCCTAGCATGATCAGTAGACCACATAGACCATGTAACTAGAATTTCAAAGTAACTAAACATGACATAATAGTACACCATAAAAAGCATGAGATACACGACCAATTAAAAGAGCTCAACTTGTTCTAAGATCGATTAAATTAAATTCACAGAATGTTCATAACAAACCCATGAAATGAAAATTCTAAAAATCATAAACATTAATAGCATAAATTGCTAACCTTGTCCCAGGATCAACCTGCCTCAACAAGAAATTATTAGGCAAAACAACCTGGGAAACCGGTGTTTTCATGGCGTTGTTTCGATCCTCCAAACACTCACTCCTTGCCAAGAATGCTACAATGTCAAGAGAATTAAGAATACCCACAAACCTCTGCTGCCTCATCTCCCAATTTTCGATCACAACCCCATGCTGTGATCTCCTCTTCCACACCGCTATCCCCCCTTCCATCGACTCTCCGATGGCACGTATCGCCGACTCCACCGTCTCCGTCTCCAGGAACTCTACCATCTCCGGCTTCCCCACCGTCAGATCGCCCACCACATGATACAGAAACACCGATGCCATTCTCAATCCCTCGTTTGCCTGCCGAGAAACATCAAGGAGAAGCAAATAAAATGCTGAAGTGAACTAATGGGAAGAATTGATTCATTCTCTTTCATTCTTCTAAACAATTTAGGACAAATTACCTCAATCCACTATTGAGTATTGTACAGCTGTAATTTTCTGTTTGGCTGCCGAGAAATCCGTGGAGAAGCTAAGAAAATATTCAATTTTTTTTATTTATTCTCTTACTAAATACGAATATATATATATATATATATATATATTTTTATATCCTAAAGTTACTAAGTTGGCTATTGGGTAGTTTTTATTTTTCCCAGAAATTTAAGATGTTTCAATGTTGAAGTTTCTCGCTTTCCCACCTTTTCAAAGCAACCAACAAGAGGGGAAAAAGTAGCACATTTTCCCCCTTTTTTTTCAGACAAAAAGTTAAAGAATAAAATGAATGAAAAAAGAATAAGACAAAAGTTCGAGTTTTCTCAAGAAAATACAGGAATAGAATATTACTTGTTGCGTGTGTAACTTTCTGAGGAACCAAGCAGAGAGAGAGAAGAGGGAAAAGGTACCGGCCGGGAGAACCGGCAACGGGGGCAAGAGCTATAAGAGGGAGTGAAGAAAGATGAGGAGAAGGTGGAAGCCGGTAATGGGTAGTAGTTTATGAAGGATGAGAAAATTGAAGGAAAATCTGAGCCTGAAATTCAGAATATTGGCCATTGATGAAGAAGATCAATAAGAAGAAGAGGAGGAAGAATACCACCAAAGTCCCTAAGGTTAAGGCCCATGAAACAAAGATCTGCCTCTCTTTCCCTCTCTCTCTGGGACTCCCGACTCCGTCGCAAAGCCTCCAATTGCGTGTAACTTGGAGAGCTGGGAGAGAGAAATCCAGAAGGGGAAGGTGGAGATTGTGGATGAGAACGAAAGAACCTTACAACCGTGGCAGTCAAAGTTTTGGTATAGTTTGGCGCTGTTTTCTGGACAATTATTTAATAATGTCTAGTGTGCATGAACCTAATGTCTGGACAATTAATCAATTATTCTACGGTGATTTTAATTTTGTTTTTTTATAAGTTTTTGTAGATATAAATGTTAATTGTCACGTCATTTGAATCCTATGATAATCTACAAGGATCCCAATCCCCTCATACTAGAGAAAAATATGAGATTCTCATATTGCTCTGATCTTACCATTCAATTTAATCAAATAGTTTATACTATGTCACGTGTCCTACTCAAAATTAAATAATAAAATATTAATTAACTTTTAAAAAGAAAATAATAATAATAATTAAAAAAAATTTAAAATCAATTAAAGAAAACTTGGGGTGGCCGGCCACTCCAGTTGAGCCTAGGGGTGGCTTTGGCCACCTCAGACCGGCCCTTAAATTTTTTTGGGTTTGGCCCTAGGCAGTGGCCGAACCACCCCTTGTGGCCATAGAGCCACCCCTAAGGACCGGTTGGGATGAACCACCCCCTGTGGCCATGGGGGTGGTTCGGCTATCCCCAAAGGCCAAACCTAAAAAAATTTCAAAATTCTTTTTGGCCCTAGGGTGTGGCTGACCACCCCTTGGGGCCATGGGGTGGCTAGCCACCCCCTATGGGTTGGCTGACCACCCCAACTTTTTCCTTCTTCTATTTTAATTTTTTTTATTATTTTAATTTTAATTTTCTTTTCAAAAGTTAATTAATATTTTAATATTTAATTTTGAGTGAGACACATGACGTAACATGGGCCAATGGATTAAATTGAATGATTAGGATTGCAATATGAGAATCTCATATTCCCCTTCTAATATGAGGGGATCTGGATCCAATCTACAACACAGAACTTGAACTTAAGGCTCGTTTAAGAGTACGATTTCAATAAATGCGATTTTAAAAATTTCGTTTTTGAAATCGCTACTTTTTAAAAAGAAAATGATAGGTGCTCTTTTAGTATTTTCCTAGTGTCACTGTGATGTGGCTTTTAAAATCACATTGAATTTGAAATTATCATTATTGACTTTTAATCTATTAGTGATTTTAAAAGTCACATCACAGTTGTGGGAGGACACCAGGAGAGCACTAGAAAAACACCTAACATTTTCCTTTTTAAAATCGCACATACATTTGGTAAAGCATGTTAAGAAATATTTTTTTATCAATTGAGTGTTTGAATAATATTAGCATATAATTGCGGTTTCATGGTCAAATAGGTAAATATTGCCCCAAATATTTTTTATAAGCAAAATGGTGATTTTTGTTTAAATTCGCATTTTTTCAAATAAGCACCCTCTAGTAAGCTTATAGAAATCGTAGATTTTTTCACAATTTTAAAATTTGCATTTTGAAAATCACAATCCTAAACACTCCATTATTATCGAACTAAAGAATATGTTTAAGATTGACTCATTTATTTTTCGAATGAATTTGAACTTCATTACTTTTATAAAGTAAATATCATTTTTTTTAAAAAAAAAATCATACTAATTAGTAGTTAATTAATTATGAAAAACATTTGTTTTCGTTTTCTTGTGCATCATCTTGTCCATCTCCCAACAAGAGATGTAAATTTATCGTTGAATAAAGAGATGAACATGGGATGCGTAAGAAACACATCTCATTAATTGTTGTTAAGATTTTAGCTTGAATCTTAAATATTTTATTGAGTTTATATATATGTTTTATAGTATGAATATAAATTTATTTTGTAGACACACATATATCTATATATAAAGTTCACATACTAGATACCACCTAATTAACAATGTTTCTCTAAATTTTTAATTGTAATAATGTTTCTCTTAGATAATCAAAAAATTGACAAGGCCCCTCAAAGACTAACAAAAAGACAAAAATAATCTAAATTATCAAATTTGAGATAGAATTCATTTTTATTTAAGATGTCATCGGTACAAATTAAGATAATATTATAAAAATGATAAAAAAAAAATTAATTATAGGAGTTAAGCCAAGTTTATATGAGAACAATTCGTGTAATAACTAAGCCTAATTTTATATTTAAGGCTGACTCATTTATTAAATGAAACGAGGAAAAGTCGAGCCTATCATAATCAAACTCAAAATTTTTTTACTGGCGGCTCTATTCATTTATGAGTACTAATAGGAACTTTTTAAAAATTTTTTTTTTATCCTCATAAATTAATGTGACTTTTAAAATTATTTATAAATTTATGATAAATCACTATTAAGTATATTTTAGAAATAATAATAATAAAACATTTATAGTAAGTTTTTTTTTTTTTTTTTTGAAAGGTAGTAAGTATATCTAACACCATGCCATGATGTCGTGGTCGTTTTAAACGTGACTCCTTAAAACTATAATAGTATGTCATGAGATGTCACAGTCATAATAATTGGTATTTTATTCAAATCATTTACTCACAATTATTGCCTCTTTAGAAACAGTTTGTGCCACGCATCAATTTTTTATTTTTTATTTCAATGTGTGTTCTCTTTTTCTGACGTGACATAGGATTAAAATTATTAAACTAATAATCAAAATTTATTCATGAATCATGCGTGGAGAATGTGCATTTATATATATATATATATATATTTTAAGAAATAGTATGATTGTTATATATATATATATTTTAAGAAATAGTATGATTGTTTTTTAAGGGTAAAGTCAACGTACTCTCTCAAACTATCACAATTGACGATATTTTTCTCAAACTTTCAATAATAATATCTCTCTAAACTACCAAAAAATTGTTAATGTCCCTCTAAAGCTAACATTGACAATGTTCTCAAAATTGTAAACTATTTTTAAAAATATTAAAGAAAATTTTCAGTCAACGGGAAAATGTTTTCCGTTGACTATTATTTTACGTCGCACTAAACATCGTAAAAAGCAAAACTTATTTTCTGAAAACCACTTTTATGTCGAAAGAAACAGAGCCTTAGACTTTCTACATTTATCAAATTGTTAATTGCATGCACATTCAATTGAATTTGACTATCTGAGATTTTAAAAATAATAGTTTAATCGTCAACAAATAATAGCTCAATCAGTTGGAAACTACGCCTTATGAAGTAGACGTCACTAAATTGAATATCCCTCCCCCTTTTTTTTTTTTTTTTTTTTGGCTAGAATATCCCTCCCCTTTTACCATCTTGTGTGAACATGTAAAAAAATAAAATAATAATAATAACAGCAACAGTTTAATTATTTAAACTTGCATGCTTGAGGTGAGGATACTATGGAATGAAAAATGCTAAGTGTTCTCCTTGTGTTGTCATGGTGTTCTCTTGATCCTAGATGGAATGTATATTATTTTCTAAAACCTTACCACCCAGGTAATGGAAATAGGGTCAGTTTCTTTTTTGTTTTTAAATAATATTCACATAGGACTAAGAGAACCCTTAACATTTTCCAAATGAAATAAATGGAACGAATTAAGATTTTAGGAGTGGAAGGAAATTTTTTTTTATAAGAACTTGGAATTTAATATTGGATATTAATTTTAGGGTATTGATTTTAGGTGGTTATGAACTTATGACCAAATGGAGGAAAGAGTTAGTATTCTCTGTTAATGACCAAAAGTGTGGAGAGGTGCTTTGTAGTTGGCCGGCTATGGTTTCGTTGTTGTTATTGTAGTTGGTACCTTGGGTTCCTCTTAATTGGTGTTTTGATGTGTCATGTTGTTAGCTTGAGAAGGTGGGTTGTTTTATGAGTTAAAGTTATAGTATTGCATGGTTCATGGCCAAACTAAGAGTATTTTGAGGGTTGTCTTTGTGGGTGATGGATGATGGTTAAACTTGATAATTCCATGAGTTGCTTATATCTAGGGATTGCAATTATGTTAGGGTTTAGGATCTTAGAAGGGATTGTAAATGAGACTATTCTAACTATGGTATTATGTGATGCTAATGTAGGGTTTATATAAAGACTCCAAGATGGTTTTCAAGGATTGACCGGAATTATAGAACGTTACACATTGGTGTGTGTCGAAGGAGAATTTAAGGATCAAGGTAAGTGAGCCATCTTGTACTAGTATTTTCATAAATAATGACCCAATGCATTTTATACATAATGCTTTCAAAGACAAATCCGGGTTATCTCTTGAACTAAACGAAGAACATTTTATGCATGAAATGTGTGGCATGAAGCCATGAACTATTTTTATAACTGTTGTCTCAAAAATATTCATGAACTACTTATTGGGTTACTTGATAGTATTAAATGCGATGTGATGCTATTTATGATGTAATAAATGTGGTGACACCGGTACCGTGTGTGCGTATGTGTATATGATTAGAGGCAATGCAACACACTATTTGTTGGGTGCGGCCTCATAAGCCATTAACCTTAAGTAAAAGGGGTTAGGCTAATAAAGTTTCGAAGAGAGGGGATGGGTGGACTAGTCCTTGCCAAAATATGATGTGTAGAACAAGTACAACCTTACTCTGAGAGTTAATTAGAGCGAGATATGTTATGGAAATACGGTCTTACTTTGTAGATAGAACAAGTAGTTGCAAACAAGTTAAAGACTTGGATAGTATTGATTTAAAGCTATAATATTGTGAAGGCATCCCAATAAATATTTTGAGAATAAAGATATCCATGCTTACCATTTTTATATAGATATAAACTGTTCACTATCATATACTAGCACTAGATTACTTGTTTACTAAGTTGTCAGATTTATCCTTATTTTTCTCCACCCACCAAAGAAACATGTCAATGTTTTATAGAAGGACTAATTAGGGTTGAGTGCACTAGACCTTGAGGCAGATGCGGACGTAAGGGTATTGATTGGATTAAGACTTGAAGATCCATTATAGCACTTCGAAGGCTATTTGTGATATCTAGCATTTTGAGATGTATTTGTATAATTTAGGAGGGTGTAGATATTTTTTGTAGTACCATGCATAATTTGATATGACTCAGCCTATATTAAGATTATAGCAATGCTCTGATTATAATGATAAATCCTTACAGATATAAATAAATGAATGAACTTTCTCTACTTAATTACTCTGATTGAAGAAAATAGATTCTATGGACTTACCCATTTTGTAAATAAGTTTGAGAGGCGCTTAATAATTTAGTTATCAATTAATTAAATTTTTAGGGCGTTACAGAATATGTTTTTGTCTAACACTCCCTCCCAAATTAATTTGCTTCATATATGCCATAGTCCTTCGAAAAGCCTCTTTATTCACCGGCTTCTCTGCAATTAGCCATCAACGAGACAAAATTCACTCTCCCCCCTTATCACAACTATCTCCGATGAGCACAACTAACTCGTCTGCCATAGAGATTAGAAAGCCCGTCCAACCCTTCCCCTCCGCCCAATGTTTGAGAGGAAACGCACCCTTGCCACACAGTAAGACAAACCCCCACCTTCGAGAACCTCCAAGAAACCCTAAGAGAGGACCGACCGCATGTTGATTTAAATTGAGTTTGGACTAGGTTTTGATAAGTATGAGATTAATGAAGGGATTCTGAAGTATTTAATGTGTTCATACAATTACTAGACACAATTAGAAAAAAAAAAAATACAAGTACTAGACACGTTTGCCCTACGACACAAGGGTCAAAGTGGCACGCTATTGGGGGCGGAATTGCCTTGGATGCTAAACTTTGAGGAGAAGTGATGTTTAGAGAAAGAAAAAGAGTTTTTTTTTTTTTTCCTCCAACTTTAAAATCTCTCAATTTAAACTTATAAACTTTCAATTGCAATTATTTAAAAAAAAAAAAAAAAAAAAACTTTCAATTGCAATCAATTTAAACCTCTCCATCAAATTTTAAATGTTAAAAGTGATATAATGACTCTCAAATTTATCCTTAATTTCATTTTTTTTTTAAGCAACATTATTAAAAAAAAAAAAAAATCACAAGGTGACCCACGGTTGGGCCACCTTGTGATCCTTTTTTTCAATTTTTTTTGTAATAAAATGAAAATTGAATGATAATTTTGTCATTTTAGGGGTTTAAACAGCAAAAATTAACGGAGAGATTCAAATTGATTGCAATTGAAAGTTCAGCGGTCCAAATTGAAATTTTTTATCAAATTGTGTGAAAGTTCAAGAGTTTAAAATTAAGTTTCTCTTAAAAAAAAAATTGTCGGTTACATGTTGGTCATTTATTAGTCTTGGTTGAATGAATTTCAATTTATATTTTAGGTAATTTTTGTCTTTAAATTATGGAATAGGATCCTCTCCAGTCCAAAATGGATCGGAGAATATCTAGTTCATGGCTAGGATTTATTTTAAAAAATCATAAAGCCACAAATGAGACATCTATCCCACTAACCAAAAATAATAATAAAATATTATTTCATATTAAAAAAAAAAAAAAAAAAAGGTTGGTTGGCCACCCCGTTGAGGGTGGCTGGACCACCCCAGTTGGGGGCTGGGGGTGGCCGGGGGGGCGGACCAACCCCAAGGGGCAAACAAATTTTTTCTTTTTTTAGATTTGGCCACCTCCAGCTCCTAACTAGGGTGTTCGGCCACCCTCAATTGGGTGGCCAACCACCCATTTTTTTATTATTTTTTTAATATGAAATAATATTTTATTATTATTTTTGGTTAGTAGAATAAGTGTCTCATTTGTAGCTTTAGGATTTCATTTCTAGCCATGAGCTATATATTCTTCGGTCTATTTTGGATGGTAGAGGATCCTATTCCCTAAATTATGATTATATTTATAAATGTTAAAAAAAAAAAAAAATCATTATCATCAATTTTTTTATTGTATTTTTGGAAATAGGATCCTCTCCATTTCAAACGGGAAATGGAGTTGACCCACTTAGGCTTATTATGAGGGGTAAAATGGTCTTTTCACTGGAAAAGACCCCTGAAAAGACAATTTTACCCTCATAATAAGCCTAACCGAAGGATCCTTCTGGTAGGCCTCGGACGGAGCGTGTCATTCACGCGTCTGGAGAGGAAAGTCGTTTTGATACGATAAAGAGATGGTCTGAAAAGAAGGCATCCATGCCATGCCATGGGCTCGCTAATAGTGGGAAAAGTAAAAGGAATAGAAAACCAGAGAGCCCCCCCCCCCCACTTTTTTTTGGTTCACTTTATAAATTCCAAGCCCAAAGAATCTCACTTCTAATGGCAATACAGGAATGAGAATGTCTGTTCCTCACTATCTCAGAGCACTTGTTGCAGTCTTGCTCCTTTCCTAGCTGTAAGTCTCTCTCTGTCTCTGTCACTGTGTCTCTTTTTGTGTCTGTGTTCGTTTTTTCACATTCTTGTACGAGAATTCAGTTTCTTTGGTAGTGATTTATGTTTGTGCTTGTTCTTGCACCCAAACCCATGTTCCTGTCATAGGAGAAAATGGGTTTCATCTTTTCATCCCTGTAGTATCCCCAAATAACACATTTCGCCTCTTTTAGCTCATGGAGATGAAATGGGTTTCGGCTTTTTCCCCCTGGAAAAGCCTTAGATTACGTGCACTGCTACTCCTGTTGTTGCTGCTGCTGTGCTCAAACCCTTGTCAGTGTGTTGATCTTCACCCAGGAGACAGAGCCTCGCTTCTAGCGTTCAAAACACGGGTCGACCGCCCTAACCAGAGCTTGTCAAGCTGGGTCGGCTCTAACTGCACCATCTGGACCGGGCTCACCTGTGAGAACCGGACCGGCCGGGTGGTTTCAATCAGCTTGACCAACATGAACCTGTCAGGCCAGCTTCACCCTAACTTGTGCTCACTTTCATTTCTTGAATACATGAATTTGTCCCACAACAACTTTAGCTGCCCAATCCCATCTTGTTTTGGTAATTTGAGTAGCCTCAAAGCCCTTGATCTTAGTCAAAATAGGTTTCTTGGTGTTGTGCCTGACAATCTCATGATGCTTAGGAATTTGAAAGAACTTGTTTTGAGTGGGAACCAAGATTTGGGAGGACTTGTTCCTTTGTGGCTTGGTAATTTCTCAACAAATTTGGAAAAAATTGACCTGAGTTCCAATTCTTTTAGAGGGGAAATTCCTGAGAGCTTGTTGTATTTGAAATCTTTAAAGCATTTGGATCTTGGGAACAATTATTTATCAGGTTATCTTCACGATTTCCACCAATCTTTGATTGTTCTGAATCTTGGGTCCAATCGGTTTTCGGGTACTTTGCCTTGTCTTTCTGCTTCTACTCAGTCCCTCAATATTTTGAATATAGCTAACAATTCCATCGTTGGAGGAATACCCACATGTATTGCTTCACTTCGAGCTTTAACACATCTGAACCTATCATTCAATCATTTAAACTATGAGATATCTCCTAGACTTGTGTTTTCGGAGAAGCTTCTTGTGTTGGATTTTAGTAACAATGATTTGTCGGGTCCTCTACCACGCAAGATTGCAGAGACGACTGAGAAATCAGGACTTGTTCTTCTTGACTTATCTCACAATCGCTTCTCGAGAGAAATTCCATTGAGGATAACGGAACTGAAAAGCTTGCAGGCATTGTTTCTTTCACAGAATCTTCTTACTGGGGAAATTCCTGCAAGGATAGGAAATTTGACTTATCTCCAAGTGATTGATCTCTCACACAATCTGTTATCGGGTTCAATTCCTTTAAACATTGTTGGGTGCTTTCAGCTACTTGCTTTGATACTCAATAATAACAATCTTTCTGGTGAAATTCATCCGGAGCTTGATGCGTTGGATAGCTTGAAGATACTAGATGTTAGCAACAACATGATTTCCGGTGAGATTCCACTAACTTTGGCAGGATGTAAATCTCTGGAGTATGTAGATTTTAGCTCCAACAATCTCTCTGGAATCTTGAATGATGCGATAACCAAATGGTCAAACCTAAGGCTTCTCTCCTTGGCTCAGAACAAATTTAATGGAAATCTACCCAATTGGCTCTTTACCTTCGAAGCAATCCAGACAGTAGATTTCTCAGGCAACAAATTCTCTGGCTTCATAGCAGATGGTAACTTCAACATTAGTTTAAACTTTAACAATGGAGACATTGGTAGAGTGCATAGAGAGCCATTTTTTATAATGCCGAATGTGAACATCAAAGTTTCAGTGGTCGTCTCCGACAGCAATGAATCAAGCTTCAATTACCATCTATATTCAAAAGTTGGAATTGATTTATCCAACAATTTGTTACATGGAGAGATTCCAGAGGGTCTATTTGGGCTACAGGGCCTGGAATACCTGAATTTGTCACACAATTTTCTTGATGGTCAAGTTCCAGGTTTAGAGAAGATGCGCAGCTTAAAGGCCTTGGATTTGTCGCATAATTCTTTATCAGGTCAGGTCCCAGGAAACATTTCCAGTCTTCAAGATCTGACCCTCTTGAACTTGTCTTATAATTGTTTCTCTGGATTTGTTCCCAAGAAACAAGGGTATTGGAGGTTTCAAGGTGCATTTGCCGGAAATCCCAACTTGTGCGTGGAGAACTCTAGTGGAAGGTGCGACTCCGTGAGCCTTCCAGCAGCGCCTGGGAAGACATTTCAGGATGCAATGGTGGAAGGGCCGATTTCTGTTTGGGTTTTCTGTCTAAGCTTTTTTGTTAGTTTCTACTTTGGTGTTGTTGGTCTCTTGTGTTCAGCTCGAACAAGAAATTACATTCTCCATACTAAAGTTTAATGCAATGTATGTGAGAGTGAGACCTTTATCTTGTATATTCTTGTTGCTCTATTTTATTTGGTAAGTTTACTTGTTATGATTGGATTGATCTTAAACAATCGCTTCTCCATGTTAACTAATCTTGGTTCGATATCTCTGTATGTGTTGTGAAGGTTTAGAGGGATTTTATTGACCACAGGACCACATTTTCTTGTAATACTGCAAAACTGAGGACCATCTGGATGAGTGATCAATCGTTAGTTTGTAGTGGTATTATTCTCTCTACCAAGGTGCGTCTCTCAAGAATTATCCCTTCCCTCCTCCCTAATATTGCCTGTTCTCTTTGCCATGAAGAGGATGAATCTCTTAAGCACCCTAATGTTGTCTGTCCTCTTTGCCTCTGGATACATTAGCCGTGGGGAGCTTCTTTGGGTGTCCATCATTATTAACATCCTCCCCAATGAAGCCCATCACTTCTAGATTTTTTCACCTGTTGCCTGTGATCTTATTTGGTTTACTGCAAGAGAGTCACCCATGAAAACTTCAACTTCACCCCTGATGCTATGTTTCTAGCTGGCCAGATCAAAAAGGTCTCACTGGAACACTTGTTTGCCTGAAAGGTCAAGGTTTCTGGCCACTCTCCACACTCCTGGACTACTCCTCTGGAAAATTCATCTAACCTAGGCCCCCCTTGTAATCCGAATATAGGGGAAGCTCTTGTTGCTGTAAATCCCCCAATAATGATCTATTTTGTAATTTTCTTGAGGCCCTACAACTATGTCTTGACATTCACCAAATGCACCAGAGCTCTAAGCATAAACGTCTATACGTATGTCTGTAGTTGTTTACATTGTGTTCAAAATATACATCTTCCTTGCATATCAAAACCTATTATCATAATTACACAAGTCATTGTGACATAAACAAAGATATTCATCATCTATGCCCTCCAACTAAACTTGGTCACCTATGACATTATTCCAAACTGTGCAATCAAAATTTTTTAAGGATCATGATTACTTCTGAGTAATTTTAGAAGTTACTCTTATATTCCTCTTTGTGTTACTATAAAAATGAGGTGACTTTTAAAAGCAAAATTTGATCAAAATTCAATTATAATCAATCATAAGGCGAATAATAATTTTAGAAGTCACATCAATTTTTGAGTGATATAAAGAGAAACAAGAGTAACTTTTAGCATTACTCCTATTGTCTACATTGGTCCATCCTCCTCAACATTGTTTAAAAAATTAATTAATTTTTTGTTTTAAAAAAAGGGAAGGGGTGGCTCGCATGCCATCCTCTTTCATTTTTTTTAAAAAAAATTAGTTTTTTAGTTTTATATATTTATATTTTTAAATTAACAATGACACATCATTTTATTGGTATTGATGTGACACTTAACGAAATTCTTCGACGAAATTTGATTGTAGACTAAATTGTTTTTTTGACATACTTCAAAGATGTATGGGTTCGTTTTAATACCACGTAGAGTTAATTGTAAATTAAATAAACTAAACTATAAAAATGATTTTACATTTTTCTCTTTCCGACATGAGAAAGCATAACCCTTTCTCAAGGTCTACCTAGTACTACTGTTTGGCTAATGTTATGCTATCGATTCTAAATTTCCAAAAGTTTTCAGTTTCAATTAATGGAAACCAGAAGATTGGCTTTCCTATTGGAATATGCTCATTTATTCCCCAATAATGATAAAGAATCATCATCATGAGCATATGAAAAAAAAAAAATAAAGGAGGAGAAGAAAGATAAGCATTTGTAAAAAGCTTATAACTTTAAATAACCATAGGCTGAGTCTTTTGACTAGGGCTTATAGCCTTTTTGATTAATAGCTAAAAACAAGAAAAGTTATCCTTAGCTTTTTCTTCCTAAAGGGAACTTCTTTGCTGGCCTTGGCTGGCAGCTTCTTTTGCTTTTTTGCTGATAGAACGCAAGTAATCCAAGATAATCAGCAACTAAATTTTAGTTACTTTCATATGCTATCAAAACAATCATGATTCTGCTTGGCGCAATAGTAATCAATCATTTCTGCTTGGCGCAATAGTAAGCTGCAGATTCTCTTTTACTTTCGGCGAAAAAATGCTTTTTGCAATGGGAACAATATTCCTCCATCCCCTACAAGGGCGATAGTCTGCTATGAATGGTGCTTTGTGGATAGATTGTATATGGTGTGGTGCTTGGACAAAGTACTTAATGTGGACTTTTCCTTCTAATGGAAAATAAATCTGACATGTCCAGTTGAACTCTCTACCTCTGCAATGTCTGCAAAGCCTCCCAGATCTCAGCCAAGAAGGGAGGAGCTCTTCCCTCCCCCTCACTACACCAATCCATATAACTCTTCTTCAACCTGTTTCCAAAAACAATCTGCCACAAACAAAGTGCCCAAAATACCCTAACACCATACGCCAACGGTCGAAGCTGCCACAAATTTATTTTTTTGCACCCAACCACCGAGCCCTCAACCAGCACAAATCCAACACAAAAACACTCTGGGAATGAAAAGAATAGAATAAAAATGTGTATATATGTATATATATATATTTCAATGACCCAAGTGACAATCTAGTGTCGTAGTCATTGAAATTTGAAACTCTTCTCTCAGGCCAAACAAGTTGACTGGGATGAGATGATGGGAGGAAGGGAGGGATTAAGATCAAGTGCAATACCCCCCGCTGCCCTATTGGACGGGGTGGATCTTGCACCGAATCTCTATCCAGTAGGGTGGGAGTGCAGGAGATATTTTCCTTTCCTATTTTTTTAAAATAAAATAAAAACATTTCACACCAAAACAAACACAACCTAAACAAAAACCTATTTCTCCACAGATAAAAAGAATTTGGGAATTTTGAAATAAAACAGAATAGGCCTATCTGGTTTTTTTCTAATCTCACTCATCAGCCAAATATTCTTAGTATTTAATAATGCCAGCAGCTACCGACCAACAAAATCTTGAATCCAAGAGATAAGTGGAGTGCAACCGTTAGAACATCATCACTTCTACAAATTAATGTTGAGGATGAATTCTCTCTCTTTTTTCTTTAATGAATTTCTGTTTAGAATGAGTTTGTCTTTCTGACAATGGAGCCAAAAAGGGTTCCAACAAAAAATAAAAATAAAAATTGAAGCAAAATTACCAAGAAACTGACGACAATGCAGATACGCTGCCGGCCCCCACCATTCAGCATGTGTGTTAAACAGCAGGCACTTCTGACTCAAGGTTGTAACAAAAGATGCAAGGGCACAACTTATCTGACAAGCCAAAAACTTCATTGGTGAGCTCCAAGATTGCTTGTCATGAAAGCCTACAGAAAAGGTGGGCAGAGGCTAAATTTGCATGCTTCATCAGACCTGTGTCTGCCTGGAAACTCTGCCCACACCTAAGAATCAACGACTGTCTCGTCTAATATATACCACTATAGTATAAGTTCTAGTATCTTATTGGTCCATCCAAGCTCCCGGAAGCAAACTGAAAACACAATTCAAGACGTAAACCTGCTTAGAATAATTGTGAAGATCAAGAACTTCATAAAAGGAGAAAAGAAAAATTCCAACTAAATACTCTATTGATTATCATGTTAATTGAGAGAGAGAGGGAGACAGAGATAATGAAAATGATAACCATATTGGGAAAGTCAACAGTCTTGTTGCTTTGGAACTAACGCAGTAGATAAACCAAGACATTTATTTTCTCAGGATATCCAAAGTTTCCCCACCTTTCTGTTCACCACTACTACAACCATTACCACTCAACATCGATACATGTGTGTGCGTGTGAGCATTTATATCATCACTTTGATTAAATTTTAAACTAAGAGTTCTTGTCAGTACCTGTTGAACAATTGGATTTGTTGATGTTGTGAATTCATGAGTCATTCCTTGCCAGACAACCTTCCCCTCATAAAGAAACAGTAACCTACATATATCAAGTAACCTTTTGATTTAGCACTGCAAAATCACTTAGCGACAAACTTGACAAAGACTGAAGAGTTTGGACAGAGCATAACCTGTCGACAGCTCTACTAATAGTACTGTGTTGGTGAGTAACAACAACATAGGAAGCAATCTGTCCAGGCTGCCCCACTGCATCCTCACCTTTCATATGGACAGAGCGGATGAGATCTTCAACAACAGTAGATGCAATTGGATCAAGTCCAGCAGTTGGTTCATCATACAACAGCACCTGTTCAGGGGTACAAAGTCTGTCAGGAGACTAGTCAATTCAACGTTGAGGATACCCCTGCTATAAGGTGTTCATGTGCAGAGTCGCACTACCGACCCATGCTATAAGGTGTTCATGTGTATGGTTATCTCCCAAAGTTGTACCAAAAAAACAAATTATGAATTAGTGCCATAATTGAAACACCACCGGACACATTTGCCCCAATCCTTAACACTGCCATATTAACACTTCCCCAGTATCATTGAAATAATCAAACATCAAACCACAATCAGTTCAACTGGAAAATCAATTCATAATCATCAAATAGATATTCTCAGCATGCATTTGACACAACTTTTACTTCCCTTTCCAGAAAAATATTTTTTTATATTCAATAGCATAGATGAGGAAAAAAGTAGAAGAGAAACTATGCATAAAAAAAGGCCCATATTCTAATTATTCCAGCATTTGAAGCATCAAAAGGAGGTGGCGGTTACCTTGTAAATAGGTCAAAGCAGGCCGTGAAGAGAAGACTGAACAACTGGACAAAATAGCTCGTCCAGTTGCGTTCAAACAAGCTATCAAACAAGTTTGGACAGAGTTGCTCATTTGCAGTTGCCTTCGAACAAGATTGCAAACGAGTCTTGCCCAATTTTGTTAAACCAACTTAATATGATGTTCTACTAGGTTTAGAGTTTTATTTACTATAAATACATGTTATAGAGACTCAAGAACGTAGCTTTTGATGTTATTTTGATTGTTTATCAATGGAAACACTTAAAAGAGTGGTTTTCTATACCTTTTGCCTCAATTCATTGATAGAATTTTGGTTTGAGAAGAGTTGTAATTCTTGTGTGTGTTGTTTTTGCAAACCTGCTACGTTACGCTACATCAAAACACCTAGGTTTGTTGCTCAGGGGGAGTATTAGGGTCGTGTCCGTAAGATAAAAATGGCTCTGTATTGTATCAAGAAGTCATCGAGAGCTTTGGAAAATTCACTGAGGCGGTGTTGGAATTTGGCCTCCAGATATGTCGGACTAGTCATTCGGTATTTCACTTACATACTAGTGTAGGCTATAATCTCCTTGTGATATATGTAGATGATATTGTGATTACTGGAGATGATTTAGGAGGCATTGCTTGATTGAAACAATTTTTGGAGCAAAGGTTTCATACAAAGGATTTGGGAAAACTCCGATATTTTCTAAGGATTGAAATTACTAGATCTTGGGTAGGTATTAATTTATCTCAGAGAAAGTATGTACTTATTTGTTAGAAGATATGGGTCTTTTGGGTGCTCGACCTATTGAGATTCCAATGGATTCTAATAAAAAATTACCGAAGGATGAATGGGAATTATTTGAAGATCCTAGCAGGTATCGCTGACTAGTTGGAAATTTGAATTATCTTATTATTACCAGGCCGGACATCTCATGCAATTAGTGTTGTTAGTCAGTTTTTAGTGACTGCTACGGTTTCACGTCAGGAAGTTGTTACTCATATTATTTGGTATTTGAAGAGAGCTCCTAGTTTTGGGATATTGTATAAACCAAACGAACTTCTTAGGGTAGAAAGTTTTATTAATGCAAATTGGGTAGGTTCTCCCTTAGATAGACAGTCTAATATAGGATATTGCACATTCTTAGAAAAGAGATAGTAGTTGCGCGGTCTAGTGTTGAAGTAGAATATAGGGCAATGGTTCACGCCAGTGAGTTGAAGTGGCTACAAAATTTTCTCTAGGCGATTGGATTCTCAGCTCCGATTCCTATCCCATTGTTTTGTGATGACCAAGCAGCTTTACATATTGCATCTAACCCAAGTTTTCATGAAAGGACCAAGCATATTGAAATTGATTGTCATTTTATTCGAGATAAGATACTCAGTGGAGATATATCTACACCATTCATGAAAGTTTGGAGACCAGCTAGTTGACATGTTCACAAGATGGGTATATATCAAATATGCTCCAACTTGAGGGGGAGTGTTAGAAGAGTTTCTAAGGGTTAAAAGAATATCTTGGTGATAGGGATTTGTTATAGGGGTATTTTGGACATTATATTGAATTTTAGTGTGTGTATATATATATATAGCTTCCTCTTTCTCTATATTCTTCCCATGCAGACCCTACAAAAGGAAAGCAGAAGCTTCAACCTTTTGGGACACGAGGCTACATCTTTTGCCTTAAAATCAAGAAATGTACAAAACTCTGTGAGCAGCCTATTGTAAATAGGACTCTTGATAATCAAAATTTAACAGTAATACTAAGTAGTTTTTAGGGAATATTGGTATCATGGTAGGTTCCAGATTCATATGCAGCACTGCAGTCTAAATTTGTTAACTGTGTCAAGAAAGAACAGATAAAAACATATACTACGAGCAAGAATGAAAACACTAAGGATATAATTCCAGCAATAAAAAATAAAACATAATAAAATGAATTTTTCAGAAAAATATTCTATCATCATCAACTACTCATGCAGGAAAGCCCCAGAAAAATAATGGTAGGAGAAGAATACAATGAGTCTATTCATTTCTTCAACATACCTCAGGCTCTATTGCGTCCTGTGTCGTATCAAAGATTATAGATCGAGCTAAAGCAACTCGTTTCTTCATTCCACCAGACAACTCAGAAGGTAACCGGTCCTCAACATCCTAAAATACATTCAGATTTTGAATAAATTAAAAAAATTAAAATTAAAATTTTTAGGATCTCTAAAGGCAGGGGAGAGGAGTGAAGAGGACTGGAGTTAGGCAAGCAGTGATAGTTGTTGGTGTAAACAGGTTAAGACATTTTGTAAGCATTTGCAAAATACAAATTTCCACCGACTTACAAAGGATACTTTAAGGTACATTAACATTGCCAATCTACAAATACAGTGGATAAGAAACTAGTACCAAATGGCTACAAGAATTAGATTGCCCAGGTTAGCACTTGAAATGACTTGAAATGATCAGATGATCCTAATTCGTTAGGTCCCTAAATCTTCCCAACTGTTTTCAACAATTTGAAATTTGTGGAAAACTCATTTGTTGAACATCTTATGTGATAAAGTACAAAAGGTCATTGCAGATCTAGTCCCACTCAATCAAGCCAAATATATGAAGTTTGAAACACTACCAGGATCTGATATTCAGAGTGATTTGAAGCATACCTTTAAGCCAACAGCAGCCAAGGTTTCCGTCACAAGCTTCGAAATTTTATGCTCAGGCATGTTTGAGTTTTCATATCTAAGCAATTAACAGAAATTAATGATTTCTTGCTTTTAAAAAATACTATTAAATTAGAACTCGCACTATCTGCACAAGTCCTAAGGAGAAAAGGGAACAACAGAATACTACATTTCTAAAGATTATATAGAACGACTCTTACAAAAGGAAACCAACATTTTCGCGAACGGTCAAAGAATCAAAAAGTGCTGCACTCTGAAACACCTGTATGAAATATAGTAAATAAATTAAAATGGTCAACAACTTCAGACGCCAAGATAACTAAAGTAATATACAGCTTAGAAGAAAACTTTTTCTTTTTTATAAGTAGCTTTAGAAGAAAACTCTACCAATCCAATTCGAAGACCAGATATCTCCTCATCACTGATCAAACCAACCCTCTTTCTACCTCGTATGTAAACCTCTCCCTGCTTATTAAACAAAAGATAGTCAGCTGAGAGCACCCAATGAGTAACAGATTGAAGGTCTATCCAATCGAGCTTATTAAATCTGTTAAACCAATCAAGCAAGGCAAGAGCATATGAAGGACATAAATTCTCTACCTTGTCTGGAGCAAGAAGTCCAGCAATGATTTTCAAAACTGTAGATTTCCCAGTGCCAGAAGGCCCGATGATTCCAACAGCTTCACCATGCCTAATCTTTACATGGCAACAAGGAAACCGATAGACAGAAATTAGTGCAACATAAACCAATAGAAAAAGCCTCAAGCCAAAAGAATTCAGCAAAAAACCCTTCCCCAGTTAGGAGGCATAGACACTTCAAAATAGCCACTGTATCCCCATATTTGACACTTATCGATACCATATTTTTCACCAAATGAAGGTATGCATTGGATACATATATACAAATATTAAATTAAATTTTTTTTTTATAAGTAAAAAAAATTAATTTTTATCACAGATAAAGGATTGATACACACAACATGGATATCACACGGATACATTTGGTGGGTAAAATTAAAACTTTTGAAAGGAAAAAAAAGGGGGGAGGGTTTAAACATAAAATATGTGGTCTAGTGCTTTAGAAAGTTAGGAACCTTATAATTCCTGAATTTCTATGAATGTCAAACATGGATTATAGTTAATATTTAACATTAATATTTACACATTTAATTAGTTAACATATTCCTATCGTATCATATCCTAGATTTTGAATAATCGACAGAAAGTCGTGTCCATACCACATCATACCCTTTACAAAATGATATTGAAAATAACTTATCCATATCTATAACATAAACCAACCTCCTCAACTTTGAAACCCTTTAATGATCAAATTCATTCAATTCAGCCGTTAAAGCAATTAACATGGTAGTAAGGAAATGGAGTGACGGATCAAAGCAATAACTATAATACAGCAGTACATTGCAAGTATGCAAAAGATTTCCTCCCAACCAAAATTGTCCAGTATTGATCCCCAAAAGCACCAAGACTACAAGATTCCAGAATTTTTAGAAGTACCAGCCAATATTAGTATGCTCTTAGTCATTTGGAATGAGAGAAAATAGTAAGTTATCTCAATATAGGCCATACTCCTAACCCATACTCCAAACTAAAATTTGGACCTAGTGTATCTACATAGCCTGGGTACAAAGCCAAATAACAAATTATGTGACAAAAGGACCATAGCCAGTGAAGACTAATATTTTTCATAACTATGAAAGTTATAGACCAAGATTCATGTTATAAATCTTTTTTCTCAAAAATGCGACTAACAACCCATCAATGTACCTTACCCACAAAAGATTCATAAGACAAGTGGACTGCAACTCCTGACCCTAATCCTAAAGCAGTACTCATACTACCTATGGATCCCTGACGGGACAATTCTACAGCAGTCCAAATTGGACAACTTTTAAGTATACAAACTAGAGCTGCAAGCCTGCAAGAACTGCATTCCAGGAATCTAGGGGTCGATCCAACAGCCTACTTACCTATACAAAAGCAAGGGCTTCATGATCAAAATTGAGGCCAGTATTACCAGCTCAACCAGATCCATTTGGAAAAAAGAAACCAGGGAATGAAATCACAAACTCAATTATTAATGCATAATACAATGTTAAGTGTAGGGGCATTGATAGTGAGCTAGCAAAAAAATATCAGCAACAAATAATTCCTAGTAAAAATAGTATCTTTATCTGAAGCTCTTTTCTACTGATCTCTCTACAACATCCTTCGGATGACCTGTAACGATTGTAAATGAGTATCTATTATATGCAGCAGATTTCTAGCTCCAAAAGACACACACATAACTTCAGATAGTCAATCAGTGAGCGATTCAAACACAAGAATAATCATGAAAAATTAACCCTATAACAAAATCTGTATGTCACTGGGTGAATCTTCTTGTCACCTTCAACGCAACAACTTTGTGGTGATCAATATATATATGCGCACACTTCTCAATGTAAAAAATCCATGAGCTATGCAATGATGTTCCCCATAAGACAAATTGAATGTTTAATTTGGAATGTGTTATATATGCTCCAGACCTCTTAACTCATAAAGTCAGGAGGAAGGCCCCAACATCAACTTCATGCAGTTTGGTCTATATTATAGGAAATGTACTGAATGGATGCAATCCACATAAAAACCAAAGATAGTAAAATTCAAGAGTTGTAAAAAAAAAAAAAAAATCACCTTGAAGCTCACACCTCTCAATATCTGCTTCTCGCCAAATGACTTGTAGACATCTCTACACTCAATGAGAACATTAGAATCATCCTCAGGCTCCCGTACAGTGCTTAAACTCTCTGATTTAAATGAATCCTAGTAAGATCATCCTTGTCAGCAACCATAAAAAGAAAATAAAAAATTAAAAGTCCAATTTTTAAAAGGAAAAAATAAAAAATCAGAAACATGCGAAGTGAATCCGTGCATTCATACACATTTACAAATCATGAATCCAACTAACAAAGAAATGAAGCAAATATGTTAATCAAAACAAAAATTCATGAACAAAATGTGAAAATTCAATATCACTTGAATGCTAAATAGAGGAACTAAAATAAAGACAACTGAATTTGATTATAATACAAAATATAAGATGTAATGTAACTAGATTTAACAGCAGCAAAAGTTATAAAACACAACGTGGAATCTATTAGTTAAATCTAAATCCAATAAGACGAGTTGCTCGTGAATTTGACCAAAGCTTAATAAACTGGTTATCATCCATAACATAGAAAATCACGAGAGAATGGACAAGCAATATATATCAGTGTCAGCTACCACAAATACGTAAATTTTACACAGATAATAGCACAAATTACATCTCCAAAAAGACGATATGATGATGTAAATGAAACCCAATTTGATTGTTAGCATTTGAAATTAAACAATAGAACAAATTGTTTTTGCATATGAGCCAATCTGAAGGAACTACCAAATAGTCATTAAAAAATCCAACACAAACTACAATGTTGAGAATTTCAAATGCAAATAATTACATTGAATTTGGTAGCAGAGGATTCATCTCTTCTCAAGTCCCGTGGAGGCGCCATGCAAGCGCAAACAACCTTTCTCTGCTCCTTCATATGCTTAAAACAACTCGAACTGATCCTCCCCCCACCAGACGCTGCAACTCTAGCGGACCGAGAAGCGCCATTTGATAGAGTCAGAGGAAACAAAGCCGAACCCAACAATGAAACCATCCTTTGCCGAACTGATCGGGTTCTGAATACCGCGAAATCGCAAATTTTTGAAGCAGACCCAGATTGAAATTCCAGCCAAAAAAAACACCTTCGGAAGAAAACTTAGGCTCTGCGAAGCGGAAATTTAGAGTTTGAAGCAGACCCAGATCGATTACTGGCCGAAAACCCTAATAGAAAACAAAAAACCAATTGAATCTCAGCATTTCGAAATGGGTTTTCACCGACGAGGGACACAAAGGCTGTCTAGATGGAAGAAACTGGCAGGAAAGCGACGCAGTCCCGAGATGCTTTTATAGGTGAGGAAACTGTGCTCCTCCCTCTGTTTCTTAAGAAAAGAATCAAAGAAAAAATGATGATTACGAAACTAAAATTTTGTTTTTTAATTCTTTCATCATGGTTAGGAAAAAATAATTTTTTTGATTATATTCAATTAAGTAGTCATAAATCATTTCCCTTTTATCTATTTTTTCCGTTGCAAATTTCCAGGCTAAACGAAGAAATTTCCAAGAAGAAAAGTTGAAAAAAAAAGGTATAGATCTCTGACTCGAGAATTTTCAAAGAGAAAACGTGTGCCGGTGCTTCAGCTTGGTTCTTCTTTCTTGTTGCTTTCTTTTGAAACACATTGCACACCGAAGGAATGTGACTAGCTGGGAGGCAAAGTTGTCCCAACCACTACCTTAATTAGTTTGAGCAAAAAAAACGTGTCCAAAAGGATTATTATAAGACTATTATTGTTTGGATTATTAAACTTGTGACATTCACTTCATTAGGCATGGTTTACAGTTGATTGAGCTATCCCAAATGAATTTTTTTTTTTTTTAAATCATAAACCATTTTTTGAGGAAAAATGTTAGGTGTTCTTTTAGTGTTCTTTCGATATCCTCTTAATTATGATGTGCATTTTAAAATTATCGTTGAATTTTAAATTATCATTATTAACTTTTAATCTATTTGTGATTTTAAAAGACACATCACAGTTAGGAGAACACTAAAAGAACGCCTATCATTTTTCTTTTTCGAGTTTAATCTTTTTCTTCTTATATTTACTCTCTCTCGCGTTTCATTCTCAGTCGCCACCAGAGCACGTATTTCATGCTCAGACGTAAAATTGAGTTCCTAATTTTTCTTACAAGTTAAAAACCAAAAAAAAAAAAGTTTCAGCATAAATCATTTTCTTAAAGCTGCAAAAATTTTCCAACAGAAAACATTTCAATCGGTTGTATTACGAAGAGTTTTACAGTTTTGTTCGTTAAACCATAGCTTTTGATGTATGGTGATTTTAATCGGTTTGTGTTTTTGAGTTTTAGCATTAGGAATTTGAGATATCATAATTATCGTTGAGGTTTGATGATTATCAAGTTGAAGATTCCACAGTATTTGAAATATAGAAGTACTTTCTGTATTGGACATGAAAAGGTTTGGATTTGGAGTTTGAGGCCTCATATGATGTCGAAGATCGATGACGTAGAAGCGTCGTAGAACCTTTGATGCCACTCACTTCCAGAACCATTAGAAGTCTTATCAAGGTTATGATAGCTTTTTCCAAGGTTTGAGGGTGTCTAGACATGCTAGGATCAAACCTCGACTGTCCAATATCGATCAGGCTCAGCTCATGATCAATCCCAGATTGTTAGGATCGATTAGAGCACTCCCAGCATAGGGAATAGGCTCAGCTCATGACCTATTCCTTATATGGCTCCCTAAACATTAATATGCTACAGTGGAGCCTTATATATAAGGCTCCACTGTAGCGATCCTGATGAATAATATATTGATAAAACTGATGCTTTCTCTCTCCTCTCTCCTCTCTCCTCTCTCCGCTCTTCTTTTTCCCCTTCTCTTTTCTTCTTCTCCGTTCAGCAAACACAGGCAATGAAACCCATTTGTAGAGGCCTTCCCTGACACAAGCAGCAAAACCAGAGGTCTCTGATTTTATATCTGAGTTCACGAGGATATTTTGCATCGGAGAGCCATCGCCGATTTGAAATCGAAGTTGAGGTACTTGGAACCTGCGGGATTTGTTTCCTACTTTTTTGGGTTTTGCCTTCGGTGTTCGATGTGAAATTAGGGTTTGTTTTCAGTACATTCGTCGAGTTGAATGGTTTGAAATATGATAATCAAACGGACTATGAAACTCGAAATGCCGAATCTGAAGCGGTGCAAGCTCGAAGATTCTGATTGGGAAGAAGAAGAAGGTTGCGGCTATGCGTACTCGGTGAATCCCAAGAAAAGGAAACCCAATGGATATCGCTCAGTCGGTAACAGTGGGGTTGAAGGTTTCAGCAATGGCTTAGGTTATTCTTGGTGGAGCGAAAGCGAAGAATCGTGTTGGGACGGAGAGTTGGAGTCGAATTCGAAGCAATTGAACGAGAAAAGAACGTTGAAACGAAGCAACGGTTTTGGCCGGCGCTGCTGAAATCTCAAAAAGTTGTGCTTAAAAAATAGCGAAAATTATCTTCAACCTTGGAAGAGTTGCTGATAGCGAAAAACCCAGATCAACACCGTGCACTGAAGAGATAAAGTGGAAGAGTTGCTGATCGAAGAATCGGAATCGGACAGAGGTGAGATGAGAGAGGCAGAGAGGGAGAGAGGTGCGGCTGTAGGGGAAAGGGAGAAGACAGAAGTGAGATGAGAGAGAGAAAAAATTAAAAGAATAAAATAATAAATAATAATAATATTTTAATGATATGGGGAACGATTAAGGGGCTGTTGGAGTGTATTTTGACATAAGGAAGCAAAAAGTAGTTTGGATCCTTAAATGTAGGGAACATGACAGGGAAGCTGCTGGGAATGCTCTTATGCCTCAACCAAGATCGATCACTCCAACCACAATCGATCACAACCCTGCCAAGATCAATATTGCCCTGGTCCGGCACTCTGTACGATTAGTTTTTGAGTTCTAGGGTAGGTTTTTATATTGGCTTTCGGTGTTTAAAACTTGTGTCTTATTTATTTGGGACATGGGTAATTATGTACTTAGGTTTACATGGAAGATGGTGAAGATTTCTTCAAGAAGACGAGTATTGCAACTAATGTCTAAACAGTGATGAAGATGTCTGGACATGAGGGACTCTGAGGAGTACATGTTTTGTGTGATGTCTGAACATGTAAGTAAGCATGATCGACATTGAGGTTGGTGTTTGCGCTATAATTCCAAAAGGACTAATCAATTTGGAACTTCCTTAGAATTCATTGTAAATCCCAGTTTTACTTAGTAATTAGGCAATGTCGGACTTAGCGCCCATGACTATCTTTATAAACCACCCACTTTATGTGGGTTTTTTTTCTCATCTTCTCAATATGAAACCAGGGTGTTACATCTAGGGAGTACAAGTTCATTGAGCTGTCTGGACATGCATGCAGACATGATCAGGTTAGTAAGCATCATTTGGCAATGATGTCTAGACACATGTTCGAACATGGTGGAGATCCGAGAGTCCATGTTCCTTACCATGCAGGCTAATGTTCGAACATGGCTAGCAACTTAGGCATGAAACCCTAATAGTTTTTGGATATGCCTTTAGCATGTTGAGACGTTGTCATGAAGAACAGACTCGATTTTTTCTCTAAAAGACCAATATTGTTGTGTCTTCCACATCTTTCTTTTGGAGTTTGGATCAAACCATAGTACTACCGCACATTAAGTTCATCAATGAAGTCTACTAATGGACCAATAAGGAATATATGAGAAGTCTAACCGGTGAGAAACTAAAGCCTACCGAGGAGGTATAGAGGCGAGTGAAGAGCTTAAGGACTAAAAACTTTCTTCCTAAAATTGAAAACTTAAAGGACTAAATTCAAATAAAATAAAAACCTAAGAACTAAATTTAATTTTTCCCATATAAATTAGCTTAACCTCGTTTGAGTAGGAGATTTTCTAGAACATTTTAGCTTATTATTTTTTTGGAGCAATAAAATTTATCATAGTAAATACAAAACTACAATATTCTTGAATATTTTAAGGCAAATACCTATTTAGTCTTCAAAAGTTCATAATTAGAAGTTTCAATTTGGTCCTTATAACAATTAGAACTCGCAATCAAATCCCATAATCATTTAAATTGTTGCAATTAAAACATGACTGAGTTAATGATGCTTCGACAATCAAAAACATTTATAAATTAACGTGGCAGTCTATATAATTAATAAAACGATTAAGTAAAAAATTTATAAAATGATTATAATATGTACATAATGCAGATTGATCAATAAACATTATGTGTTAGCTTAATGTTAAGCCTTCTAAGCCATATAGAGTGAAGCACCATGTGAATTACATCAAATGGCTTGGCTGGTCGATTCAACTCAAAATGCCTGGCTACTTGCTTCACCCTCTTTTGCAATATCAAATATCTCCTCTGTGAAATCCCCTCCAAGATCATCTTAATTTCTGGTATTCTTTTTGGAGGAATAAATACTGCAAATTTGCTCCAATCAAGAACATCACTGAAGGGTAATGTGTAGAAGTCAGAAATGATCACAGGAACACATTCTTGATACATTGCCTCAACCACCCTAGGGCTTGCCACTTCTGACCCACTTGGACACAAGCAAAATTTGGTTTGTCCCATCAATTTGTGGTAGTTTTTCTCCTTGGGAAGATTCTCATACACTTGGACTTGCCCATCTTTGTCCTTCCAATGCTTGAATAGCATCTTCCTTATGTTTCCGTGGGCGGCACCGGCAAAGAAGGCAAGGATTGTGCGGTTCGTAGGCGGTAGGCTGAGCCGGGGCGGACCAAGGCTAGGGTTATGGTGACCTTTTAGGTTAAATTCCGGCAATGAGACGTCTCTTATGGGCTTGAATCCTTCAGATGTGTTAGCATTGCATAGCACTCTTATGAAATTTTGGTAGAGCTTAGGGTCATATTTTACAATCGATGGTGCCTGAGAAAACAAGCACAAAGTAAATAAAATTTACTAACAAATTAATGAGTCAAGTCCAAGCCACCTGCAATACGAAACAGTTGGGCCAGTTTGTTTTCGACGTAAAATATTTTTCGAAATTTTTTTCTTCTTCTATTTTGGTTGACTTGAAAAGGTTTTATTAGACTAAAGAAAATAACTTTCATAATGCGTAAAATGGTTTACGTTTCTTATCTATGTAAACCATTTCTTACGCTCTCTTTTTTCACAATCTTACTTCGTCTCTCTCTTCCTCGCCGCTCTTCAGATTATATGAAAATATAAAAAAATATTTGTTGATTACTCTAAATGTTGAAAAATGTTTTTAACTGAAATCATTTTTCTAAAAAAATAATTTCAACTGAAAACATTTTCTAAAAGAAAATATTTTATGCCATAATAAATGGTAATAAATGTAGATCCACAAGTCAACCAATCAAGAAAAATATAAAGAATGAAGAAAGCACCTAAATTAGGATTAAATATGATAAAAATTAAATAAATTTTATGGTTAAACAGACATTTTAATGGATACCATAATTTAAAAGATCGATTACTCAAATTTAAATTTTTTTAAAAAAAACTAAAACTAAAACTGACCTTATTTAGGCCTTAAATTGTGAACCAAGGGAACGTGATCCAAGGAAACATAATTTTCAATTATATAACTAATAATTTAAACAGTTTTTAGAAGAACAGAGAAGCGGGTATCAAGATCCCTAGAATTTCTAGGGCTACCAAATATTTTTTTTAAATCCCAATCATGCTTTTGAATTAAATTAAATGGTGTAGATTAATTTTGCCATCTCAGCATTTTTATAATATTTACTTTAAATAATTTGAGTAATATTAGTTACAACATGCTTGAGATTATGTTTGAAAAATATAGTTTTTAAGTAAAAAAACGTTTTATGGCAAAAATTTTATTTTTAAGTTTTTGCCAAAAATGCGTTTTAGTCATTTTTAGAGTAAAAATGTGCTTTTGAAATTTTTACCAAAAATGTCAACTTTTGTTTAACATAGCTTTTCTTAGGGTTTGTTTGGGTTTACGATTTCAAAAAGTACGTGATGTTTAAAAATGTAGTTAATTATTTGGCAGAATCACAGTTTAATTTTTAAAATCACAGTTTAACCTTTAAAATTATACATTTTAAAAAAAAGCACAACTTTATATGCAATTTGATAAAAAGTTAAAAACAAATCGCAATTTTTTTTAAAACGCAACCTCAAACATTTTAACCCTTATAACACTTTTATCTTATTAAACCGATGAGTCAGTGGCATAGTGTCATAACCAGCTAAATAATAATAATAATGGAAATGTTTTGTTTTTTAGCCCTAAAATAATCAATATCTTCAATTGGAGAAAATAATAAATGCTGATCCAATAAGTATTATCATTATGAAAAAAAAAAAATAAGAAAGATAATAAATAGGCATTTTACATACCCAGTCATGGCAAGAGAGCATAAAATGGTCGGCTCCGGCGCTCCTATTCCAGTAGGGATATTTATCGGCTACGACGCTGATATAATCGATGAAGATGCGACCCAATCGTTCACTAAACACGTGGGGCTCGAGCCGAAAAAAGCAGTCGACGATCTTGCTGACGCTTAGGGGTATAAAAAAAGCATGCGCCGCATCAGGATGAGGGGCCATGAAGGGGCTCTCCCCACTCTCCATCTCGTCCATGAACTGCCCTCCGATGGAATAGATGTAACTCATGGGCCCAATGTGGGCCATTGGAAGCTCTCCTTCCCTGTACACCCACACCTTGAATCTCTTCACCATCTCAACGTGACTCCTGATTAATCCAAAACAACATAATTTTTAATTATTTTCTATTTCTTGCAAATATTTGGTGATTAATTAAGAATGTACATAGTTCAAATGAACGGAAAAACATCTAATTAGTTGTATTAAAAGAGTATTTTTATCTCTAAAAAATAGAAAAGATAAAAATATTTATCAATTATAACTATCTAATGATACTTTCTTACTTAAATAAACTAGAGAAAATCATGTTACATACTAAAAGTGCACAAATGACTAATAAAGGCATTGGGATTGGGTTTAATGCCAGCCAATAAAAATTATCACTCATTAAAAGTTGGGTTGAGGTTTTTAATAATATTGTTGTTTGAACAGTAAATATGAGAGAGTTAATATGAAGCTTATTTAATTAAGCAAATTTTGTCTTCAAGAGGTAACTCAATCGACTGGGACCACGTCTAATAAAGCGGAAGTCATTAGTTCGAATCTCCCCTCCCTCATCTTGTACGGACATGTCAAAAAAACAAAAAAAAAAAAAAACTAAGCAAATTTTGGACTATCCGCCTACCTACTCGAGTAGGCAAGTTTCGAACCATTTACTACTTGAAATATTGCTAGTCATTTAAACAATAAATTGTTGCGAATGTGAACCTGTCTCTTTGATGGTAGAAGTTCTTCATCCGTTCATTTATTTATTTAATAAATTAGTAATTAATACATTATAACCAAAGTTATGTTATTTAATAAACTGTTATAAGATTGACATGCTAATCTATATCGGTCCTCGTAAAATTCCAAAACAAATAACAAGCAAAAAAGATAGGGCACAATTTCAAATATATTTATCTTAAAAAGAAAAGAAAAAAGAATATATCCATGAACAAGCAAACACTTAACTGGTGAAAAGCGTAGGCATTTCTGTAAACGCATCCTCTGGGAACGTAAATCTCCACCTCATCAGATGTAGAGTTTTGTGCGCGAATCGCCTCACGAATCGCAGATCGTGCTCTTGCCAGATCTTCTTCAATCCTCTCCGTCCCACTGCTCTTCTTCTGCTCATCGCGATCACCCCAAAAACAAAAACAAAAACAAGAAAGCGAAATAATTAATCATCCATAATCATATATAAAAATAAGGCGTTTGTATTAAAGAAAATGTAAAAAAATGGGGTCACCTTGAGATGGGTGGAAATCCTGTTAGTTGTGAAAGTTAGGGGCGGCGGAGGTGCATTCGGGGCCGGAGCAGGTGCCGGGGAGAGTAGTTGGGGAGAAGTGGAGGAGGAAGAGCGATGGAGGGAGAGAAGGTTTTGGGTTAAGGGAGAGATGTAGGCGAGAAGGAGGAGGAGGAAGAGGAGGAGACAAGTCGGAATTATCAGAAGCGGTGAGTGGAGAGTGAAGGTTGCCATGCCTTCTTCTCTTCTATTCTTGGCCGGGTTGGCGGAGCCACGAAATTCCTCTCAAATATTCGTTACTCTTTCTTAATTTCTTCTTTATTTCTCAGTGGGCTCCGTTTATTTCGATTTTTCTTTTTTCTTTTTTAATTTGGATTTTTTTTAAACAAAAAAATTATTCAAGATTTGGTGAGATATTTGTGGAGATAAAAATATAGTATATAATATTTGGTTAAATTTATTGAAGTTATCATTTTAAATATATGTATCGTAGTTTTTTTTAAGTATTCAGATTTAAATTTTACTCTCTTGGTCTCTTTTAAAAGAAATTCTAAGTGTTTTCCTAGTGCCTAGCATTTCCCTAAACAATCATCACATTTGGTTTTTTTTTTTTTTTTACTGCCTAAGCTAAATCCTGTTGAAATATTTTCAAAATTCATATATATTATAATTTTGTGTATTATGAATGTTTTAAAATTAAAGATTTTAAATAACATTAAATGAAGAGAGTCTCACGTTCGAAAAGAGAAAAAATAAAGTTGACATTTATAAAGCCCAACAAACTTTAAGCTATTAGAGCATATCCAAAAAAATAGTCAAATCCCTAATAATAGTCAAATCTGATGATTATAGGTGTTTTTTTGTCTGTAGCAGAATATGTAACTTAACCTTTTTTGTGTTTGGTTTTTTTTTTTTTATCTAGTATGAACAGTAAATAAGGTTGATTAGCCTATTCACTATTTATACTATAAACTTTGTTTATTATTCTTTTCTCTCACTTTCTTTCTTTTAGTATCTCTCTCCTACTCTTTCTTTCACACTCTCTCCTACACAAAATAATATTTAAATAAATAAATAGTAGAATATAGAATTTGTTAGAGTATATGAAAAAAATGAGTAATTAAAGTAAAAAATTGTACTTTTTCATTAACTATTTTGCCTAGTTCTGAAGATGCTCTTATAAATGCTTTGACACTTGGCATCAGATAGCGATCTAATCATGACCATTCATTTTTTTAACAGTTAAAATTGTTCGATCTAGTAGTTTAATCTAGGATGCTTCTTAGGTAGATCAAGTAGCTGGATTTATTGGACTGTAATTAAATTTAATTATAAGATCAAATTAACTTTGATCTAATGGTTGTGATTAAATAATTAAGATTTAATAGTGATTGTTAGATAATTATTTAATCTAACAGTCATAATTAAGTGTTGGTTGGATAAGCAATTTAGCAATTCAATAGTTTAATAGCAGTCGATGAGTGTTAAATTAGTAATTTAATTTCGAAATTATCTTTTGAGTAGATAATTATATTTGATTAGAAAAATGCTAGGGATTCTCTTCATAGTGTTCTCCTAAGTTCTCTCAAACTTACTTAAAATATAATTTAAGAAAAAATAAAATTGTAGTGGCCTCTACCATCAGTTTTTTTAGGCATTAGCATCAAATTTGAGGCATTAGCACTAAATTTATGATGATCAAATCCATTTTGAGTGATACCATCCCTAAATGGTTAACCTTTCACCCTTAGGTTTTAGTTTTGAATCCAAAAACAAGTTTTAAAGTATTAGAACCTAAATATTAACTCATAAAAATTAATTTGTTGGCAAAAAAACAGTACTACAATTTTATTTTTTCTTAAATCATGTTTTACGTAAGTCTGGGAGAACCCAGGAGAACACTATGGGGAGAACCCCTAGCAAACCCTATTTGATTATTATATTCTCTTTTAAACTCTTATATGTACTTAGAAATTATTAGAATCTTTATCTCTTAATAGAATATAAAATTTGAGGGTATTTTGCATTTAATTTCATTTTGTGTATAACATAATTAAACTACAAAAATTTTATGGTTTCCATTATATCCTAGAGAAATATCTGCTATTATCCATTTGCATACCAAAACTGGTGGGGGCTTGTAACCTCGTAACTTCGGCTATAATTTTATAAGAGTTTTTGTTCTATAATATAAGAGCTTTATGCTCGTGATTCCTCATCAATCAATGAAATTGAAATAATTTCTTAAAAAAATATAATAATAATAACTAGATGATGTGGTAATAACAATTAGACATTACTCATTAGATCCTCCTCAAATGTATATATATATATATATATATATAAAGATGATTTTTACTCCCACTTATACATGAGTCTACTAAATAATATTATTTTTATACAAAATATCATTATTGTAACGATGAGATAAAGTGTGAGCCGCACTTCATAGACTAAACCTAAACCATAGATAATTTAAAATTTAATCTGAACCATTAAAAGAGTGGTATAGGATTTGTTAAAAAAATAAGGGTTAGTAACCTTTTTAGTACCTAGGTTTTCACTTTTTTATTTATTTTTTACCTAGGTTAATTTTAATTTGTATCACTAATAATACCTGATTTATGGATAAATATTGATTTAGTACATTCATCACAATTCCGTCAATCAAACTAACAAATTGACCTGTTTCGTAACAAAAACATGCCACGTGTCCTAACAAAAAAATCATAAAAATTATCAAAACTTAAAAAAGAAAACAAAAAAAAAAAGAGAGACAAATATGGTGAGGCTCGGCCACCCCATTTTGGCCATTGGGGGGTGGCCCGCAACCTTCATTTTGGCCATTGAGGGTGGATTAGTTCGATTGACTGAAAGTGACAAAAGTATTAAATTGATCTTTACTCATAAATTAGGTATCAGTTGTAATACGATTTGAAACATATATGAAAAAATTAAAAAGTGAAAACTTATGTACTAAAAAATTTATTAACCTAAAAAATAAAGAAAATATAGAAAATTGAAATTGATCCTAAGGTGTGTTACAACGTCACTTTCCTTAAAAAATTATTTGTATATACATAACAATCTGATATTCAAGACCTATCTATGACATCAATATCCGCTAACTCATGACTAATCTTCAGTTATAACAACAGATCTATTTTAGACAGACTCAACTCAATGTATGGGTAGCTCATATTCTTTGGCTCTGGGAGTAAAAAATCCAATGCCAAAACTCATCTTTCTTAACCTAAAAGTCAAGAAACTATTCAGATCCACGATCCTTGTATCATATAAAATAGTTGTGCATAAATCTAATAAATAAAATTATCCTTTATATAATAAAATTAATTTATAGTACAAGTGTTGAACCTTATCCTATATTCCTATATATGCCACGTTTTTAAATGCCATGACCGCTGAAAAAGAGGAGGAAAAAACAAAAACAGAAGAGAGAACAAACAGAAAGCGAACAAGTGATCTAATAATGGTTGAAAAGACAATAATAATAATAAAAGGAAAGGAAACATATGGGGATTTTATCATTTTATGTGCAAAATATCAAGAAGGGTCTGAGAAGATAATTAAAGTAGATGGCGGCCAATATTCAAATTTGTGTGATATTATATATCATTTTTTTAAAGCATATATATCACATTTTTATATGATAAACACAGAGAAAGTTTAACAATATTATTTATCATTTCTAAATATCCTTAAATTACATGAAAATGGTGCAAAGACAATATTCAAACAAATGTTATATATATTGAATCATGGAAGCCAAAAACATTACTTAATTAATTAATTTATTTTATATTTGGATTTTTTTTTTTTTTAAAGAGAAGTGCTATATTTTACACTTCCATCTTACCTTATCTTTTGAAGAAATAGTGCATTCTTATTAAAATAATCTCAAGATGATAGAGTAGTGTGCTCTATCATAATAATTTCGTTAATACAATCAAGAGTCTTAAAAATTCACGGTTGGCTTACAATAGCTTTGGTAGCTACCTTTGAAAGAGCATGAGCAGCTTGATTTCCGTCCCTACCAATGAAGGTCATCCGCCATTGAGGAAAAACTTGGAGCTCGTGTTTAATATCTTCCACCATAAGCCCCTTTCTACTCCAATCCCCTTTTGATGAGTTAGCCCCGTCTACCACTACCTGCGTATCACTTTCAAAATGAATCACTTTGAAGCCCAATGTTTTGCAAAATTGGATCGCCAAGAGCGCTATCTTATCGTCTCTTACTAGACTTTGTAGTAGTGCTCGTTAATTTTTAGGTTTTTTTTTTCTTAAATAAAGGTTGATCAACAGTTCCACTTCAATTGAATAAAATTATTGGGAGTGTTGGGTTAACTCTTTTAGTGTATTTTTTTTTAAAAAAAATTAAATAGTAATAACTAATAAGAAGGGATTGATGTGATATAAATGTGAAAATAAGATGTTGACTTTTATGAAGAAAAAAAAAGTGAAAAAAATAGTTTTGAAAAGACGTTATTATTATTATTTTTTAAGTAAAAATAAAGAAAGGGAAAAGGTGAAGGAGTTGCCAAAAAGGCCATGCATGCTCTTTTCGTAACCTTAAATTTATTGAAGGTTTCCCATGTCATTGCAAGGAGCATTCAAACTTATATATTCATTATTTTATTAGAGGGGATTGTGTAGGATAATAGAGTTTTTAAAGTTAAAAATAAAATTTATTTTTAATTTTTTTTAAAAAAATGTGTTTTGATGGTTTTTAGAATAAACTTGGAAAATGGTTTAAGATTTTTAAAAATTAAAACTATTTCCTGAAAATTAAAAAAAAAAATTGATTAAATAAAAAAAAATTTCTGTTGACTATTATTTTAAGTTATACAAAACACTCAAAAATACAAAAATTATTTTATAAAAATTATTTTTCAACGAAACAAATGGATATAGATAAAGTTAAGAGGAAATTACTTTTTAACGTGTATTTTTCTGTTGTTGCTAAACATTCCAAAAAAGAAATTTGTGGTCCATACTCCATAGCTGTGCCAAACGAATTAAGGACGATGACCTTGGCAATGGCACTTGGCAGTTTTTTTTTTTTTTTGTCGGCAAACTAATTATAATAATATTATTTTTTATGAGAAACACAAGTGAATGTAGGCAATTGAAACACGTTATCCTTTTCTCTGCACTTACCAAAAAAGGAAAATAGCTACTAATTTCTGGAGCGTTTGAGAATTTGCTCATCGTCGTCTTCTTCTTCTTCTTCCTCCTTCTTTATTTTTATCTTCTTCTTTTTTCTTTTTTATTTATTTAACAAACTGTGTTCTTTCTGCTCCTTCTTATGTAAAAGCTAGGGTTGTAATCGAGCCGAATCAAGTCGAGCTTCAAGATTTCAAGCCTTGGCTTATTTACGAAGATGCTTATTCGAACAGAGTTATAAAATGCGTGTTTAAGCTCAACTTGTTTAAAATTCGAGCGAGCTCAAGCTCAAACTCAAGTTCGTTGAGAATGCTATTCGAGCCGAGCCGGGCTCAACTCGGGCTTAAACTAAGTTATTAAATTATTTAATGTATGATTCGAGCAAAATTCAAGCCCGAATTTTAAAACAACTTCTAGATATTTATCTATAGTATAAATTAATATAACTAATTTTTTTTTTTTTTTTGCATAGAATTAATATAACTAATTTTAGTAATATATAAACAAGATATATGAACAAGCTAACTAACTGGTTAGTATGGTAATTAATACATACACATAAATATTAAATAACATATATAACATATATTATTTAATTATTAATATACAAATTTATATAACTATTTTATGTAATTTATATATATATAAGATCTATGAACGAGTTAACGAGTTTGGCTTAAACGAGTCGAACTCACGAGCCCCCGTCGAGCTTAATCGAGCGAGTCATGTATGTGTCACTAGCTAATCGAACGAGTTTCAACAGTAACGAGCGAGCTTGCACAGTGTCGAGCTCGAGTTTCGGTCGAACTTAACCGAGCAGGTATCGAGCGAGCTGTCGAGTACTGTGTCGACTCATTTACAACCCTTGACTTAAAGCCCGTTTGAGATTGAAATTATAGAGTTTGAAAAATAAAATTTAGTTCCTAAAAAGCTGTACCACACAAAAAAAAAAAAATGACATTTTTTATAAAAAAAAAAAAAAAATTCAAAAGCTTTTTTTGTTTTAAATAAAAAAAACCATCAAAACACATTTTTTTTTTTAAATCTTGTCGCTGCGAGTCTCTGTCGAATAGGGTAATCTTGATTAGTAGGACTCGTGTTTCTTTTCCATCGATCACTTCCACCCACATTGCATGGTCATAGCACATGTCGTGGTCCAACTTAAATTCTATATGAATCCAAAATTTTCAAGTATTAATGAGTCCGCCGGCTTATCTAGTGCCTAATTCAATTCCTCATTTATGCTTTCTTCAAACTATTACCTTAATGCCTTGAATTATCTCCGAAATTGGTAAAATAATTTAATCATTAACTCCCAAGTAGAGGGTCTTACCCCAAATTTGGACCTATCACCCATTTGGTATGATAGTCGTATGATCACCTACTAAATAACACTTAATGATGTTAGAAAAAAAATATATATATATCCTTCATCTATTTATGTTGTCTTCTTTACCTATGAAAATCTATACACATTGGTTGTCAGTGAATACTATGTGTTAGCTTAATGTTAAGCCTTCTAAGCCATACAGAGTGAAGCACCATGTGAATTACATCAAATGGCTTGGCTGGTCGATTTAGCTCAAAATGCCTTGCTACTTGTTTCACCCTCTTTTGCAACGTCAAATATCTCCTCTGTGAAATCCCCTCCAAGATTGTCTTAATTTCTGGTATTCTTTTTGGAGGAATAAACACTGCAAACTTGCTCCAATCAAGAACTTCACTGAAGGGTAACGTGTAAAACTCTGAAATGATCACCGGAACACATTCTTGATACATTGCCTCAACCACCCTAGGGCTTGCCACTTCCGACCCACTTGGGCACAAGCAAAATTTGGTTTGTCCCATCAATTTGTGGTAGTTTTTCCCCTTGGGAAGCTTCTCATATACTTGGACTTGCCCGTCTTTGTTCTTCCAATGCTCGAACAACATGTTCCTTATGTGTCCGTGGGCGGCACCGGCGAAGAAGGCGAGGATTGTGCGCTTACTAGGTGGCAAGCTGAGGCGGGGCGGGCCTAGCTTGTACTCAGGGTAACCTTTCAGGTTATATTCCGGCAACGAGATGTCTCTTGTAGGAATGAATCCTTCGGACGTGTTGGCATTGCATAGCACCCTCATGAAGTTCTTGAAGTACTTACGGTCCTTTTTTATGACTTCTGGTGCCTGAAAAACGAAATAGATAAAAGTGCAATCTTAACCATGTGATTTTTCAAAGGTTTTTAGTCACAGAAAGATGATTGCTATGAAACGTGTGTATGTATATATAAGCTACTTTAGAGTAGTTCGACAAACACAAAACCTTACAAACAACCACCTATGGTGTCTAGTTATCAAATGGCACAAAATAGAACTTTCGATGGATAGGAAAGATAATTTTGAGATTAGCAAGTAATTAAGATGATAAAATTGGCAGCAATTAAAGAATACCCAATCATGGCAAGAGACCATAAAATGGTCTGCTCCACTGCTTCTATTCCAGTAAGGGTATTTTGTTGAGACGACATTGACATAATCTGTGAAGATTGGGAGTAAAGGGAAGTGCCAGGGGTCAAGCCTGAAGAAGAAGTCAACGATCTTGGTAATACTTATAGGGAGGAAAAATGCATGCGCCTCATCAGGATGGCGAGCCATGAAGGTGCTCTTCCCCCTCTCCATCTCGTCGATGAATTGGCCCTCGATGGAGTAGATGTAACTCATGGGCCCACAGTGGACCAATGGCTTCTCCCCTTCCCTGTAGGCCCACACCTTGAATCTCTTCACCATCTCTATGTGGCTCCTGCATGGTCAAAGCCCATCAATTCTCATTTTAGTATTTCAAACCAACGTGATCGTGCACAATTAGGATCCTTTCTATTTCAAAATTCCTCAATTTTTTTTATTTGATGCATTTTGAAGGGTAGTGTTGTTCAAAAATTTTAATGAGAGTATTGCATTAAATGCATTATTCTTCAAAATGTACTAAATGGAGGAAATTGAGGAATTTTGAAATGGAGAGAATTTTTTTTTTTTTTTTTTTTTTTGACATGTCCACGCAAGGGTAGGGGGATGAGGGATTCGAACTTGTGACTTCCACTTCATAAGACGTGGTTCATAACCGATTGAGCTACCTCTTGGGGACTGGAGAGGATCCTTTTCCGAACGTGCAATAGATGCAGATTAAAATGATTAATAAATGCCATTTGATAGAAACGAAACGAAATGAATATTACTCTATTTTTGAAAAATGTTTTCATTTTGATGAAACATGCAAACTCAGATTGAGATCTCCTCATATTTTTCTAAATTTGAGCTCTTTATTTCATCTAACGGTTTAAATTAATGCAGAAGTTTGTGTGTTATTGACATAATTAATTTTAGTTTTTAATATGTCAAATCCACTTACCTCGATAATAAAAATTCTGCATTTGTTTAAATCGTCAGATGAAATAAATAACCCGTACTAGAAGAGGAGGGAGATTCGAACTAGTGACTTCCACTTCATTAAGCATAATCATAATTGATTGAGTTATCTCTTTGAGACTGCAAAAAAGCATTTAACCATATACATGATATCAATATTAACACGTTTTTTAAAAAAGTTTAAATAAATGACATTATATATACAGCTAAATATACAAAGTTTAAATATTGATCGTAAAATAAATACTAATCACCAATTCCCAAAAACACAAACTCGAATCCTTTGCAGTTCACTTGAATGGTCTTAAAAAATGGATAAAATTGTAAATAAAAAAAAAAATTGAGAAAACAAAAAGAAAAAGGTAAAATGACAATTTTATCCTTTAATTTTAAGGAATCAGCAAATCTGGTTGAAAAAACATGTGCTACATTGTAGAGAGAATTTATTAGTGAATATTTGTGTAGATAATATTACATTGATCTAGCAAGTGATTTCCATAAGCATTTGCTGTCATTATATACAGCTTTATAGCCATTTATATCTGTCTGCATAATGCTTCCATATATATATATATATATATATATAGTAATTAAGCAAAGGAAATTATATATGGTGTACAGCAAGATTATGATTATGAAGGTGTAATTTTTTCATATTAAAGATAAAATTGGACTCGAACCTTCAACCGCCTCAAAAAATATAATTAATTCAGGGAAAAAAAAAAAAAAAAAAAAGAAGCTGTGAAAACTCAACTGATGAAAGGCAAAGGAATTTCTGTAAACGCATCCTGTGGGGATGTTCGTTTCGTCCCTATCAGAAGTGTAGTTCTGCGTGCGAATCGCCCTGCGGATGGCCGCTCGGGCTCTTGCCAGACCCTCTTCAATCCTCTCCGTTTTGCTCTTCTTCTGCTCACACAATAATATTAATGCATGAATAAACAGAAAATTATATATATATATATATATATATGTAAAACTCGTGAATGATAAGCACCTTGAAATGACTGAGAAAATCGCTTCTGGGTTTTGTGGCGGAAGTGGTTGAGAGTGGCGGTGCATCTGGAGGAGATGATGTCTCTGCCTTCGCCGGCAAGGGTGCGGGTGGAAGTTGCAGCGGGGTTTGGAGATGGCTTTGTGGTGGTGGAGAAGGTGCCGGTGGTAGGGTGGAAGGAGAGAGACGGAGAGGGAGATGATTTTGGTTTAGGGGAGAGATGTAGAGGAGAAGGAAAAGGGTAAGGATTAGTAAAAATGGCGACCGGAAACTCGAGCTTATTGCCATGGCTGCTGACCTTTGGCTTTCGGTTGGCAGTACTACAAGTGAATTTATGACGACAATGTGGGGACCGTAGAGCTTTCTTATTCCTTGAGTGTAGTGAATGATAATATCTTTGTAATATTTTTTTTAATATTCTCTTATAATTATAATACACATTATTATATATATATTTTTTTCCATAATAAAAGTATAATGGCAATTTACTCATAATTATTTTTCTAGAATAAATTACAATCCTCTTTATAAAATTATATAATCTACATGTCGTGTGACAATTTATCAATGAAAACATCAATTACTTTATGCAAGTTTGGAAGTTGATTACTTGGAAGTGAATAACCGGAGGTTTCATCCGCTCGAAGTGGTTGATTTATCATTTTATTTCCCTTATTTCTTGTTTTTTAAGCAATAGAAACTCTCCGTTACTATCATTTGGTATTAGAGCAATTTGGTTTTCATAATTTTTTTTTCTTCTATAATTCTCTCCTCCCAAAAAAAGTCTACCCCATATCCCGTTAATCTAAAAAACAAAAATAAAAGAAACTTCATGAACATTAGCGTTGTGCTTGAACTTTGTGCCTGGACGAAACTACCTCTAAATTTTTTAAAATTTACTCTAAATTTTTTGTTTTTTTGTATGAGTTCGATCTCCCGAAATTAATTTTCTACCCTTATAGATCTTTATTTTTTTAGTTACGTTCTCCTTCATCTCAAATCCTGGTTTCGCCCCGCCCTTGGTCCCTAAAGCAAAAGTGGAATTGCATAATATTGCTGCAATATCTCTATTTTTAGGAATTATTTTGTAATAATTGGTCCTGGTGCTGTAGCCTGTAGAGATACATATATAAATGGTATGTCTTAATTAATCCCTTGAGATTTATGTTGCCATATCTTAAAAATGGTGATATTTAAAGGAGACCACAATTTATGCATTCACACCAACTCATTTCCCTTGAAATTTTTGAATTACTATATCTATAATTTTTTTTTTTTTTTTGACATACTATATCTATAATTTTCATGGCATGTCCAGACGATTTTTAGTTGGATAATTTAATAAATTTCAATATTGGCTGCCATTTTTTTTTTTTTTGATATGTCCACACAAGAAAATAGAGAAACGAGATTCGAATTAATGACCTTCACTTCGACTTGATTCATAGCCAATTGAGTTACCGTTGGAAACATATCGGCTGCCATTTGGTTGAATTATCTTGTCAAACATCATAAAATCCCCATGTTTCCTTTTATTTATTTATTTATTTGTCTTTTTCTTTTGATTTTCAAACATTATTACATCACACGTTCCCTTTCTGTTAGTTCTCTCTTGAGTTTTTGTTTTTTTTCCCATCCTTTTCAGCAGCCATATATGGCTTTTTTAAAATATGGCATAGGATAAGGTAGAAAAAAAATAACTTTTGTATTATAAATTAATTTTATTATATAAAGTGAGAGGAAAACTTGTTGTAGTTTGATTCAATGATTCAGATTTAATTTTATTTTCTCTTCCTTTCTCATGAAAATTTAGAAAGTAAAATCTATACCATTAAGAAATCCACTCCGACCGACTTAAAATTATAGATGAACATGAATCTCTAAAGAGAAAGTAGGAGAAGAGGAGTGTTAAGTCAATTTTGCCTATCTTCTTAATTAATCCTCCAAGAACATGCTTATTCTATTTTTTTTCCAAGCGAAACGAGTAGTTATTGACTTTAGCACTTTTTCCTTTGTCAATTCGGTATTTACTATTAGTTATACAAGTAATGATATAACGAGGATTATATTTTTCTCAAATATGACGTGACTTTTAAAATTACTGTTTAATTTGTGACGATCATTATTGAATTTTTAGGGGAAACTTTAGAAAGCCCTCCCGAACTTCCATCCTTTTCGAAATATCCTCCATAAACTTAAAAAACTCTCAATTTACCTCCCTGAACTTTCAATTGCTTTCAATTTAGACCCCTCCGTCAGATTTTAAATATTAAAGGACGTTTATATCCCTGACTTTTGTATAAAATATATTCCAACTTTCAAAACGTTTTTTTTTTTAAAATGAAAATCAAGGATATTTTGGTCTTTTTTCAAAATTTTTAACGGCTAAAATTGACAGAGGGTCCAAATTGAAAGCAATTGAAAGTTCAGGGGGGTAAATTGAGAGTTTTTTAAGTTTAGAGGGTATTTCAAAAAGGGTGAAAGTTCAAGGAGGCTTTCTGAAGTTTCCCCGAATTTTTATCTATTGGTGATTTTAAATGGTATGTCACATTTGGGAGAACTCTAAGAGAACTTATATCATTACTCTAACCATACACTTAGTCTGACCAGATTTTAGTAATTCGAGTAGTCCATAAAGAGAAAGTTATAGGGCCTTTTTGATGCAATGTAAGACCAAGTATGTATAAAATAAAGAACTACCTAAACCCTAAACACACATGTGAATAGTAACGAAATAGTGTATCAAAGATGTTAATTAACTGTGAAGAGAGACACACACCACAATGGAGTCTCACCATCGAGTTTGGAGAAGTCTCATCTCACAAGACTATGGAAAATTCAGTAAATTCATCATTTAAAACTATTATATGCCGAAGTCGATTACTGTAGTGCCCTGGATAATTACTAGGCTATGATTAGCTTAGTCAAGGGTTAGTAAGGGTTTTAGAGTCATTAGGACCCGTTTGGAGTAGCTTTAGGGAGTTTTCAGCACTGACCGAACGTTCGCTAGGAAGACCACAGAACGTTTAGGACCAAAACCAAGAAACTCTTGGGTAAACAGTACACCAAACGTTCGCCAGGGAACCACACCAAACGTTCATTGACCTAACTTTGACCCACTAGGTAATGACCAAACATACATCTGCAATCCTGAAACAATGTACACACAGTACACCGAACGTTCGACCATGGACCACTGAACATTCGCTACATTACAGACTGTCACAATAGCACCCTCAGCTTTTCAAAACCTATAAATACCCCCTCCCACACCCTTCTAAACCTCATTTTGCCTTTTGAGCCCTAGAGAAACTCTACTCCAGTGGTTGGTGAGTCTTGAGAAAATTAGAAGAGCTTTTCTTGGAGGCCTAGCTTAAGAGAGATAATTTTCTTGTTCTAACTCGTGTTTTACTTAGTTGTTATTCTGTTCAAACTTTATTCCATAAGCTAGGTTGGAATTTTTTAGGTTATATTGTCATTTTAGGTTTTAATATCGATTCTAATGTGATTTAGCGTTTCGTTATTGATTAGCGTATTTTATTTTGCATGGTGATGTTATTTTGAGCTAGAGTATGTTAGAAATCATTTATGTATCACCAGAACCTATTTAGAACTGATTAAGAGACTCTTGGGTTGAAATGAGTTTTTTGCCTAGCAAGAGAACATTCTAGCCGAACGTTCACCCAATTTGACCAAACGTTTGCTAGCCAAACAGAGCCTCTGTTTTTGAAGTTTTAGGGTTATGGTTCGTTTTCGCTCGAATGTAGAATTGATAATAGGTCTTTTCACAGATTTGAGGAGTGTGGACCCACTAGAGGAATTTTTGGAAGGAGAATACGATCCAGGTGAGTACAAACTCACATAGATACTCGCTGTTATTTTTCCCGCATTGCACAATTATTTTGTGTACTAAATATGCATTTTTACAAGTCTCACGAAATACATTTTAATATGCTATAAACTCTACTTTTGAGAAAATATGTTGCTTAAACAAAATAATGAACATGGTGAGATTTGTAAGGGTATGTATATAAAAGACGCATAAAACTAATTGCATTGTTTGACATCGTACACTAGTACGTGTCGGATAATGGCCATGGGCTTACTATACATGTTAACTTTATGGTTAAAAGTATGGGTGTATTATATGAGCCTTGGATCCAATGGTTGTTTCATGATCGGTGCAGTCATGATTGGTGGGTCATTACAAGACGTACATCATTAGTAGAGTGGCCCACCTGAGGTCGAACTTAGTCGAGCTGCTAGTGTTATGAATGGTAGCATACAATGGTCGAGGCACCGATATTATATTATAGGTCACTCAGAGTAGCGCTAACCCTGCTAAGAATGAGTAATATCTTAGGTAGACCATATAGTTTGAACTATTACTTGATCCCTATAATTGCAGTATATATTATATCTATATTGCATCCGTGAATATGTGGCACCCCATATCGCCTGGGTATGGAGATGGAGATGTGCTTATATATATATTTACACCCTTAATGGCAACAATGCGTTATGATCCTATCAGAACTCTGCAGTTAAGCATGCTTTTACGAGAGTAGTATCAGGATGAGTGACCTCCTGGGAAGTCTAGTTTGAGAGAGCCAAAAGCGAACAATATTGTGTGTCATTGGAGTGGGGTGTTACTGAATAACTATCATGTCACAATGCTAGAGTCCTTTTGGTTGTGCCATCTCAGGTGCACCTTGTCAAACCACCTAAATTTATGGTCAAGTTTTGATAAGTGCTTAAATATTCATATTTAAGCCCCTTAATTTATATTTGTTACGCCTTTAGTTTATGTTATTTTGTTCTATTTTACTTTCTTTTTGTGTTTTCTCTGTTTTATAGGCCTTTGGAAGAAAAGAAAGTTTAGGGCTTAATGGAAGAGAATTTGGAGAAAAACTAGAAGAAGATCAAGAAGGAGATGGAGTCTGTGAAGGCGATCAAGCGCAGGATACTTGCGATCGAGCGCACCAGCGCTCGAGCGCCCAAGAAGAGGATTGAATGCACCTGCGTTCGCGCGCAAAAGAAGGAGATCGATCACAGTGCGATCGATCGCAGCCCGATGGCAATCGAGCGCACCTATGCGTGAAGTCCAAACCAGTCGCAGCCCTATCTTGGAAGTTTTTAGTTTTTAGGGTTTTTGTAAATCCTTATTGCACAAGGATTCAAACCCTACGATTTTTAGGGTTTCTAGAATCCTCATAGAGTCTATAAATAGGCCTGTAAACACAGAAGAAGACACGTTATTTTTGGAGAGGAATTTACGGCTTTCAAGAAAACAATTTTCCGGGTTTATTCTTTTCCTCAAGTTTATTTTATGAAGATGATTAGCATCACTATTATGTGTAACTAAACCTTTCAGTAGGGCTAGATTAAAGCCCTAATTATGTTTATATTTTATTTCAATATTGGCGCCTTTGTGATAATTGCATGATAGTATTTAACTTGATTAATACCTGTTTCCATGAATTCCTCACATGTGTCTACCTGATCAACATATGCATGTGGTATGAACTTGTTAGTTAGATCAATTTGGATGACCGAGTCCTGGGTTTAACATAAGTAACAAAAGTAATCCACACCGGGTTCTTGGGTTAATCAACATGGGAAACCGGGAGTATACACCATGCCCTAGGTCTCATGTGGTTGTCGGTTTTCATAGTTCATATGCTTTCCTAGAGAACAACTTAGTATACGCCATGCTAAATCCTTTAGGAAAGAAAAGAGTTAGAGTATACACCATGCCTAATTCGTTGCTTAGGGAAACCAATAGCTTAAGGAGTATACACCATGCCCTTAGGTTGGCAATCATTGAATACTCATAATGTAATTTAAGCATTGTCATATTGTTTTACTATATAAGCATGATTAGCGGTGGAAATCAAAGCCCTACCTTTTCCCCATTATTTAATCAAACTCAATTTTTCTCTCTTTTACTTTTTATTGCGAATTTAATTTCAAGCATAATTTACCAATCCCTGTGGGATCGATCTTGCACTTACACACATACTACACCTTTTAACCTTGTGCACTTGCAAGTAAAACGTACAATTATTTGCCTATTAATTTAGGTAGATTTTTGCACAACAAGTTTTTGGCGCCGTTGTCGGGGATTGCATTAAATTCTGTTTAGAATTATTTTCGTGTAATTCAGTTTTGTTTTATTGTAGTTTTAATTATGTTAATTTAGTCTTAATTCATTATTAAGTTTAATTTTAGTTTTATTTTCATTCAGTTGCGGCAACCTGGTTCTGTGCCTACAATCGATCGCAGCTCGAGTGCGAACGATCGCCCAGCGATGGAGCGCACATCTTCCAACAATCGTTCGCAGTTCCAGAGACCTTCCGAACAACAGTATTGAAGTTGCTATGCCTACTGACTTTTCATCTGATTCATGCAAGGGCTTCGTTCCAAGAATCCAGTTATCCTTCCACTTGATACAGAGATTGAGCGGACCATATGACAGAAGCCCAGAGACAACATCGAGGAAGAAGAAGAAGAACTTCAAGAAGAGGAAGTTATGGCTGAACAACAGGTAAACCAACCGCCACCAGAGCGGAAGCCCATGAAACAGGCCTTCATCCCTGACAATCCCAACCAAACATCATGCATTGCCTATCAACCAGAGGCCCAAGGCAACTACTACATATCTCCACAAATACTCAATGCATTGACACACTTTAGAGGTACACCAACTGAGGATCCAAACTTGCACATAAGGGAATTCACTGATCTTTGCAAGTTCCAACATGTTCAAGGCTTGGATCAAGAAGGAATAAGGATGATTCTCTTCCTTTTTTCTTTGAAGGACAATGCAAGATTGTGGTACAACTCAATGCCTTCAAATACTATCCACACTTGGGAAGCACTGTCCAGTAAATTCTTGAAGAAATTCTTTCTAGCTCAGAAGACAAGACAAATGAGGAAGGAAATTCAAGCTTGGCAACAGAGAGATGGCGACTTATTCTTTGAAGCATAGGGGCATTTCAACGACTTACTCTTGAGGTGCCCACATTACAAGCTCCCTCAAGATGAATTGGTACAGGCTTTTTATGAAGGCCTTAATGATGCAAATAAAGGAGTTGTTGATTCTGGTTGTGGAGGAGTGTTAATGGAAAAGAGCAGTGAAGAAGCTATGGAATTGTTTGAGACATTAAGTGAGCACTCCCAACAATTCTCATCTAGAGGAAGGCAAGGAGTAAAGAGTAAAGGCATGTATGAAGTAAACTCAAATGGTGGATCTTCAAGTCACATGGTTGCTGTAGATAGAAAGTTAGATATGATTGTCAAGGCCATGGCCTTACAAAATATCTCACCTATTCAACAAGCCACACCACCCCACGTATGTGCTCTTTGTTCTCAATTTGATCACACAACTGACACTTGCCCTTTGTACTCATCTGCAGATCAAGAGCAAGCAAATTATGTGGGACAGAGCAATTATCCTCCTAAGAACAACCCATACTCCAACACCTACAATCCAAGGTGGCGAAACCACCCCAACTTCTCATGGAGTAACAATCAGAATGCTCTAAACCATCAAGGGCAACAAAGAAATGGCCTACAAGCAACCCTACCAGTTCAAGAGTCAAAGAAGGGTGACTTGGAGAGTCTTGTAATGCAAATATCAACCCAACAACAACAGATGTTGAAGTCACAAGACCAGTTTATGGCAGAGGAGAAACAGTTCAGCAATGAGCAGAGACAAACCAATGCAAAACATGAGCAATCTATTCAAAGATTGGAAGTTCAAGTGGGGTAGTTGGCTAAGGAGATAAATGTCAGAAAGCAAGGAGAACTCCCAGCCCAGACAATACCCAATCCAGGAGGTCATCAGCAAGTACAAGCAATTACAACTCTCAGAAACGGTAAGACCATAGGAGTGGATGAACCAAAACAAGTAGCTCAAGATGAGGCATCCATATCTAAGGTAAGCGAAATGGAGAGGGAATATCTACCACCACCCTTCCCTCAAAGGTTAGTAAAGCCAAAGAAGGAGAAGAAATTGCTTGATATTTTTGAAACTTTAAGAAAAGTATAGATAAACATTCCTTTATTAGATGCAATTCAACAAATACCTGCATATGCTAAATTTTTGAAGGATTGTTGCACTCACAAACGGAAGTTTCAGGAACATGAAATAGTAGCTTTAATTGAAGAGGTAAGTGCGGTTTTATTAAGAAAACTACCCCCAAAGCTAAAAGATCCAGGTAGTTTTACTATTCCTTGCAGGATTGGTGACCATGATTTTGAGCGAGCCTTGCTGGATCTGGGAGCAGGTGTCAATTTGCTGCCATACACAGTCTATGAGACGCTTGGATTGGGGGAGCTGAAACCCACCTCTGTCACCTTGCAATTGGCAGATAGAAGCATCAAAAGGCCAAGAGGTATACTTGAGGATGTTTTGGTAAAGGTAGGTGAATTTATTGTACCTGCTGATTTCATTGTATTAGATATGGAAGAATCTCCTATGCCATCACCCTTGCCTATCATCTTAGGAAGACCCTTTATGAGAACTGCTGATACAAAAATTTGTGTGAAAAAGGGTATTGTAAGTATGAAGGTAAATGGTGAGAAGATAGAATTTAAAATATTTGATGCATTGAAATTACCTCAAGATGATATGGAATGCTTTAATGTATGTATGATGCAAGATTTGGTTGAGAAAGTTTTTCAGGCCCAGCGCATTGATCCAATGGAAGCCACCCTCACCCAGAGTCTCACAAAGGCGAAAATTGAAGCAGAATTTGAAGAAGCTACTGAGGACCTCTCAAAAGCTGTTCACCTTCTAGAGGCTTCTCCAAAGTACCCAAGTAGGTATACTCCTCCTTTTGAAACTCTGGTACCTACTAATACTACTCTTGTTCCTTCCATTGTCCAGGCACCAGATTTAGAATTGAAGCAACTACCAGAGCACTTGACATATGCCTATCTGGGAGAAGACAAGACATTACCTGTGATAGTTGCTGCAGATCTAAGTTTGGGGGAAGAAGAGAAGCTATTGAGAGTTCTTAGGGAGCATAAAA
>CM017322.1:32652580-32950760 GCA_006937295.1 Carpinus fangiana
TTTGGGCGATTTTTAGAGAGTATTTTGCCACTGTTGGCCATACTCTGCCCATTTTATTTGTAACCACTTACTATTTAGTTTATTTTATGCATTATTTTATCTTTATCTCGCTTTATTGTTTAATGGAAGGCTAATCTTCAACTAAGGTTGAAGATGAAGCCTTCCCTTTAATTCATGCAATTTACATTACAGTTCTAAATTCCGTCATTTATTTTATGTTTAGTCGTTCTTTTTGATTTATGTGACAACTTCAATAGAAAAATCGGGTTGTGTTGCTTCCATGTCCAACATCAACGTGTTCCAATCCGGAGGCACGTTAGATAGCTAGAATGAGTTGAAGCATCCACTGTGATCAACGATACAGTGGATGATTCAAGCTCAAACCAACATCTATCGTGACTCTTAATACAGTAAACACGTTTTTTGGTTCGACTAGCTTCACTTAAGATTTTAGATTAAACAAAGTGTTTCATCGATAGACGGATTTTTAACTATAGTGTTTATTGTGTGGGTTATTGGGGGAAGGTGGATTCATCAACCTTGGTTTCTTCATTTAAGTTAATTTACATTTTTAGATTAGTTTTACATATTGCATGCTTCGAGTTGCTATCTTCGTGGAGCTAGGTTAAAATAGAGTAGATTTAATCGCAATATTAATTTTTTTAGCAAACACTCTGTTCCCTGTGGATTCGATCCTGCACTTTGCACACTATACGACCTAGCGGTTCGTACTATTGCGAGTGCAAGTTAATTTGCACATCAGAGGACACTTTGGGGCTAAGAGAACAGCTCTTAAGGTATTACAATCTGGTTTTTATTGGCCCAGTTTGTTCAAAGATGCTTTTTTGTTTTGCAGCTCTTGTGATAGATGCCAAAGGACAGGTAACATTTCATCCAGAAATCAGATGCCTTTGCAAAATATTCTAGTGGTGGAACTCTTTGATGTCTGGGGTATTGATTTCATGGGTCCTTTTCCTAACTCATATGGAAATTTATATATTCTTGTGGGTGTGGATTATGTGTCCAAATGGGTTGAGGCTGTCCCCTCAAAGACTAATGATCACAAAGTTGCTGTGAAGTTCTTGCAGGATAACATATTTACTAGGTTTGGGACTCCAAGAGCTATAATTAGTGATGGAGGAAGCCATTTCAACAATCAGGTTTTTGCCTCTTTGTTAAAAAAGTATGGGATCACTCATAAAGTTGGCACTCCCTATCATCCTCAAACCAGTGGCCAAGTGGAGATAAACAACAGAGAAATCAAAGGAATCCTAGAGAGGACAGTCAATACCAGTAGAAAGGATTGGTCTATACGTTTGAATGATGCACTTTGGGCATACAGGACTGCATACAAAACTCCCATTGGTATGTCTCCATACCGATTAGTCTTTGAGAAAGCATGCCATCTACCAGTGGAGTTGGAGCACAAAGCATATTGGGCCATCAAGAAATTTAACTTTGACATGAAGCAAGCAGGTGATAAAAGGAAGTTGCAATTAAATGAGCTTGAAGAATTGAGGCATGATGCATATGAGAACGCCAAGCTATATAAGGAGAGAACTAAAGCATACCATGATAAACAGCTGGTTAGAAAGGAGTTTCATGTGGGACAGAAGGTGTTGATCTACAAGTCACGGTTGAGGCTGTTCCCAGGCAAACTCAAGTCCCGATGGTTTGGCCCTTGTGTTGTCACTAAGGTATTCCCTCATGGAGCATTAGAGGTTCATAGTTCAGAAAACAATCAGACATTCACTGTGAACGGTCATAGAGTAAAGCCATACTATGAATTTAAATTAATACCAAGAGATGAAGATTTGGCACTTCAGTCCGTTCAATATGCTGCATCATCAAGAGCACTTGAGCCACATCTAGTGGATTTCAAGTGCACCTTTCCCAAGGAGTAGCACTGTAGCTGTAGAGAGAGCGTTTGAGCAATGTAGCTACTAAAGCTCAAACGCCTCTGTGAGATCAGTGGTACTGAAGCCACTGAATGAGGTAAATCTTTCTTTTCTACATTTTCTTTTATTTTTTTTAATTAAAAAAAAAAATTGGTTTAGTCTAAGGAACATTCTGTGGAAACGATCGTTCGTTGTGTGAATGCGTTCGATCGCAGAAGTCCATCAGAATGTGCTGTACATTCTGTCTAAGCGATCGATCCCCATGAAAACAGCGATCGATCGTCGAAACCCCTTAGAAAGTGTTGTACATTCTGTGTAAGCGATCGATCGCCGTGAAAACAGCGATCGATGGCCGAAACCCCTTAGATTGTGCTGAACCTTCTGTATAAGTGATCGATCGTCGTGAAAATAGTGAACGATCGCTATCCTACTATGCAACCCATTGGCAGACGAGCGCCTCACTGTGCATACACACAAACTGGCACGATTACGATCGATCGCCACTAAGAGCGATCGACCGCATTCGTACCAATGGGAATTATGACCTACTTATAGGTCATTTCTTCCCCATTACCCCACCAAATCGTCTGCCGCCGCATTCACCCTTGCCTTTCTAAGAACTTCACAGCACTGTATTCCATTGCCAAATCCCCTCCCAACCCACCTAAAATTCCACCATACACCAATACCACCACTAGCCATTTCAAAAGCCCACATTGCACCACATTGTCGTAGGTATTGTATCATTTTCAAACCACCTTCACCAAAAGAATTTTTTTTTTCTTTATCAATATTTCAAGACAACTGCAATCTGTTTCCACGGATTGGAGTTGTCTCTCTGTTGGGGTTGTGGTTTTTCTTCAATTTTTTTGCAGGGGGTTGGAAATCTTGTTCAGTTGCTGCTCTCCTTTCAAATTTGCAAACTGCACACCACGTGTTTGCTAGAAGTCCTGAACCACATTCAAAATGCCTCAAACCACTGGCTCTACTTCTCAGGCTTCCAGTTTCCATGCCTAATCCTCCCAACCTACCTATGAGCAGCGGGAGATCCTTTATGAGACCACCTTTGATGTCAATGGTGACTTCAAAAATTTTGAAGCCACCCAATGGGCAGTTCAAGAATTCACCCGCCGTGGTTTGAAGAAATTCTTCAAACCTGTCACTTCCACGGCGTACACAAAATTGGTGGTTCAATTCTATAGCAATTTGTACACTGATTGCAACAGGAGGGGAGTGTTATTCTCAAATGTCAAAGGGAAGCCAGTTGAGGTGACAACCACTGATATTGCTGCAGCCTTAAAATGCAATGATGATCACCCTCCTGTGGAAGCTCAAATGGATGCGCAGCTGGAGTCATTTTACATTTCTCAAATCATTGATGACATGTGTGATGGACAGTATGTTGACAACAAGAATAATGCAGGCAGCCAGTCCAAATTACCTCCACAACTCTGGCTTGTGGATTCCATCCTATACCTCAATGTGTGCCCCTTGGGCCATAAAACTCAGAGGTGTGATCCATTTATCCAGGCATTGTATGCCTTTTATAAAGGCCATTGGTACTCCATCCCTTCCATCATTTGGGACCAGATGAACAAATTTTGGGAAGGGGTAATTTGGAAAAAGACCACCACTACCAATTCTTGGGGGTTACCTTTTCCTTTTCTGCTGACACATATTATGAAAAAGAAGGGCATTAAGGGAACTCCTGAAGATGGACCTGTCACAGAACACCCTTTCTTTGGCAGGAACCAATGGAATCACAGTTTGTCACATATGCCTAGGGGTCTGAGAGCGCNCAAGAGATGAAGATTTGGCACTTCAGTCCTTTCAATATGTTGCATCATCCAGAGCACTTGAGCCACATCTGGTGGATTTCAAGTGCACCTTTCCCAAGGAGTAGCACCGCAGCTATAGAGAGAGCGTTTGAGCAATGTAGGTACTAAAGCTCAAACGCCTCTGTGAGATCAGTGGTACTGAAGCCGCTGAATGAGGTAAATCTTTCTTTTCTACATTTTCTTTTATTTTTGTTAATTCAAAAAAAAAAAAAAAAAAATTTTGGTTCAGTCTAAGGAACATTCTGTGGAAGCGATCGTTCGCTGTGTGAACAGCGTTCGATCGCAGAAGTCCATCAGAATGTGCTGTACGTTCTGTGTAAGCGATCGATCACCGTGAAAACAGCGATCGATCGCCGAAACCCCTTAGAAAGTGCTGTATGTTCTGTGTCAGCGATCGATCGCTGTTTTCGCTGTGAAAATAACGATCGATCGCCGAAACCCCTTAGATTGTGCTGAACCTTCTGTATAAGCGATCGATCGCTATCCTGCTGTGCAAACCATTGGCGCACAAGTGCCTCACTGCTCATACACACAAACTAGAACGATTACGATCGATCGCCCACTTAGAGCGATCGACCGTATTCGTACCAGTGGGCATTATGACCTACTTATAGGTCATTTCTTCCCCATTACCCCACTAGTTTTCTACCGCCGCATTCATCCTTGCCTTTCTAAGAACTCCACAGCACCGTCTTCAATTGCCAAATCCCCTACATACCCACCTAAATTTCCACCATACACTAGTACCACCACTAGCCATTTCAAAAGCCCACATTGCACCACATTGTCGTCTGTGTTGTATCATTTTCAAACCACCTTCACCAAAACAATTTTTTTTTTCTTCTTCTTTTTCAATATTTCAAGACAACTGCAATCTGTTTCCACGGATTTGAGTTGTCTCTTTGTTGGGGTTGTGGTTTTTCTTCATTTTTTTTTTTTTGCAGGGGGTTGGAATCTTGTTCAGTTGCTGCTCTCCTTTCAAATTTGCAAACTGCACACCACGTGTTTGCCAGAAGTCCTGAACCACATTCAAAATGCCTCAAACCACTGGCTCTACTTCTCAGGCTTCCAGTTCCCGTGCCCAATCCTCCCAACCCACCTGTGAGCAGTGGGAGATCCTTTATGAGACCACCTTTGATGTCAACGGTGACTTCAAAAATTTTGAAGCCACCCAATGGGCAGTTCAAGAATTCACCCGCCGTGGTTTGAAGAAATTGTTCAAACCTGTCACTTCCACGGTGTACACAAAACTGGTGGTTCAGTTCTATAGCAATCTGTACACTGATTGCAACAGGAGGGGAGTGTTATTCTCAAACGTCAAAGGGAAGCCAGTTGAGGTGACAACCGCTGATATTGCTGCAGCCTTAAAATGCAATGATGATCACCCTCCTGTGGAAGCTTAAATGGATGCGCAGCCGGAGTCATTTTACATTTCTCAAATCATTGATGACATGTGTGATGGACAGTATGCTGACAACAAGAATAATGTCGACAGCCGGTCCAAATTACCTCCACAACTCTGGCTTGTGGATTCCATTCTATACCGCAATGTGTGCCCCTTGGGCCATAAAACTCAAAGGCTTTATCCAGGCATTGTATGCCTTTTATGAAGGCCATTGGTACTCCATCCCTTCCATCATTTGGGACCAGATTAACAAATTTTGGGAAGGGGTGATTTGGAAAAAGACCAACACTACCAATTCTTGGGGGTTACCTTTTCCTTTTCTGCTGACACATATTATGAAAAAGAAGGGCATTAAGGGAACTCCTGAAGACGGACCTGTCACAGAACACCCTTTCTTTGGCAGGAACCAATGGAATCACAGTTTGTCACATATGCCTAGGGGTCTGAGAGCGCAAATTCCTGCTGAAGAGAGAGTGGAGGAGGCGGACATTATGGAAGAGGATGCACCTGCACCTCAACATGGAGGGAGGAGAAGATCAGTAGTCATCAGTCAAAATGAATATGACTTCTTGCGTGGTGCCAATCAGCGTTTGGAAAGGGTGGAACAGCATTTTGCAACTATAGAGCAGCAATTTAAGACACAAGGGGAATTGCTTCAAGCCATTCTGGATAGACTACCATCGGCTGCTGGAGAATCATCTTCGGTTCCACATGAGGAACAGCAGTGAAAGGACACCACGTCTGGCTGAAGACGTTAAACTTAGCGCTCATGGGAGGCACCCCACAACATATCCTGTTATTTCTTTGTGTGTTTGATTTGATTTTCATTTTTATTTTTGATTTTTCTTTGTTACTTTATTAGTGTTTTGTTTTTCAGGGACAAGTGTGCTTGAGTTCAAGTTTGGGGGGGTGCTTTGAGTCATACCTGCTCCGGCCAATTTCACCAAACCCCAGGTCAGCTCTTTCCATGCATTTGCACATTGGGGTCAATATGCAATTTAAGTTTGGGGGTATGGGAGACACATTTACACACCTTGTCCTGTTTTTTGTAAAAAAAAAAAAAAAAAAAAAATTTGCTTGTTCATGTTGTCTTGGAATTTTGGGTGATTTAAGAATTGTGATTTGATATTCATTGGTGAGTTTAAAATTTTGAACACATGATCTGATGAATGGATTTTTCTAGTTGGTTACTTTAAGCAAGTAAGAATTCACATGTTGATTTGCTCTAACACAAGCACATTGTCACATGATTGGTGGGGTATGACATATGGTTTTAATGTGTATGTCTTCATATTTTGGGTAACACTGGATGAGTTATTGGTTGGACACATTGGCATGAGAATAATTAAATAAATAAAAAATAATAATAATAAAAATGACCACTGAAAAACTCTTCACTAAGTAACTGGGCCTCTTGCCTCAGTAAGCATTGAGCGTTCACGTCAAAAGGAGAAGAGAATTGATTTGGTTAACTTTAAGAAACAAAAATGATGATGACCATTGATAAACTTCTCACTGAGTAATTGGGCCTCTTGCCTTAATAAGCATTGAGCATTCACGTCAAAAGGTGAGGAGATTTGATGTGGTCAACATTATGACTAGTTTAGTTTCGTAGCATTTTTGACTTGAGTTAGTAAGTCCTTAGGGGTATTTTTACACCTAATGCCCTAAAACTATCTGGTTTGGGAGTCATTGACTCAACACTTGCTACATGGGTCAATTAGAAAGCTTAATGGAACTAAACATCACAGAGCCTAATAAAAAAAAAAAAAAAAAAAAAAATTCATGCCAGTGTTGTTCATTCTAATAAGAAGTTCAGTGAAGCTTGAGATGTTGAGACATTGCACATTGAAATTATTTGGAAAACTTCATAATTTTGTGCTAAGTTCACTTTACACTATTTCAACTGTGATGCCTTAACTTGTTTGTTGTAAGTGATTTAACTTTAAAAGTCCAATGCATTGTGAAGATGGAGTTTGACTTTTTAAGTTTGCTAATGAGTGAAAACCATGGTTTTTGAGTGATACTTTAATTTTTGGATAACATGAACTGTGCATAATGTTTGTGGGTAACATTCCTGGAAACCTTCACGAGACTCTACTCGTCCTCTAAGGAATTCTTAGAGGTTTAAAAGGCTTGTTGCATATGCTAAATGCAACCGTTCATCCCACGAAAGTTGGACTTATCTTTTTAGTATGTATTTAGTTTTTAGTTTTGTATTGCTAAGGGACTAGCAATGTGTAAGTTTGGGGGTGTGATAAGTGCTTAAATATTCATATTTAAGCCCCTTAATTTATATTTGTTACGCCTTTAGTTTATGTTATTTTGTTCTATTTTACTTTCTTTTTGTGTTTTCTCTGTTTTATAAGCCTTTGGAAGAAAAGAAAGTTTAGGGCTTAATGGAAGAGAATTTGGAGAAAAACTAGAAGAAGATCAAGAAGGAGATGGAGTCTGTGAAGGCGATCGAGCGCAGGATACTTGCGATCGAGCGCTCGAGTGCCCAAGAAGAGGATCGAACACACCTGCATTCGCGCACAAAAGAAGGAGATCGATCACAGTGCGATCGATCGCAGCCCGATGGCGATCGAGCGCACCTATGCGTGAAGCCCAAACCAGCCGCAACCCTATCTTGGAAGTTTTTAGTTTTTAGGGTTTTTGTAAATCCTTATTGCGCAAGGATTCAAACCCTACGATTTTTAGGGTTTCTAGAATCCTCCTAGAGTCTATAAATAGGCCTGTAAACACAGAAGAAGACACGCTATTTTTGGAGAGGAATTTACGGCTTTCAAGAAAACAATTTTCCGGGTTTATTATTTTTCTCAAATTTATTTTATGAAGATGATTAGCATCACTATTATGTGTAACTAAACCTTTCAGTAGGGCTAGATTGAAGCCCTAATTATGTTTATATTTTAATTCAATATTGGCACCTTTGCGATAATTGCATGATAGTATTTAACTTGATTAATACCTGTTTCCATGAATTCCTCATATGTGTCTGCCTGATCAACATATGCATGTGGTATGGACTTGTTAGTTAGATCAATTTGGATGACCGAGTCCTGGGTTTAACATAAGTAACAAAAGTAATCCACGCCGGGTTCTTGGGTTAATCAACATGGGAAACCGGGAGTATACACCATGCCCTAGGTCTCATGTGGTTGTCGGTTTTCACAGTTCATATGCTTTCCTAGAGAACAACTTAGTATACACCATGCTAAATCCTTTAGGAAAGAAAAGAGTTAGAGTATACACCATGCCTAATTCGTTGCTTAGGGAAACCAATAGCTTAAGGAGTATACACCATGCCCTTAGGTTGGCAACCATTGAATACTCATCATGTAATTTAAGCATTGACATATTGTTTTACTGTATAAGCATGATTAGCGGTGGAAATCAAAGCCCTACCTTTTCCCCATTATTTAATCAAACTCAATTTTTCTCTTTTACTTTTTATTGCGAATTTAATTTCAAGCATAATTTACCAATCCCTGTGGGATCGATCTTGCACTTACACACATACTACACCTTTTGACCTTGTGCACTTGCAAGTAAAACGTACAATTATTTGCCTATTAATTTAGGTAGATTTTTGCACAACAAGTTTCATGGTCTTTGTGCCAAGAATTTATAGAGTGGGTCATTTATTCGATGCATTTTCTTTTAATTTTTTTTAATTTTATAATTTTTTTTACCTTCACCTACACTGATGTGGCTGTTTTGAGGCTTATTATTTAGTTGTCTAGCCTTTTTTTGTTCTATGTAGTAATTTTTTCTCGCTGTACTAAAAAAAAAAAAAAAAGGAAAAAGAAAACAACCAAGAAAAGGAAAGAACAAATGGGTCTCCAGACAGCTTAAACGTAAAAAGAAGGGAAGCAAAAAAATTGTCTCATTTGTGCGATACGCAACAATTGTTGTGCAAGAGAAAAAATGGACAAAAAAAAAGTATCTACTAGATTCTTAAGAGGAAGTAGAATGTTCATAATTGAGTGGCCTTTGTCAATCACTTTTGGAGCTAGCTTTTTGTGTAAGAGAAGTCTAGAAAGTTTGGAAGTGAGTGGCATCTAGACTTGCAGCTAAGGTTACTCCTACATTGCTTGAGCTTATACCATAAGCTCTGTCACCAATTTTTTTGGCTACTTCATGATATGGTTGGTTGTCACTCGAGAAGCTAACAAACCTAGAGTTTGGCTCATGTGCCTCCATATATTCATCGGAGCCTGTAGTGAAAACTTTTCAACCACATCATCTATTGTCTCTTCGGTGAAGAATTTTCTAGAGAGGACATATATATGATATTGGGTATTTTGGATGGTTATTTCGGGCTTATTGCGCCTATATTTAGTCAAATTTATGCGGCTATTTATTAGGATAATTCAACATCCTTAATCCTGCTTGTAGCACAGCTCGCAGCGTTAATATTATTATTTGTGCATACAATTGGGGAGAAGGGAGTTAAAATTAGGCAATCGCTTTAGCCCAATGTATTTTATCACTTTCTCTTTCTATCATCCATTCCTACTGCAAATTTGATGACCATGACACTGGTTAAGCAATATGTGACCTTTTCACGAGTGGCCGATGCTAGAAGTATCGTAGCATTGGGTGTTTTTTTGTTTCTACCTACTGTGGTCGTGTTTAGACAAGAAGTATTGCTTTGGAAGTAGATGAAAGCACCTCCCACTGCAATAATTGTTCTCAGCCCAGAAGTTGTTGAACAAGAACAAAATTCTTCTGCTAATCAAGTGAAAGCGGAGGAATATACAATTATTGTTGAGCAAGAGCAAAATTCTTTGAAGGAGACACAAATGTCTGTCTTTGTGGCCATTTGTAACAAATCGAAGAGAGGGGAAGACTATGGGATATTGCAATTAGTAATAAGCATTGACGTACATATTATCTTCCTTGCACCGGTAGTTAGACTTAGCTCACCCTCGGCCACCTTGGCCTATATGTCACGAATTGGTGAGTCGCTTCATTATGACACTAATATTCATCTTTATCTCACTGATTAACTTATGGAATTACGCTGGGCGAGTATCATGTGGGTTCATATATGGAAAACTAGTTGTGAAATTTAAAGTTCCTTGCCCCATTATGTTGGCAGCTGTTCTTTTTTTCTCTTGCATCAGTCTGTTTCTCATCGCTTTCCCGTTCAAGTACTCGTTTGTATTTGGCGTCAGTGATCATTAGGTTTACACATGGTGCACTGTTGCCTCTGTTTTTAATCATAATTTCATACGTCTTTGGCCTCTAGCACTACTCCACATTGTTTAATTCTAGACAAGTGGCAAGTCCATTTGGGTTCTACTTGCTAAATCAACAGCTCACTGCAATGCTACATCATATAGAGGCAATGAATTTTATGGAATCGAGGGTTTGGGGAAGCCACTTGCAAGGAGAAACAATGTTTTGGCTTATCTTTATATGAAGCTGAAGTACAAGACACTGTAGACCAAGGTATTTGTTGGATTTTGAAGAGATAGTAGAATAGAATGTAGAAGAAAGCATTTGCTAAATTTTGAATATATGGCAGAAGAGAGTAGAATAAAGTATCTGCTGGATTCCGACGAAAGAGTAGAAAAAGGTATCTGCTGGATATCGAAAAGGAAGTAGAAAAGAGAGTAAAAGAATGTATTTGCTGAATTCCGAAGAATGAGTAGAAGAAGGTATCTACTAGATTCTGAACAGGAAGCAGAAGAGAGAGTAGAAGAAAGTATTGGCTAAATTCGGAAAAGGGAGTAGAAGACAGATAGAAGTATGTTCTTGATTCTGAAGAGGAAGTAGAATATAGAGCAAAATAAGGTATTTGATGGATTTCGAAGAGGGAGTACAACATAGAGTAAAAGAAGGTATTTGCTGAATTTTGAAAATAGAGTAGAATAGAAAGTCCAAGAAGTATCTGTTGTATTTTGAAGAGAGGGTAGAAGAATGTATCTACTAGATCCTAAAGAGAAAGTAGAATGTTCAGAATTGAGTGGCCTTTGTCAGCTACTTTTGGAGTTACCTTTTGTGTAAGAATTGAGTGGCCTTTGTCAGCTACTTTTGGAGTTACCTTTTGTGTAAGAAAAGTCTAGAGAGTTTGGAAGTTAGTGGCCTCTGGACTTGTAGTTGAGGTCACTCTCGCATGGCTTATGCTAGGTATAAGCTTTGTCACCAACTTTTTCGGCTACTTCATGATATGGTTGGCTGTCACTAGAAAAACTAACAAACCCACAGTTTGGCTCATGTGTCTCCATATATTCATCAAAACTGGTAGTAAAAACTTTTCAACGATATTATCTGTTGTCGCTTTGGTGAAGAATTTTCCAGAGAGGGCATATATATGATATTGGGTATTTGGATGGTTATGCAGGGCTTAATGCGCTTATATTTACTCAAATTTACACAGCTGTTTATTGGGATTATTCAACATCCTTAATCCTTCTTGCAGCATGACTCCCAGCATTAATATCATATTATTTATGCACACAGTTTGAGAGAAGGTAGTTAAAATTAGGCAACTGCATTAGCTTAATGTGTTTTATCACTTTCTCTTTTTATCAACCATTTCTACTGCATATTCGATGACCATGACATTTGCTAAGCAATATGTGACATTTTCACAAGCGGCCAATGCTAGAAGCGTTGTAGCATTGTGTGTCGTTTTGTTTCTACCTATTGTGGTCGGCTATAGACAAGAAGAATTACTTTGGTGCAGATGAAAGAACCTCCAACTGCAATAATTTTTCACAACTCCCGTTGAAGAAGAAAAATATTCTTCGACCAATCAAGTGAAAGAGGAGGAAGATACAATTATTGTTGAGCAAGAGCAAAATTAATTGGCAGAGACATAAACGTCTTACATTGCGCCCATTTGTAACAGAGAAGGTAAGATCATGGGATATTGCAATTAGTAATACGCCTTGAAATACATATTATCTTCCTTGCACCAATAGTCGGACTCGGCTAATTCTCGACCACCATGCCCTACATGTTATGAATTGGTGAGTCGTTTCAATATGACCCTAATATTCATCTTTATCTCGCTGATTAACCTATGTAAGTACGCTTGGCAAGTATCATGTGGGTTCATATCTGAAAAACTAGTCGTGAAATTTAAAGTTCATCGCCCCCTATATTGGCAACTGCTCTTTTTCTCTCTTGCAACGGTTTGTGTCTCATTGCATTCCTGTTCAAGAATTCATTGTATTTGGCGTCAGTGATCATTGGGTCTACACATGGTGCACTGTTGCCTCTATTTTTTGCCATAATTTCTGACATCTTTGGCCTTAAGCACTACTCTACACTGTTCAATTATGGACCAATGGCAAGTCCAGGTTGGTTCTACTTGCTAAATCAATAGCGCACTGGAATGTTGTATCATATAAAGGCAGCAAATTTTATGAAATTGAAGCCACTGGATTGCAAGGGGAAACAATGTTTTGGCTTATCTTTATCTGAAAATGAAGTAGAAGAGACAATAAAAGGTATTTGATTGATTTCGTAGAAGGAGTAGAATAGAGAGTATAAGAAAGTATTTGTCGAATTTTGAAGATACGGTAGAAGAGAGAGTAGAATAAAAGGTATTTGCTGGATTCCAAAGAGATTGTAGAAGAAGGCCTCTGCTAGATACCGGAGAGGAAGTAGAAGAGAGAGTAAAAGAGGTATTTGCTCAGTTCTGAAGAGGCAGTAGAAGAAGGTATCTATCGGATTCCAAATAGGAAGCAAAAGAGAGAGTAGAAGAAAGTATTCGCTAAATTCAAAAGAGGGAGTAGAAGACAAAGTGGAACGTATTTGCATGATTCTGAAGTGGAAGTGGAATAAAGAGTAGAAGAAGGTATTTGGTAGATTTCGAAAAGGGAGTACAAGGCAAAGTAAAGAAGATATTTGTTGAATTTTGAAAATGGAGTGGAATAGAGAGCACAAGAAGCATTTGCTTTATTTTGAAGAGAGAGTAGAAGAATGTATCTACTATATTCTAAAAAGGAAGTAGAAAGTTAGGAAGTGACTGGCCTGTGTCAATCACTTTTGGAGCTAGCTTTTGTGTAAGAAATGTCTAGAAAGTTTGGAAGTGAGTGGCCTTTGGACTTAAAGCCGAGGTCACTCCCACACGGCTTGTGATATGTATAAACTCCATCACCAACTTTTTTGGCTACTTGATGATATGGTTGGTCATCACTCGAAAAACTAAACGACCCACAGTTTGGCTCATGTGTCTCCATATGTTCATCGGAGTCGGTAGTGAAAACTTTTCAACCACATCATTTGTTGTCACTTCGGTGAAGAATTTTCTAGAGAGGACATATATATGTTATTGATATTGAGTATTTTGGATGGTTATGCCTGGCTTAATGCACTTATATTTATTCAAATTTACGCAGTTGTTTATTAGGATAATTCAACATCCTTAATCCTTCTTGCAACGCGGCTTTCAACGTTAAGTTTCATTATTATTTATGCACACAGTTGGGGAGAAGGAAGTTAAAATTAGGCAACTGCATTAGTCCAATGTGTTTTATCACTTTCTCTTTCTATCATCCATTCCTACTGCATATTTGATGACCATGACACTAGCTAAGCAATATATTATCTTTTCACGAGTGGCCTATGCTAAAAGTATTGTAGCATTGTGTGTCTTTTTGTCTCTACCCACTGTGGTCGCCTTTAGACAAGAAGTATTGATTTGGAAGCAGATGAAAGAACCTGCCATTGCAATAATTGTTCAAAGCCTAGAAGCCGTTAAAGAAGAACAAAATTCTTCTACTAATCAAGTGAAAGTGGAGGAAGATACAATTATTGTTGAGCAAGAGAAAAATTCTTTGGATGAGACACAAACTTTTTTCATTGCGTCCATTTGTAATAAACCGAAGAGAGGAAAATATTATGGGATAATACAATCAGTAATACACCCTGACATACATATTATCTTCCTTGCACCAGTAGTCGGACTCGACTCATTCTTGACCACCATGGCCTACATGCCGCGAATTGGTGAGTTGCTTCAATATGACCCTAATATTCATCTTTATCTCGTTGATTAACCTATGGAATTATGTTGGCGAGTATCATGTGGGTTCATATTTGGAAAACTAGTGTGAAATTTAAAGTTCCTTGCCCCCTTATGTTGGCAGCTGCTCTTTTTCTCTTCTGCAACAGTCTTTTTTTCATTGCTTTTGCATCCAAGAATTCATTGTATTTGGTATTAGTGATCATTGGGTTTACACATGGGTGCATTGTTGCCTCTGTTTTTTGCCATAACTTCTGACATCTTTGGCCTTAAGCACTACTCCACATTGTTCAATTCTGGACAAGTGGCAAGTCCAGCTGGGTTCTACTTGTTAAATCAATAGCTCACTAGAATGTTGTATCATATAGAGACAGTGAATTTTATGAAATGGAAGGTTTGGGGAAGCCATTGGATTGCAAGGGGAAACAATGTTTTGGCTTATCTTTATCTGAAGATGAAGTATAAGAGATAGTAGAAGAAGGTATTTGATTGATTTCGAAGAAGGTGTAGAATAGAGAGTAGAAGAAAGTGTTTGCTGAATTTTGAAGATATGGTAGAAGAGAGAGCAGAATATGGTATCTGTTGGATATCGAAGAGGAAGTAGAAGAATGCATCTATTGTATTCCAAATAGGAAGGAGAAGAGAGAGTAGAAGAAAGTATTGATTGAATTCGGAAGAGAGAGTAGAAGGTATATTCTTGATTCCGAAGCGGAAGTAGAAGTAGAAGGTATATCATCTGTTGTCGCTTTAGTGAAGAATTTTCCAAAGATGAGATATATGATATTAGGTATTTTGGATGGTTATGCTGAGCTTAGCATGCTTATATTCTCTCACGTTTGAGAGAGTCGTAGATGAGGTAAATGTTGAGTAAGAGTGGTGACTTCAGAGCTTTCAGAGAGGAAATTAGTGTTTTGAGAAACAAGGAAAAGAGTGGGGGTTGAGAGATTTGGGTTAATTTTGAATGGTTGAGATTTATATGAGAAAATCCAAGGGTTGAAAATGGAATAGAAGAAAAGGGTCTTTTAAAAGGGTCCTGATACTTGTTAGCTGGCAGGATATGGGTAATTAGGTAAAATATGAATGCAAATTATGAGGAAGTAATGGCTAGGGTTGACTTAGTGTAATCAAATGGTGAAAGACAGAATAACGTGTAAGGAGAAAAAGATGGCAAGTTAGTAATTAATGTGGGGAAATATTCTGACACATCATTTAGAAAGTATATTTTGGAAAAAAAAAAGAAAAAGTGTAACATTTCTCTTTTAAATTGTTAGATACTGTTATTAATCATCTGCATTTTGTTTACATATTATAGTATGTATACTACATAATAATATATATCATATATGCTATAGTGCTTTTTAGGCATTAGGATTACATTGGTGATTTATCTTGTCTGTATTTATTTTACATAAATGCCCGCATGCACACATAGAAAGACTATATACATTTATGTATTTATTTATTTACATAGGTTTGGAACCCTCATACAAAAAAATCTTGGTTCTACCCCTGTGTGGCAATCCTGGGACAGAGAGGGCATATGAAATGAAATTGATGATGGTTCTCCCTTGAAGCTTATAAAGTTGCTGTCTCTCTTCATTTGGGTTATCAATTAACACTACTAAAAAGGAAGGATGGGGAGAAATGGTCAGTCAAAAACGAAATGTTTCAATTTTGCTACACACATGGCAAGAGGCAAGTGGACATCAGTCTTTGCAACATTTCTTATCATGACTTCATGTACAACATATCTTTTCCCAATGTACTCCAATGACATCAAGAAAATTTTTGCATACAGGCAATCAATGTTGAGTACATTGAGCACATGCAATGATATTAGAATTTTGTTAGGACTTGTAGTTGAGGTCATTCCCACACAGTTTCAAGCTAGAATTTTGGCTTATGTGTCTTTATATGTTTATTGGAGCCCATGCTTAGAATTTTGCTGTCATGGCATTTGTGGTCACCTCTGTAAAATTTTTTCCAGATAGGCGATCTATGTTGGTGGGTTTGTTCAAAGGCTACCAAGGACTTAGCGGGTCTATTTTTAGTCTAATTTGCTCGGCCATTTATGGAGATGATTTAGCATCTTTGATCCTTCTCTCAGCATGGCTCTCGGCATTAGTATCCCTATCAACTATGTACATAATTGGGGAGAAGAAGGTTAATATTAGGCAACATAAAGAGGTTAATGTGTTTTATCATTTTCTCTATCTATCAGCCGCTCTTGTTGCCTATTCGATGACCATGACCCTGGTTCGACCGCATGTAGCCTTCCAAGTTACTTATGTTGGATTTGCAGCAGTGTTGTGCATTTTATTATTTTTACCTAGTGTGGTCGCCTTAAGACAAGAGGTAGTCCTTTGGAAGGAGATGCAAACACCTCCCATTGCAATAATTGTTGGTAGCCCACAAGTAGTTGAGCAAAATCAAAATTCTTTTGTCAATCGAGAGGAAGCAGAGGAGGATACAATTGTTGTGGAAGAATAGAATTCTTCGGAGGCGACACAAATCTCTCCCTTTGCTGCCATTTCTAACAAACCAAAGATAGGAGAAGACTTTGGAATAGTGCAAGCATTGTTGAGCACTAACATGCTTATTATATTCCTTGCAACATTTGTCAGACTTGGCTCATGCTTGACCACCTTGGAGAACATGCAGCAAATTGGTGAGGCGCTTCAATATGAGCCTAAGACGGTAATCATTTTTATCTCTCTGATTAACATATGAAATTTCTTTGGGCGTGTATTATGTGGGTTTATCTATGAAAAAACTAGTTCGAAAATATCAAGTTCCACGCCCCCTTATGTTGTCATATACTTTTCATTGCCTTCCCCTTCATAGATTCAATGTATTTGGCATCAGTGATCATTTCGTTTGCACTTGGTGCATAGTTGCCGTTGGGTTTGTCCATAATTTCTGACCTCTTTGGCCTTAAAGCACTGTGCCCCATTGTTCAATTGTGGACAAGTGGCAAGTCCACTTGGGTTATATTTGCTAAATAATCAGTTTACTATAAGGCTCTATGATATAGAGGCAATGTAGTTGCATGGACTGGAGGGTTTGGGGATGCCACTTGTCTGCAAGGGAAAGCAATGCTTTGGCCTATCTTTTACATTTATGGCCATTGCGACATTTTTTGGCGGTCTTCTATGTAACGACCTAGGAAAAAGCATTAGTTATATCTGCGCTATTACCCCAAAAGGATTAGTCAATTTGGAACTTCCCTATAATTTATTATAAAGCCTAGTTTCACTTAATAATTAGGCAATGTGGGACTTAGCACTCATGACTATCTTTATAAACCACCTACTCTATGTGAACTTCTCATCTTCCTAATATGGAACCGGGGTGTTACAAACTTCCCCTTTTAAATTCTTGTCCTCATTAGGGTCACATCATACAGTGCTCCAGTATCACATGACCTAGCGTTACTAGGTGGCTTTGAAACAATTTGTAACGACCTAAGAAAAAGCATTAGCCACATCTGTGCTATTACCCTAAAATGACTACTCAATTTGAAGCTTCCATAGAATTCATTATAAAGCCCAGTTTTACCTAGTAACTAGGTAATGTAAGACTTAGCACGCATGATTATCTTTATAAACCACCTACTTTATGTGGGCTTCTTATCTTCTCAATATGGGACCGGTGTGTTGCATTCTATCCTTAATTCTGGCGGCAAGAACACAAGAATTTTATCAAAGTGATATGTACAGAAGGTATAAAGGTAACGAGTAGAAGATTGAGGTTGCATCATCTTCTGCTAATCAAGTGATGGCTTCCACACTCTCAACCGATCGATAGCTCATGATCACTATTGTATTACATTATGTTCTACTCTTGGTGATTATGTATAATTTGGTAATCTATTTTGGTTTTCTCTATAAGGATTGGTGATTATATATAATTTGGTGATTATCCTTAATTAATGGTTTAGTTACTATAATGGGCTTTCAAATCCTAAGTTACATGCCACAACTGCTTGTCTGAAAACCTTAGTTTAGCTTTGTTTGTCCAGAGCAAAAATAGGACATTTAGCGCAAGGCTGGAATATTTACACATAATATGACCAACAATGTAACATTAATTTACCCAAAAATAGGCCCCACTATATAAATTTTGATAACAATGCGTTAAGAGTAAGTATTATATATCTTCTATTCAGAACAATCAGACAACGTTGTTAGAAAGCAAAAAAAGTGTTTTAAGAGGAAAAAATTAACAAAGGGAAAATAAAAAAATACAATATCTTTAAAATCACCCAAGCATGCTCAAGGGCCTACAAAATTGTCTGCAATGGTATCATGGGGGTGATTTTCATCTTTGTATTGGTGGTTTTTCCGTCATCTTTAAATTTAATAAATCTTATCTTACCCTTTTAAAAAAATAAATAGCTATTTTATTTCACTCTTCTCTATTCCCAATTTCTCAATAATAATTATTCTATTTTCTAATAAAATATGCATATGCAAACTAAACGAGCCCTTAGTTTATATTTTTCATGAATAAGGGTTATCAGTTAGTCCTTTTCTGAGTCTCAAACCGCCTTAAATGGTTATTGACTAAAATCATTAACCACAACTGCTTAGTCGGTTAGTAAAATTGGCTAACTACCTCGCTAATCACCTAAATAGTTAATAACGGTGGTTATTTAATAATCACCTAAGTCCTAACCGCTTTTTAAAAGGTAAAAGAAAGGTAAAAGAGGGGAAAAAAATGAAAACAATGTGATTTTTATAGTAATACGGTATTATTCTACTACATACGTTTCTAGAGTTTTATACAATTTTTTATATATTTAAACACCAAAATGATGATAGTGATATATGATTTCATGAAAATATAGACTAAATGTCGAAATTGATAAGTGATATAATATATACGTATATAGGCTATTAGATTTTTGTTTTTGTCTGACCGCCTTTAAAAGCTGATAGGCTATTTTAGCCCTGCCGGGAAGAGACGACATAGCCAATATGCACCTGATTCTTCTTCATCATAAATATTAAATCTTTACTCTACTATGTACCGTTCCTATAAGTTCAACGCTAACGACGGCTACCCATTTTTTTGATAAATGGCTCTCACATGTTTCTCCTCCTTTCCTCTAAAACCGTTTCCATTTCCATCATTCTCGTACCCAAAACGTCCCAAAATGTCACTAAATCTCAATACCAAAGCCTCATCTGAAACTGGTAACAGAAAGCTCCCCATACTGCTCTTTGACATCATGGACACCATTGTTCGCGACCCTTTTTACCACGACGTCCCTGCCTTCTTCGGGTACTCAAGTTTACTTCATTATTATTATTTTCTATTTGGTTCCATTTTCTTGAGTTGGATGATTTTGTTTCTATATGGATTTCTCATAAAATTCTTTGTGGGCTGAGAAATGCTAATGTTTACTCAAATGTGTTTAGTTCAATAAGTTCTATTTTGTTTTGTTGGGATACAAGGGGGGGATTGCTGGGATTTACTTACAATAACAGGGTTAGTGGGGTTTGTTTATTGCGTAAAATTATTTAAGAATACGTTGAATTTGTATGAGGAAAGTGGCTTAATTGAAAGTCATTATGATTTTTGAGTTTCAGTTTGCTTTTAAATTCACTGGGAAAACGTGATTTTGTTTTTGTTTTAGTTGTTTTTATTCAAAAGGGTCTTCTTCTTTTCCCGGGATATGCTATTCCTTGAAAGGGATAATAACAGGATTAGTGATATGTTCTATAGTTTGAGATACGAACTTGAAGTGTTCATAAGCTTGAATGTGTTTTGCGGTGAATGAAAGAAACTTTATGAGAAGCTTATAAAGAATTCAAATTCATTCACTTGCATGACTTTAGACTTGTCATAGCTGATGGAACAGTTGCTTTAGACATTTTTATAGGTTTCATGATGCTCTCATTGTCTTGCAATGGTATTGTTAAGTTTTGTTCTTCAAAGCCATCTTCAGGAGGCTAGTCACCAATGGAGACGGTCGAAAAGTACTCTAGAACACGTAAACTGTGGAAAATGTTACAGTTATTGAGAAGAAAGTAATAGAACAGGAGAAGAAGAAATGAGAAGTATAGAGCACTTATGCAATTGGCAGAATTTTTTTTTTCTTGTCTTGGTAGAATTGTAAGTAGAAACATCGATGGATTTGGCTCAAACTCATCAAATGGCTTCTTTAGACATTGATGGATTGTCTCATATCCCCTTTTTCAGTACTTGGCTTAAGAATTTATAGAGCTGATATCTGCATACTACACTTAGCTTGTTGGAGTACAAAAGAAGTGTTTTTTTATTTTACTTTTCTAGTTGCACCTACATTTCTAAAGATACGAATGTGTGTGGGTATCGTGTTAATTGAATAATATTACTCTTTCTGATTAATATTTGGTTGCAGTCTTTGTTGAAGTCCATCTAATCTAGGGAAATTGTGTTCATCATTACAACACTTCATTTTTGTTCGTAACTTTTCCAACCAGCTACGTGAGATTTGATTTTTGATATATTTTTTTCCTCTTATTATTGAAAGCATAGTGGACATTACTGTCCAATGTTATGTTGTGTCATGACCTAATCTGTAAGTTGGATTAATACATGAAATGGGAATGTTAACACCAAGCCGGCTTGATATTAACATTCCCAGAAACAATAAATAAGCATCATTCGAATTCATATTTAAATTTAAAGGTTGCTAAAAATTTTCTCCATAAATAAAAGAGAAATCATCATATTTGAATAGTATCACAAGTTTGCCCAATCTCCATATGCATACATAACCTCAAAATATCAAAACATCATGAGTCTACTAAAAGAGATCTTAGTCAAAAAAGAAGCATAAGCTCCTTGCATTATCATCTAGGACTCATTGCATCAAAGAAAAGAACTTGTTCACTTTAAGAGAAAATAAAGGTGAGTTGTGAAGCCCTATAGGAGTTAAATGACGTTAAAATTTGCTTAGATTGTGTGTAAAGTGAGACATTTCATATCATCTTTATAGGAAAAACTTTCTCGAACATTTGTAAACCTCATTTCATTTTATTAGTAATTAACTTTTTATGCAATAGTTGGAAACAACATGATTAACTTTCATGAGAAGAGAAGCCATGTTAGCATAATTATCAAGTCCATGCTTCTAAATTGCATAATTTATTTCTTTTGGTCTTAACCTAACTGCTATGCAGTAACATTTTTGGTTAGCATATTTGATAAGTCTATTAAGGTTCATGAGGCATCCAACCCTAGCCCATGGATCTGACAAGTATAATAACAGCAGCATAACATATTGTCAATCATGAAGATTTGAATTAACATTCATTAGCCATGAGGAATGGAACATGCATTGGCTACTAGAGCAGAAAGATGCATTGATCACAAGGGTTGGATAGTGTATTGGCCATGAAGGTTAGAATGTGAATCTCATTAATCCCAGATCATACTATAAGACTTAACTACAAAATGTCACCATACTTTCTCAAGTCCATACTTTTCATTAACATTTTGATTATAACACAGCATACCGTAATCCATATCTGAAAATATAATTTTTATAAGACAGGTAATAATTCCTACATAAAGTTTTTTGATAAGTAATCGAAATGTCATTAAAAAGAGTAAAAGACGCAACCTAAGTACACAATAACTTTACAAGAGAAACACTTAACTAGAAAGAGAAAGAAAAAAAATCAAGGAAAGTATGAAAACCAAACACGTTAGGAAAGTCTAAAGCAGCTGCCCAAAGGTAAAGAATATTGAAGAAGAAAGACTTTAGTTCTATCACCGTCCTCTGAGGACTGTCATATAACCCTCTCCAACAAGCGAAAAGGTCTCCCACTTGTCTAGGCATAATCCAAGACAACCCAATACGATGAAGGTGAAAGGAAACAAATATTCCCTAAAATAATAAGAAATAACTTAAATTAGTGCTTTGGAGAAGAAAGCGCTAAATTTTGGGCTTGAAAACGGTGCTCATTGTGCATAGCTTGGTGGCCACGATGCGCGTATCAAAAAAGAGTTTTTTGGATTGTGGTCATATGCACAATTGTGATATTTATAGTGAAAGTTATGTCCAATTTACTGCCAAATGCGCAACAGTCCCAATTAGATAGTGCACAGTGAGGCTCATAGGCACTAGACCAATTGGTCGTAGCTGCATTCAAACAAGCTAGTTCCAGAGAACCTCATTTGTAACTGCGATCACAGTCCATTCGAACAAGACTATCCAGAACTGAAAAGTTAGGATTTTCTCAAGCGATAAGGTTGTTTAGAGTTCAAGAAGAGTTTATGGTTTCCATAGGTGGATAAGTTCTAACTAGTGAACGTAACGTAATGCAGACGAACATGCTGTACGGATCAAACACGTAAGCGAAGGAATTAGTGAAAGTTGTAAGTAAAACTTCTTACCAATAGTACTGAAATGCATTTTTACATTGGTATGTGTTGAACATGTTTGTGTGTAAGTACAACTTCCCACCAATGATATTAATGTTTTATTATGAAATGTTTTGCCTTGTATGTTCAAGTATAGAATATGCATGCATAGTTTTATTTGTCATATGAGCCCTACATGGTTTATATTTTATGTATTGCAAAGTATGTTGGAATATGATTTACAACCTGTTAAGAAAAAAGAATTTAAAGAAAAGGAGTTTCAAAGAATTTTTTTTGATAAGTAAAAGAAACAATAAAAGACCTAATGATAGAGACCAAGTGTGAAGAGCACCTTGTCAACCAAAACTTTATTTTTTAATCTTGATCTCTCGGAACCAAAATCCTGGCTCCGCCGTTGGTTGGAGTTGGTGATGAGTTCAAATTCCATTTAGTCATTTGGACCCTGACATCGAAGGACTGCCCAGCCTATGAGTTTTTGTCTGGGTGATTGAGAGTTTGAGATTTTATTATTGGTGCTTTTGTTATTTTATTGTTTTGTTATTTATTTTCCAGACTTTGGTAATGTGTCACTATTAGGGTTTATTTCCTAGCCTATTTTGAACCTAATTTTGTATTGTGACTATCAACTTTTGATGAATAAAAAATGGTCGAGTGTTTCCTCTTGTATTCTACCTCTTCCCAACTTTTTCTTCTGTCTTTCCCACTTCTTCTTCTACTTCTGTCCCTTCTTTCCTGTTCTCCCTTCTCTCTTTTTCTTGCTTCTTGTTCTCTGTTGGTTGTCCAGCATCACCATAGACCATCTTTTTCTCCACTATGAAGTAGCTAGAGAATTGTAGTGTTTGGTCTTCCATCTTTTGGGTGTAGAGTGGGTCATGCCTAGAAGGGTAGTGGAGTTTTTAACTAGCTGGAGATGCCAGTTGGGAAGCCATTACATTTTAGAAGTTTGGAGGACGAATCCTCTGTGCTTAATGTGGGGCATTTCGAGAGAGCGGAATGCGAGGAGCTTGTAGATTGTGAGAGGCTGGTGTTGGAGTTAAAAGTTTATATGATCAAATCTCTTTGTGCTTGGATGGTGGCATATATTAGCCCTCATTTTTTTAGTTTGACTGAATTTTAGGACTTCTGTTCTTCTTTTTCTCTCTAATTGGGGTCTCACTTCTATACTAATTATGTGCTTGGATTACGCTCCAACTCCTTTGTGCATTCTATTAAGATTGATTTACTTATAAAAAAAAAGAAGGAAACGATTCCAAAATCACCAAAAAAGTTAAATACATAACTCATGAACATCCACCTAAAGAGGGCAGCAACACATTTATGCCCATCAAACAATCTTTGCTCATTCTGAAGTATGGACATTCTCAAAACATTTTATATTACATCATTCAAGGACATCAAAAAATTACAAAAAAAAAAAATTCCCTTCCTTCAGGTAATAAACAATAGAGTCAGGCCATAATAAAATTTATAGAAGCAGTACACATGCGAACAAATATCCATATGAAATTTCAAAGAAGTCCAATTAACCAAAGTTGAGAATAAAATCCATAAAATTATTTGGACTTTTAAGAGGTCTTCAAATCACTTGTACTCTTACAGGGATGAACTACTGCATATACATTAGTTATCATAAAATTTTCATTAACAAATGATTTTTCTAGAATTTACTATAACCACTGCGAGGTTGCAGACTCGAATCTACCACTGAAAGATTTAGTGTCTAAAGAGGACAACAACTATCCTAAGGATCATTTACTTTGAAACTTAATTAAAGCCATGGATGTTAACTCTTATTCTAACCATCTTGGGCTTCCAAAGTCAGTACATTAAACCTATTTATTATAGAGTTTTAACTGCAATCTGGGCCTGAATTGCCTAGTAGATAGCAATTTTAAATTAATAAATAGGTCAGATGATATCATTTTGACATGAGATTCGGCATGCACTCACTTGACATGACACACATTAATGCCAACCCAATCAATTTTTGATAAGGTTTATGTCTTAATACCAGAAATTTACAGAGCACAATCTAGTAGTATTAAGAATTCAAAAAAGAAAAAAGAAAAAAGAAAAAAGAAAAAAGAAAAAAGAAAAAAGAATTTAATAAATATCCAGATGGCCTCATAAGAATAAAATGTTGTGCAAGTATCCCTCTAACAATAAGGAATAATAAACTATTAGTACAAGTAGTAATCACCCAAAATACTAATCATAATGATAAATAAATAAAACAAATCGTATCATAAATTTTTTTACTGGACTCATGGATATGGGTTTTACATGTTGTAACTCATTTAAGGAGTTATGGATGTATGGTCATTATGGTGGTTGAAGAATTTTTTTTAATCAACCTGACATAATTGTTGTCACACTCTTAATTCAAGTTAGAAATACTCTTTTAATTTCTCTGATAATTCAGTTTTCACTTAATTCTTACAAACTCTTTAGTTTACTTTGTTTTATTACCAATACTTAGATAATCAAATTCAGATTTTATGCTCAGAATGTCGTTGAAGGAACTGATAGAATGCAAGCACCCAACTGCATGGAGTGAGTTCGAAAAGGGGATGATTGATGAGGTACAGTTGGAACTTGTGACTGGTGTAGAGAAGTATCTTTTTCAAGATTTTTACTACCTAAAAATTCCGTTAGTAGTGAAAACAGCTTTAAACTATTACATAATTTGAAAACAAAAATGAGAGATGAAGTAAATTTCAGTGTGCATATAGGCTCTGAGTACCTCTACTAAATTCTAAAAGAAAAGAATCAGGAATTTTGTTTCTGTGGATCCTTGGATTCTGTTTGATTGCATAGTAGAATTTGAACTTTTCTTTTTTGAGCCTTTTTACTGCTTTATTTAAATTTAAGGTAGGATCTACAGTAGATCACTAATTCAAAGTTTGAACATTGGCAAATTGAGTGGGCCACTATATGGGGCTTTCTAAGGGGCTTGTATTGAGTAAAAAAGAAGAAGCTTATGACTATGAATTAGTGAGTGAAATTCTCATGGTTTGTTTTTTCTTCAAATTTTTCTTATTAATTTTTGTCTTTGGATATTATGCAATTTGTACATGCTGGAGAAATAAAGATTCAAGCCATTAGTCTAAGAAGTATGTATGCATATTGACCTGACATCTACACATTAAGCACACACAGGCAACTATTTTCTAAAACAATTTAGAAAAAAGTTTTGAAAAAGAACTTCAACAACAAACTGGGTTTTAAAGAGCAATAGAAGTATAGAATGACTAGTTGAGAAACTTCCTAGAACGTGATGTCTCTTTGAGAAACATGATTTTGAGGAGTTCTTCATCTTCTTATTTATTATTGAATAAATTAGGAAGACCCAGATAGTTTCTGGCTAGATTAAGCTTCTCCTCATACTTCAAGATTATTATGCTAATTTTCTTCACCTAAATGAGCAAAGATGATTTTTTAATCAATTTTTTTTTTTAAAGTTTTAGTGAGAACTTGAAAGTCTTGTGCTGCAAGCATGCTCAGCCCCAACCTAACTATCAAGACCATCAAATCCTAGCCTTGCAAGGCTTGCCCATGCATTTTGAACGATGCAGAAGTCCATTAAGCACTAGCTAATTATATTTTATATTTATTTTCCTATAACAAAGAATGCTCTTTCAACTCCAATTTACTCAAATGTGAATTATCAACTAGTCCATTTGGTTTTTAGTGTTTTCGAATTGCTTAGAAAGCTAGTGGAAACTATTTGCTGGGTTTTGATGATGTTATAAAAGTTCCTATCCTTGGGCTTGTTGGGATTCTTTGTGGGCTGGTTTGGTAGTTCCTGTGTTTCTGGTGTTGTTGGGTTTTCATGGGTTTTGTTTCCCTTCTTTTTGTGTCCTTTTTGTATACTTGGGGGCATCTATGCTTTTTATAGAACTTCTTTGATTACCTATCAAAAAAAAAAAAGTTCCTCTCTGGTAATTATTACATCTACTATTTACTTGCTAAAATGAATTACGTCTCATGTTTATGATGTGCCTTGTGTGACCTATATAAGCAGCTTAAGTGAATAAATATAGGAGATTCTGTTTGTGATAAAAAATTTATGAATGTTAGTTTTTTTTTTGGGTGAGATTGATAGGGTGATTCTTTAACTAACTAAGCACAAGGCTTGTATGAATTTGGGGTTAAGGTATCCTCATATTGACACTATGCTGATATTTTCCTTTCAGACATGTATAAATTTTCTCTTGGTTTTCTTTGGTGATGGATTAATTAGTCATTAGCCACCTAATCTGCATTAGTAAACCACTGAAAAATTATCTATCTTAACCCTGGTTGTATATGTGATGAAGTCGAAATAAATCTAAGAAGAGCACTAGGGGATGAATGTTCCTATAACACATTTAAATATGCATTAGGAGTCCATGTTAAAAGCATATTTTGACCTATTTGTGGAATAAGTGACTCAGACGCTTCTATCTAGAGCCTCATCTTTGTTGTGAGTGGATCTGGCCACTCATGTCTCTTTGCACCAGATTTAGTGGCATACCTGTTCTATGTCACCCACCTTACATTTCATTATCTTCAGATGTATCTAGGCACAGCCAGTTTCTCTTATCATGGAAAGACACTGTGGTCATAGTATACCTTTTTGAGCCTCCTAAAGCCGATCTTAGGATAAAACCTTATTTAATATTTATCAATTGAATCTTTGAACTACTTTCCATTAGTATCTTCAACCTTTTTTGTAGATGTGGATAGATTTAATCAAAAAGAGCTTTTTCTTTGGGACAATCACATGATCTTCTTGACATATTGTTGGTTTTCCTACATACCTCATCTTAATTTTTGTGTTACATATGTGGCTAATTTTCTTGTAGGTGGAGCTGGCCAGAATATTCTTTAAAGATGGAAGATCTTTCGACTTGGAAGGTTGGTGAGAGGGTTCCTATTGACACCTTCCAACTCCCTACTGCCTTAGTTCTTAACGAATCCTAAATTATTATCTTGGAATGTGAGAGGGTTGAATGAAGGGGATAAATGTCTAAGGGTGAGGAACTTGCTCAAAGAGTGGAAGGTTGACATCGTCTATCTTCAAGAGACTAAGCTTGAGGTTGTCTTGTAGTTCTGTGTAGTTTGTGAGGTTGCAATCATGTGGATTGGTGTTGTTTGGATTTGAGAGGGGAGTAGGAGGGTGGTGGAAAAGTTGACAATTGTGTAAGGGAGTACCCTAGTTGTTACTTTTAGAAATGTTGACGATCACCTCTCTTGGGCTTATGCTGGGGCCTATGTCCCGAATTTTGATTGGGATAGAAGGCTTCTTTGGGATAAGTTGACTGGTATGCTTAGTTGGTAGAACTTGCCTTTGTGCATTGGGGGTTATTTCAATATTACCCAGTTTCCTTGTGAGAGATCGAGGAAGCTCGCTTATGCCCAGCACTGATAGTGTTCTTTGACTTCATTCTTGATCAAGGTCTAATGGACCTCCCTCTCGTTGGTGGAGCTTTTACTTGGTCGAATAATCAAGAGTTACCTTCTTGGTCCAGGATTGATTGATTTCTTGTTTCTCTGGCTTGGGAAGATCAGTTTCCTGTTGTGACCTAGAGGAGGCTTCTTAGACTTTGCTTGGATCATTTTTCGATCCTCCTTGACGATGGTGACTTTCAAAGGGTAGTGGGTACTTCAAATTTAAGAACATGTGGCTTAAGTCTAAGGATTTAGTAGATAGGGTGAAATATTGGTGGGACTCTTATCACTTCCAAGGCTTTTTGAGCTTCATTGTGGCCCACAAGTTCAAGGCTTTGAAAGCTAATTTAAGAAGATGGAATGAGGTGTTTGGCGATGTAGGAAGGAAGAAAAAGATCCTTTTGGAAGAGCTATGTGCTTTTGATATTGTTGAGGAAAAGAGGGCTTTAGGCGAAAAGAAGAGAATGAAGTAGGCAAAAAAATTGACTGAGTTAGAGAGATCCATTCTCATGGAGGAAGAAATCTAGGGTTTTATGGTTAAGGGAGGGCGACAATTCGAAGTTTTTTCACAAAATGGTGAATTCCAATCGAAGAAAAAACTACATTGATCCCTTGTTGATTGATGGCACATTTTCTACCGACCGATAGGAGATTAGCAAGTACATTGTCTAGTTTTATAAAAAGTTGTATACCAGGCAATTAAGTTGCCAGCCTATGTTGGACAACCTTTCTTTTGACTCTATTGGTGAGGTTCGGCCACTCCTAAGGTGCCAGGCAAATGGGGGTGACTTCGGCCTAGCTCGGCCACCCCCATGTGGCCAAGGGGGTGGCCGAACCACCCCATGGGCCGTGGGGGTGGATTGCCACCCCCAATCAGGCCATTTGGGGGTGGATGAGCCACCCCCAATGGGTTTGGGGGTGGTTTCGATCACCCCCATTTGGTCCCTTAGGGGTGGCCGAACCATCCCCATGGGCTAGAGCCACCCCTAATCCGGCCATTTGGGGGTGGCTTGGCCACCCCTTTGGCCGTATGGGGGTGGCCGTAAATTTTTTTTAAAAAATTATGGGCAATATGGGAAGATTGGGACAAAAATTATCATGTGCGTGACACATGTTTGACTTTTCGTGTGAGAAGACAGAATTGAGTAACGGAGTGGTTGAATTGCAAAATTTTGTAACTTTGTGAGGGTACATTACAAATTTTTAAACATTGTGGTTCAAATTGANGGGGGGGGGGTTAAAGCATTTTTCGCTAATATTTTAATACGTATTAGAAATCAACACCTTTTTTATGATGTCAATAACATAAAATGTACTCTCCGCGAACATGCTGTTGCAGGCCTCAAAAATTGCATGAGAAGAGGATATTCCTACATAGAAGGTGTTGAAGAATTGCTTCTTGCTTTAAAACAAAACAACTATGAAATTCATGCTTTCTCAAACTACCCAATCTGGTAAGACACGGGTTTTTCTATATTGATTTTATATCTATTGACGTGGCTCATCGTTTATAAAAATTTGGGTTTGTAGGTACAAAATGATTGAGGAGAAGCTACAAATTTCAAGATATTTATCTTGGACCTTTTGTTCATGTATAATTGGTATGTTTAATGGTTTGGACTCTCTCTCTCTCTCTCTCTGAGCATGCATGCACGTGGTTGTATTTGTGTTGGCTTCGGAGAGGTGTGAATGCATGAGTGTTCATCTATTATCCATATGCTATCAGGTTGAATTGACTTAGAGTTTGTAGTCTGCAATGTGTATTACACTAAGGATATTGTCTAATTTCTGTATGGAGTAAAGGCATAATTTCAACCTGCATGGACAAGATCTCAGTTTAGCAAAATAGTTACTTCTAAAAGTGAGTAAATTTATGTAAGATTTTAGCATCTTGAGATGAATTTCATTATCCTCTGAATGTTACATTGGAGAGAATTGTTTTTCACTCTTTACAACTTTCTTGATTTCTCATTTTGTCTGGTGGCCTGTTAAAGTTCAGAGCTGGCTAGCTTTTACTCGAGGAAAAAAAAAAAAAAAACACTAGAAAGAACTTACTAGGAAAAGGAATTTATGTTCCTTTTTTTCTCTACATAGCATTTGGTGCTTATATTACTTTCTGTTTCTTGTCCAAGTAAGAACATCTTATCAATCGATGTTCCTTTTTATCAAATAAATCAATCCTCTTGTTTAAATGTTAATATCAGAAGATTAGGACACTACTATATGGACATTGCCATTACTTGCAAAGAATGATCCCATATACCTTATGTTTCAGGAAAGAGGAAGCCTGATCCTGATTTTTATTTGGAAGTTTTGAGCCATCTTAAAGTTGATCCAGCGAACTGTATCTTCATCGACGACAGGTTGCATTCTTTTATTTTCTCTCGTTTACTTGTGAATGCTTCCGATCGCACGAGAGTCATTAGATATGAAATTCATATAATTGGCTCCATTTCAGGTTGAAAAATGTAGAGGCTGCCATGGAACTTGGAATCGTCGGTCTACATTTCAAGAACACAGATTTATTGCTTCAAGATCTCTCTTCAACGGGAATCGACATTTCAATCGATGAACATTGCCAATCCTAGGACCAGCCGAAGCCAACAAAAGAACACGTCTTGATTTCTAAGTTCTGATGAATCTAGTTATTGAATTGTTACCATTGTCACATATTCCAATTTTTTCATCAACTTCTGGGGCCTGGTGATCTGTTTGAAGAATAAGAGGGTGATGATTCTTGTGAAATTGTTTATAGAATCCTAATCGTTCAAGTTCCTTAAATTTTCGAAGAAAGAAACTCAACATGAATGAATATATTGTGTTAAAGGCTGGCTGCTTGTGGGTTATATACATTGAGACAGAATCTTCTCAAATCTTGAAACCTTCTTTACTCCGAATAGACGATCTCCAATCCACAGTATCTTATACAATAAAAAAGTTGTAGAAAAGATTGAATGAATCCAATTGAGTTAAATGAATCTTAATAAAATTGGTTTGGCCACTCTCTACCAAAACATGATTTGATAAATAAAAAACGGAATTGAGTAGAAAAAACCTGTGTATCCAAACAAGCCTTCTAGACTATTTTGAATTTATTTTCCCTATTCTTCCGGTATACTCAATTGACATGGTGTAACCGCTCTAAAGAAAAATGTTAGTCACATTTCTGCCATTCCTTAAAAGGAGTAACTAATTTGAAGATTTCACAGAATCTCTTAAAAAAAAGTCATAGTTTTACGTAGTAATTATGCAATATGTGATTTAACACTCATAATTATTTTTATAAAATCACTCGCTCTATATTGGCAAACTCCCCATATTGGCAACTCCTCATCTTTCTAATGTTGAACCAGGTTATTACATGTGGCATGTTTAATTCAACCTTAAATTAATATTAATTAAAAAGAAAAAAAAAAATAAAGGACAGATTGAGCACACCAATTCTGCTGAAAAAAAAAATACAAAATAGGATTTCTCTCTTCTTTTTTTTTTTTATTATTTTTTATTATTTTTTATTATTTTTTATCATACAAGTTGTGAATCTATTAATGTTTAGCAATTAGCAAAGCATGAAAAAGGGTCTATCCTGCAAACCAGTCCATATTAATGTTTTTGTTTTGACGCGTGATGTCGCGCGTGTGACCAGCTTGTATTCCTTTCTTCCAAACCGGTGCACGTGCATCGGCAAATCCACCGCACCAAGTAGCCAAATTAGCTCCGTCTCTCTCTGTTCTGTGTCTCTGTGTTTGCTGACATGAGCTCAATTTGGGCTTTCATGGCCAGTTGGTTAACTTCCCCCTGGCTCTGGCTCTTCCTCAGCCTCACTATCCTCACCATCTTCCTCACCTCGCATTTCCGCTCTCACAGAAAACTACTACAACAACACCAACCCCAACCCAACACAGCCCCGGTCACAGAGTTTCTCCAACCCGGATCATCCTCCGACCCAACTCACCCGATCAGATCTCCTTCTCTTTTGGACTTCAATGACTCGTCCCTCCCGGAAATGGGTTCTGCAATTCACTCTCAATTTTCTCTAGTAACTAGCAGTCTTGCAACTTCGTCCTCGGCCTTCCATGGAGCTTCTTCGTTTTCTTCTTCTTCTTCTTCTTCTTCTTCCATTCTTCGATGGGATGTGTTCTTGAGTTTCAGTGGCAAAGATACCCGCAAAACTTTTACTGCCCATCTATGCTCAGCTTTGCGTCAAAAGGGAATCCACACCTTCATGGACGACAAGCTTAGAAGCGGAGACGAAATTTCCCCAGCACTTGTTAAGGCCATTGAAGAGTCAGAGATTTCGATCATTGTACTCTCTAAAAACTATGCATCATCCCGATGGTGTTTGGACGAACTGATGAAGATCCTCGAGTGTAGATATTTAAGGGAGAAACATGTTCTACCATTATTCTATGACGTAAATCCGTCGGAAGTACGGCATCAAACCAATAGTGTTGGAGATGCATTCGCTAAACTTGAAAAAAGATTCAAGGATGATGTAATGAAGGTGAAGGGGTGGAAGACAGCTCTAAAAGAAGTGGCTGATTTGTCCGGAAAGCATTTAGAGAATTACAGGTATTTCTTGATAAGGATAGAATTCTCTGTGATAAATTATGATTTCTATTATATAGAGTTTCATGATAAATCAAAGAGATAAAAGAAAAGAGAAAAACACAGATTTTAGGTGGTTTATGACTTATGTCAACACATTAGCTTTTTTGCTATATCTTTTCTTGATAGTTTACAAAATTAGGGTAAAATAATCCCTTAATTTGAATGTGTACAAAATTTTACAAGTGATTTGAATGTTTTCAAATAATGGCAAATCTCTTAAATTAGGGTAAACAAATCCCTTAATTTAAAGAATAAGAATCACCATTTATGACAAAGGATTTTTATCCATATCATTTCTAATCACTTTTGGGCCTTTCATTCTAGATTAGTATATATATTTACTTTCCTTCTAATACGAGGAGGATGTGTAGTCAGTATGAGGATTGGGCTTTAGGGAGGGGAAGATTATCCTTTCCATCATTGATTCATAGCCTACCACTGTCATTACTTATGGAGAAAAAAAAAAAAATCATTGTAACTGCATATTTAATTATTTTTATTGTGAAAGTAACTCATTAGATGTTTTGTTATCTTTTTGTATTGGTAGGAATGAACCTGAACTTATTCATGAAATCATTGAATGGGTGAATTCAATATTAGTGAAAAAGACTTACTTTCAAGTTGCCAAATATCCAGTTGGAATAGAGTCTCGTGTACAACATGTAAAGCTACTTTTAGATATTGAGAAGAAAGACAATACATGCATAGTAGGGATCTTCGGAACTGGTGGAATTGGTAAGACAACTATTGCCAAAGCCATCTACAACTTGATTGCCTCTCAGTTTGAAGGTAGTTGTTTTCTTGAAAACATTAGAGAAACTTCTAGCCAAATGGATGGCCTGATCCATTTGCAAAATAAGCTTCTTTCTAAGTTCCTAGGAGACTCAAGTCTAATGATTGACAATCTTGATCAAGGAATTACTTTGATAAAGCATAGGCTTCGCAGTTTGAGGGTGCTTCTAATTCTGGATGATGTGGATCAGCTAGTCCAATTAGAAAAGTTAGCTGGAAAAGGTGATTGGTTTGGCTTAGGAAGTAGAATCATCGTAACAACAAGAGATAAAGATTTACTTCGTGCACATGGAGTTGATTCAGTATACCGGGTGAATAACTTGCATAACAATGAAGCTCTTCAGCTCTTTAGTCGACATGCCTTCAAAAGTGACAAACCTGATGACGATTTTGTGGAACTCACACAACATGTAATAGGTTATGCAAGGGGCCTTCCACTGGCTTTAATAGTGCTGGGTTCGGATCTATTTGGTAAAGGCTTGCATGAATGGAAAAGTGCATTGGATAGGTATAAAAAAATTCCTAATAAAAAAATTCAAGAAATACTTAGAATAAGTTATGATGGGTTGGAGGACTCCGTGAAGAATATTTTCCTTGACATTGCATGTTTTTTCAAAAGCGAAAAAGTAGGTTATGTCAGGAAAATACTGGACAAGGGTGATTTCTTTCCAGATTTTGGTATAAAAGTGCTTGTGGATAAATCTCTCGTCTCTATTGATAAGTTTGATAGATTAACTATGCATGACTTGTTGCAAGAAATGGGTAGAGAAATTGTTCGACAAGAATCACCCAATGAACCTGGCGAGCGCAGTAGATTGTGGTTTCATGAAGATGTTCGTCGTGTCCTAGAAGGAAATAGGGTAAGACTTATGTTAGAAATCTTTTATAATTTACGTTTGTTTCTTTTTCATAAGTTAATCTACTAGAAAATATTAAACTTTTTAAAATTTTTGCTTAAAAAATGCAGATATATGTATGTGTATACATATACGTTACACAAAAGATTGATTAAGTAGAATGAATTTAATTTTAAACCCAAATTAAAAATATACCATAATTACAATAGGTTCCAACTATTACTTATCAAAAAAATACAATAGATTCCAACTATTTAGCTTACATATCAAAAAAACTAGCTGTGTTTTTGTAAAACCATTTGGAAAGTTGTTTTCAAATAACATTTTTCAATTTTTACTTTGTTAACAACTCTTTAAAAAAATCTAAATAAAAAACGACTTTCGAAAACTATACCAAGCATCCCTTTTACTACATGTTTGGTAAAAATTTCAAAAACTCTTTTCCATTCTCAAACGTTAAAAACTCTTTTTATACACTAGTTAACCAAACATATTTTCAGATGTGATTTTCACCACTAACACACTTTTCAAAATAAGCTACTAAACTCTTCTCCATTTTTCCTAAAAAAAAGATTTTTTTAGGTGTACGGGTGTTAATTACATGTATAACAAATGAAAACAGTACTCACTAAAAAAAATGAAAATAGTAAAAATATTTTTAAAAAATTTGGGGTGGTACTACCGCAGCTTGATGACAGCTTGTAGGTGGCCACAAGACAAAATTGGCAGCCTCAAGGTGGGAACCAGGCTGCCATAACACCACGATGGTGGCCTGACGGTGGCTGCCTCCACCGGCCACCACCGTGGGGCAACACCTTTTTTTTTGAACTTTTAAAATTTTTTTCTATTATTTTGTAAAAATATATCTCAAACTGGTTTTTAGAAAAACTCTGCTCAAATTTTTATCAAACCAATTTTCATTTGTGGACTCCCATGCAACTTTTATAAAAATGACCCTCACCAAATCAATTCAAAATTTTTACCTTTTTTCAAAACCGGAAATACTTCCAAAACTTTACCAATGCGCATCCATCTCAATAATTTGTTGTCCTTTCACAATAATTAATAAATTAAATTTGATGAGTAATATTACAAAAGAGCTGAATAAATGGAATGCTTTTAATTAAGAAAAAATTACTCATTTTGAAAATCTGAGAAAAAGAAGCAATATACAAAGACAAACAGATGGAGTATAAGCTTGTATGTTTTTACAAAGTACTAAATACATATATATAATATTTAAATTTTGTCATGACAAGACTTATAATTCTAGCAAGTTTTTATATGGAGAACTTTATGTTATGATTTTGCAGCTACACTTAACTATACATTGTCTTGCTAGGGAACAAACAAAGTTGAAGGCATATTAATTGATTTGCCTGAACCAGACATGATACATTTGAGTCCTAAAGCCTTCAAGAAGATGAAAAGGCTCAGATTGTTTATAAGCCGTAATGCACGCTTTTCTGAAGAGCCTAATTTTCACTCTAATGAGTTAGGATTGCTTGATTGGTCTGAATATCCTGGAGAATCTTTTAAATCAAATTTTTGTGGAAACAACATTGTTGTTTTGAGAATATCTTATAGTCATCTCAAGGGATTGGAGGGAGTCCAGGTAAAATTATTGTTTTTATTTATTTATTATTATTTCTTTGTTTATATTCAGTTGTGAACTTCTTTCAAAGTTCAAACTAATTTGTTTCCACTTTTTCTTGACAGCATTTCCAAAACTTGACAACTATGGATTTATATTATTGTAAATTCCTTGAAAAAATTCCTGATGTTTCAAGGATCCCAAATTTAGAGTCATTGAAACTTGTTGGTTGCAAAAATCTAGTTGAGGTTCATAGTTCTGTTGGATTCCTAAATAAGCTCGTTGATTTGAGCCTTGATTATTGCTCTAATCTTAGAAGTTTTCCGAGAATCCTCAAGTTGAGATCTCTAAAATCTCTCCACTTTTTTGGTTGCTCAAGGCTTAAGAACTTTCCTGAAATTGGGTGTCAAATGGAATGTTTAGAGGATATCAACTTTAGTGAAACTGGTATAGAGGAATTGCCTTCATCCATTGAGTACCTTGTTGGGGTTAAAAAATTACATTTAAATGGTTGCAAAAACCTTACAAATATTCCATATAGCATTCATCAAATGCAACATTTAGTGGAACTTTCTCTTAATGATTGTACCGACATAAAAGAACTACCTTCATCCATTGGGTACCTGGGTAGAATTGAAATGTTAGATCTAAGCAACTGCACAAACCTTATGAATCTTCCAGATAGCATTCATCAGTTGCAGCATTTAGAGGGACTTTCTCTTAGTGGTTGTACTGGCATAAAAGAACTGCCTTCATCCATTGGGTACTTGGGTAGGATTGAAATGTTAGATCTAGGCAATTGCACAAACCTTATGAATCTTCCAGATAGCTTTCATCAGTTGCAACATTTAGAGGAACTTTCTCTCAGCAATTGTTCAAAAGTCAAGTTTCTACAGAAGGTGGAGGATAATACACAATCCACATCCTCTATTATATCCACAAAGGAATATGCAATTTCATCAGGGACAAAATTACTCGAATTGTTATCTTCAAAAGATGCAAGTGATTCTAATGATGATTCTTCCTCAATAGTGCTTCCGAAACTTCGAGAGTTGAATCTTACAAATTGTGCCCTATTAGAATCAAATTTCTTTAGGACACTTGATTGTCGCTCCGTGTTGTACAGATTAAACCTAACAGGGAGTGATATTGTTACCCTTCCTCGATGCATCGAAAGTTTTGTTGGATTGAAGTCCCTCTATTTGAATGAATGCAGGCAACTTCGAGAAATCCTAGGACTTCCACCAAATGTAGAAGATGTGTTTGCTTGGGGGTGCGTGTCATTGGAAATATTTTTAGAAGCTAGAAGATCTCAATTGTTTAACATGTCCGACCCACCAGAGCATGTGGGGGTTGGAACGGTAATTCCAGCACAGCAATCGTTGAGATTTCTAGATCTATCAGGTAGCGCTATTGTTAGCCTTCCTACATGGTTCAACAGACTTGTTGGCTTGATGACGCTTACTTTGGAAAATTGCAAGCAACTTCGAGAAATTCTAGGACTTCCACCAAATGTAGAAAATGTGTATGCTAAGGGGTGTGTGTCATTGGAAATATTTTTAGAAAATGTTAGAGGATCTCACTTGTTTAATACATCAGACCCACTAGAGCTTGTGGGGGTTGCAACGGTAATTCCAACACAACAATTGTTGAGATCTCTAGATCTATCAGGTAGTGCTATTGTTAGCATTCCTACATGGTTCAGCAGATTTGTTGGCTTGAAGACGCTTACTTTGGAAGATTGCAAGCAGCTTCGAGAAATTTCAGAACTTCCTCCAAATGTAGAAAATGTGTATGCTAGGGGGTGTGTGTCATTGGAAATATTTTTAGAAAAGGCTAGAAGTTCTCAATTGTTTAATATGTCGGACCCACCAGAGCCTTTGGGGGTTGGAACTGTAATTCCAGCAGAAAAATCGTTAAGATATCTAAATCTATCGGGTAGCGCTATTGTTAGCCTTCCTCTATGGTTCAACAGATTTGTTGGATTGAAGAGTCTTTACTTAAAAGATTGCAAGCAACTTCAAGAAATTTCAGAACTTCCTCCAAATATAGAGCGGGTAATTTTGTGTCGATGCACGTCATTGAAAAGACTTCAATTTAATATATACAATTTACCAAGGCTTCAATGGATTGACTTGTTCGAGTGCCCTGAACATATAAGGAATGATGTACCAATTCATTTACTGGGCGAGGTATCTCTCTCTCTCTCATATATAAATTTAAATTTTATGTATGTGTGTGTGTGTCATGTTAGTAAGTACATATAAGTGGCGGTGTGGTTTTGCATGGGTTTCGTTGGTGGCAATGATTATATTGGGAGTAACACAAGTGATATCAATATAACTATTATTCAATTCACCTTTGGATTTTGTCATGGTACCAGAGAAATGAGATTGAATTATTCATGTTTGAAGTTTATTGTCGTTTTTGATTTTTAAGTCATCATAACTTCAGGCCATAAGGAAGTTTCTTCTTATTCTTCTTTGGTACACGCAAATGCTGAGTCTGAGGAATCCTCTACCCCTTCTTTCTACACCATGCTTATAATCCACGAGCCATGTTGGTTTCACAACCTGGCTCATTCACTTGAGCATTTTTATTACCCCTTCAAATTAAAATTACTTTATTTGAGGGTCTTGTTTGTGCTTTTATAATTTTTTGCTTTATATTTTTTGTTGCATAAATTCATAAGCAATGATAAGTAATACTAGAGGACCTGCTAGGAATATTTCAGGATTTCATTTTGCTTTGGGCTTGTCGTTATTCAGGATTTTGCGTAATGTGGCTGGCAAATCACATGCTGCAAATTTCCACTTCAAATTTCGTGCTAGTGGTGTTACTCTCTATAGCAACTCATAATCGACCTCACATGAAGAAGTAGTTGTGTTACTCTCCATAGACAATTTATAACCAGATTTTTCATATGTTCCATGAAATCTACCTAATATACTTACTATTCAGATAATACCCATCAGCAGACAGCTGGGAACTTATAAATAGAAAAAATAAAGAAAATATGTGGTTTTTTGTGAAGGGCATATTGTTATAGTGCACGATCCCACCATAATAATGACACAGGCAATATCTTTAATTCATGAATGTGATTAGATCTTATGATCAATCGAAGGACAAAAGAATTAGAGGAATTGGGTGGAACTTGTCTTCAATGATATAGTAAATGATGGGTTCCTTAATATGCATTATTGGTGTGTGTTAGTTGATAAGTGCTTAAATATTCATATTTAAGCCTCTTAATTTATATTTGTTATGCTCTTAATTTGTGTTATTTTGTTCTATTTTACTTTCTTTTTATGTTTTCCTTGTTTTATAGGTCTATGGAAGAAAATGAGGCATTTCTGGAAATTTGGGCTTAAAGAGCAAAAATGGGGAAAAGCTGGAGTTTGCCAGAGCGATCGAGCGTAGGAGACTTGCGATCGAGCACACTAGCGCTCGAGCGCCCAAGCTAAGGATCGAGTGCACCTACGCTCGCGCGCGCAAGAAGAGGATCGATCGTATCTGCGATCGAGCGCACACGGCCTGCGATCGAGCGCACCTGTGCGTGAAGACCAAGTCAGTCGCATCCCTGTTTTGGAAAGTTTTACTTTTAGGGTTTTTGTGCAACAAGGGTGAAACCCTACAATTTTTAGGGTTTCTAGGGTTTCCTTAGACTATAAATAGGCTTGTAAACACAGAAAAACACATACGTGATTTTGGAGAAGAATTGACGGCTCTTAAGGAAGCGATTTTTCAGCTTTATTCTTTTCCTTTATTTTATTTTATGAAGATGATTAGCATCAATATCATGTGTAACTAAACCTTTTAGTAGGGCTAGATTGAAGCCCTGATCATATTACTTAGTAATTCAATATTGGCGCCTTTGCGATAATTGCATTATGATATTTAACTTGATTAATACCTGCTTTCTTGAATTCCTCATATGTATTTGCCTGATCAACATATGCATGTGGTATAGGCTAGTTAGTTAAATCAATTTGGATGATCGAGTCCTGGGTTTAATAAAAGTAACGAAAGATATCCACACCGGATTCTTGGATTAATCAACATGGGGAACAGGGAGTAGACACTCATACCCTAGGCCTCATGTGTCAGTCGATTTTCACAGTTTTTATGCTTTCTTAAAGAACAATTTAGTAGACACCCATACTAAATCCTTTAAGAAATAAAAGAATTAAAGTAGACATCGATGCCTAATTCGTTGCTTAGGAAAACCAATAGCTTAAGGAGTAGATGCCCATACCCTTAGGTTGGCAAACATTAGATATTCATAATATGATTAAAGCATTGACATATTGTTTTATTGTGTAAGCATGATTAGCGGTGGAATCAAAGCCCTACCTCTTTCTCATTATTAAATCAACCCTAATTTTTTTCTCTCTTGTTCACTTTGCGAAATTAATTTTAAGCAAAATTTACCAATTTTTGTGGGAATAATCTCGCACTTGTACATTATGCTACACTTTTGACCTTGTGCACTTGCAAGTAAAACTGCAATTATTTATCTATTAAATTAGGTAGATAATTTCACAACATTAGTTGTCAGATCATGCAGTCAATTCGTGTTCTTTGGAAGAAAGCATATGTGGTCTAACCTTTTTGGCTTGAAATATGACCATTCCTCAATTCTCAGACCAATTCCATTAATCTTTATGCATGTGGTTCATGAAACACCAATCTCATCTATTAAGAAGAAAAAGAAAAAGAAACAAGTGTTTATTATTTCCATTCATACTGGAACTCTATTTGAAAGTTCTGATAGAGGAAATAAAATTGTGAAACGCATGCAGTCAAAAAATCTGTGCTGGAAATTTGATTTTAGAAAACATGTAGAAAAAAAATATTGAAACTAAATTTTCAGCATATTAATGTAAATATTTCCCTAGAGATTACGTTTTGGGTTTGGCCAACTAATTCTAATCCAGCAATTTCAAAATACAGAAAGGATGGGTGCAGTCTATAGGTGGGATGTCAACATCTTTGTTCTTGTAGTAGCACGTTTGGCTTTTAACCCCATGTGCTTCAACCCTAGAAGGAACTAATTACAGATCAAGTGGTCACTAATTAAGGTGGTCAAAGTTTGTTGGCTGCTATTATTGTTGAGTATACATGTATGAATTAAAAAAAAAAAAAAAAAAAAAAAAGAAAGAGATTTGAGTCTCATATTGAAAAGATATCATAAATGTGAGTGGTTAATGAAGTATAATTAGACTCAAATATATAGGCTTAAGTTTTTGGATTAACTCGTGTCCCGATATACATCAAAATGTGAAGGAATGATTGGAATGATTAATTAATTCCTCATATTAATCTAGAAAACTGTTCTATTTGGTTAGGGTAAGTTGATACTTAGGCTATAAATCAAGATGTTGATTAATTTTGAAGAATCAAGAATATTGTTTGGTGTGGGTGCCACCTTGATATAAATGATTCTGGAAGGGAAGGAGGAATGGTACTCTTGTTTTGCACGGGTTTCATGGTGATGCATTATCAAATTGTTTGTCAAGTTGTCAATTCATATAATACTGCAAATTTCCACTTCCAATTTCATGCTAGGGTTGTACACTACCCTGCTGTGTAATTGCATTTCTGCTCTGACAGTTTGAATTGTTGTGGTTCCATTTCTTTGTTTAGTCATCAAAGATTCTTTTCTATTGTGAAATTGATCTGTGAATGTGTTATCATTACCTTCTATCATGGGCTCTCTTATGTGATACAAGTGTTTTGATTATGTGCAAATTTAATGTGACAGGTGCCTCATTTACGTTATGATTATTGTGACACTTAAATGTTTCTCCCGACCATTCAAAACCAGTGCCACATTCAGATAAATGATGAAAATAACCAAATTAAGGCCAAGGAAAGCCAAGCAACCGACATAAGTGCCAGATGAAGAGACTGGGCTGAAGTGAATTCGTGGTTAACTTCTGCATTTGTTAGTGGACTTTATGGCAACAAATGCATAAGTTAACCGGTGGTTAAGGTTTGCGTTTACTCTACTGTATTTACACTTGTACTTTTGTATTTAATCATCATAACATAAAGATAGGTAACGTTTTGTTTTGTACTTTGTAAAATATTCTGTATATATAGTATTAGATGCTCATCATTCTCTTGAGCTATTTTAACACATATTCTCATTTTACTCTCTATTTTGAGAAAATCTCTACTTTATAGAGCCAAAATACATTTTCCTTCAGCTCGATCTCGCCCACCACCAAGCATTTCCACCACCGAACGCCACCCTAAGCCGCCACCGGCGATTCCATCACATCACCACCTTGAAATCTAGCAGAACATCACCCACATTGCTCGTCGCCTCCAACAACCCCATCTCTTCTCCTCCGTCTACCGCAAGTGCCACTCTCTGCCGGCCGCCGGAGGAACCATATTTTTCTTTCTCTTTTTGTTCATCTCTGCGTCCTTACCACTCCATATCAGCAGCATGTAGCACACGGGCTTTGAGGAAAGCATGAAAATGACGAACAGAATTTGATTCTTCGAACTGAACACCAGAGCTAAGATCCCTTCGGTAGGGCTCGGCACATGGCAATCCGACCTTGTCCTCGTCGGCGAAGCTGTCGCCACCGGCGCACCGCCATCATGGTCTTCTTCTTGTTCACCTTCTTTATTTCTCACCGTATGATAATTTCGATGACGATGATGAACATGAACATGATCATAATGATTAATTATTTGAATTCTCTTTCATCCAATTACATGCTTTCTTGTACTACAGGTTGGGTAATGCCATAACGATTGTGCTCAGATCTACGACATTGACAAGGAGGTAAAAAAAATGATAGCCGTGGTGGTTTTAATTTGTTAACCAAGTCTTATTAATGTGAAACCCTCATTTTCATAACATTATTTACCAATAATGTTAAGTTCTCTTTTTGTTAATGTGACACCCTCATTTTATTAGTGTGACATCCTTCTTAAGTTTTCTTTTTGTTTTTACACTCTATGCTTTACTTATCAAAAAATTATTTACCAATATAAAAGTTTTTCAATTTATAGTTTGTTAAGTCCAAGTGCCATAGAACTATGACTAAAACAATTGATGTGAAAATATTAAATAGCAATATCAAATTCTTCTTTCTTAATCTCTTGTTGAGCTCATTCTTTATATTTTTTTGCCTTATCCTCAAGGTCAGAGCTAGTGTCGTAAAAGATTTCCCTATCTTTTACTGGGATCTAATCATGAAGTGTCCAATTGATCCTATTTGACGTGATTGCAGGATTATGGAGTAACTATGCAATTGCCCATTTAAGTGTCATCAAGATTGTATAAATTCCTGCAGCAAATAGGAAATGTGACAAATTTTCAAATGGTTTGAAAAAAGAAAGCACATGAACAATAAATTTCAAAAATTACAGTCATATCACTTTCTACTGAATTGGCAGTTGTACAGGAGTTCCTTATACAGGTAGGAACTGCAAATAACATACTAGACACATTGCTATTTGCCGAGATTATTTTCAAAATTATTTTTCATTGTCTTCCTCCTTTTTTTTTTTTTTTTTTACAAGTAATGTTATATATATATATAAAAAAAAAGCGCAAAGCGCTTCCAAGTACACAAGAACATATACCTAGGTAACCCAACCAAAAGCCCAGAAACACACCCTAGAACCCAGAGAAGACCCAACCCAAAAAGCCCAAAAAGAGCCATAGCCAAACAGAAACCCAAAAGAGAACCCAAAAAAACAAGGCAAAACTACGACATCCTGCCTTTGACCCTACTAGAGCCACAACCTCTGGTCTCAAAATTAAAAGAGCATTCTAAGTTTTTAAACTCCCTCTTCCCCTTAGTATTGGAGACAGACACCTCTGGATCATGGTCTTTGTCCGCTTCAATGACAGAAAAAAGACTCGAAAGTTTTTTCTCGTCATCCCCAACCGTTAAACCCAAGGTGGGGGCTAGTTCCATCGCCTCTAGCACCCCCTCGGAATAGCCCTCCTCCTCCTAACATATATAGTCTCAATCTCCATTTACCTTTATATTTAAGATACACATTAATTCTCCAAATAAAAAATAATTCATCAAATAAAATTTAGCAGTTTCAAACCAAAAATAAATGGTCTATCTAAAGTCTCTACAAAACTATAAGGAGTAAAATATGAATGATAGTTAAAAAGTACCCATTGACAGTAATGGCCAATAATGAATTCACATTGTCTAGTCAAATAGTCATCTGGCAAAGGACCCAATTAAGGAGACAGCAATGAGGATGATGGCCACAAGAATTGGACATGATTAAATGAAGTTTTTTTTATATGAGGTGACCAAGTTATCACCCTTAAAAAAAAAAAAATAAATAAATAAATAATGTATCACTTAAATGTGAGAAAACTCCACAGCAGAGGAATGTGCTTGTGCCCTTTTCAGATGACGGGGATCCCAGTTTTGCCTAGTTTCATAAACTCTTCAGTTTTAGCTTCTTTTGCTTATAAAGATCTCTTCTTAGAGAATTCCTACTAAACTCCTCAAAGTTTAGCTAAACAAAAAATCTTATTTTGTTATTTTAGCTAGCCAGTTTTCAAAAGCACTAAATACAAAACTTTCTTTTAAAAAATTGCCCCATCTGATCATGGGGAGTTCCTGTCTATGATGACAAGGAAGGCTTTTTGTTTCTCCTCTCTCACATTCACACACACATACACATGTATCCTTAATGACACACATAATATGACTGATGTTCCATCTCTAATCTTTCATGCAGGATGTTGTTTGAATTGTTGGTGCTCAGGTTGGTTCAGATTGGGCCTCAATCTTGAACAAAAGGGAAGATTTCAGGTTGGGTTTTGCTTTCCCAGCTAACAAATGCATGGAATTAATTGATGTATACTATTCATGAGATTGACGTATACAAAATTTTTCGTTTTCAGGATTTGATGCAGAAATTATTGCCAACCTCAAAGACCGGTGGTGGTGCAGGTGGCCTTTGGTCGAATTTGGAGCTGCCGAATTTAGCATGGTGGGTGCCGCCGGTGGTGGTGTTTGGTGGCGGTAGTGCTTAGTGGTGGGCGGAGGCTGAAGGTGAGGGGAAGGGAGCAATGTGGGAGAAGATGAGAAGGAAAAGTTTTGGTCGAAAAAAAAAAAAATTTTCAACCCTGGCCTAACTTGCTTTACTCTAGTGTGATTTTGAATTTTTTTTTTGAATTTTTTTTTATTTTAATAAGATAACCTGGTTCAGTTAACCAAGACATGTCACCTATTACAAAAAAATTATTTATGGAGAAAGAGGTGTTCCGTATCATTACTCCTTGGGACATGTAACTAAGCCAGGTCAAATCGTGTAGTTGGATTACAATAGTTCATACTATTCTCAACCAAAGACAACGAAAAATCTTCAAGTTAAATTTAAGTACATGGATGGACTTGGTAACCATTCAAAGTCAGTTTTCTTTAAAAGTTGCGAATTCTATATAAAACAAAGATATGAAAAGAAGCGATAGATTTAATGGATGGTATCCAACTTTCTAAGAGACGTCGTGATGGTGATGATTGTTGATGCATTTTGTTGGGTTAGGTTCTTCATTTTGTCTTCTAGGTTAGACACCTAAGGCTTGCTGATGGTAGGGTCTTCGAAGATCACTGCAAAATAAGACTTGGTGAAAAGATCTTTGGCCGGAGCCGAATACCCTCCGATGCTTAAGTCAACACATGTAGAATGATAGAGGAAGATGATAGAAAGTTGTGTTTCTGCTTGTCTTACCTCTTTGGTCGTTCCTTACTGCTATTTATTATCCTTCTAGTTGAATTGTAAAAGTTAATTGAAGAGTTGAAATGGGAGAGAGTAGAAAGGGAGAGAGGAGAGAAAATGTGTGAGAAAGTTTTAGGACTACTGTAAAAGCCCCCTCACTGTAGCATATATTGGGGTAAAAATAACAAGATTACAAGAATGCCCTTAAGTTATAAAAATAAAGAGCTAATATAAAATATAGCAACTCTAACACTTCCCCTCAAATTGGAGCATACAAATCAAACATGCCCAGCTTGTTGGAGAATCACTGAAAGGAAGCACGAGGTAATGGTTTGGTAAGAATATCACCCAGCTGATCTTCAGAGCGAACATAAGGAGTAAACAATTTGTTTTTGCATCAATAAATCTCAAATAAAATGACAGTTAACGTCAATATGCTTGGTACGCTCTTGAAAAACATGATTGTTCGCAATAAAAATAGCGGCCTGATTGTCACAGTGTATTTGCATAAGAGTAGGAACAATATCAAAACCTAATTCATGAAGAAGAAAGTGAACCCATAACAGCTTGGCTCGGAGGTTGAATGAGCCATAACTCTATATTTAGCTTTTGGTTTCTATAACAATCCTCGACCAGGGGCACTCTTTAGATAGCGCAAGATACGACAGACAGCATCAAAGTGAGGTTGTCGAAGAGCATGCATATACTAACTAATTAGTAATGTTAGGACGAGTCACAGTAAATGCATTAACTTCCCAACTAGTCGGCGGTATCGACTGATATCAGTAAACAAAGCACCTTGCTCACCATCAAGTTTAATATTAGAGTCCATAGGAGTATTAACATGTCGAGTAGCCAAGTGTCACTATAAATTAATAGAGAATGGATCCTAGCATCTATTGGTGGGTCTTCTTTTTTTCCTTTGCATGATCTCACATGCATTAATAGGAAAGTAGTTAAATATGGGCTTATCTAGCTGAGAAGTACGATCGATTGCAGCATCAGTAAGTTCCTCTTATCTAGCAGAGAAGTGCGATCAATCGCAACAGCAGGGAAATGCGATCAAGCGCACTTTGAATGCTCGATATGCGATCGATCTCTAGTGCGCTCGAGCCTGATTTATGCGATCGAGAGCACTGCGTTGTTGATCAATCTTTTGCATCTTTGAATGTAGTTGTTTTTTCCTTGTTGTTTTAGTTTTGTTTGGCTTATGTGAAGCTTGTTTGACCCGATGGTAGGGTTTGTAATCGTTGATGGTTGTTTTTGGATTGGTTTGTTTTAATGAAATGATTTATTCATAAAAAAAAAAAAAAGTAGTTAAATATAGCTGGTCCTTGTTCCATTATAGGGCATTCAAGCATGTACATGGCTGTGAATAATTGTCTTTTATATTTTTACTATTATTATTATTATTTTATTGAAGTTGGTACTGCCATATAAGGTGTTCAGGTGGGGGACAAAAAGAATTGAGCAGATGATATTGAAAAGTATGCAGAGGTAGATAAGAGTTTTCACTAAGGGCTTTCAGAAGTACTGTATATTGCAACAGAAGGAATAAGTTTGTGTTACAAAGCTATCAAAACCAAAGTTGTTGTGCTCAATTTTCTTATGGCTTGTGAAACTAATCCCTCCTTAAAGAGGTATGACAAAAAGGTTTGAAATGCAGCTTTCTAAAGCGCATACACCATCTTATAATATATTAGGGGATTTGATTTTCGAGATTTATTGTAATAGATTATAACCGACTATAATCAAACTATAAAGCACATGCACCCTGTTAGAATATACTAGGGGATTTTATTTTAGAGATTTGTTGTAATTGATTATAATCTCCTATAATCAAATTTGATGGTATTCAAATTACATTGATTTGATTACCATACTTTTCTACCCCAATTCTCTTATAAATAGGAGTCTCATGTATTGAAAAAAACATCAAATACATAAGAGCATAATGTCACCTTAATATTTTATCTTATGGATATAGGTCATAGACCGAACCACATAAAATCTTTATGTCTATTTTATTTTTATGCACCTTTTTTATTTTTTATTTTTTTTTTTAATTTCTGTAGTTTTATCTTTTCTTATACTCCCTTATCTTTACTACTTAAAAATGTTGGAAGGACAGTTTTTAAGGTTGTGGAAGTGGGTGCTACTTGCAATTGATTCTATAAAATCTCTATGTAAAATAGGCCTCTCTTCTTTCTCATATACTCTGTGCCTAAGTTAGGCTCGTGGGTGGCGCGTTAGAGTTAGTTTTTGCTCGGTAAGACAGTAGTATGGCTGGTTCGAGGAAGTGGTCCGTGGAATCGAAAGATTTTGAGTTTTTGATAAAAGGAGGGCTTTCAGGGGTGAGGATTATCGAGAGAAGCTACAAAAAACAAAGGTCTATTTTTCTGCAGAAGGAGGAGCTTGCATGGTTGGCAAGTATTGTGGAGAAGTTGGTGGCAGTGCAGAATTTAGAGATCTTTTGGGATCATTCTAGAGCAAGTTTTCGTAGGATCATTGAATCGATGTTGTTAAATCTTCTATTTGAATTGGCCATAAGATGAAAAAAATTTGTACATTTATCACCCTCCTTAAGCCACTTAATTTTGGATTTCTGCCTCCAACAGATTTCCTCTTGAAGAAGAGACCTCTCAAGATCCCTACAAAGCAACATTTTCTTCTCCTTATCTTCCTCACTCAACCCTCCCCCTTCGGCAGCTAACTTAAGGCTCTTCAACTCCTCCACCCTATCATTGACAAGAGCACCAATATTGCCAAAGACATTCTTGTTCCAAGTCTTAATATCCCCCTTGAGAGCCCTAAGCTTTTTAGTAAAAACGAAGCTAGGGGTGCCTTGAAACTGGTACGCAGCCCACCAGCCTTTAACCCTATCCACAAACCCCTCATCTTTCAACCACATATTCTCAAATTTGAAAGGTTCCCCCCCCCCCCCCTCCCCAGCCACCTTACGACTCCTGTTGACTAGAACAATAGGAAAATGATTCGAGCAAAGGCAAAGTAGTCCTTTTTGGAGAAGATCCGGATGTCTCACTTCCCACTCCGGGGAAACCAAAAAGCGATCAATTCTGGACCAAGACTGACTATTGGACCATGTACATAAGCCCCCAGATAACGGAAGGTCTATAAGGCCTCTCTAAAAAATGAAGTCAGAAAACTCACTCATAGCTGGATTGATGCGCCTCCCTCTAGACCTCTCACTAGGAAACCGAGTGACATTGAAATCACCCCTAATACACCAGGGCAAGTACCACCAACTCATCAAACCAGCCAGCTCATCCCATAAAAAGAACCTGTCCGAATCCCCATTAGGGCCATACACCCCTACAAACGCCCATTCATAACCATCATCAACATTTTTGAAAGAGCAAACAACCATATAATCACCTACTTTCACCTTCATCCTGTTGACCACCCTCTTATCCCACATCAGGAGAATACCCCCAGAGGCCCTTAAAGAAGGCACATAACACCAATCCACATAAGCACAACCCCATAAACTCCTGATCAATCTTCTGGAAATGAACTCCAACTTAATCTCCTACAAACACACAATATCCACCCTCCAAAGCCTCAACAAATTTCTCACCATAAGCCTTTTGTCTAAACAATTCAGCCCTCTCACATTCCACGTAAGAATATTGCGCTTCATAAGAAAAGACGATTGCCCCTTCCCTTAACTCTATTCCGAGACACACTACCTCCACTCCCCTCATAATTAATTGTAGAGATGAGATTAATGAGCTCTCTCGTACCTTTTTTAACCACCTGAGATCCCCCCTACAACTTTGTTAGCCTCCCTATTTGCCTTATCCGCAAGAATATGAGCGAACGCAGCCTTAAGCTTCTCGGTATAACCCTCACAGGAGACTCCAACAATCTTACAAAAAACCATAATTAATTTCACAGTCTTACCCGCGTCATGAGACCCATAGCGGATAACATTGATTTGTCGAGTGGCTCTTGTCAGTGGAATGTTTGTTTCCTTCGGTCATTGAATGATTGGGAAGTGGATGATTTGGTTTCATTTCATAGCCTCATTTATTCTCATAATTTGGATGATGGGGTCAACAAAATTTGATGGGTACCGGATAGGAATGGGAAGTATGCAGTGAAATCTTTCTATAATGTCCTTATTTCCAAAGATTGCAGCCTGTTTCCTTGGAAGAGTATTTGGCTCACTAAAGCCCTGCTGAGAGTGGCTTTCTTCGTTTGGTCAGCAGCTCTTGGCAAGATTCTTACGCTAGATAATCTAAGGAAGAAAAATATGGTGTTGGTCTAGGTGTGGGATGTGTAAAAAGGATGAAGAATCCATTACTCACTTGCTTCTTCATTGCGAGTGTGCTCAATTCTTGTGGAATGCTTTTTTCAGTCGTTTTGGTTTGGCGTGGGCTGTGCCTCGGGGGGGTTGCAAATCTTTTGTGAAGCTAGTGGTCGGGGGGTCGTCCCCGTAGTGCCGTGGTTTGGAAAATGGTTCCGCTTTGCATCATGTGGTGCTTATGGTTTGAACGTAATAAGAGATTTTTCAAAGATTCTTTTATTTTATTTGCAAAGGGTATTTTTTCAAATACCATTAAATTCAGACTAATTAAGCATATTAGCCAATGGTGGTGGGGACGGTGATAATTGGAAGGGTCTTAAATTTAAAAATGGACACTACTATAGTATTAGAATATTGAATAAATTATTTTACATTAATTTATAAATTTTTAAGATAAGTTATGATTCTAGATATTATATTTATAATTCACATCGTATTTCAAATAAATATTATATGTGTTAGATGTCACTTGTTTGAGTAGAAGCATTAAAATATTAAATTGATGATGAAGTTAATTTTTTTTATTAATTTAAACTTCTAGAACAAGACGTAACTAACGATTATCATTTTAAAAAAGTGAAAAATAAAGGGTTTGTGATGTTGTTATCGTCTATTAGAATATTAAATGCGAGTTGAGATGGGCTTGTGATGTAAACAGGCTGCAGAAGCTTAGAGCTAAAGAAAGGAAAAATAAGAAAAAAAACTCTTGTTGGCAAAGGCTCAAAGGTGTGATCAAGGCAAACCCATGTTAAGTTAGCAAAAAACAAGGGGTGTGTTAGGTTTTAAGTGTTGGGCCCAAAATACTTTGATGTAATTTGATTTTAGAAAAAAATGTTTTGAGCAATTTATTGAAGACCCACCAAGAAGCTCATTTGTTTTCTTGTCTGCAATGCGTACGAATGAGAGGATCATAGTGGAAATACCGAGAAGCTCTTCTACTTTCTCGCCCAAAGTACGTCCAAACAAGCTGGTCAATGAGAACTTCCAGAGAAGCTCATTTGCAACCTCATCCGTAGTGGGGTACCAACGAGTTGATTAGTGAGATCTTCCAGAGAAGCTCGTCTGCAATCGTGTCCAAAGTTGGTATTGGTATGAACAAGCCATTCATTGAAGACTCTCTGAGAAGCTCATCTGCAAGCTCTTCTAGAGTGTGTACGGACACACCACACCGTCAAAACTTGATTTATTAGGTTTAACCTAATTTCGTATGAACGAGCTTCACCTTCGTCCGGATGCCAAATTAGCTTGAGTTGTGAACCTATTCCAATTACAACTAAGTTTTTTGAAGTCTATTTAAGGGGATTTCTAAGCAAGATTTTTTCAAGGACTCTACTCCATAATCCATTGTGCTAAGAGAGAGTTTATATACCTAGAGCATCAATGCTACTCCTCTTTTAAAGTATTGGTTATAAACCACAACTGTTCATCAACAAAAGAAGTCTATCTGACTTTTGATAAAGGAGATTGAGTAGAGTAATTATTCCATAAGTTCTTGGAGGATTACTGCGATAGAAGTCAAGTGTGTCGCTTGTTTTATGTAAGAGTGTGTTAACTTCAAAGGTTTTGTAAGTGTGAACTTCTCGTAATCCTTATTCTTCTATAGTGGATTGATTTCTTAAGTTTGGTAGTCTCAAAGTGATTTTACTTTTGAAGAGTTTTTTAAAAATATTATACTTCCTTGCCAAATTACTTGTGTTGATTGATTTATTGTTTTTCATATATTTGGTTGTTGTTTGTATGGTTAGTAATTTTTCAATTATGCATTATTTTAAGAACCTCATTCTAGGTGTTGTTTGCAGTCTTGTTTTATTTTTTGAGAGGAACATCTAGTTTGGGCCTTTCAACCTGAGATAGAATTTTTATCATATAATTAGTTACTCGAGTTACATAGGGCAAATTCACAGAGAGGACATGATCCACTAACAATTCTTTTAGAGGGAGAAGTTATCCACTCCATCTAGATAGAGATTCCTTCCCTCTTTGGTGAGCTTTCTTTTGCCGCTGGTATAACTGTTAGGGGAGGAGGGATGGTTCTCCCTCACTTCCTATAATGTCTTGTGAAATTAATTAAATGGTAATTAACTTTATGGTTCCCTTCCCAATCCCATTCCACAAATAATAAAACTTAGAGATATCTACTTCTCTAAAGAGAATACTAAGCAACATAAATATTATGATTTTCTATTATTTTATCAACATTAAACATTACAACTAGAGCATCTACTAAAAAACATCACATTAACTGAAATTATACCATACATATCATCGCTATAAAAAGATTCAGACTAAACCATAATATACAAGCATACTTCAAAACTCTTAGTTTACAACATTACGTACCCTAAAGTACTAATTGCTATAAGCAGCCAAACTAATTCTACAATAAGTCCTAAAAGGTCAATCAGATCGATATCATTCTGCCAAATGATTGCATTTGCCTCAAGGTTCATTTCGGATCCGACATCTAAAGATAGTCCAACTATAAAATAACATATATTACTTAGGTGTAAAAGTTACAAGTGTAAGTCCACGACTTGGTAAATATAAATATACATGACGTACAAGTTATTATATGTTGAACTCAAATATTTATAAATCACATGTAGTAATATAAGGCTACAATTCATCATTTGATAATGTCGTTATTGATGTAATATAGATATAATATATATTATAATTAGATAATCATGTCATAGTTTAACACCATACGGTCTATCTAAGTTCTTATCCCTTTTTTGGTAGGATTAGCGCTGTCACGACGGACTCGTAGTACAATATCAATGCCCCGGATATTGTCATATATTGTCCATCACTAGTAGTCTGACCGAGTCCAACCTTGGGTGGCCCACGCAGCTAATGGAGTCCATCCTGGTGACCACCAATTTAACATGGCTGCGCTAGTTACAAAACAGTCATTGGATCCATGGCCAAACAATAAAAGCAAATATTTGACCATAGGATTAACCTATATACTAGTAAGTCCATGGCCATTAATTTGTAGGTATCGGCGTACAATTTTCATACGATGCATTTTAATTCACAGCCTTTTATATGCATGCATTTACAAACCCATCATTATCTTATTATTCATAAATCATTTGGGTATCAAACTTTCAATTACTTAATTCCGTTAGAGTTTTCCTTTAAATATTGTCAGAATTTCCAAAATACACATATTTTTTTACTAGAAAAAATAAAATAAAAATTGTAAAGATTCATGCTTTTATTTTGTTTATTAAAAAAAAAAAAAATCTTTGCAATATTTTTGTAAAAATAATATGGGTATTTTGAAAAAATTTAAGGAAAAATCCCAAGAGGATGGGGTTAAGGAGTAATGTTATGTCAACCAATTTGTTTGATGGCATTTTTTTTTAGACCTTTTGATTGATTCATATTCCATGATATGATATTAGTTGAAAAAAAAAACCAAAATTATGAATCTTAACTCATATTAAAGGTCTTTGTGACAGATATTTTAAAGTTAAGTAATTTGAGAGCATTATAAGTTTAGGGGCGGTTGAATTACAATTAAGATTTTGGAGTGGTTGAGTCAGCTCCTCAATCAAATTTAGGTGTAGCCGAACCATTCTATAATAGTTTGAAGTTTCGACCAACCCAGTAGGGATGGATGAGCCACCCCTTAGACCATTGGGCATTGTTCAATTACCCCTTCTAGTTAATTTGGAGCAGCCGAATCACTCCAAGTTATTTTTAAATATTTATATTTTCTTTATTGAACAGAACACATGTCTTTTTTTTTTTTGAAACATCAGAACACATGTCTTGATTGAATATATTAATATAATGCGGTAGAATGACTAAAAAAAGTTGTACATAATGATTTATTTAAAAAGTAAATTGATAAGGATTTTGTTTTTTTTTTTTTGGCAAAATGTAAACAACGATTTGATAATCCATGCATGACTTCAGCATTTTTTTCCCTTTTGCTTGTGTTTATTATTATTATTAGAGAAAAATATAAAAAACTCCCCAAACTACCAGCCGTTTATAATTTATCCACTCAATGTTCAAAAAGTGATAAAGTAACCCCCACAATTACCAAAATGTAACAAAAATACCATTTATTTTTTTATATACTAATAATACCCCTATTCTTTTAACAAATAAAATATTAAAATAATTGTAAAAAAAACCAAACAATTTTTTAAAAAAATACAAAAAAACAATGGGCTTATAAATTAAAAAAAAAAGTTTTTTGGAATAAATAAATATTCGTCCATTATTTTTTTTTGTTGGGCGTTTTACAATTATTTTAAAATTTTATTTGTGAAAAGAATTGGGGTATTATAGGAATATAAAAAAATAAGTGGCATTTTTATTGTATTTTGGTAGTTTGGGGGTCTACTTTATTACTTTTTAAACATTATGGGATTAAATTGTAAACGACTAGTAGTTTGTGGGGCTTTTTTATATTTTTTCCTTATTATTATTATTTATTTATTTATTTATTTTTGTTAAATGTTAGTGTGTCTCGATTATGGTACTTCTGCAGTTTCACACTTTCACGGCTAAACGGAAAGCACTATTCAAAGCATCATTTTGTGGCTCTCTTCGCTCGCTCTGGTCTTGAAAGAAGAGAGCAGTGAGCAGAGGAACGATGTCGTGTGTAAGGGCCTTTGAGTCAACAATAGTACCGTCATCAACCTTCTCTACCTCCGGAGTGCACAAAACAGCCCCTACCTGTCCACTCGTCCACTACCCCACTCGGCCCCTCTACAACCCACCTCTCACTTCCACCACTTCGCTTGCCAGGAACATCCTGTACGGACCCAGATTCAGAAGAATCGCCTCCATTCGTTGTTTCTCAGGTAACACTCTTTTTCTTTGTTCTTTTTTTACTTGTTTATTGTAGTCGTGAAACCTTTGAATTTTCTTTGATGGGTGTCATCTGATTAAGGAAAAGAACTTAATTTTAATGGGATATGGTCTAAGATGCAAGGGACAGTATGGGCTGGCAAAATTTTTGAGAAAAAGATTGATGGGTTTCATTGTTGTCTTAGGTGTCGAGTAGTGTTTGTGATTTTGGTGGGTTCAATTTTACCTTCTTGGAGTTGGGGTTGCAGTGACTGTTGACTCACAAGAAGAAGATTGATGGGCATGCATAATTTAATGCTCGCTGGTGAATCCAATTTGGATTTCAGAAGCCGCATCTGCGTTGCATCTAAGCCCCAAAACAATAAAACCCCCTATAGATGATTGTAATCAATCTCAGGACTTGATATCTTGTCTCTTTTTGTATGTATCCTGTATACTTGGGCGATTTCCTCACATTATTTTCATAAATGTATTGCTACTTATGGAAAAATAAATAAATGAAACCCCTGGAACTGTAAGAACCTAGTGACAGTGTGCTTGGAATGACAATGAGTTCTGAAAATATTTCCAATGAGCTCTGGCTTAAACGGCACTTCCTCCTAACAGAAAAAAAAAATGAAAATTCTACTGTTGGTATGATGGTTATCACAAAAGGCAAAACATGTCTTCCTTGTGGCTGTCATCAGTGAAAGGATCACCTGCCCCTTGGGTTTGGTATTGTCTTGATTAGCTACCAATTATGGTCTTCCCCTGCAAGCAATGCCCTTGCAGATAGAAGAGAAATCTCATAGCCAACCCAAAATAGTTGGTTGTTTTTTTGCACATTTGGCCTCTTGACATGTTCTTTATTAGTTTAAAGACAAAATCTTGACTTGTTTTGTTATTGACCTGATAGCGAAAGGGAAGAGAAGTGGTGGTAAGCGGCAGCCATGGTGATTAGTGTTTGGTGCGGATGGCCTTCAAAGAAGATAGGTGAATTGGATGTCTTTGAAGAAGGTTGGTGAATTGAAGGCTCTTGAAGTGTGTAGTTGAACTTGGAATTGGGAATGATAGGTATTGGAATCCGGGTGGCTTCGTTAGATGGGTGTTAGGGACAGATGGTGGAATCTGATAAGAATTATGGATTGCACAAGTAAGATTGTGGAGGGCGTGTGTAAGGGCTTAAGTGGCTGCTTGGATGAGTGTCGTATGTCAAGTGACCTGTCTGCTTTTACATGTAGGAGTCGAGTCAGTCAAAATACCCTTTCTATCATCAATTTCATTCATACACTCTTACAAACACCTTTCATACAATCCAATTAACAACAAAATTGATACAAAATCAAGGAGGCATACTGCATGTATCATTTGTCTTTTGCTTTGAAACATTAACATGCTGATAAGCCTCTCTCTCTGTTTGTGTGTGTGCTTACAGCATTAACTCCTGAGCTAAAGACTACCTTGGATAAAGTTGTTACTTCGAGCAAAGTGGTTCTTTTTATGAAGGGAACTAAGGATTTTCCACAATGTGGATTTTCAAACACCGTGGTTCAAATATTGAGGTCTCTCAATGTACCTTTTGAAACAATCAACATACTAGAAAATGAAATGCTACGTCAAGGATTAAAGGAGTATTCCAATTGGCCTACCTTTCCTCAACTTTACATTGAAGGAGAGTTTTTTGGTGGCTGTGACATCACCGTTGGTAAGTTTATCCAGTTGTTGGAATATTTAATTTGTTCAAAATTAGTTATGCCATATCCTTTACCAAAAAAAAAAAAAAAATCTTCTTTTTATCTTTGGCACTGCATGCATAATTTTACAAAAAAGAACACAATTGTTGAATATTTTACAAAAAAAAAATAAAAAAAAAATAAATCTAAATGGGTGTTGATTCAGTGAGCTTTTTATTTGAAGCTTCTATCAGTCAATAATTTGTCATTCTTTTGAGAATTATGGGACCTGAATCATATATAAATGCATTTCTACACCGTTCAAATTATTTGGATGAAATTATTGGCACATCTCATTGTGTAATTAGTGTTTCTTATGAGTGGCAACTTTTGGTAATGTTCTGTTTACGATGGTTAATGTTATAATATTAACTAAACGATTAAATTGATCAATTCCTCTCAGCTTAAGCCTATATATATATATATATACACACACAATAGTGGCTGAAAGGTACATGTGTTAACCCATGTTTATTAAAATGGTGTAAGGTGATTGAAGAAAGTTCAGCTTCATCAGGAGCGTATTGATTGAACTAAACAATGAGGATGATATTAGTTTTTGTCATCTCTCTCTCTCTTGTACTCTCTCTCATTTGCACATTAGTGTTTCTTTTCTAGTATTGATTCCTATGGTTTCTAATATACTACTCAATATGTTTCTTTTATTAGTAATTCATCTTATTAGAAAGTGTAGAGGGGCGCAGCCCAAATTCACATAAAATATACAAGAGAAAACCAATTAAGGAGAAGTAGAAAAATACGAATCCAAAAATCAAAAAGACTAGAATAGTGAAAACCGTTGTTAGCTACCACCCAAAAGTAAAGAGATTTGAACAAAATAGTTTTAACTCTAACACCGATCTCTCACAATCTTTGAAATTTTGAGCATTACGTTTGTTCCAAATACTCCACATTAAGCACAAAGGAGACAACATTCAGGCTTCTAAATTATGGTGGCCTCCAAGCTGACCTCTCCAGCTAGCCAACAACTCCACCACCCTTTGGGGCATGAACCATTCAAATCCAAAAAGACGGTAAATCAGAACTCACAACGCTCTAGCCACTTCATAGTTGCATAATGTTAGACTCAATAATTAGCCAGCAAAGAAGGAAAGTAACCGTTGCAACAAATAAGACAAGCCAACATATTTCAGCACACAAAGGAAAGGACTGTTGCAAACAAATCTTCTCCAACGTTCACCAAATCATCCAATAAACCAATTACCAAGTATGACTTCCTATTTTCCATGATAAATTGTACGAATTATCAACAACAAACCATCAAGCAATAACAATCAAGTATTTTCTGGAGTCTTAGTTCTTGTGTGTTATCTATCATTTTGGTATCAGATCCTTAGTGTATGGTCCTGACCTGTAGACACTCAAGAAATTCTGTGGTTTATGGAACATTTCGAGCAGCAGCGGCTTAAAGTTATTGAGGTGCTGTCAGTCCTGCATTAGAAATATGATCACTTGTCTGAAGATGTGCAGCGCTTGCGGGTGGAGAGTAGCGATGCTAACTCAAACACCCCATCCATGCACAACATGGAAGTACCATCATGACGTGAACATGTCGTAGATAGTTTCAAACAAATCTTCTCCAACGTTCACCAGATCATCCAATAAACCAATTACCATGTATAACTTGCTATTTTCCACTATAAATTGTACGAATTATCAACAGCAAACCATCTAGCAATAACAATCAAGTATTCTCTTTAGTCTTTAGTTCTGACCTTGAACTCCGCCTTTTGGAAGGGATCTAACATATTTTATACCCACCACCCCGTCTCAACCTGAGGGAGTACAAAGGACTAAACACCTACGTGACCGACTCCACCTCCCAATCATGCACTGGTATGGTAAAAGAAATATTTCATTGAAGAATATTGTCAGAAAACTGCACACAATCTGCCACTGAAGCCTCCTTATATCAAACAATACTAAACAACTCTGGAAAAGTTGCCTTCAAAATTTGGTCCCCACACCGAGGATCATGCCAACATCTGATTTTAGACCCATCTCCCCCCTCTTACCTAACAAATCTAGAGAAACTTCCCCAGCCCCTCCTAACATTTCTCCATACCATAGTCCCGAAAGACCCAACAACCTTTATGGAGCACCACCCTCCCCACATGTTATATTTAAATTCTGCCATAACCATTTCCCTTAGAGAGTTTGGTTAAAAAGAATTAGGTTTCTAACCCCCCAAATCATCTATGGAAAGTGAATTACTCTATATTTTACTATATTGCAGTTAATATAGTTAAACCAACTTTTGGACAAGCTAGAGACATTCATATACTTCAACCTTGAGAGGGAACAGATAGTGAGGAGAGGGCTTTAGTGAAGAAGGGGCTGGAAAGAATATAGAGGGGATGATAGGGTAGAAGAGAAAAACAAGAATGAAAGCTTAATCTTCTCTTATAGACAAATCGGTTGAGTTTTGCTCTAGTACCTGAGTTCTGCAATGTATAGACCTAGGTTCGCATAATGACGCTTTGTGCTGATGTGAGGAATAAAATGAAGGTTTTGGTTATTCTGGCATCAGTGAGAGCTTCATCTATAGGTGGCTGTGGTTTCCCTAGCTTTTTCATCACTAGCTTGGATCTGTCAGACCCTTAAATCTTTGTTTAGTTCCTACTATGTTCTTTGTGCAATTCATTATTTTTCTTCCTTTCACTTTTCAAGCAGTTTATGCTTGAGAATAGCTGTAGAAGCAGCTTAGTACGTATATAGTAGACATGCATACACAGACATATAATATGGGGTTAAGAATTAAGATCTTCTAGAATTCTTAAGTTACTCTACCATGTAGATTTCCTCAAATCTGATATGATAATATCTGATCTTTTAATTTGAAAACAGTGGTTGGGATACTAGGAAATCTGCTTGGTAGAATACTCTAGGAATCCTTGAGGACCTGATCATGGGATCAACTATGATGTGGCACGACCCTTCATCTTCTCTTCTATTGGTTTGTCTGTAATTATGTAGGACATTTTTATAGATTAAGAATTCTTATACGAGGATAATATAGTGACAATATGAGTTGAATAGTTCTTTTACTTTGACCTATACATGCAATACTATTCACTGTTCAAGTACGAACAAAGATATAAATCATTTGGCCTAATAAATTGAAGCAAAATTTAGGACGTATCTACCCCTTATGGTGTATAGATTTATTTTATATTTTAAAGAAAGAGTCGCACATATTTGTTGCTTTGTGTGCATTTCTGCAATTTTAAAAAATTTCTATCTTTTGCCGCAGAGGCATACAAGAGCGGACAATTGCAGGAAGAACTGGAGAAGGCAATGTGTTCTTGAAGCTTTACAGGTTGTGGAAGGTATACTAGCACTCTTGACTTGTTTGGTGAGGACTGAGGTGTATTGTATAATCTTCATTTTCTCCACATTTGTTTGATTATGGCAAAAACCATGTACATTGTATTAATTTGAATACAAAATAAGAATCTATGCGAATCGGTAGTATTATACTTGTATTAGTTGCATGTTAATCATCTGTGAACCGATAGTATTATACTTGTTGTGTTACAGATCCAAGTATGGGGAGAAAAAAAAAGTATAATAGTATTATACGTGTATTAGTTGCATGTTTAATCCCTGTATCCATTTTCCTTATTTGCTTATTGAAAAAAAAAATATTGGGAGAAAGATGAAAGCTAATGGACTCGTTTAGGTTTGAGAACATAATAATATATTCAGTTGCTTGATTTCTCATATCAAAAAAAAAAGAAAAAGAAAAAAAAGTTGCTTGATTTCTGTATGTGGGGAATGTTAACCTACTTGGCTACCCTACTGGAGGTAAAGCTCCCCAGTTTTTGGACCAGGTGAATCCCTTCTGCCTTGTTCAATGGTAGGGCATATGAATAATTTTTCAAAAGAGCTGGCTGTGACTAGGGCTGGCTACCCTTTCTTTCCCTGGATTGACAACCCTAATCAGATCACAGTTTCTTTATACAGTAAATTTAGTAGGGTGCTAAGTTTTTGGGCAACATTCTGTTTTCTAAGAAAGTACAAGGGAATTGGGGAGGGGAAAAAATGCATAAACAGAAAAGCAAAAATATGGGTGGGGTAGCCCAATAAAACTCAGTACAACCAACACAATTTTAACTTACAACATTCTTGGGTGGTTGGCTACCTCCTCAAACCATTGGGGGTGCCCGCACAATTCCTAAGGGCTCCGCCCAATGGCTTGGGGCACTTCTTAGCCTTTGGGGTGGTAACACACCCTTCCAGTCCTTGAGGGTGGTTGTACCACACCTTCGGGGTGGTTGACCACCACCTTCAAAGGGTGAGGGGGTTGGTGGCATTCCCAAAGGTGTGGTTTGGGTAAGCCAACCAAGCATCCCCTCAATCACAAGGGATGCCAGCCACTCCTTTAAGGGTGGCCGACCACCTTAAAGGGTGATTCGACTATTTATTAACTTTTATTTTTATTACTTCATTGTTGATGTGGCACAATTTAAGTTTGTCATTCTGAGTAACGGACTAGATTCTCTAATAAGCATCAGAGCATATGGACTCCATGTTTGCAATTTTTTCACAACAAACAGATGCCTTCAAAATCTGAAAGGAATTATTTTCTAGAGATTATACATAAAATTAAAGGACAAGCAGTAATTATTAATTAGAAATAAGAATGGGAATGCTAGGATAGTTCCAGTCAACCTTCTCCAATGGCACAAATGGAAAAAATCACAATAATAATAACATTACATTGTCTAGTTCATAACTAAATTACGTTATTTTTCCCTGGAAAAAAAAGAAAAAGAAAAAACCATCCCATGATTCCCAAAACCATGGTCCACCCCATTTATCAAAAAGTTTTCGATTGATATCTTTTTCTTTGTGATAAATAATCATAAATGTTCATTTTGATATCATTAGACTCGCAAAACCAATTATGTGATAGACATTGTAGGAAGAACAAGTGGAGGGACTGGCTCTGTTGTGGAGTGATGATTTTGATGTGGACATCCAACTCACAAGACGACATTGGTGAGACCTTTGTCACCTATTATCAAAAGCTGTTTGGGTCGGAGGCTTGCGGAGGTTTGGAAAAATGTCTTTTTTCAATGAACAGTAGAATCCCAGATGACATGATAAGCAACTCTCTTTTTTCAATGGAGGACATCATTGGAGCTTTGAATAAGATGCCTCCGCTAAAAGCTTCGGGGTCTGGATGGATTTGCAGCTTGTTTCTATCAGGAGAATTGGGCGTCGGTGGGGGAGGAGGTACTGTCTTTTTTAGACTCTGGCTAGTTGAATAAATCCCTACTAGCATAAGTAAGTTCAGGCCTATCAACCTTTGTAATGTCATTAACAAAATTGTAGCCAAGGATAATGTTATTTTAATAAAAACAATAAAAGTAAGAACGCCTACTTGGTTGTACAGACACTCTTTGGGTATTGGACAAAACTTTTCTTTTTGCTCTTCCAATCAAATTAAGTCACGTATAGCCTCAGGGATTGTGAGACTTCAAGTCTTCTCATCGATGACTAAGTCTTCTCTTAGAAAATTTTAACTTGTTCTTGAGAATACTCAAAAATATAAAATTTTTAGTGAATAATGAAGAACTGGAGTGCTTTAGGCTTCTTTTTTTTATAAGCTTAGCATACTATAAGAAATGAGATAAATAGTTCATGTGGTTTAATTTCGAGGGCGTTATAGAAAGTTGTTCACCTGAGCTAAGAGAACTTGTCTTGATGGTTCAGGATCTAGTGTCTAGATTGGACAAACTAGATGTGTCTAGTGGTGTTTCTAGAGAGGTTAGAAGAATGCCTGGAGGATATGAGGGAGATAGGCAAGAGACCTACTTGTTGGAATCTGAAGGATTGTAGGATTTTGTATAATTAATCTCATGAAGGATTTCTCCCATTAGGGTGGAAATCCTGTGGAGAACAAGAGAACTTGAAGAACACCCAATCTCACGTACGTAAAACTAACGTACGTATAATATAGAATGTTAGGATTATATTTGTGTTCTCCTGGGACTCTTTATATAGAGTCCCAACATAATTCTTGACCAAGAGTTATGTCTCTTGACCGGTTACCTCCACAAGAAGTCATATTATCTTTCTGTATAAATATAAACTATGGTGTGGGGATGACCACACTTATAATAGTTTGATCACCATATGCACCAACACTACCTAGTTTTAAATGTCTCACAGCATGTCTAGGGTTGGATCTTCATGCGTCCATCTACATATGCATTCATACATATTTGTCTCTTTATTGCTTTTATGGATTGCTTTTGATTATTATTTTTTGGGGAAACTTTATTTTGGCCCTTGAATTTCTATACGATTTGACAAATTCTCAAACTTTAAAACTTCTCACTTTGGACTATTAAACTTTTAATTGCTTTCAATTTGGACCCTTTCGTCAGATTTTAAACATTACGTGACGTTTATATTCATGACTTTTATATAAATTTTATCTTCTAAAACGTTTTTTTTAAATTTTTTTTTTTTAAAAAAAACAAATAATTAGGGATATTTTGGTATTTTTTTTGTATTTTTAAACGCTAAAACTAACTGAAGGGTTCTAATTAAGAGAAATTCAAAATTAAGGGGTCCAAAGTGAGAGATTTTAAAATTTGGAGAGTTTGTCAAATAGTGTGAAAGTTCAAGAGGCTAAAATGAAGTTTATCCTTATTTTGATTGGAATTGATTTATATGTCTTATAATTATTCTTCGACACAAACTAAATCCGACAATTAATTATCACTACTATTTTTATCAACTATCTAGAATTCCAAAAAATATTAAAAAATTAATAAAAATGAAAAATGAAAAGAAACTTTTTTTAATTTTTTAATTTTTTTTTTCTTGGGGAATAAAAATAAACAAATCCACATAGGACGTCGTCAAACATTGGCTGGCTATCAAGCTGAACCCACAGCCGGTGACACGCTATCGGCTATCATTATGGGTTTCCTGGTACAGAACCACGTGACAAATCGAGAAAACGAAATCGACACCAACGCACAACGTTGAAGCAAATATCCAAATCTTTTTTTCTTTTTTATTCAACAAATATCCAATTCCAAACCTCAATGGATGTTCGGTTTTCAGAAAATCCCTAGACCTTCTTCAACAAATGCCCTCCCTCCCACTGGCACGGCGTCGTATCACGCTTCTTTCGAAAATTGCTTTTTGATTTTTTGTTCTGTTTTTCTACTGCTTCAAAATGAGCATGACCCAATTCGCTATGGTATGTTTCTCGTCCTCTCTCTAAATTTCTATGGATTTATTTTTCTTGTTCGTTTAATGCTTTGTGGATTTTCTTTGAATTGGGGCATTTGATGCTCGAATTGGGTCTTTTGGACAGTGCTTATTTCTGCAATCATAGTGGATGTTATTGTTAAATTTCATGGTTTATGAGCCAAAATTCGTGAATTTGTAATTTGTTGTTGTTATGCTAATTTTACTGGGCTTTATTTTTCTTCTTTGTTTAATGCTTTGTGGATTTTCTTTGAATTAGGGCATTTGATGCTCGAATTAGGTCTTTTGGACAGTGCTTATTTCTGCAATCATAGTGGAGGTTATTGTTAAATTTCGTGGTTTATGAGCCAAAATTCGTGAATTTGCATGCTAATTTTGCTGGGCCAGGTGGGGTGTTCTCTGCTTTAGTTTTAATTGGTAGTCCCAAGTAAAAGTATTTTTGAAATTGGAAACGATAGCAGTAATGGAAAAGAAAAATAATATAAATGGATTTTTTTTATTGGACTAGTCAATTTGGAATGAGATGTTATTTAGTATTTTCTTAGCATTCTCAGCTGACATGACATGCACAATCTACCCGTAGTTGTTTTTTTCCTTTTAATTAAGCTTGATCTAAGGGTAGATTGATAGTGTCATGTCAGCTAAGAATGCTAGGAGAATGCTAAATAACATGTGGAATAGGTGACTCAAATAAAGAAAAATCTTGAAATTTTGTTACGGGAATGCCAGCCGTATATGGTGATGTAAAATTGAGTTTCGATGGACGGTGACTGAATGGAGATGTTGAGGTGGATGAGTGGGAATATAGTAAAGGATGGAATAACAAATTAGCGCATTTGTTAACATATTTGGTTTATGATTTTGCAATTGAGCTCTATGCTAAAATTTCTGGATGCAGTTGACTTGGGTATGAAGTGTATATGAGGGTTTTTGTCGACATGGGTGAATGGTGTCCTAATTTTAGAAAAATATGGAAAAAATATATCTTCTGATTAAATGCTTTATTTGTTGTGTATGTGTTTATATGTATTTATTTAGTTATTTATATATTTGAGAATTGTTGCATTGAAAGCCTTGAGGAAACAAAGTTGACCTTTTTTTTAAAAAAAAAAAAAAAAAAAAATTGTTGCTGAGGAAAGTTTATGTGATAAACAAAAAATGGGGTCTGAAAGTCTTTTTATTTTGTTTTTGTTGGGATTAATTTTGGTTATGGTCCTGGTGTGAATTATGTGTGATGTGAGGAGTACTGTTTCCGTAAATTTGTTCTGTGATTCATGGTAAAGAATCAATATATTTTGAAGCACTAAACATATCAAGCCGGATGTCCATTTTATTGAAGATATAGTGATGTGTAAGGTGGTGGCAACAATTTATTTTCATAGTACTATGAAAAGTCATTATAATTTATTCTTTAACTGAAACGACATGCTTCAAAACTGTACTTTGGCTCGAGGAAGTGTGTTAAGATTACATATATGTAACACGCCACTCCCAAACTAGAAAGATGAATAGCCACATAGCAGTGGATGGATTATAAAGGTACTTCTAGGTACTAAGTCTCACACTAATTCCTTACTAGGTGAGAGTGACTGAGACTGAGTTTTATAAGTGATTATAGAGAGTTCCAATTGCAGTTTGACTACTTCTTTGAAGTGATAGCATAGATGAGGCTAGCCCTTTATTTGGGTGGTTAGAACATCTATGAGATTTTGTTCTTATATGGGTTATTTGATTTGGTGCTCAAAGCAACTTATCTTTAGTAAGCATTAGTTTGAATGGAATGAGAATCAGTTCTATGGATGCTTGTCAACTAATCGGGTTCAACTACTTGTATTCTTTTGTGCCATTTTATTCTATCCAAAATTATATTATTAGTTGCCTTTTAATTTAACATATCATTCTTCATTGGGTGCCAGCAACTTTCACATGTTAGGAGTAGGGGCGTCTATCTATGCTATTTTAGGCCTCTCTTTCCATCTTTTTCACTTTGAAATTTGAATTAAATCACTGTTTCCCATGGTGTGTTATTGGTCTCTGTTGCCTGTACCCAAATTAGCTAATCAGCCCCATCTTTTTCTCAATAGGAGTTTCCTTTCTAGAAAACCATGGATAAAGGCCCTCAGTATCGCTGCCGACATTTGTCGAACAATGATATGGATCATACGTAATTGATATGTGTCCATGAATTAAAACTGTTTTTTTGAATTTGATACGTTTGGGACATGGGTGGGACAAATTTCATATTGAGAGAGAAGGAGAGAGATTGGGAGAGGTTGTACTTGAGATCCAAGGCACTTGAACCCCTCAATGTTCCTAACAGAAACTAATAGAAAATGGAAAGCTATAATGAGGTGGGCTGTAGTTACCCAATACAAAAAGGTGGGCTTTAGGCTCATTTATCACGTGGTCTAAACAAATCTATGGAAGTAAATTTGTTTCAATGTAAAGTTCTGTAAAGTTCTCTCTCTTACGTTCTTGCCTCCGATGAGAGTGTGGGAGGCGCGTGGAGCGGCTGATTTTTTCAGATTTGAGTAGGAGGTGATGGCGGGTTCTAGGAAGTGGTCAGTGGAGTCTAAAGAATTTGAAATGTTGATCAAGGGAGGGAAAGCAGGGGTGAGGATATTCGAACGTAGCAAAGGGAAACAACGTTCGATTTATCTGAAGAGGGACGAGCTAAGGTGGCTGGTGGGTACAGTGAAGGAGGTGGTGAAAGAGGAAACATCAAAGGTGTTTTGGGACCAATCAAGAGCAGAATATCCCAGGGTTATTGCTCAGAAATGCTCCAACCGCCATGGACGCTTCATAATTGTAGAAGAATTTGAAGGAAGCAAAAGATGCGGAACCATTCTCATTCCTGAGGGGCGAAGGGGGCAAGGCTGGATAAGGGGCATTTCGGAACTGTGCTTGGCAAAGGAGACTCTGTATGAAGTCAGAGAGGGAAAGGAACTCAAGAAGGCTGAGGCAGTGAGGGGAAGCAGGAGTTATGTGGAGGTATTGGGGTTGTCGACACATCCAGAGCCGAATGCTTCAGAGATGGGAATGGGTGGCAAAGAGAAGGGTAATCTGACAGTGCCTCTGGTTCCGGTGGTTCCGGTGAAGCATACCGGAGAACAGGGGATGGGTTCGAAGTTCCTGATGCCGCTTCTAGGTGATGTGGAGGATAGCGGTAGTGCAGAGATGGGCCCTCAAGCTCCTCGGATGTCTCTGGGTCTGGTGAACCACTCCGGCGTACAGAGAATGGCACAGAAACAAGTGTTTTGGCAGACCCAAGAAGGGAGAGACGCCGGTTTTGTGAATTGCAAAAAGGGGGTGACGCCGGCGTGTAGAGTTCAAGCTCCGGTGAAGAGGTGTGAATGCATGAAGTCTACGAAGATCATAGGGGATGGGCTTCTGACAGCTTTGGAGGGAGCTGGTAATTCTTCAGAGCACTAAACATTTAATGCTCATCAGGAGCTACGCATATGTAGGGAGACGTTGATGAAGTTAAAACGTGAGGTAGAATTGGGGCTGGCTAGGCTGGATCGGGCTTTTCATAAGTTAGAGGGACTTGGGCCGGGGCAGGAGGGTAGGGATTCTAGGCTCAAGAATGTGGGCTCAACGAATTCATGGGTTAAGCCAAATAAAAAACAAATTTTTAGGCCTAAAAAAAAACGTTGGCGTGGGGGTTGGCCTTTTGGGAGTCAAGCCCAGTCACTTGGGGCCTCAGAATTCGTTGGGTTGGCAAGTTTTGCGAGGGACAGAGGTTTCGAGTTCAGCAGGCCCTTCGGTGATGCTGACGACAGGGCCGGTTCTTGTGAGCTCCGGTGAAGAGGGAATAGAGGTGTCGGTGCCGGCAAGGCCGTCTGAAAGGGAGGGAGACTGTGTCGGCGGTGATGGGTCAGACGCGGGAGCGAAGGAGCTGAGTCGCACGTTGTCTTCGGCGAGGGCGTCTGATGTCGTGAGTTCCGGCGAACAGGGTACGGAGTCTAAGTTACCGGTAAGATCTTCGGAGTTGGATGGGGTCTATGCCGATGCTCTGGGTCCGGTTGATTTGACGCCGGCTAGTCTGACAGCTATGGTAGGTGCGACTTCCGGCGGTTGTAGCGTTACAAGTGAAGGAGTCCCTCGTTTGTCTCTGACTGGGGGGGGCTCTGACGAATCGGCAGAAGCGATTCAGACTGAGCCGATTGGGGTGCTGGTGTCTTCTGTGAACCGAAAGGAACAGAGGAGTGGTCCCTCGACTACGCCCAAACAATTACGTGTCTTCCAGAGAAAGGAAGTCCTATCTTCTAAGCCCACAAAATCATGGGTTGCGGAACGGTGTGCATGGAATAATGGCACGGGGATGGATCTTAAGTCTGCGGGTCTGGGCAAGAACACTCTGAATTCTGATGAGGAACCCGAAGAGGTAGGATTGCTGGAGGCTTTGGATGATCTGGCGGGAGAGTATTCAATTGAGAAGGAATTGAAGTTTGTGTGGGATGTTAAAGGGAATGCAGGCTTGTCTTGGGATGGGCAGGATGGCAAGCTAAAAGAGGTGTTGGGACAGATTGTGGCTAATAATATTGGGAAAGGGGCTTCTTCATCAGCTGGGTTTGATGCAGACAGTCACATGAGGTTGAGGGATGACATTATTTCTTATGAAGCATAAAATCCTATCTTGGAATGTAAGAGGGTTAAATGAGCGGAGCAAGTGCTTGAGGGTTAGACGGCTTCTGAGGCAATGGAATGTGGATATTGTTTGTCTTCAAGAAACCAAGTTAGAGATGATCACCTCCGGTTTAGTGCAGAGTCTTTGGAGTTGTCCGTATGTAGAATGGTGTCATGTGGATTCCTTTGGGGCTTCGGGTGGGATTTTGTTAATGTGGGATAGAAGGGTAGTGACAAAGGTGGATGTTTGTTTGGGCAATTTTGTGGCTGCATGCTCCTTTAGGAATGTGGATGATGGCCTAGAGTGGGCTTTTGCAGGGGTGTATGGTCCTACTAGGGATACTCATAGAAGTCTTTTGTGGGAGGAATTGGCAGGCTTGATGAGCTTATGGGAGTTGCCTTGGTGTTTAGGGGGGGACTTTAATGTCACTCTTTTCCATAGTGAGAGGTCGGAAGGTGCTCGAAGGAGGAGAGCGGTGGCTGATTTTGCTGATTTTCTTGCTGAGATGGGCCTTATGGACCTTCCTTTGGCTGGAGGGATGTCTACTTGGTCCAATAATAGGTCTTGGTCTAGGTTGGATCGCTTTTTGGTTTCTCCGGAGTGGGAAATTAGCTATCCAGGGCTGATGCAGAAGAAGCTTCTTCGAGTGTGTTCGGATCATGCGCCTATTCTCTTGTTGAGGGGCTGTTCGCAGATTGGGAAGAGATCATTTAAGTTTGAGAATATGTGGCTCAAAGAGGAAGGTTTTGTGGATAAAGTTAAAATTTGGTGGTCTTCCTTCTCCTTCACGGGTTCGCCGAGTTTTGTGTTGGCCAAGAAGCTGAAAGCGCTTAAGGGGGAGTTAAAGAGGTGGAATTTGGAGGAGTTTGGCAATGTGGGAGCTAGAAATAAGGCTTGGGCAGAGGAATTGGAGTTGCTGGACAGATTTGAGGAAGCTAGAGGGCTTTCTGAGGAGGAAAAGGTAAGAAGAAGGCTGCTGGCTTCAGATTTGGAAGCCTCTCTTTTACAAGAGGAAATTTGTTGGAGACAAAAGTCTAGGGTGAGATGGTTAAAGGAGGGAGACAAGTGCACTAAATTTTTCCATCAAGTAGCTAGTGCTAACAGGAGGAATAATACTATTGAGTCTTTGATTGTGAATGGTTCTTCCACTTCGAATCCAGAGAGCATTAGTGAGCATGTTGTCAACTTCTTTGAATCATTGTTTTCGGAGCCCCTTAGTTGGAGACCAAGGTTGGATAATCTTGAGTTTGATAGGCTAACTGACCAAGAGGCCTCTTGCTTGGAGGATCCGTTTGAGGAAAAGGAGGTAAGAGAGGTTATCAAAGGTATGGATAGAGATAAGGCCCCTGGCCCGGATGGGTTTTCTATGGCGTTTTTTCAGGATTGTTGGGAGGTTGTCAAGGTAGACCTTATGGCGGTTTTTGTGGAGTTTCATGCGCGAGGCAAATTTGTTAAAAGTATTAATTCTACTTTTATCTCTCTTATTCCGAAGACTCAAGGGGCAAAGGAGGTCAAGGATTTTCGCCCTATTAGTTTGGTGGGTGGAGTTTATAAGATCATTTCCAAGGTTTTGGCTAATAGAATGAGGAGTGTCATGGATAGGATTATTTCCAAGCCTCAAAACGCATTTGTTAGAGGGAGACAGATTTTGGACTCGGTTCTCATTGCGAATGAAGTTTTGGATAGTAGGCTTAAGTCCGAGGTTCCAGGTGTGTTGTGTAAGTTGGATATGGAGAAGGCGTATGATCATGTTGATTGGAGCTTCCTTCTCTATTTATTGAGGAGGTGTGGTTTTGGAGAGAGGTGGTGCTTGTGGATCAAGCATTGCATTTCGTCGGTTCGCTTCTCCGTGTTGATCAATGGGGTCCCTTCCGGTTTTTTCGGGAGCTCTCGTGGGGTTCGCCAAGGTGATCCGCTTTCCCCTTTCCTCTTTGTTTTGGTTATGGAGGCTTTTAGTAGGATGCTTGGAGCCTTTATATCTAGAGGGTTGATTTCGGGCTTTTCGGTGGGCACTAGTGAGCCGGTTCGGATTTCTGTCTCCCATCTCCTTTTTGCGGATGACACCTTGATCTTTTGTGGGGCTAATGCTAGCCAAATTCGTCACATAAGGGCTTTGCTCGTTTGCTTCGAAGCGGTTGCTGGTTTAAAGGTTAACTTTTCTAAGTCGGCCTTGATCCCGGTTGGCTCAGTGGATAATGTGGGGCAGCTAGCTGGTTTATTGGGCTGCGGGACTGGTGAAGTGCCTTTGAAGTACTTGGGTCTTCCGTTGGGGGCTTCTTTTAAGCTTAAAGCAATGTGGGCGGGTTTGGAAGATTTGATGTCGCGCCGGTTGGCTCCGTGGAAAAGATTGTATCTCTCTAAGGGGGGTAGGGTTACTTTGATTAAAAGTACTTTATCAAATATGCCTACTTACATGATGTCTTTGTTTCCTATTCCGGTGAATGTGGCTAAGCGAATTGAGAAGATACAACGGGACTTTCTTTGGGGGGGGATGAATGATGAGTTTAAGTTCCATTTAGTGGAGTGGGATAAGGTTTGTTCTCCCATTGACGAGGGCGGATTAGGGATTAGGAATATGAGACGGTTTAATCAAGCTTTATTGGGGAAGTGGCTTTGGCGGTTTGCTCATGAGGAGGGAGCTTGGTGGAGGTCGGTCTTGGTGGCCAAGTATGGGTCGGTTTGGGGGGGATGGCGCTCTGGAGTCATTTCTGGCTCACATGGGGTGGGCTTGTGGAAATTTATTTGTATGGGGTGGCCAAACTTTAGGAAGTTCTTCAAGTATGATCCTGGAGATGGCTCTAAGATTCGCTTTTGGGATGATGTTTGGTGTGGGGATAGGGCTCTTAAAGAGGTTTTTCCAGATTTGTTCAGTATTGCTAGTTTCAAGGAGGCTTCTATTGCGGATAATGTGGAGCGTTCTAGTGGTTCCATTCAGTGGATTGTACAGTTCTCTCGGCTGGTTCATGATTGGGAGGTGGAGGAGTTAGCCTCATTTTACAGTTGTCTTTATGCTTGTAAGATGAGAGGGGAGGGGCTGGATAAGTTGTGGTGGGTGCCTTCTCGGAAGGGTTTTTTTGAGGTTAAGACCTTCTACAGAGTGCTATCGCCTCGGGGGTCTCTCTCTTTTCCATGGAAGAGCGTTTGGAGATCCAAGGCTCCTCCTAGAGTGGCGTTTTTTATTTGGACGGCAGTGCGTAGTAAGATCCTTACGTTGGATAATCTTGGGAGGAGGGGTATGGTCGTGGTGAACAGATGTTGGTTATGTGAGTCGGATGGGGAGTCGGTTGATCATCTTCTTCTTCATTGTGCGGTTGCTAGCAGCTTGTGGTCTTCCTTCTTCGCTCGGTTTGGCCTGTGCTGGGTGATGCCTCGTTCCGTTAGTGAGTTATTTGCGAGTTGGTGGACAGGAGGTCATACGAGTAGTGCTGTTGTTTGGAAGATGGTTCCTCATTGTATCATGTGGTGTATTTGGAGGGAGCGCAATAATAGATGTTTCGAGGACTCGCCGAGGTCCCAAGAGGAGCTCCTTCATTTTTTTCTCTTTACTTTGTACACCTGGACTACAGGCTGGCTTGCCCCTCGGGTCTTAAGCTTTGTAGATTTTCTTTCCTTCTTCTCTATCTCTCCCTAGTCCCCCTTGTATACTCCCTGTGTACTAAGGGTTGCGCCCCTTTGCGCCTTTGATATATTCTATTGACTTATCAAAAAAAAAAAGTATGGTGTATTTAACACTTTTTAAACCTTTGGATATTTATTTAAATTGATATAACATATGTTAAAACTGTTTCATATCCATGTCCTTTGTTGGTATTGATACTTCATAGCTATCATTATCTTTAAAATGGATGATGTCATTCCTTATTTTATATTTTCTAGTTTTTCCACAAATCTACTTATCAAAAAAGTTTGTCCACAAATCCATCTCAACATTTTCATTTTGGCTATGAACATCTTATTCTTAACAGTCCAACATGCCTTACCTTTGAGTGTACCGGATGTTATAGGACTATGTCCTATAGAGTTCTCTACAACTTAATTAGTATTTTGTGGTCATATTAATAGTTTGGTGCACTTTTCCACTTCATCCACCTTGCTCTTATTCTATGGGTCACATCCTTCTCAATCTTCCCAAGTGACTTGATTTATATGTATATCTCTTGTGCCTTTCATATGAGAATATGTGCCAATTAACGTTCTCTCCCCCTGTATTTGCGTCGACCAGGGCATTTCCCCTGGAGTTTAAAAGTTTTTGCATTGGAAACATACATGAATATTGATATCCTTGCATTCCAAATTATTGTTATTTTCCTATCATTTTCTTTTTCTCCATAAAAAGTTATGTTCATGATCTCCCAGTCTTCTAGGTTTGCTTGTTGTTAGTACAACTTCTCTAGAATAATAGAAATTCTATTGGGAAACATAATTCAATAATTCACATGACTGTTTTTTGTGCTTGTTCCAGCTAAATGATTAAACATGTACCAAATGTTTTGTGATTCTAATAGTTGTCTTATGATTCTCATGTATTGACTCCTCTCATCTACAAGGGATTTTCCTTCTTTTTTTTTTTTTTTGGTTTTGAAATACATTCTTAAACTTTTTGATTCTGTTTTATTTTATACTCACCAACATGCAGGTTGAGGAATTGGCTTCCCTTGTTAGGGACAATCTTCGTTCCAAGCATCTTGTTCTCTCAGTGGAAGAGGTGTTGATCAACTTCCTTCAGGATGATACCAGGTAGATTTATATAGCTTACCAATAATATATCCTTTTGCTCTTAAAGTTTGGGGTTTTATCCCCCTTTTTTTGTTCAACTTAATTGCACGGCTTAAACTTCTTGCCTTGCATGTTTCTGTCCATTATACACTACTTTTAGATTAACCAGGAAGGGCATCTCTCTCTCCCTCCCCTCTTGCGCATGTTTGCTTTCATTCCTGTGTTAGAACTCTGGACGGAGAGCAGATACTGGAGAAAATATTTTAGTCTGGGTTGGTCAATTTTTACATGTCTTATTGGTGGTATTGGCGATGTCATTTTTGTTGTTTCTGCACTCTATAGCTTGTTGTATGGGTTAAGATTTACTGAAGTTATGTGAAGCATACCGTAGGATGTGCTTTTGTTGAGAATACTGATAATAACAATGCTGGCTTGCAGTTCAGATGGTGTCCTGGAGTTGGAACCGATGGACGCGTATAACCGTCTTCTCTTGCACCGTCTTGCAGAAATATTTGGGTATTTTCTTTAAAAAATTTCCTGTTTACTATGTGATTTATGTTTTTTTTTTATCGGTAAAAAATCAATATATTAAAAGCACAAGGGGCGCAACCCATGTACACAGGAAGTATACAACAAGAGCCCACAAAACAAGCTTTTAACTAGAAAAAGTAGCACAAAAGTCTAGAAATTCTGCAAGGGTTGAAACTTGCGGAGAATGCCAACTATGTGATTTATGTTATTGCCTACATGTTGATGTTGAAGGACATCTAAATTGATTGAGTACAGATTTGCCTCTCTTATCTACAGGTGTTTTGTAATATTGATGATTGATTGATTTGTGCTAGGTTTAACCACACATCTGTTGGTGAAGGAGATGAACGGCACTTAATTTTGGAGAGATGCTCAGATACATCAATGTATGTGAACTCATGATTATTTCCTGGAATTTTTCCATCTACATATTGTTCTTTCTTGAACTCCTCCCTTGTGTTCCCCTTCCCCCCCACCCCCCCAAAAAAAAAAAAAAAAAAAACCAAAAAGGGAACTTAACATGCTATATCTTCTTATGCTTGAAGTATAGTATCAGGCCTTCTTGTGGGAACCTATTTTTCTACCAATTCTCATGTTGCTTGAATACAAACACATCTTTTGCATTTCCCAATGCATTCCTACATTAAGACAAATATATGGGGGATTGGGTGCTTATACATAGTTGTAATGTGCTGCACACTCAAAAAACATGTCCACAGAATAGACGTAGCTAAAAGGATATTGTTCAGTAAATTAATTTTAATGCATGAAAGGATTGAACTAGAAAATGAATGAATTTGTTGGAAGCTAAGTTGACATCAAACAGCTAAAAGATGAGAGTTATCTTCAAATAGTTTTAAAGACCAGCATTAGTTAAGTTGAACATATGTTACAATTACAAGATAAAGGGCAATAGAATGTGTTTATGTGGTGAAGAAAGTCATGATGGCCTAAATATAAGGTTTTAGATACAGTTAGATGACAAAAATGGTAAGTGACATGGGACAAGAAGATCTGGTAAAAAAGGAAAGAAAAACGTGTATTGACATTAGCATAGTCTAGCTATTGGGCACTAGCCCATTATGTTTCTTTTAGCTTAGTCTACCTATTAGGTGCTAGTAGTGCCCATTTATGTTTTTTGAATAACCTACTTATTCGGATTGCAGACCTTCCATCCTTGTTAGCGATATTTTATGGCAGTATGATGACCATCAATCTCCAGTAATGTCACATCAATTATTGAGGAAAACAGAAGCCTTCTCAGGTAAGCTTTTTCCTATCCTCTTTTTGAACCCCACAATGTTGGGTTGTTGCACTTCCCCTGCTATAGTACTGTCATTATGTATCAGATATTTTCTCTTGAAGTTATTGCTTGTGTTCTCTAGTTTAGAAAGCATATGTTAATATCTATATTTTCCTACAAAGAATTTGAAGTGTTAAAAAATGTTGTGATAACTAGTAGTAAGTTTGCAGCATTGTTTCCTTTTCAAGTATGTGAAATGCCTCAGCTATGTTTGAACTTGTGCAATTGTACATCATTTTTGTTAGAAGTTCAAAGAATAATGTGTTTTACTATGTTATGAGGAACTTGGAACTACTGTACTTTATCAGTGTGGATGAATGCAGCTTGTCGTGATTTCACTAGTTATTTGCGTCATCTCATTTTTAACTGCTTGGTTGCTCTAGTGGGATTCATGAGCTGGGAGCTAAAAAAGAGAACCTTTTTAAAATCCAATTATGGCCATTTTTGTCTTAGAAGACATGCTTCTCTCTTCTTTCTTTTATGCACCTGAGCTCAATAACAAGAGGTCAGTCTTAGGGTATGTGGTATGTGGACATGGAATAATTTGTATGTTAGAAAATTGAAGCATATATGTAAATTGTGATAGTGTGCACTTCATATCCTTGTCTACTATCCTAGCAACAGACTGGCCCATGGAGAAAGTAAATGGGGAAGAATTATAATAAACTAGTTGAATACCTCATCTTTTATTAAACACAGCAAGTTCAATAATACAGGAGGTCAAATATTTTGAGATTCCATTTCATGGAGCTATAATATATAGCCTTTTGGCCATTTTTAATGAGACCTTGATGTTACTTGGAAGAAACTTTTTAGGAACCATTACAGAAAATTGAAGCAATTTAAGTCCCATATTATCATTAAATTATGTTCTAGAAACACTCAATGTTGTCAAATGACTAAATTTTGAGACATAAAACTTAATTTTCATTTTCTTCAGTTTTGGAGACAAAAATTCCCTCTGTTCAACATTCACTCGAGGAGAGAAAAGCAGCTTATTTGGCTGCTCGTGACCGAATTTTTTCAATGGATTTGGGGGAGTTTAATGAAACTGTCAAACAGAAGCCACGAAGCAATCCTGTGGTTGCCCGCCGAATGATTGCACATGCCCTAGGTCACAGAATCAATCCACACAATCAGACTGCTACTCTTGGGGATTGCAAAGGGCATAGTGGGCAAACAGATGCACCAGATATTCAACCCGGGAACAAAGTTGAGCCTAAGTCACCCTTGGAAGCTTCTCAGAAGACTACTTCCCTGCCAGGCCAAAATATTAATTCATATAGTAAACTTAAAAGCAGTGATAAAAATTCAAGTGGATCTTCACCAAGTAAAAGCAATATGCCCCCAAAACAAGCTGATAAGATTTCCGCCCATGTGAGCATATCACAGAATGAAAGCAGCGGGAATGGAGTTGATAAAGACTACATCAAAAGGGAGCATTTGGGAGCTGCAAAGAGGATGTTTGCTCATGCGTTGGGATTGCAGTCGGGGAAGGATGGTTTAATTTTAAAATGCAGTGATATAAAGCAGATTAACAGAGAGTAGGGGCTGAGAAATCTTTGAATAGGAATTGGTTCTTTGCTTCCTTTTTGTCGCACTCAAGATGCTTCTTAGTGGCTCTCCAGGTTTTTTCAGTTGCGCCTATGAATGTCGGATGAGCATGTATATGTTAGAGTCCTTGCTGATATTTATTGTCGGAGATGGGTGGCCGAATTCTGAATGAAGCAGTACAGCCCTTCAGAATGCTGATGACTTTATACAGTCCTTCACATAAAGCCATCAACAAAGCAAAGTTGGAGTCAAATCGTGAAGACATGTTTGGTTGGAACTTAGATGTGACAATCTGCCCAACTCAGGCATATTTCAGGCCAGACGACTGCTCCTTTTAATACCTCATTCCTACTTCTATGCATACCTTTGGTGTTCTGTTGTCACCTCCTAATATCTTATGTAGGTCACATATATGATAAGTCTGGATTATATTACTATATGCTTGTATGTACTTTTAGCAATGAATTTTAGTTGTGCAGTAAATTCGTTGCTTTTGAATGGATATGAAATGAATCTGTTGTTATGGACCTGTTGCAGAATCAACAGAGGGGTAAACTCAATTAAATGTTAGTAAATACAGTTTTGTTATGATCTAGCAAGCAACATGTAACTTCCTGTAGAGGATAAGCAGGATCAAGTTGTTTGAATTGAAGATAAGACACCAAAACTTTCTGCATGTTAATGGAAATCAAATGAAACGATAACCTGAGAAAAGGGTCTCCCATGGCGGAACCTGCATATAAATCAACCAGAATAGCGTATGCTTGCCTGTTGGCTGCGCAAGCGTTACACTTTAAGAGCCTGTATCGGGCAGGAACCTGGACTTCCAAACAGAAAGATGATACCTCGGTCCCTCACAAAACAATCATGTGAAAATTGTATTTGACATTGCAATTTTGTAATTAAAGAGTAATTGTAAAACAAATTGGGGGTGCGTTGTTCAAAAATTACAATTTATACAGTACACTTCTTAAAACATGCCATTTTAAAAGTTAAATGGCATTTTTACTAAACGTTTAACTGTGCTTTTAAAAAATCATGTTTTAAATATGCTACTTTTAAATGAGTAGTGCTAAAAATTATATTTTTATCTCACAATTATTTAACAATATTAATGCAACAATCTCAACCGACCATTAGATTAATCCTTATTAAAAACAATAAATATCTAACGAATGGTTCACATCAATAAATCTCGGTAGAACTAGGCCGGAGGTGCAGTTTTCTGTCTGCCCTCTACCAACAAAATAAATTTTTTTTTTTTTTTTAAAAAAAAAAAAAAAAAAAAAAAAAAAAAACCCTTCTAGGCTGAAACAAGGAATTGTTTGGTGAACATACCGGTGATTAAGTTTTTCCTGCTAACAACGTGTAGAGCATGTTCCTAAAAAACCTAGTTCATACCGAGTTGTCTTAGGGAAGAAATCGTAAAATTTCCCAGATATAGCAATGTTGCCATAAGTGATCTAATACTCCCATCTAAGAAACAGCATATTAAAAGCAAAAGTAAATGAACATTCACCATAACCCAAGTCAACATAGATTGGTTCATTTTCTGCCCTTCCCCTTGCCCCACTTCTTTCCCTACATACATGTACAACCAAAATCTGAAACAATTACAAGGCAGAAATCTGAAACAATTGCAGGGCCTCTTCCTTCAACAGTCAACAAACAAGATCAATTCTGCAGCCCATCCATGAATGTTACCAAATTAAAAAAAGCAACAGCCACAACAATCATATCAAGGCTTGAAACATCACATGGATAAGTACATGGAGTGATCCCCTCCTTTCACAAGCCACTCTTGAATCCTTCACCAAGCAGTGGCCTTGGATATGACAAGCTGAAGTCTGGACTGTATGTAGGAAGGCCTTCTGATGATTACTCCCATAAAGTTTTACCTCCCAAGGTTAAAGGTGATGCGTATAAAATTCCATGCATTCTTGGGTGAACTCTTGACAGAATTCTGAGTAATGTGGTGCTACAAGGACTCCTACTTTCTTAAATGCTATGTTTTGCTCTCTGTTACAGGAGATGACGACTTTGTAGCCAAAGAATGAAGTGAAGATTGAGCAGCTAGGAGCTTTTCCCTCAGCATGACATTGTACTCGTACAAACTTGTGAGATTCTTCTGGATATCCGACATATCCATTTCAGAACCAGCCTTAAACTCTGCAATGGAAAGGCAACAGATTAATGTGTACTGAGCAATCAGAAGTGACATTAGCTAATTAACACAATCCTCATCAAAGTTTTTGTAGAATCACTAGTGTTGCTTCACCGATATAGATAACTCTATCTATTAGACAATATAAAGTCTTTCAATGAATAATTCCATGCGTAGTTTGGGTGCACACATATACTGAATCCATTTAGATACCACTAAAAAGAAGCATAACCTACTTTGCTTAGGGAGAAAAAAAACGAAGAAGAAAGCAAGAAAGAAAGAAAGAGAAGCATAACCTACAGCACAACGCAAAATACAGATACACCCTAAGAAGTGACTATTAAAAAGCTTAGCCCACTGCATTGTGCAAGATGCTACTAGCTTATCATGGTGTTAACACTGGAATTTGTCAATTAATTTAGGCCTATCAAGTCCTCAATACCCCTGACCCATCCACAGAAATACCCTTACAAGTGACAACTATAAAGCATAACCCACTTGAATGTACACAATTTAAAAACAATTCTTCAAGTCTACAGTATTGTAGCATAACTTATCAAAAAAAAGTATTGTAGCATATATGCATAAAACACCAATGGCAGTGTATATAATGAACTTAAAAATGTCTCTGATATGTTCCCACACCACCTATACTGATCTCTCTTTTATCTAAAAGAGAATTTTTTTTGTTCTCCATGTTCAAAAGCTCCCTAGTTATAGAATGGAACACCATTCTTAAAATTGTTGGCGCTTCTACCAAGCACAAGGTGAACAAAAGTTTGGCCTGCCTATAGGACCTTATTCCTTCTAATTCCATTCAATAGCTAAAAGACAATCCATGCCTTTCACTCACAACCATTAAATTATTTGCAGAATAAGGCTTTTAACATCCAACAACATTGTTTAATTTAACTCTTAATAATAGATGTACTGGTTTCTCAGGTCCTCTTTTTGGTTTTTTATTTTCAATCTTCATAGGGTTTTGGTTGGAGAGAGAGAGAGAGAGGGGGGGGGGGGGGGGGGGNGAGAGGGGGGGGGGGGGGGGGGTGAGGGCATAAATAAGAACCCCAAAGGATGCTAAAGCCAAGTGATGGGTGAAAGTCACCCCAACTAAGGCCATCAATGCCATGTAGAAGCTTTTGAAACCTTGACCTCTTCAAACTGAACTCACTCACTCCATCCCTCCCTCTCTTTCTAACTACATGTAGTTCCCAAATGAGAATGTTGAAGTTGTTTTGAAAACCATCAATCCTTTGTTCTTTTTCAAGTTCCTTCTTGAAAACTATAATTTACATTTTGTGTCTTCAACTAATATATCAGTGAAAGTTGGGCAATTTTCTACTTTCTTGTTTCCTGCTAGCTTGACAAAAGAACTTATGGTAAGAAAGACCCAAGCATTTTTCATCCAAAAAACAAGATGCGACACAGCAACCGCTTGTAAGCTTCCAATGGATTTTGCACAGATTTGGATGACCAAGATGGTGGAATGACAATGCAGATAACATAACAGGTCCCTTGGCCAAATCAAGTAATCTCCTGGTCCTAGCAATTTCAATTTGGACAAGTGATTCTTTGAAAAAAAAACAAAAAAAGGAACTTTGTCCAAGCATCTCAAAAAAAAATATGATCATCTTAATGAAAATGGAGAGAACCAGAAAACAAAAGCATAAATAGAGCATAGGCAAGAGAACACGGGAGCCCCCACCTAACAAGAGTTAACCAGCCACCGACATTCCACTTCTATGTTCAACTGTGAGGAGCTTCCCCACTGTATGAATGAGCAACAGTGATAAGAAGTTACCAGGTTTGCAAGAAACACCATGTTATTTTTCTGCCGGACCTCAAAAACCCCGTCTACAAATTTATAGGACTGAACGAGTAGGATGAAATACGCCATAATCAATCTTAAGCAATGCTATTGAAGCCCCAATCTTCAACTTTGGATCAACACATTCATTCCAAAATCAATGCATTAAAGAACCCACCTCTTAGTGAAAGCACATGGAGGACAAAAAAAGGAAAAATTAAATCAAGCCTAGTAGGTAAAATCTTAGCAGCAACATCATAGAGATTTCCACTGTGCTCATTGGAATATCAAGAGTACTTAGTTTCCTACAATACCGAAGCAAAATAGAATCAAAACATCTTCAAAACTTCTCATATTGCAAGACTTCACCCCACCAAAAATCCTGCTCAACTTTTTGGGATTAGGTAAACCCCAGATACCCTAGGCATGTCCCTAACCCAGGCATCAGGTAAGTCACGGAGTGTTAGCATGAGTCGGACTAGGGCCTTCCAACTGAAATTCTACTTCTTGGATAACTCACCCACCCTCAGCAGGCTTCTTAATACAAATTTTCTCTACCAAATTTGAAAGGACCTCTAAAGCAGAGGACAAGCATAAATTGGACGTGCCAGTGCCAATTTAGTTGGGATTAAGCCTCATTGAGTTGAGTTTTCAACCAAACTTATGTAAGTTATTCCTCCTGTTCATAAAAACCTTTTTCTACAAAACATAGCTCAGATCTACAAGGGTATACAGATAATCACCATATACTGAATTTTTTCAATAAAAAAACATGAGTACCAAAAACAGCCAGTTTACCACAGATTTCTCCTTCAAAGTACACGTGCTAACAAAAACTAATCAGGACTTGAAAAAGGAAGAGAAGGCTGACCAAAACTATAATAATTAGTTTTACCTAGTGTAGGCGGCAGGGGAATGATATTATCATCTGCAACAGAAAATGCTTGAGGCTGGGAGGAACCTCCCTCACATAAACCAATAGAATGCTGTTTCCCATTATCTGTGGAGCCAAGAACTTTACATTTTACAGGCTGGAGAATATAAGCATGAAAGATAAGCATTAGAACACATGCCTCAGATCAATATAATTTTCCGTCAAATAAAAACGTGGAAAACAAATCAGAACCAAATTTATTAACTACATTGCCCAGATTGTGAAACATGTGATGCTTGAAGGGAAAGCATTCAATTTGCCATTAACAGGAATGCCTATTGGCATTGGTGCGTATCCTTTTTTTATTTGATAAGTCAGTAGAATAAATTAAAAGCGCAAAGGGGCGCAACCCCTAGTACCCAGGGAGTATACAAAGGGGGATTAGGGGGAGGGGGAAAAAAGAGAGGAAATCAGAAAAACTAATCACCCGTGGTGCGTATCCTTATTCAGTAGACATTTGGAAATAATCAATTTAGCCTAATATTTCAACTTCCAAGCATGGATCCAGAATGATTTGTCAGTTATTCCCACTTCTAGTTGTCATGCTAAAGTAGATATTATTTTTTAAATTTTGACGAGATAACCATGATTGTCAACACCCCAACACCCCCCCNCCCCCCCCCCCCCCCCCCCCCCCCCCAAAACACCAACAAAAACAAAAACTATTTTTCCTGCATTGTCTTTTGTACAGTGTATCCCCTCATACTAAATAATTCAAGGACCTCATCTTGGTATCAGAAGTAATTTTCTGGATGGATCTGAACAGATTTTCAAGCAAACAGGAGCCCATATAAGTCCCAGTTGTCTGTCATCTGAACCATCTCCAGCAACAGGCAGACATAGGGTCCATACATCTTATTTTGGCTGCCTATTTTTCCCCAAATGGGGAAAGATGACAATACTTAAGCCAGAAGCCAACCATTGGTAGAAACTATTGGGGACTGTACTTTAAAATACTGTATATTCTGTGTCAACTGAGGGTTACTAGAATCAGAATATGCAAAATGGGGAAAAGCATGTCAGGTGCTCTAACCAAAATTGCATATTAAAGAATCCTCAAATTAAATGAAAGCAAAAATCTCATTAGTGTTTTCAACACACAAAAGAAACAAAAGCAAAAAAAAAGAAGCAAAAATTAGGGGTGACCGCAAGACCACCTTCTCTCTCTCTAGTTAGGGGTGGCCGCGTGGCCAACCCCTCTCTTTCATTGGGGTTGGCCACACAACCACCCCTCTCCTTCATTGGGGGTGGCCATGCAATTATCTCCTCTCCTCTGTTAACAGCTGGCCATGCGGCCGACTCTATCCTTGGGGGATGGCCACACGACCACCCCCTCCCCTTTGTTGGAAGTAGCTGCATGGTCACTTCTCTATTTATTTATTTATTTTTAAATGTTTTTATTTTTTTTAAGTAACAAGTCAGCCTCTTTACATGAAAAAATAAGCATGTATTTTCTCAAAATATTCCAATAAGAAGGTGTGGGAAGTTTTCTAAAATGTGTTTTGTACTTTGTATTTTGTTTTTAAAAAGTGTTTCATTTGGTAACTATTTTCTGAAAAGTGTTTCAATTTTGAAAAGAGAAGACTTTCAAACATATTAACAAACATAATCAGTCATTTTGGGAAAGGCATGGATAGAAAAAAGGGGGAGGGGTAAATGAGCCCTCCAAGAGATTTCAAGCAAGAAAATTAACTTCAATGAAAGCGTTACCTCACTTGGCAAGCTGAGTTTCTTGCTCAAAATGGAATTCATTTTGTTTGGTTGGCTTCGCTTGTGTGATGAACCATTTCTGTGGACTGGTTGAACCATAAAACAACTGCAACTTGATTTCTCTTTAGGCTTGTTGTAGTCATCATCCAACGTATTGCAACCCCAGGTGTAGTTTACATATTTCCTCAACTAGTTAGAAGTTGCATGCATGTCAGTCAGTTCAAATAAGACAGCTAAAACAGATTTAAAACCTCAATGAACAGACATGTCCTCAAATAAGGAGAACATTACTTTATCCCAGTGATCTTGAGCCTTTCGCCGCTTTCTAATCATTCGCATAACATTATCTTCATTGCGGAGTTTTTTGATTCTGTACTCAAACTACAAACCAAGAAAGGTTTCCTTCATCAGGAATTGATCAAATTCAACATAGGGAAAAACTATGCGAATGATTTCTTTCCTATAACATCTTTGGAGAAAGGTAGAACCTTGATAAACATAAGAGCTCAACTAGCAATAGAGTAATACAACCATTTTAGGATAATAAACTTCTCAAGATAGAAACTACTACATTCCTTTTCATGATAACAAAAGATAAAGATTATACATTTTTATGTACACCAATGGAAATCAGCAAATTTGTACTTTCAAAAGTCCAAATCAATATCGCCTTGTCAATATTTTATTTTCCTTTGAACATATTATAAAAAAGTAGTGTTTTTGTATTATTAATGTCCCAACCACTAGCAGCACAACATTTTCCCCTGCCCAAACCACACTTAGGTGTGCACACTAGCAAACCCAAACACAGGACCTGCAATGAAGTTCATCTCTTCGTGGGGTATTTAATATGAAGCACTTTGTTGGGGCCTTGTTCTTAATACATTAGAGGATCAAGTGTAATTAGGTGATTCCTTTTGTATACTTCTGGTGTACATAGGGGCACCTTACGCTTTTAATGAGATTAGTTTATTACTTATCAAAAAAAAAAAAAAAGAGGATAAATTGTTCTTCAGCTCTCTTTACATAAACAATGCATGGTTTAATTTAGTGGACAAGGGTTATTTTTTCTTTTTCATGAATTTGATGATTTATCCTAAAAAGAGAGTATTAATCAAGAACGGAATGGAACAAGAATCATACTTGCACCAAAAGATAGAAAAAAATGCCGATGCTTATGCAATATAGACCACCAAGATCTGCAAGGAAGCTTACTGCATGTCAAAGAAATAAGATAGAATCAGATTATTGGAAAAGAATATAACTTAAATGTTAAATATATTTATTTAACAAAGCAAAATAATGAATATAACTTAAGTGTTAAAAATATTTATTTAACAAAGTAGAATACAGCAGGTTAGAGTAGTAGCAGCCACAGCTGCATAAAAATATTATTCAGTGGAGCTTTTTCACCAAAAAACCTATCCTTCCTAATAAAAGAAAATACTAAGGTAGTTATTATAAGGTCACTCTAAATAAACACTTGCCCATTTCCCAGTCCAACCGCTTCATCTTTTAATGCAAGAAGCAAAAACCGAAAAGATGTGAAAATAAGCATATTATTAGGTTCATCAGCTTTCTTTGTACCACACAAAACGGGTTCATTCAAACAAAGGAACTGGACAATATGAAATTGGCATAGGATCAATTGAAACAGCTCAATTAAGTAAACAGTTTAAAATTTAAATCTCTCTCTCTCTCTCACACACACACAAAGAAACAAGCAACATTATGGGGAAAAGCAATCCCTATTACATACGCAAATAAGGTCAATTAAGTAAACAATTTAAAATTAAAATGTCTGCTACAACAAGCAGCATTATGGGTAAAAAAGCAATCCCTATTACATATGAAAATGAGGAAGAACTATGCTCCAGTGGGTGATCATCTAACTGAAGTCTTTTGAGAGTATGCTACCAACTTGGGTAAGAGTCTGCACATCCATTACTAGATATCAGACAATCTACAATTCTGATATCTTCGTATTATAGTTAAATAAACTCAATAGTACCAAGTGGAATAGTTTTAGCACCACTTTATATAGCTTATTTTCAAGCTACAAGTAATCCAAGTCTAGGCTCAAGAAATCTGATAGCCACATTAAAAGGGGGAGGGGGCACTGTCATGCAAAGCACCTATCAACTAACACACGGAGAAGAGCCCAGGCAAACTAGTGTTTTGAATATAAAATTGCTGTAGACAAAGTCATTATCTAAATTAATCAGAATAACATGCTGACATACAAAACTCAATACTGACCCTGTTTGCAGTACTGCCAAAAAGCTACCACAAGTAAAAAACAACACTGATAACTTCATCATGGATATAATGCAGGCGGTGCCAAACATGATTAGGGGGGAAATTGCAAAGTTGGAAAACAACACAAGGGTATCATTCCATCATCAGATTCTAAACAGGACATACACAAAGAATAGACCGTAGATGCATATTACTTACCTGGACCCACGGTATTTTGATTGTTGATCTCAACAATATAGGCAGAGAGCAGGTTTACATACAATGTGGTATTGATCACTCCATCGTTAGAATTTTCAAGGGAGGCTTGGAGTTGACTCGTCTCTTGAAACGATGAACCCGGGAGAAATTCATGTAACAGAGGCTGGATGAGCCTTAGATCATGTAGATTGAGATAAATTCGGGGAAATAAATTAAATTTCAATATATTTGAAACTCTGCCTCTGAATGTAACTGGTTTATCATCAAAACTGCTTCCATTCTTAAGCGTTCCACATACAAAGCTCACATGTTTCTTATTATCTGGATTCCTAGAAGTGAGGTTGAATTGAAATCCAACAGCAGTTGCAGGATTATTAGGAAGATCAATGAATTGCCAAGAAATGTACAAATCGTCTTGGATGAGTCTACAACGGTTGCACCTAAGAGTTATAGTTGGTCCCTGACTCGTGTTATGACACGAGTAATTTGCAAATTCTGACAGAGGAGTAACTCTTTGGTCAATAAAGCCAGGTTTCCCAGTAACCAAAGTATCAAGACTACGTAAGTTTGAACAGCTCATACTAGAAAGGGTGGTTATATTAAATTCCATGTCATTGACGAAGGCGGCTAAGTCAGGTGCATTTGTTGCTCTGACATTGTGCACCTCAACGGATCTCTTTGAAATTATCTGGTAGAGCAACCTGAGAAAGAACTGAAAAGCCGAGTCAATCTGAAGTCATGTGACAAACAGGCAAAAAAAAAAAAAAAAAAAAACGAAATACAATTCATAAATGCATCGAACTCGCATCAGCAAATTGTGACTGTTAGTTTAAATAAAGATAACATTAAATACTCACGCGGCAAACAGACCAATGAAAAGTATCCAACTTGCTATCGAAAACGTTCCACCGAGTTCTGTCTTCCGCTTCTTAACTACCTTCTGGTCACCCTATTACAAGAACATGGAACAAGTTAAAAGGGCTCTCATAATATATCAATAATAGAGACGTATAATAAAACAGCAAAAGGAACCTTGACAGAATCGAAAATTGTATGAGATGCGTGAAATAATACCGCACAACAGCATAATGAAGTAAATTTAGCAATACACAGAGCACATTTCCTAGAATCACTAATGGATTACAGAATAATTAAAAGTTTCATAAGCAAAATAGCTAAAGAAACAAGTTGATTTGTGAGAAAAATGATGTCAATTTGATAACCCATATAGCAGTTTTCATAAGAATTGCTAGCGGACATGGAAAAAATTACCAGCCAATGCCTAGTGGAAAAGCAAACGTCCAATCTGCTAATCCACCACCTGATCTTGAACCAGAGGTTCCTGCCATCCCCAAGCTTCATGAAGCGCAGGAAGAAGCAGAAGAAGAGCCAGGAGAGCAGCATGACCAGCGTGGCCTCGAGGAAAATGGCCTGGGACTGCGTGAACTTCTTGATGGAGTCGAAGTCGAAGAGGGTCATCGGAAAGCCTATGGAGTAGTTCACGCCGGAGTCGGTGGAAATAGTGGAGTTGGCCACCAGTAGGCTGCATTTGTTGGCCGTGCGGTTCAATAGCTGGCCCGGAGGACACGCACAGAGGGTGTTATTGTAGACAATCGAGTTTGCAGGGCATGCCATCTCCAATCTCTAATCTCTGTGAGAGACAGAAATATGTATATATTTTAGAGAGAAAAGAGGAAGCTTTGTGGGATGTTGGGGTTGGGTCAGATGGGTTGGAATTGTTGGGAAAAATTCTGGAAAGTTTTGGCCTTTCTTTCTTTGTGAATTGTGGGTCAAAGTTGGAAAAAGTAAATTCAGAGTGAAGGGGAGAATCGATTGAGTGCAGGAAAGGGTGTTTGTTATCAAATGGGGTTCTTGGAGTAATGATGATGAGAGAGAGAAGGTGGGATGCAATTCGTTGCTGTTGATCCGGGTTCCTGACGTGAAAACTGAGGAAGGGGGAAGAGAGGAATGTGTAGAGAGCTGGCGAAAGAGAGAATAAAGGCCAACAGGCAACTGCACATGCTCAATCCCACTGTCGTGTCTCCGTGTCTCTCTCTATGGAGACCTTTCTAGACAGCATCTCCGTCTCTCTCTTTCTAGCCTCCACCACCCACCCTCTTTCTCTCTTCCACTTCTCTTAATTTCTTCAACTTCTTCTTCTTCTTCTCCCTTTTTCCTCCTTTCTCGTGTTTTGGCTGAAACGTAAAGGCCAGATTCACTTTGTTTCCACGATCTTCACCAGCAACGCACTGACCATCCTTCGTCTCCAGCCTCCAACACTTCCTTTGCTTTGCTTTGCTACTACAAACCGGCGCACCTGCACGCTAACTTGTGCGCTGTCCCCAACGGCCTTTTTTGCCACGTGTCAGATTTACGGCTTTCTCTCTCAATTATTATTATTATTTTTTATGGATTCTTCTTATCTTTAAATGTTTTATTATTATTATTATTATTGTTTTTTATTATTATTATTTTATAATTTTCAGTATTTTTAGTTTTATAATTTCTAGCATACGATCACATGTCATCTTATCCTTTGACCACGTGGACTTCCATCAATTTTTTCGACGGAAGTTGGACGGGAGTATTAATTTCGTTTTAATCAATAAGCGACGTACCATTTGTGATACGAATTGCACTGAAGTGAGTGAAAATAGAGTCGGTAAACCACGATGGGCAAAGGGTATTTAACTCTCTTTTTTTAATGGATCTTCATAGTTGGTTCCTTTTTAATGTTTTTTTGTATGTGGAGAATCTCATATCTTGCTGTAGACCATGTTGTGGTATCCTACATGCCTTCATCACCAAGTACCTCTCTTGCCGGGCATCGCGGTGGTGCTCCACTTAGTCCTAATTATCAATCCATTTGCACTCATACTTTTAAACTTTGACACGCTAAGACTCGCCCCTACAAACTTCCATTTTGGTTAAAGTATTATTTGCATGTTGTCCATTTTGAAGAAATGAAATGCATAAGAAAATGAGTATAGAAATGTTAATCAAAGACAAGAAGAATCCAGTGAAAGGCGTATGCAATCCTGGCTTAAATTTTTTTAATTTTAATAGAAGTTTGCCTTGCAATGACATATAGCTTGATCTCGCAGATGGAGCAATCTGCAGAAAAAGACAACATTTTTCCATGGAAAAAAGACATAAGAAATTAAGAATCCAATCCACGCAAACCAAAGTCTCACCAAGGCCTTCCCCTTTGGTTGTGCAACCCGCCATGTTAACAATGAGCTTAAACTTAAAAAAAAAGAAAGAAAAAAAAGCCTCCAACCGCAATATAATATGAACCTCCTTTTAAATTACCCCTTAAAAAAAATAGTCTTATTCTACCAAAATTGCCCCTAATTTTTTTTTAGGTGCCACTTTTGGTAAGAATAAAATGCATGTGCGTTCCACATGTGAATTTTACTCTTTTTTTTTTTTTTTTAAACATGTCAATACAAAAATTTTACATTCTTTTTATACAGCAATGAGTGATAGAGGGTTTGAATTGAAATTTTTTAAAAACTCTATGAGGGTACATCAAATTTTTAGACAATAAGGTTCAAATTGAAAAAAAAAATGTCAAACTTTGAAGGAGTAAAATGCTTTTTTTTTTTTTTTTTTTTTTTTTTTTTTTTCATTTTCTATACAATACCAACACAATCCACAATGAAAGGTTTTTTTTTTTTTTTTTTGAAAAAAAGGACAGAAATATTTTGCAGTACAATAATGAATAGGGAAGTCAAAGTGGTACCAATGAACAACACCTTTATGACTTTTTGTGAATTTTTTTTTTTTTTTAAAAAAAAAAGATCTTTTCCCTATACTTAAAAATGGAAGATGCTATAAAAAAACTGCTTTGAGTGTTCTTAGAATCGAAAAAAATATATACATAAATTTCATTAGAAGGCATAAGGAAGTCCCAAGGAATGGGACTGTTTTGTTTGGCCTGCTTCCAAATGCATTGACAAAGGCATATGTTTGAAATAAACTATTTTTTGCAAAATCGATGCTCACATTATTTAAATCAAAACACAACAATGTAGAGCACTGCCAGAGCTTTATGGTTCATTCTATCAAATATACAAATCAATGATAAATTATCTTGAAAATTCAATAATCTGATCTCCTGCTGCTGGTAAGATCACTGACAAAATTGTCCTCATCATTTTCACACTGCTCCAAGTATTCCTTGTAAGCAGGATTATAAGCTGCAGCCATGCGTAGATAGTTTGCAGCTTCAGCTTTTCGTCCTTCGTTGTATAATGCACTGGAAACCCAACTTCTCAATGAGTTCCAACATTTTTAATTGGGAATAAAATAAATTAATGCTATTTTATTTACTCCCTCCATTTCATACCTTGCAAGCAATACAATACCATCATAATAATGGGCTTTGATCCTTGCTTCCTCTGGCTCTTCCAAGCTTCCAACTCTTTCCAGGTGCACCATTCCTTCTGCACTCTTCCCCTGACAATTACAAAAGAAAAACTCAAGCAATAGATCCTCAAAGATTAACCCGTTCAAAATCTAATGGTGATTTTCCCCGCCTATCGGAGGGAGTAAGCACTTGAAAGTACACGTAGCATTTCTTTTCAAAAATTTGTGGCCACTTTGCCTCAGTCACAGCACTAAACTAAAAACATTAACTATGAAGACAAGAAAAAAAAGGAAATGTTTTACTGAGCTTCACCTGCCGTAAACAAGCGACACCAGCCCACTGAGATGAAAGAATTAAGAGTTCAGCATACTCGGCCTCTGTTGGATCACCAGCAAGGAAGAGCTGATATGAGGTAAAAGAACATTTCCGATCAATGGAGTGAAAAAGGTAAATTCATATATAAATTTCTTGTTAAGAATCAAAATGCAAGCATTAGAGACAGCTTAGTGACTATTCATAGGAAACATTATGGACCAGATCCATACAATGATCAATGGGAGGGTCTTCAGGATCAATTTGTAGGTAGAATTGAGGATCGTAAGATTTTACAAACTATTAAAATAACTACTAATAATGCAGATATCTGATAAAGAATTTGCCCACACCATCAAGAGAATTAGCCCAGAAAGAAGAAGATTATATGTGGTTTCTATATGACGTGGCCAAATCTCACTATGATCATCACAAATTGCAGATATGAAGCAAGAGTTTCACCAAGGACAAACAAACCACGAAAATAAATGGAGCATAACAAACAAAAAAATATATATAAAGGATATATGAATTAAGACCTTGGAAATAGCACGCTCTAAGTAATCAGTAGCTTCTGCAAGCTGCCCATTCTGCAATAGAGTCTGCCCCATAACGATCAAAGCTCTGACGTATTCAGGATCCTTGTCTAGTGCCAATCTATAACCAAAAGTTGCCAATGCAATTCAAGAGCTAGGGACAAATAATGCAACTCAACAACCAAGGACAAAGCTGTCACGTAGGATCAAAATATACAAATGTTGAAAGAGTAGAGAAGAAAACCAATTACAAGAGCAAGTTACCGTAGCAGAGGAATCGCTCTTTCTTTTTTCCCATTTGATAAGAGCTGGACTGAGAGCTGTCAACAATAGCAGCCATGAACATAGAAAAGAGTTAAACCATCGTTGATACTATATAACCTACCAAGATTCATTCTTATAGACACTCACAGCAAGCAATTCTTTAGGATGTAAGTTCTTCACAGAAATTTGGCGCTGCTTTGTGGGGGAGTCGGTGGATGTTATTTCAGGAGCAGCGGTTTCTCCAGAATTCCCAGCTGCAGTTGGAGCACCTTTGTCTGGTAACCCCAATTTTGCACGAACAGCAGGATGTCTGAGAGATAATTGCTGCAAAGTTTACTGTCAGATGACTTTGAAAACTCATTCGATAAAGTTTGTTTAAAGGCTAATAATGACCTTCTCAAAACTTGCTGAGCAAACAAAGCACGGAAGGATGAAATTTTCATAATACCATACCCCAAAAAGATCCAAATATTTACTAATAAATACATACAATAAGAATGCATATTAAAAAAAATAAAAATAAAAAACACCTTATTCTCTGGCTGGTTTTGATTTCAACACCTCAGTTATCTATATTTTCATTTCACTACCTTATGTGATTCCATTTTTGCAATCCAAAGCTTCCATCCAATTTTCAGTCAAATTGCTAATAGGAAGCACATCAAACTTTAAACATATCTTTAAGATGAACAAATTCGAAATAAAGAGGAAAAAAAGTAAATAAAAGGAAAAGGGAACAAAAAAAAAACATGCAACTGCCCTGTTCAGCCACGGTGGCCAACCTCCAAGGCCATGGAGGTTCGACCTCTTTGGCAACCTGACATGGTCATGGCCATGATGGTTGACCTTCATGATCCAAATTAGCCACAGAGGTTGGAAAGACATTTTTTAGAGAAATGTTAGGTTTTCCAAATATTTTTCCGAAAATTTGGTTCCCAAATGATGTGTCATCATTCCATGTGATCTATTGTTTTAGTAAATAGAGGTGTAAGGTGATGAGATGGTGAGGTGACACATTATTTGAGAACAAAATTTTGGAAAAAAATATTTGGGAAACCTAGCATCTCTCTATTTTTTAATCCTTTTTTTTTTTCTTCTGCTTTTTTTTATTCTTTTGATATTTTTTTAATCTTAGGGGCATAATTATAATTTCAAGTGTATTCCGTTATGAATTTGATGGGTATGCACGTTTTCAACTCTGAAATAATGATCAAAGGGAGTCTTTCCTTGAACCGTTGAAAACATCCTTGAGAATACTGAGACATAATAAACAAAGAATTCTTGAAGACAAGCAAACAAACAAACTTTTATTCTATTCACAGAAAGACAATACAATAACTCACCTGAATGAGGGTTAACGAACTATTGGTAAGCCAATAGACTAGACTCCCCTGCAAAAAAAAAAAAAAGAAAGAGATATAAATTTGTAATTTTCTTCAAGGAGAGGGAGGAGAAGATGAGGAGAGGCCGTTACTATCAGATCAAGCAGTAGCAGTGAGAAATTATAAGAAGTATAATGGAGATGTTTTAACAAATTCATTGTAGGAGGCCAAGCAAAGACAGCTTTTAGTTCTAAAGCAGGATGTACAATAAGTTAATTTTTTTTTGATAAGTCAAAATATATATAAAAAGCGCAGAGGGGCGCAACCCTAAGTACACAGGGAGTATTGTCAATAAGTTAGTTGACACTGTATTTTGGGATATTGTCTCTATGGAGGAAATTATAATGCAATATGGAAACTGCTTCTTTGCTGCAGAACTGCAAACTTTTACAAAGAGCCTCAAATAACATCATCTTAAAAAATGACACTAATATCATATGACTTCACGGATATATGCCAAAGAGCACATAGTAATGCTCCATGGACAGTAACAACCCAGCTCCAAAACATGTTAAGTTAATTACTATCACTACGCCTCATACCTCCAAAATCAGGTCAACCAAGAAAATTTTGGCAACATAAACTTCAAAGGAGATTTTAGCACATAATCTCATAACAATCCTTATTTTCCCAACCTTTTCTAACACTACAAAAAATTTAATAAGAGCATAGTATGATATGAAAGCTCAAGTGTGCAGTGACTTGAGTTTTACATAAGGATGTTAACAGGTTGGTTTTAAGTTAGTCTAGCTTTACCAACCAACAAAGCCATGTAAAAGGTTGATTTTCAGTTCCTACCAGCTTCAGTTCCAGCTTTGATACCATCTCACTAGACAGACAAGCATATAAGATCTCATGTACCACTTCATATATCTGGTATTAAAATTGAATAATGTTAACAAGGTCCAAAAATACCAAGATGTGTCAATCTTGTTTCAGTTCGCGCCACTCTTATGTCGTGGCGCAAGATATATGAAACTTTGGAGTGAGAGAATTTTTCATCTCTTTCTTTATGTTATCTAAGTCCTCCAATTTTCAAGTCATTGAATATTTACATCAACATGGTGCCATTATTTAAAAAAAAAAAAAAAAAAACAGGAAGGAGACTTCAAATTAGCATCTTACCTGTTTCTATCACACATCCGAATACAACGAGATATCTATCTAGAAATAAGAAAATTAATTTCCTTTTCATGGATACAGCTTGGAAATATCAAGATTTGTCATGATATCGCATTGATATGACACGATACATTTTCAAGTGAAAAGTTGATTTTTCTTAAAGAAAGGTCTAAATGTTAAATACAAGATTTAGTGCTTTAGAAAGTTAAAAACTTTCAAATTCAAAACTCTATGAATAACAAACATGGATCATGGATCATTTGTTCTTGTAATGTACAACATTTTTTGTTTTGATAAGTAATTCTTTCTCATTAGTGCAAAGCAGCACAACCCAAGTACACGGCCTATAATGTATAACTTCGAAATTAGTTTCCATATTTTATGCCTTTAAATGCTTTTTTATTTTTTAAGCTAAGACCCTAGCATAATATGTATTTTAAAAGAATTTTTATATATTAATTAATAAGACCTTGCCTCATCCAATTTTAAATTTTCAAGAACTGACATATGTTTGTATTTATAGTTGTATCCTATATGTATCTTGTATGCATATCGGTGCTTCATAGCTGTCTAGCACACATGTATCTGGTCATGTATCATGTATAGGTTTCTAGACCACAGCTATTATAATGAAATGCCTTTAAAAAGTGCAGATTCTCCTTCGCCATATCCTGAACTCTCAATTATCTCATGCCACTTACATCTCTAATATGATGCAACTTTTTTTTTTATTGGTAAGTTACACATGCACACAAGTGGCTCTTAACCCCCACAAACTCACCCTCCACCTCTTTTTTTACCGGGGGAGAAACTGCGCCTTAATCCAGAGTTCATTAATTCTAGTTTTAAATTATTGTATTGGTCCCTGAAAATTGGAACTTTTTTGAATCACTCCCTGAGTTTCTATTTTTATCTTTTAGTTCCTTGAGTTCAATTTCTTTATACATATATATAAGTAATGTATTTTATTAAAAAATGTAAGGGGCCCCTAAGTACACAAGCAGTATACACAAGAGGCCCCAAACGAGCAAGAAACCCAAAGCCCTCAAACCCAAACCCCGACAAGCCCTCAAACCCAAAAGCAACAAAACAACAAAGCCCAAAACCCCTCGAGGCACTCAAAGCTAGAAAGCACGAGTCTATGTTCTTGAATCTACCTAATTAATCAAGTCCTACATACAATAGCTTTTTCCCCGACTAATAGCAAAATAGAGCTCTCCGCATTTTGACATGGAAAATTTATCAAAGACAGGAATATCTAACGACAAAGCAATTTCTAGTGATGTTTAAATAAAACTGAATTTAAACATAAAATTAACATCATAAGTGAGAAAAATCATTGGAAACAAGCAAAATGCATGTATACGTAAATCTCACAATTAGATATTTCCATGGATGCTTGGACAATACTCATATGTCCAACTTAGTGCACCTAACTTCCCAAAGTTTTGCGAAAATAACATAATTTTTACCTGAGGAATGCAGTAACCAATAAAAAATAGAGGCAGAGTCAAAAACTCCAAGTAGAATTTGTAGTACTGCAATAAAAAGGAGAATTCCAATTAGTTATGTGACATTATATATATATATTAACCGGTGAAAAATTAAATTCAACCAATTTTTTTTTTTTTTGATAAGTAGACTTAAATTCAATCAATTGACACATAAATTCTAGAAAACCAATATATTCAACACAATAAGATAACAATGTCAGTGAAATTTGAGCACAACTTTTTATCTACTCACTTTTGCTAATAAGCCAAGGATGCCAGTCATTTTTCCAACTGAAGATGCCCCAAAAGAAACCTGTTATATTGATTAAACAAAAGTCAACATATATTTTTTAATATTAACAAGATTGACTTATCAAAATATGCTACTAGTAGATGATGTCAAAAGCAATTTGGAACACTTTGAGGATTTGACTAGAGTACCACACAATCTATTCAAGTCAGAAACATTCTTGTATAGCACAGGCAGAATATGTTATCCACAACTTTAGGAATTTGTAGACATTAAACTTGCATGCTATGAAGTGTCAACAGCTGTACTACTGGGGTCATAGCTAGGGTCATAAGTAAGAATACAAGCAACAACTTGTGCATAAAACAAGTGAAATGTTCTCAGGTGCACTATGACTAGGCAAACTAAGATGGTAACAGACACGCAACTGTTGAACAAGATAAATGTCAGTATGTTCGGTAATTTAAACATAGGAAATATAAACAAGGTAGCAAGCAAATTTTTAATTTCAAAACAATTGGTTCATCATGGAAACCTATACAGTAGTTATATGTGAAAATAAATCCACCTTTCCGAGATTCCTCTTAGATTGGGCTGTAGTCTACGTTCCTTCTTCCTCCTGTTCAAATCTGTCAGACCTCATAAACTTTATAGATTTTAGACACCTTTAATGTGGTTGTCTCTCTTGTATAGATTTCATGTACGAGGGCTATGCTAGTTTTTCTTTTCAATAAATTATTACTTATAAAAAAAGTTATAAGTGAAAAATGAACAGATAAGAGAGGTCGCAAGACTTTCCAACAAATCAAAAGTTGGACTAATTTTGAACAACTACCAAATCTCATCAGATTTTCAAGTATTGACAAACAACTATTGGTCAAAAAACTCACCCTGGGGCTATGTTATGGCTTGCTTGTACATATGCATGCCCATACTAGTGCTTGAGCACCACAACACAATTTCACAGTGAAATGTTGATTTCAATCATACATATCTCTATTGATTTCTAGTTCATAAAAGAAAAAAGGTACATAATTCATGGTATAAGTGTTGTAACAACTTTGGTCATGTAACTTCTTGTAAAAAGCATGTTCATACACACCTGTGTTTGGATAGATCTATGAAGGAATCACAACCTTTAATCTAACTCAACTGAACAAACATATCATAGCTAAACCAGGGATGGTTCCTGAATTTACAGGTGGCACCAATAGGACCAAAGTATCTTTGTACCTTTTAAGAACATGTACACACTTTTTTTTTTTTTGTTATAGAAACTCTTTTTCCTATAAATACACACTAGAACAAAGTTATGTAACAAGAAAACACTTGATTCAATTGGTAAGCGCCTTGACAACATGTGGATATAGCTAGTTTAAGAATACTAAAATATTTGAAAATTATCTCTATTATGCACATATATACACATTTGTCTGTTTAGCTTGCATGCAGTCACACATTCAGACAGGAACCAAGAAGCTCAAGGAAAAGCAAACTTACATCAAATAATCCAATAATATCCCGATACATAAATCTGTAGCTAAATTTTGTTATTAGAACTGTAGGCCAATAGGAACCACAAACCAAGAGCCAAACTGTGAGACAATAAGAATGACATCTCTTTTCAATATAAGACTATTTTGATATTCAAACCCCTTTATCACTAATAAAAGAGGGATCTGGGGATATGCATAACTATACATACACATAAATGCAAGTTATGATAGTTAGTGCAGAGAGACTACATAGTCAAATACCTGAATATTAGCATAGTGCAAGCCAGCTATCAATAAAGGAAAGATGGGGCCTGAAATACCATGTGGGAATTCAGTCAAATTCTGGAACCATAAAGCACCACCCTGTAATGAATGTAAGAAATTTATGGTTCAGCTAAGTTAGAGAAACTACATAAATTTTATTGACAATACAAACTGCACCATATTGTCAAATTTTCTACAGCACCATAAATTTTCCAGAATACAAAGGTACCAAAGATGAGCATTACCCATAAGGAAAAACAATAGATGGTATATCAATTTCCAGCTGTAATTGCATTTAGAATTCAACTTGGGGCACGTTTGGTTGCAAGAATAGACCCAGGAATGGAATAGCTATTCCTATACTATTTTCTTATTTGGTTGTGCCGCCATTCCTGGGAATATTCTCCTAAAATGATCCTCTCACAAAAGCGGGGATAGGTATTCCCCCAAAATGGAAGCTCTACAAATAATATCTTCAAAACACCATTTGTCATTTTCATTTCGATCTCCCCCAAAGGGGATGATGATTAGCCACCCTAACCAAACCTTCAGGAGTGGTCGCACCACCCCCAGTAACATTGGAGGTGGTCATGGCCATCCCTGATAAGGCTAATATGATATCTGGTGGGCGTGACCACCAAACCAATGTTAACCGCCTAGCCCAAGCCACCACCCGACCTATCGTAGGCAGCTATATTCAGGGGTCCTCCGCCGCCTCCAACCACTATCTGTCGTCGTCCTCGGCAGCACTCCGTTGTCTCCAGCAACAACTAGGCCCAAGTCACTGCGACCTAGCAATGGCTTGGGCCGAGTGGTGGCCGATGGTGGGATGGGTCAGAAAGTGGCCGAAGACAATGGAAAACCACCGAATATGGTAGTCGACAATAGGCCAGGCTGAACGATGGTCAACAATGGGCTGGGTCGACTGGCGGTCAGCAATTGGCGAGGCCGAGCAGTGATTGATGGTGGGTTGGGTCAAGCGATGGCCGGCAGGGAGCTCTGGTTCGTGGTAGCAACCACCAGATCTAGTGGTTCAACCACCCCCGCGCAGTGGCTGGGGCTGACCAAAAGGAAACGGGGTGCTATTCCTGTGTTATTTTTTTGTTTATTAAGTAATTGAAATATCATAAAAAACGTAAGGTGCCCCCAAGTACACAAGAAGTATACAAGAGGCAACACTTAGCTAGGAGCAAAAACAAAAAAAGAAATCATAATAACTACTCACTAAATGGTAAACAAAAGCAATTGTCCAAAGATATATAGTATTGAATGATAAGGATTAAATCACCCTTAAGAAATGAAGTGAGCAACACCCGCAAGGAGAGGAAAGAAGGATATGAAGTACGTAGGTAAAGTAGAAAATGTGCTCTTGATGAGAAGAAAATGTGCTTGGCCTTGGACAAATACATCATTTTCCAATTAGCCAATTAGCCAAACAACACTTTATCTTCTCAATAACATCATCCAAAATGTGCTTGGCCTTAACGGCAGCCCCCAACAATTGGCCAAAATACTTCAAAGCTAGAGAAGAAACCCACACCCCAAAATATCGGCCAACCCATCCACATTAGCAACATTTCCGACAGGAACCAATATCAATTCAGCCAAGTTTATCTCCAAGCCCAAAATAGCTTCAAAACATAAGAATAAGTACCGTAAATGACGTAGATGATCCGGGTCAACCCAACAGAAAATTAAACTATCATTACCAAACAGAAGATGAGAGATACCAATCCCACCCACAGAGAAGCCCGACAACAAACCCCCACTCACTGCAGCAAAAATTATACTACCAAACACCTCCATCACAATGACAAACAACAAGAGAGAAGAGGGTTCCCATGTCTCAAGCCACGAGAGCTACTAAAAACACTTGTGGGAGTGTCGTTCACCCAAGCCGAAAAAAATACAAGAAAAATACAATGAGATATCCAAGAATCTTCGAAATGGGGGCGATGAACATCGCATTTAGATTTCTCTCAAACTTACCACCAGCATGGAAGTCCCAAACAACCTTCATGATGTCTTTTTTTAAATCAACACAGCAAGTTTGGAAAAACGCCATAGAGAAACGCCCTAATCAACACAGCGACTTGTTACCATTCATAGCTTTTACAACCTCCAACACCTCTCCTTCCTCAAAATCTCTCTCTAACAAACTAGCCTCAGCCTCATCAATAGAATAAAATAAAATAAATTTTTTTTTTAAAAACAAAAAGACAATCCAACAAAGGCCTCCAACTGAAATGCTCGGTGTACAATTTATTATAAAACTGGATAATATGCTCGTTGATCTCCAACCGGTTGGTAGAAACTGTATTATCAATTTTTTTTTTGATGAATCAGAAGAATATATTGAAAAGCGCAGAGGGGTGCAACCCTTAGTACACAGGGGGTATACAAAGGGCTAGGGGGGAGAGGAGAAAAGAACGAGAAAATCAGAAAAACTAATTACCCGCGGGGCCAACCAGCCCGCTGTCCAGGTGAAAAGTGTAAAAAGAAGGAGTCAATGGAGTCAATGGAGTCAATGGAGATCTTTCTTCTATTGGAGTTGGCCAGTTTGTTGAAAAAAAAAAATACTTGGTGCATTTGTCACCCTCCATTTTGGACTTAGCCATTCCTAGTAATAATCATTCCTGTGTTATTTTTATAAGGGTATTTTAGAAAATTTGGTTAAATCTATTCCATTCTAGTTAGTAATTTTTTTAATTCATGTGTTGTCGCCAAATGAACGAATAGGAGGAATGGTCATTCCATTCCAGCTTCGTGTATTCCTTGTAATAGTCATTCCTACTCCCAGTAACCACCATTCAAGTGCACCAAACATACCCTAAACATTATTTAGGAGCTCTTTTACCATCATAGGAGCAAGTAATGCTTCTGTATCATCAAAAGAAGCATGCCTCACTTAGAACATTTTACTAACAATTCTTGCCCAATGGACTGCCATGCGTACAAAAGGTACCCAACTGTTTCAAGGGCAAAGAAAATAGGAATGTAAATTATAAGGAAAATTCCAGAAGCTAGTAGCTTCTTAAGAAAGTTTATTACGCTTTGCATACAAGAACTTTAAACAATTACTGGACCAATCTAAATTCAGTTCTAATCAATTTTTAATTAGGTCTGAACTAGCTATTTCTCTATCCACCATGTGTAATTGACTTTCCCCACTAGAGTGCCATGTGAGTCAAACATATTTTGGTTGTGGATTCCAGGGACAAAGAAGTATAAATGTAAACCACAGAAATAATTTGAGAGAGCAAGCAGCTTATTAAGAAATTCATTTTGCCTCTCATACAAGGCCTTCTTCATTGATGAATATATGAGTTGTGGACTATTACGTCATTAATTGTAACACAACTCCTATCTTGAAGAAAAAGAAGTTCAAATGTATCGGTCTAGTATATTAGTGACTTACACAATCAAAACCAGGATGATGATCCAGTGACATTCTCCGAACACTAGTCACCCATAAGAAAAAGCATGGTACCTGCAGATGATTTGAAAGAGAGAGCAAGATAAATTAATATGGAAATTTCCCAAGCAACTTAATATTCAGGCCAGATTCATCAGGAATACAAAATATGTTCTATTTCCCCCTTTTCTTTCTTTTCTTCAAGCTTGTTTATACCATTGATGACTGATTAAAAGTGTAAGGCGCTCCTAAGTACACATGAATTATACAAAAGGAACCACCTAACTAACAAGGACAAAACGAACAAGGAAGTCACTATAACTAATCGAGCCATTGATGACTGATGAAATGTTAATAGCAGTAGTAAAGAAATAAAACATAAATAACAGGCTCAAATCTCGGACAAATCCAGCTCCATTCCAACATGATACCATCGAGTAATTCATCATCCATATTTTTAATTACTTGATGAAGGTAACAGGTGCCAATCAAATGCCTTCATATGGTGTATTAACTCCCATCAGCTACTTCATAGACTTGATTGATGGGTTGCGCACCTCTGCGCTTTTGTTATATGTCACATTACTTATCAAAAAAAAAATAGACATGATTGATCATTCAGCTAACCTTGTACACAAGCATGCACTTCTACAACAGAAGGTTTGCAACAATAATTGGGACAGCAGTCACTTTGACTTGGGCTGTAATAAAAATGGATTTTTCTGTTAACAAATTGGGCTTTGAAAATCAAAGATGTCATAAGACAAATTGTTGGGAACGATGGAAGTAGAAGTCCACCTTTGATGGTTACTACCAATTCTGCATGGGCAAGTAATGCCTCATTTCTTTATGTTCAACACACCACTCTAAATGAAATCTTGCGTTAACTGGTCCAACTCGAAACTGTCATGTTATAAAAACAGTTACTATAGAGGTCTGAAGTGTACTCATAGATGATATTATACTTGTATATTTGTTTCATGGTCCAATTCCTGGGCTACAGAATTTGGGTAGTAATCCACTACCTTAAACATCCCATTCTGGTGCTAACGGAATTCAAATGTAATCCCAACCCTCTGGTACAAAGCCAATTTACTTTACCAGCTAGGCTAGCAGGCACCCACATTATTATGTATGCCTTCTCGAGACCCAAGCTAAACTATATCAGGCTTCAACAAGACAAGAAACACCATTCATGTGGGCCCCATTTTTGGTGTCTTCGATGTATTTAGATTAAGCAAAGAAGCACATAAATGGGTTGCCTGAATACAATTGTGGATTGAAAAATAAAGAGATAGTTCTATTCTAGGTATATGAAATCATCATCACAAACAATGGAGATAAAAAGCAACTATGCAGATCCCATTTGACAAAAATGAGGATTTTAAAGCACTAAAAGAAGAAGAAATGAGAAGGAGACAGATAATCAAATTAAGGATGAAAAAAGGCTGCCAAAATTTTGAGAGAGAGAGAGAGAACAAGATAGACCAAGTGTCATGACATTTGTTATTCTCACATGCATTACATTGATAAAATTTATATGTATTTTATTTATGCTAGAAAGGTAGACAGAAACCGTTTAAAACAAATGTCCCAATTTCAATGAGTAAAAGATTACCTAAATTGTGGCTCAGGTAAATACATCTAAAAATTGAGCCATTAATTCAGTTAGGCACTTGTCTTCAGCGCTTATTGCCTCGCCCAAGGTGCTTCCTAGGTGCAAACTGAAATTCTAGCTAGCAAATTGCTTATGTAAGCGCCTAGGCAAGTATCAAGCTAACCTTTGACTACATAACCCCTTTCTATTCTCAAGATGCGGTATACAGTTGCTTGCAGTTTCTAAATCATTATAAAGAGGCTAAAATATTTCATCTCAGAAGATATAAATATCATATGTAAAAAAATAGCGTTTTTGAAATGAACAACATTATTCTCACACCTATGATAGACGTATCACCTGGATGGAGAAGTATGAAAGGAACCATAAAAATGAGGGGCATCCAATTGCTCTTCTTTCCTTCCGGAAGAGTGAAATTTGATCAATATAACTCCTTCCTGACATAGGTGGTGGCAATGGAGGAGGCACTTTGAGAAATGCATATGAGAGTCAAACAAAAATTAATTGTAAGTTGAATAGAAGAACAGCAGAAGAGGATTCCATGGTAAGAATACCATATCAATTATATATAATGAATTTTCCTCATAATAGTATGTCAATAAAATTAATACACAGAAAACTAATAGTATTAATGTCCACCATTGTCAGGGTCCAGCAATTTGTGAAATAATATAGCAAAGGTACTGAAATTATGCCATGTTACTGGTACTGATAAAGGCCTTGAGTACAACAATTAAGGAAGGTTATTGTTGAAACTAACGACCTCTAGACTTCCTATGATTCAACTTTCATCTTTATTAAAAAAAAAATACTTGAATTTTGTTGAGGTGTATCTAACACAAGAGAAGGCATATCAACTTCTGATCTTTCAATTTCTTTTGCTCCAGCAACGAGTTTTAAGTCCGTTTCTTTCTTCTTGGGAGAGCAAACTTTGAACCAATATTATTTGCAATTGCAGTGTTTATTTGATGTGGAGCATAGTTGGAATCCCAGGAAGTCTCCGTCTAAGGAGTTTTAGTCCTTATTTTTTATAATTAATCGAGATATCATTAAAAGCGTAAGACACCCCATGTACACAAGAAAGAAAAGTTTTAGTCCTTATTGTTATGTTTATTTGCATTAGAGAGCGGTTTGCTCAGTTTTAATTAAGTTCTACAAAGCAGGGATAATTTGGCAATTTAAAAATTTTAGAATGCTTTGTAACAGAGGCTGATAGGTACTTTTTTCTCTTGAGTCCTACTTGGTTTAGTAATATTTTTCCTTTTATTTAGCAATCATAGTCTTTCTAGGAAAAAGAAAAAAGAAATGTTTTTATCTATTCTATCAAAAATATTGAAACTGAGGTTAATAAGTTTCCAAAAGCTTTCTTAAAAGCTTTGACTGTGTGATTGCCATCTTTCTAGGTGAGATTGCTTAAAAAACCTAGGGTGATTCCCTAAGGTTTATCCTTTCTTCTTCTCATTCAATTTACTGTTTCCATGTCCATATCAAGTAGCCATCAACAGTCATTTTTATAATCCAATCATCCCCATGTCCTTGAACATCAAACCCCATTCATAAACTCCTCAAGGCATAATTTAGAGTTGAATTCCTAAAGATCATGATCTGATTTGGTACTAAAGCCCATTAAAGCTTCTGTCCTGTGTCAAAAGTCCAATCCAATAAGAAACAACTCCCATGACAACTACAATGCTCATTGCTCATTGCTATAGGAAAAAAGGTGCAAGCATCTACACAACCTTTACTCCTGAGCATATGAATATTGTTCTTCTTTTCCTCCCTAATAGGGGGTCTCTCTTGTATATTTCTTGTGTACTAAGGTTGTGCACTTCTATGCTTACTAGTAAGATTGAATTACTTATCAAAAAAGAAGTTGGCATTGTATGAGGCAAAAGGCTAGATCTAGCAAGTATAAGCATCATGCACATGTTGCTGACTATCATTGATAAGTGACAGAATTGGCACTGTGGCTGCCTTTATTAAGTCCATGACTTCTTCTTCTTTTTTTATCTTTTTTCTCTTTCCGGTTAGATGTTTCTTTTGTATACATCACATGTACTTGGGTGCGCCCTTTGGTTTTATTGAAATTTGATTACTTACCAAAGAAAAAAATTGATAAGTTGAGCAGGGACAACAACAGATTACTGTTTCTTTTTCTTTTTCTTTTTTTTTTTCGTTTCTTGGAAACAAAACTAAGGGATCTATTCCTGCCTTTAAAGCAGTTGATTTCCATCTCAAGTTGAACAATGGTAAGAAGCATAAAAACAAATATAGACCAAAGCTTGACCAGGTGGCAAGCATCAACATTATTATGAACGGAAAGTAAAAGAAGGAAGGAGACTAATGTTCCTGCATCCAAAATTCTATGTGCATGCTTTGTTTGCTAGTGTATAAAAGTACATACACAATAAGCTTGTGCATGCCTTTCTCAATTTCTTATGTACGCAGAAAAATCAACAGAATAACAGTTCAATAGACAATATAGTGTGAACCCAATCAATGACTAATCAAATAGGAGTTTCAAAACAACATTGAAGAACCAAAGAAAAAATAGCAACAAATACATAGTTAACAAAGATGAAAAACTCACATTTAGGGAATAAATCTCCAATCCTTTTCAACTTGTTAAGTTGCAATATTAGTACTGGGAGCAGTGCAACTCTAAGAGCCAGAGTGGAGGAAGCAATAACTATCCACCTGGAATGTCATCCAAGCACATAAAAGAAAACATAGTATTTGTAAATATCAAAAAAAAAAAAAAAAAAACTTGTTTCTTGGAACACAAGTCAAATTATCAAGAAGCCAAAATTCATAACCTTGTATTCAAATAACAGATTGTCAAGTATGATCATTTCTTTCGAAGTACATGTTCAAATTAAATAGGCAATGTGCGTGATTTTCAAAATGGCGATATTAGTGCAGGAATCTAATAATCTGAAGAAAAAAAAAACAAAAGTGACCAGTTCCTTCTCGACATTTTCTCGGCAACCGAACAGAAGGAGAAGAAATGAATGCCTACCAGGGCAGTCCAGTGAGGTCGTGGAAGCCATCGAGCATCGAAATCATGGCACGAACCGGAAGAATGGAATCGTCGACAGTAACATCGGGCAGTCCCTGCGCAACTTCACCACCAAGCCCTACATTTATAAGCTCCAACTCAGTCGCCGAATCGGCGGCCGAATCACCAGCGAGTCGGGCGAACTCGGAGTGATCTGCGTCGGCTGAACGAGAGGAAAAAGGACGGGAGAGCAAGATGTGGAGAAAAGCGAGAGGTTTGCGAGTGTGGGAGGGGTGGGGAGGTAGGAAGAGAGGGATTGGGTTAGGGTGAGGGTTGGGGAGGAGGTGAAAGAGACGCGCGGCGGAGAGAGTGGGGAGGAGGGAGGAGGCGCGAGAGCGACGGAGGTGGGAGAAGAGCATGGAAGTTGCCATCACGGGGCAGAGCAGGAGGGAATCAAAACGGGGTCTTCAGTGCCTCGCTGTTGGCCTCCTCGTAGCTTTGCGAATGGCCGAGTCATTTTTAAATACATTATTTTTTTTTTTTTTATATCTTTTATTTTTTTTTAATTCCCTTTTATTAAATCTTTTAATATCTTTTCTAATGATTGTATTTCTTCTTAATCATATTTTTTAATAATTTTTTATATACGGTTTAACGGTCATATTTTTAATATTTTTTTAAAAAAATTTGTAAAAAAAAAAAAATTGTGATTATATTTTTTTTAGGTTAAATGTTTTCTGTACTTGAGTTTTAATGCATTTACTTTTTTCCACCTAGGTATGTTTTATATCATAGATGGTATATGTGTTATCGTAAATATGAAGTTAGTACTTCCATTCATCTTCTGTTGATAAAACTAACGAATTTCTACTTCAAACCAATCACAATGTATCATGTGTCATATGCCCTAGCTAATAAAAAAAATTAAAAACTTTATAAATGAATAAAAAATAATTAAAAACAAAAGTTATTTTTTTTAAAAAAAAATTATGGGTGGCTACTCCTTAGTACTCAATGGCCACCTCTATTTTGGTCATAACTTGTAAAATAAGGGGTTATTGTTTCTAAGAGGTAGCTTAGTTAGTTAGGACTACGTCCAATAAAGTATATATGTACCCAAATTGATATATTAGAAATATAACATGTCGGCACTACATCAAAAAGATACAAATACAACAAACAAACAAACAAAAAAAGTGTCTAAAATTGCATTTTACGGTCTTTTAAAAGTACAAAATCATCAAGTATCGAATTTAAATCAAAGTTCTTAACAATTTCCCTCTCAATGTAGAGAACTAAGCTATTTGCAAGAAAATCATCCTCCATTTTGTTGTGTAGTTGTGTTTTAATAATTTTCATTGCTGAAAATACTTGTTCGGTAGTTGTTATAAACACTGGAAGACTGTGAGTTTGAGAAACAGAGGAAGCTTATAAAGGGTCCAAAGGGAAACTCACGAACTGGGTATTCTTTGTTTGAGAAAAAAGAAATTGGGTATTTATTTGTATGTTTTGGGGTTATTTTTTTCGAGTTTGGGTATTCTCTGTTTCTCAAATAGAGAATACCCAATAATTTTTTTTTTTTTTTAAATGGAGGCTGCAGCACGTGGTTGTGGACTCATGGGGGACCCACGGGGGAGCGTGGCTCCCCCTGGTCCATATAATATTTTTGAAGGTTTCATAGCCTTCATATAATTTTTTTTTTTTAAACTTCTTGCTCCCCTTGGTCATCATGTAGCTCCGCCACTGCCTAAGGATAACTCTTAATTATTATTATTTTTTGAAGGTTTAGGCCTTTGAGATGGCTGAACCATCTCATGGCCCTTAGGAACGGTTTTGGCCACCCAAATTGGTCTGATGAAAGAATATCATGTTTTTATTCATGATATTATAATCTCACTTCTATTAGACTATTTGTAAAGTTTAATGAACAAACTAGGCAGGCACGAACACAATTAAGCTCTATTTGTTGATATATATGCTACATATATTGTATAATATATATTGTGAAACCAATGGAGCCTAGGAGTTATGAGATTTTATTAGTTAAAAGTAAAATTATCGTTGTGGGTGTATTAAATCATGAAAGAAAACATTGATGAGAGATGTATAGGGCAATTCAGTCTTTAATCAACTAACAAATATCAACGGCTAGCTGTGGAGCCTAAACGTCGTCGGTGTCAGTATTGATAGCGTCATCGGAAATATACTTCCCCCAGAACCAGTGCGCCTTCCAAACTCTGTTAATCTCTTCAATGGGGACGTTCTTTGTCTCCGGCAAGAAGAAGAAGACGAAGACAGTCATGATGAAAACAAAACCGGCGAAGAAAAAGAAGAGACCGAACTTCAGGTGGCAGAGCATGGTGAGGAAAACTTGAGCGATGACAAAGGTGAAAAGCATGTTGACGGCGACGTTAATGGCTTGGCCGGCCGATCGGATTTCCAGAGGGCAGATCTCACTGGGTACAAGCCAACCCAGTGGCCCCCAAGACCATGCAAACGACGCTACATACAAGCAGATTAAGAACAACGTTACATCCGCTTCCGCTCCTGACAAGGATCCTTGCCCATTCACCCCGAATTTCACACCTATCAAAATTCCTATTGCAACCTGCCATCAAACCAAATTCACATGTTTAGGGGCATATATATATACATAAGCATGCTTTTATTTCAAAAGAATGCATGTACGTTATGGTAATTCGGCGTGTCGGGTTTGTGTCGACCTGTTTAATTTGACTTATCAATCTATTAAGGGTTAATCGAAGTAATACTACAGGTCTTTTTTGTGTTGCTCTAATAATGATGTAGTTCTTAAAATTACTATTAAGCTTGTGATTGATTATTATTGGATTTTGATCAAATTGTGATTTTAAAAGCTACCTAATTTTTAGAACGACATAAAAAAGACTTATAAAATTACTTGGATCAGCCGTCATATGACCCATTTAGTTAAATAAGTGTGCGACAGACCCATTTAATAAAGAAGTAACTGAAAACTAACTTAAATAAATGAATAACCCGTTTGACCTGCCAAATTGTTAGGGTTTTTTTTTTTTTCTTTAAAAAAAAAAAATGATTTTATAATTATATGGGTCAAACGGGTCCCACGAGTTAAGCAGTTGACCCGTTTATTTGGATCGACCTGCATTGCTCCAAACTCAAATATATCAAATTTTAACCCGTTAATTTTGTGCTGAATTGATAACTGGTTGAGTACCTGGCATAGAAGCATTTGGACGCCGCCTTCGAGGAACAAAATTCTTCTCCCAAACTTGTCGACGGTGAAGATGGAAACAACCGTGCAGACGACATTAACAACACCGGTTATAACAGCAGACATGAGCGAAGCGTCATCACCAAAACCAATGGTCTTGAAGAGAACAGGAGCGTAAAACATGATGACATTAATGCCGGTGAGCTGCTGGAAGAAGGGCACCAGTATGCAGATGACGAGCTGAGGCCTGTATTTCCGCTGCAGGATGTTCCTCCACGGGTGCGCCACTTTCTTTGCAGCCTCAGACGCGTTAACAAGGTCTTGAAACTCGTCGTCGACATTGTCGGTGCCGCGAACTTTTCTCAGCATCTGCTTTGCCTTGTCGGAGTTACCTCTCTCGAGGATGGAGTTGGGAGTGTCCGGCAGAAAGAAAGATCCAACGGTCATCATTATTGCAGGGACAGCGGCGAGACCTAAAGATAATCTCCAACCCCACCCTCCCTTGATATGGGAAGTGCCATAGTTGATGAGATTGGCAGCTAAAATCCCTATTGTAATCGCCATTTGGAAACCAATGTTCAGTGCTCCTCTGAGCTTCGCCGGGGCCATCTCCGATAGATACACTGGAACCGACTGCATGCATTCCACGGTAATCAAACCATATGGTTAAATTAATGTTAATATCAATATATATTATAAAACTAAGGGTTAAATACCTTATTCACATTTATTGTTTAACTTCTTTTTTTTTTTACCTTTAGAGTTTACTTTTTATCATAGGAGGTCTATCTGATTTGTTTAAAGACGAAGATTGTCCCTCTATCAAAATTCCGTCCAAAATTTGACGAAACGCTATGTCAGTACGTACAAATCACAGTTTGACACGTGTCCATATAATTAAATATTTAAAAATAATCATCTAAAAAAATTAAAAACATAAAAAAAAAATTATATTTAATTAAAATTAAAAAAATTGGGTGTGGCTACCGGCCATGAGAGTGGTTCGGGCCAATTGAAAAAAAAAAAAAAAAAAAAATGTCAGAAGGCCCTTGGGGTGGCTTTTTTTAATTTAATTTAATTTAATATAATTTTTAATATATTTTTAATTTAAATATATATATTTATTAATTAATTAATTATATGGACACGTGTCAAACTGTATTTGGTGCTGACGTGGTGTTCTGTCAAATTTTGACGAAGGGATCATCTCCGTCTTTAAGCAAACCGAAGGAGCCTTTTGTAATAAAAATTAAAAAGTAAACCTTAAGGGTCAGAAAATGAAGAAGTTAAACCATAGGGGTGAATAAGGTATTTAACCATAAAACTAACTAATTAATTTCTCATTTTTAAGCTTTTGTCAAAAGTACGTTGCCAATTTTAAGTTTTTTGAACCCTTAAACACGCTTTCAATTATTTTTACTAAACGAATACTTTTTTCTTCGAACAAACTTTTTGAGTATTAAACGCACTTTTAGGCCATTCGAACGTACACTCAAAAAACAGGCTGTAAGCCCCTTTTAATTTCATCCAAGCTATTAGAGTACTTTGGGTTAAATCAAACGGTATACAATTAAAATATATATCCTTTTATACTATTGTAAAATTTATTGAAATTACAAATTTATTCTTAATTAAAAAATTAATTTTATTTTATAAAAGGCTAAAAAAAAAAACACAAGAGGGTGTTCGGCAACATACAACACATTTCCCTAGGCCATCTTTACATTGCACTGTTTACAACTATTCACATATTAAAAAAAATAAATAAATGATTGATATAGGAAAATAAAAAAGTGGTATTAGAAAGTGGAAAAATTTGTTTTGTAGTAATTTTTTTATTTGAATAGTAAATAATGTGATATAAAAAGTGAATGATTTGATATGTTTTTTTTTTTTTTTGAAAAAATAAAGTGAATAGTGTGGTAGAATGTGGGGGGATGTGTTGTAATGGGGTGTAAGTATAAGTTAACAAACAAGACATAAATGTGACCCACAACATGACCATGGGTTTGGTTGCTTGGCCATGGGTCACCAGAGAATTTTTATTTTTTTTGAATAAAAATAAAAGCATGGGTATTTTGAGCATTTTGGCATCCGACACCAAAATATAAAACTTTTGATAATTCGAGGTTATAATTGTCAAAAAATAAAAGCATGGGTATTTTGAGCATTTTGGCATCTGACACCAAAATATAAAACTTTTGATAATTCGAGGTTATAATTGCAAAACTTGTAATGTTCATAAGGGTAAGTGAAATTTCTCATTTTTTAAATTAAAATGTTTTATATTAATTTATATACCTGATTAGCGAATCCGACACCAACACCGAGCAATAAACGACCGATGATAAGCATGGCGATGTTGATGGCGGCGGCATTGAGGATTGAACCGGCTAAGAAAACAAGACCTCCAAAACACATGGATGTTTTCCGGCCAAAGATTCTGGTGACGGAGGAGGCGAAGAAAGAGGCTACCAAAGCGGCGATGTAGAGGGAGGAGGTGAACAACGTTAATAGCTCGCTGTCGAACTTGCAATATTCATTTTCCAGTCCCTTGTCGTCGTTCATTTTTATGTATACCGATGGGAAAAACTTTCTCAAGAAATGTGCCATTGAAGTCACACCTCCTGCATGCATATATATATAATTAGTTTAAAACACAATCAATTTCAACTACTTATGTGTATTCTGGTTCCATCCCTGGATACAAACCCGTTGGACAATACAAGTGATTCTCATATGCTAAGAAATTCATGAAGAAATTTTATTAAAGACTCGTGTCTCTCACATGAAAAGTGACACGTGTCATTTTTACGGACCAATTTAGAAGAACTTCCTCCAACCCAGTTTGAAGAAAGAATGTTGAGATAGATGACACTTTTAGAAACTGGTTTGTAAGAAATTTTTTACGAACCTGAAATTCCAATGTCATAACCAAAGATGAGGCCACCCATGGCAGCAACAATACAAGTGATGACGACAAAGGCGGTGATGCCGCCATTGTAGTTATCCTGGCCGCCCTTAGCAACAAAGCCTCCTCCTGCCATCTTAATTAGTTTCTGAACAACAACAGGGACAAGAAGAATACTGACCGTAGATCTCTCAACGTATGGCTAGCTTCATAAAGACTTAACACACCCACCAAAAAGGAAAGGAAAAAAAAAATTACTCGATCTTAATTTGTTTGAATTCCGTGTTGGTCTTTTTCTTTTATATATATAGAGCTCCAGATCCCTAATGGGGGTCTGCCACTTGGATTACACGTTGTCCAAATGGATGGTAGGCCTGAAAATGTGGAGTCGAAGAAAATTGAGAAATATGAGGAGGTAGAATGTTTGGATATGGTGTTTGCTGAAAGTCTAAAAAGGAGGAGTTGAATGAGGATTGGTGGTTTCTAAATTTGGTAAGGTTGACCAACAAAAGTGAGGGAAATTTCAAAGTTGGATATAATACTATTTTTGGAATTTTCAAATTGTTCTGTAGTGATGAACAAGTGAAACAAACAGCCAGGAGTTTGCAGTTGATCCATTGTGACCATGAATAAAAAGGGATAAATGCAAAATTAGTTCTTAAGGTTGGTCTAAATTATAAATCACTTTATGTGGTATAAAAAATAATTTATTAATTCCTATAGTTGGCCTAAATTATAAATTACTCTATGTAGTAAAATAATTTATATGTTCTCAAGATATGTCAAAATAACAGTTTGCTCTTTGAAATCAATTTTTATTAAGTAACTTAATAGAATTTGTAACTTGACAAGGTCACTCTGACACTTAAGTCGGTATTTTCTTGGAGAAAAAAAAAAAAGAAAATCTTGTGAAAGTTATTTAGAAATAATTAAGTGTAATTGGTAAATTAGCCTATCTTTCAAGCCTTTTTTATGTAGTGTGTTCTCATGTTATAGTCGGGGGCCCAAAAATAACTGAATTGATTTATCAGTCTGAGGGTGGTTCAACTACACCTAGACCAACCTTAAAGGCGGCTCAGCCACTCTCAATGGCCAAAATGGGGGGTAGCCGGCCACTCCATAATTTTCAAATTATTTTTTTAATTAATTTTTTAATATATATTTTTAATTATTTTTAATTTTAAGGACACGTGGCATTTGTAATTGACAATACATGACATTTCGTTGGTTTGGGCTAATGGGGGTACTAAGTCGGTCTTTTTTTATAAGTCAAGTATTATTTGTAATAGGATTTGAACCCCAAGTGAAAAAAATAAAAATAAAAATGTGCAAACAATAATACCTGAACATGGAATTATAGAGTTAAAGAAAAGACCAACTTATAAGGTGCTTCAAACACTTTTCTCATGGAGACTTTTGTGGCATTTTTCGCAAGTTTCAACGCTTGCGGAATTTCTAGAACATGAAATTATAGAGTTGAAGAAAAAAAGGATGCTTCAAACACTTTTCTCATTGAGAATTTTGTAGCATTCTTAGCAAGTTTCAACACAAATTTCTAGATTTATGTGTCATTTTCAAATTAAAAGGTTGTCTATGTAGGCTCTTGTTGTATAATCCATGTGTACATGGGTTGTGCCCCTTGCGCTTTTAATAAATTGTTATTTACCGATAAAAAAAAAAAAAAATTCCCTAAAAACCTACCCGTAAGTCCCAGATAACTACACAGAATCAGATGACAATAGGCATTAATTAATTAGATGAGACAATAGTTCTATTGATAAAAGAACCTATTTGAAATTAGAGTAGAACTTAAGAAGTTAATTGTCAAAATTAAAAATCCTAAAAGTACATTGGAATTGCAAGAAGAATCTAAGGACTAATTTTGATAATTTCCCAAAAGAAATGAATAAAGTAGGCAGAACACTTTTAATTACAATTTAGGTTTAAAAGTAAGTTTTATTTCAATGCAAGTAAAATGAATATGTTATACACAAGACGGGCAGTGCCACTATAAATACAATATTAACTTAACATATTGTAAGGAGGAAAATCAAGTGATCACTGCCCAATCTATATGATACAATTCCCTATATCATTATGTTAACTAACCAATATATCTACCCAGCAAAAGACATCCTTGAAGGTCTATTGCAGCTTTTGCTATATAGTTTTATTACATAATAAACTGAAAGAAAATTGCAGTATACAACATCTTGGTACCATTTGAGAAGAGAAAGCTGTGGCTTTCCAATCACATCTCCAGGTCTTCAAGGTCGGGCAGTGGGAACCGAAGGATTGCTGCAATGCCGGTTAGACTCGCCAGTTCTGTCAAGAATGATATTCAAAGAAAAAGCTAAATATAAGACAGGTGTTTGGTTTGGGCAATAAAGCAATCTAGGTATGGTAAAATTATACTCACGTTCTCCTGAGACATGCAAAGAAGAAAATATATGTACAGTGCCCCCTGAATCCTTCACTGACTTGACTAGATCGACATATCTTTTCCTTTCGGCCGTATTAGAATTCCTGTACCCAAAGAAATCCTTATTATAGAAGCTCCTGGGCTTTTTGAGTCACAATCTCATCTAAGTGGCACACTTTCCTAATGGCACAATAAGGCATTTCTGAGTGCTTTGCAAGGAAAAAAAAACATGATGGTAAAGAAAGCAGGATGGGAGTTAAGTAACAATGAAGAAGATGATAAGTAATGTGTGACCAAAGAGGGGAGAGAGAGAGAGAAGTCTGCGTCAACCTAGAAGCTGTTATACACATTCCAGAACCATTAACTGCAACATGCCATGCTTTCAATAGAGTTTGCAAAATAAAAGGAATTCTAGAACAATTCCTTACAAATTACAAAAGAAAGAATTTCATATGTTTACGTGTTTTCTGGAAGCTGAAGGATTAGGTGGCGTGTTCTGGGTGTTTGTGGTGCACGTCTGGTGTTTTCAGGTGACAGTGGTGAGTTTTCCAGCAACTGATCATGGCGGTGTTATCATACAGATATTCATTTTTGTCCGGGATGTACACTGTACATCGTTGGGGTAGGCCAAAACAACATGTTGTTTAGCTCAATAGCTTTACAACAAGCAACACAACCTCAAAACCACTGGTCGTTCAGTGAGGTAAGAGAGAGAGATATCAATATATTATATATTTGTCATGTCTACTTCTACGGTATGATTTTCTTGTTTTAATCATTCATACTTGATACATTGCCGATTGTGTATTGGAGCTATTTGGTTGGATGTCTGAACTCAAGATGTCAAAAATGAATAGGACCTCGGAAACTCACAAAAGGGGAATAGAGGGTCAGGTGACCTCCCATAGTGAGAATCTAACTCTTTATGCATGAGTCTCAAGATGTTGGGAGACTAGATCAACATTTCATGGTCGACCTACAAGAGGCCGAGGAGGTGGAACTAGACCTTGGACCAACCATACTTCTATGGTAGAGAAGAATTTTCCCAACCATAGCATGCACTGAAGTTTAAAATGTTAGAACTGCTATATTGATGCTAACCTGAAGAGACCATCTGTGAGAAGAAGTGTTTGGATAGCCAATCGTTCATGGGCAACCTCGACATGCTTTGGTCCATAGCATGCACGTGCAGAATCCTGCATGTGCCAAAAATGATTTGATTACAACATATAAAAAACAAAAGTAGATAAACAACCAATTAAGGTAAATAAAAATAAATAAATAAATAACCTTAATATTATCATCTTCATCACTAAAAAGTCTAATCCTTAAATAAAGTAATAGAAATGAGAAAACACAGAATGACTATAATTCCAAGCACCGAAAATCCAGATATTAAAAAGACAGGGAATTCTGCAGGCTAACCTAATGTGTTGTCTAGAACCCTGTTTCTTACTAGAATGTTTAGACATGGGGTACAATTATGTGAGATACAGTATGCCACCCATTTATGCCATATTTCCCCGAAACTGCATCTCTTCAAAACATATACATAAGGAAGTCCCAATTGACATGGTGAAAACCTTTTCAATATCCAGCTTGCACAGCAAACTTGCAAACCTCAGATCTAAGCCTACCATCAATGCACTCATTGACAATGAGAACTCAGTCTAGGACTTGCCTGCCCTTGATGAAAGGGTTCTGAGGCTTAGAAATGATTTTCTCCACTACCATTTTCAACCTTTTAGCTAGAACTTTGGCAACAATTTTGTACACTCCACCCAATAAAGCTAATAGGTCAAAACTCCTTAATGTCAATGGCCCCTTTCTTCAAAGTACCTCTAGCGTGAAAATCATGGAAGCCATTCATGATGTTAGCTTTAAGCACATCCCAGCAAGCTTAAAAAAAAAAAAAAAAACTCATACTAAACCATTAGGACCCAGGGCCTTGTCACCGTTAAAGGCTTTCACCACCTCAGTATCCTCAAAAGGTCGCTCTAACAATTATCAAACCATTATCCTCCTCATTCCAAGCTTTTTCTACATGCTTGCAACCCCAATAAACTACACACAATATTATAGGACATGATCTCCATTTTGGACTCTGAAGACATATAACATCTACCTTCCCTTCTCTGAGTAAATTTTCTATTCTAAGGCGCTTCTCCCCATCGTTTAATCTTCTTATGTTCCACGATAATATTTTAGTTTCATGACTAAATCGAGGTACCCCTCCCCTTAGCTTTACTACAAAAGCTTGAACATCCACCCGTAGAGATTGAGCAAGATAATCTTTTCAACTCTCTAATACTTTTGAGGCTGATTTGGAATTGGAATTCCACCCCTCCTAGTTTTGACTCTCTTCAATTGTTGTGAGCAACGTCATAAATTGCCCTTCAAACCCTTCAAAAGAAAGCCCAACAATATGTTGAATGTCCTTCACCTTCAGCAAAACCTAGCTAGAAGCCATAGGAGAGCAACAACTCATAAGCTCACGCACAAGGGGCTCATCCCTGGTGTATAGTGCCAATTCCAAACCTGCCACACCAACCTTATCTGCACCACACGCATCAAACCCATCCTGATTAGAACAACTTTTTACCACCCATACAGCTAGCTTCATCCACCCTGGCCTTTACTCCTGTTACTTTTTCCTTATTCAACTGACCCACCTCATTCTTGTAACTATCCAGCCGTGATGAGTCCTTATCTGTCTCACAGCCACCCAAACCCAAAAAATTACCCTTAACGAATGGTTAATCTCCAAGTGCTAGCATTCTGTCCAACTCTGCTGATCATTCAGGAACAGCATAACCATCGATAGACGAGTCGATAGAATTTGCACTTGAAGGCCCAGGCCTGATAGAAAGCTTCTGTACTTAACCACCAGCAGATTCTGAGTTTGGTGATTGTACTTGATGTTGTGGCTAAGTATCCTCCAGTGAGATCTTAGGCACGGCTCCACCATCTACCGAGCAATCACCATCAATCTCCAGAATCCCTTTCCCCTTATCGCAAAGTGGCATTGCATCTGCTCCAAAACCCATCAGCGAGACACTTGGGATGCTCGCCTCCCCACCAGAACTTAAATTGGCCCTCGTAGAATCCACAGTTATGCGTGAAACCAAACCCGGAATGGCATTCGTCCCTGCCCATGGTTTCACCCTCCAGGAAATGGGTTTGGCTCTGGGTTGTGCCTGATTTTTAAAAGCTGTCCCTTTTGATTGGCCCACCAACAATAGAATGGGTCTTGGATCATCAGATACACTGTACATGGGGTTGGGCCATGTTCTGACCCTAGATCACATAACACCACTGGGCCTACGACAGAACCTGACCCAGTGTGGCCCAGCATCTATGCTAGCTTCTATCCTTTGAGCTGACCCAGAATGACCCAGGACCGCATCAAACTTTTTAACCATTCTGTACAGCCATCTCTCATACGCTCCAACTAGGTTCTCATATCACAGCAACAAAAAGGAACCTTCTCCCCATCTGCCACACGTCCTTTACAACAGTCATCATTGGTGCAAATTATGGAACTGTCCGTACCCCCTCACAGCTGGTCGTACAAACCAACATTCCTGCCTCGTCAATAAAAGAAGAGAAACCCTGTCCCTCCATACTTAAAACATTTGATATTCCATTAATCAAATGTAAATTCTTCTGTGAGAGAGAGCGACCCTCTTCCTTATCCTACAAACCTTTGAACATCTAAGCACACTGTAGACTCATTATAAACCAATAAGGACTTAATATTCAAAAATTAACGACTTAATTTAAAAACTGTTCAAATGCTAGGACCCATATATACGTTTCAAAGCCATATAGTTCTTCTTTCATTTGATTGTCTCGTATTGTTGCACATGTAAAGCTCTTAAGTAATGGAACTGAAAATATTTATTTTCAATGACAGTGACTAGACCTTTCTCCCATGGTTGCATCTCTTATCCACATAAACCTACCATTTCTCAATCCTATCCCTATTTTACTTAATTTTCACCAATATCATAACAATACCATCCCATATCTTCAGATTTTCAAGCTGTCATGCATCAGTTTCCGGGTTGATGGGTAGATGTATACAGAATCTTGCAAAGACCTTATGTTAAGTGATAGCTGCCAGTCACAGGATACCATGACCATCAATCACATTGCAGACCCTTCAAACATGCAAAACCTATATTATGTGTGCTTCACCCAAGCAATGATGTGTTGTGCTTATTCAGGTCACTGATCATTGTCCATAGTTTCTGACCAGGAAACTCAAGCATAAACATAGATAAAATAAACTATCCAATCTTAAAAATAGAACCTTACATTTGAAAGCATATTGAAGAAATCCTTGAGAGCTCGAACCTGAAGAAAATGGAGAGAATGAAAGTTGTTATTGCCAGGTTAAAGAACCAAGAGGAGACAAAATATGTTAAAAAAACATAAGACTAGAAAGAAAACAAATAGTAGAACAATGAAGGACAATATTCTAGTCAAAGTAAAGGTGACAAGTCAAATACGTTAACCAAGTTGTTTTGTCCTACAATACCTCTTGTGCCGCTTTAGTATCTTTGATCATATTCATGACATTTGGGGCATCCAAAACCTCTCTCAAACTATGCCTGTATAACAAAATTTGAAGTTAGGGATTGCAAGAAAATTTGATTAATATCAACTTGATGTGCCAATCATACGAAAAGACATAAACCATGCGAAGAACTTGCTACATAACAATGTTACATGGCGCAGAGCAATGAAGCATTTAGTAGTCTCAAAAATTGATGAAACACAGCAGAAAAGCATTCTTTGCATAGTTTCTTTCTGTCTTTAACGTGGAGCACTTTTTCATGGTTTTATCAACTAAGATCACTGGTATTATCATTCCCTGACATGTAACATGATTGATCTACCTTTTCCTCCATAGATCTAACCTTCTACACTAGACAGATGAAGACAGACACTAAATACCACTTAGACTAGTAACCTCTGTTGCAAGAGTTAAATATATAGAAATATTATTGATGGGGTACACCGCAATGTGGAATGGTGACAAAGCATTATTTCTTGCAACCAAGAATAATGGAATCTGATAGAATTTAATATAATAAACATTTTGAATATCCCAAAATATTTAGTTTCCAAACATGATGCATCTATAAATATTATGGGCTATGACTAACGCAATTCTAATCTTCTTAGTTTCAAATAGGAGCATGGAACCATAAGGATATAAAAACATAGTGCCTAACAGGATTGATATAGTAGTGACAGTTAGAAGGACCAATAATTTGAGGAAGGAGAAGAAGAAAGGCAAATTTCTTTTTAACAATGAATGCAAACTGGGAAGTTAGATTTAACACCAATTGCAGATAGAATGAGAACCCAATGGTGAGGAGTAAAAGGCAGTATCACTTCATGATGGTTTTTTTTTTTTTTTTTTTGATAGGTTGTATCACTTCATGATGTTAAATAAAACTAAGAGAAAATGGAGGTGCACTTAGGACTACAATAATGTGATGATGTACATGCTAAAAACAACAGAAAATAAAACCTGAAAGACCTACAATGCGAGAAGACTAGGTGTCTTCCAACTTGATTACAATGTCATTCCTTATAGTTGTACACACACATTTATTAACACAAAAGAATTACTGAACTTCTGTCCACAACTACATCTACATGTGCTCACAAATCAATATTTTTCAAAGGCCAATTACTTTCTGTTGGTTACTATGGCAGACTATCTAATTTACTGCACTAAGAACTGTTGAGCACCAAGCAAAGATAGAGACCATACTTGTATCCTGATGTTGTATGCACAAGAACTATGCGCGACTTATTCTCAATAATAGGCCTGAGCTGTCTTCTTTCTGCTTCCAATAATAAGTGACGATGAAACTGATCCTGAAGCATATAAAAACACTGCTATACTCAACAAAAGTCACTAATTAAGAGGGACAATATAATTACATGGAAATAAGCACTGCTTTAAATAAAATTAAGCTTCAGGCATATCAGTAATAGTAATTAAATACTAAAAATGGAAAGATTGTAAAACTAATGCCAGACCTTTGTGAAACCTGGACTTGCAATCACAGCACAGCGGACAACACTGAAATCAACATGTTTCAAGAAAGCCTAAAACAAATTAATAAAACCCGTTAGAAGTGGTAGACTGCTCGTATGTTGATAAAACTTGTTAGAAGTGGAACACCCTAAAATTTAAAATGGGAAAGCATATTTAGAAGTAGCATTAAGAGCTAGGTAACACAACTCAAATTGAACTAACCTGTAATACATTGTCAAAGAACTTATTCAAAGCCTGCAAAAGACAGAAGGATTTGCAGTCAAATCATAATACCATATGTTCTTAGAACTACCACATCTTATTAGTCTGAAATGAAAAGTTGGAAATAAAGACCTTGAATTAAGAGAAGATAAATTCCTAGAAAATGAATAACCATACCGACTCATAACCAGCAATGGCAGGTCCATGCTTCCGAGGAATTGATGTTTCTATACGTGAACGAGTAACTGTCACACTGTTACATATTAGTCACACCACATGAATTAGTTATAATCTTAAAGATACCATCAAAAATATAATATTAAAAAATATTACTAAGATTATACTCTTAAAGATACCACTAAGAAAATAACATTAAAATACAGAACTAAGAGAAAGGTATACAACATTATTGTGTATATACATTATCAAAATCTAGATTTGAATGTCCAGCTCTATATCAACCAAATGTAGATTTAATCCCCCCTGTTTTTTTTAAATAAGTAATTCAATCTCATTAATGCTGTAGAGGGGTGCAACCCTAGTACACATGAAGTACATAAGAGAAACCCCCTAATATGGAGAAAAATAATAACAAAAATCCAAAAACTCAGGAAAAGCAGAAAATGCTAGACTTTTTTTTTTTTTTTGATGAATGAGTAACATTTTATATCATCAAAAACACCAATACATCTCAATTTAGCAAAGCAATTTATAAACCAGACCCTATACAAGTATCTTCCCATCCTATATACCCTCTGTAATAATGGAAATGCCAGACTATTGAATGCCTGCTATCCCAGTGTAAAGAGATTTGAAAAAAATATTTTTCAGCTCTAACATCAAAGTCTCTTGATCTTCAAAGTTCCTTGCATTCCATTCCCTCCAAATACACCACATTAAACACAACGGAGCCAACCTCCAAACTTCAAAATACACCACATTAATCCCCATTTTTAACAGGATTTTTCAGTCACGCTGCTAACCCACCATTTAATTTCCATTAATAATGGCCATATTAACACAACGATTTTGAACCACTGAACGCTGATTTTAAGATAAAGAATGATAACTGCCCCCCAAAAAAGAAGAAGAATAAATTAAACCCATGGCCTATATTTTTCAGTACATAATTGTCATTAAAATTGCCAAAAAGTCGAGTCTTTCACAAGGTCTTTTAAAATGGACAATGATAGATAGGGTAAACAACTATATGATGTTCGTGTAGCTATATGGTTGACTCAGCTCTGCAATTCACCATTGTAGTCCTCCCAGATAGTCTACTCTATTTGGTTTTAAAAGAGGCTCCCAAAACAGTTTTTTCTGACCCACTACTTCAATTCAGCCAACTCCCAAAGCTTAATGGTTAGATCACCTTCTTACATGCGAGGGTCACTCATTTTCTAATGTGCAATTTGTTTCAAGAAAATTTCAGTTACTCCTAGCATTTAAATAAAAATGGTCAGTAATTCAAAATTAATGTCAAGGCAGCTAAATATTAATCTCAATTGGGAGGACTTGTTGCAAAGGTCTAGTTCAGCATTAAAAAAGTTGACCAGGTTTTAAGATAAAAATAGGAGAAACGGGTAGTTATCTCCATTCTCAACTACTAACAACCAACAAAGTTGCCATTTCCAATTTTGTAGATAACTTTAATAAACCTATGAGGACACAGGTGGTAAACTAATAATAATACAAAATGAGATGAGGAATTTATGCTAAAAACTAAAAAGATAAGTTAATCATGAATTCAAAATCTAGTGATCATTAAACCAAAAAGTAATTGTGAAATCAAAGTGCCTACTTAGGTGTATGGTTTGCAAATGCCAAAACCTTCATGAAAACCATCACCTTATAGCATATAAAAAGGTTTCATAAAAGAACCAGTTCGCCGATGAAATCGTGCATACCTTTTACCGACAAGCAAGACATGTGCTAATCCTTCTTGCATTAAAATCACAGCTAAGTCAGCACTTGCAGCAGGATCTGAAAAGTTTAGAGAGAAAACCATTATTTCAATAGAGGGACAAGATCCAATGCAGCATCTAAGAGGGAACATCCTACACGTTAATTCAATAGTTGACTTAAATTAATCAACATTCATGAAACTGAAAACATATTCTATCCTTTCAGCATCAGTCCTAAAAAGGCATTGCATGGGCCGAAAGGTAGTACCCTAAACACCACCTTTCTTAGCAGGACCACTTTTAGTAAGACATTGTGTAAACACGTTAATCAATCTAACATAAACAAAGTTTTTTCCTCTCTTATGCAACACTTGATGTAATCACATCATCCATTTATAACATAGCCCAATTTAAAGGAGATTGTGTAATAAACCATGATTTAAAAAATCAATATATACCATCCTATCTACAAAGTGCTTTTTCACACATTAATAATTCATATAGATATGTTGTATTTAAAGGAAGTACTGAAAAAAGAAGAATACATCCATCACCTAGGTTCACCTCGGCCACACCCACTCCATAGAGGTGTATAGATTGAGGGATGAGTCAGCATAGATTAACCTTATGCAAATATGAGGTGGGGCCTCTAATTCTGCACTCTAATTATGAGGTATTAGGGTTATAGATTGATATAAAAAGCTCTACAGATAGTTGGGATTTAAAAAGGACAGCAATTTTGGGAATGGAACGGCAAGGTATAAGATGTTTAATTAAAACACTCGAGATGTGGGTTGCTAGAGACTGCAAAATTTGACCTGTGTAAAACAAAAAAAGGAGAAGAATAGGAACATAACCTAGGCAATCAAACCTAAGTTTACTAAGCTATCATACTTTGTCAAAGGGCATCAAGAGCAGATTAACTCCCATATTCAATTCAGAATAACATATATTTATATAGGCTTATGAAACTACCATACCTGATGGGATTAGATTCCTATATCAAACAGGAAATAAATCAAACATAAGCTGGACACTTATAAAACCAAGAAAGGCTCCACGAAAACAATGCTCGAGAGCTACCGTCCTATGCTAGCAAATCTGCAAACTACCAGATTACCTTTGGGGGATCTTATTTTAAGTGTCCTTTAAGTTAGCATGCACACTACGTTATTAATGAAGTGGCACGGCAACCATTGGAAAGATTCTGACTTTGGATACTGTGCACAAGAGAGGTATTATTGTGGTGGAAATGTGGAATGGTGTTGTATATGTAAGTAGAGTGGCGAGTCTGTCAACCATCTTCTCCTTCACTGTGTAGTGGCACGAGCTTTATGAAATGTGTTATTTACTCTTTTTGATGTCACATGGATCATGTCTGGAGAGGTGGCAGATTTGTTAACTTGTTGGTGCGGTCAAAGAGGTAATAGTTCAGCAAAGGATGTGTGGCATATCGCCCCCATTGTGTCTAATGTGGATTATTTGGAGAGCGCGGAACGCAAGATATTTTGAAGATCAAGAAAGGTCGTTGGAAGAGCTCAAAAAGCTGTTTACCCAGACTATTTCATTGGGCCGATCTCAGTTTTTCACTATGCCTCAATTTTTGTCTTTATGTTCCTCTTTTTGCTTTTAGTGGGGCCTTTCTTTGTATACATCATGTGTACTAAGATTGCGCCCCTCTGCGTTTTTCAATGAATTACTTATTTATAAAAATAATAATATTCCCAAAGCTCTCAAAACCAAGGGCCCTTTGGCCAGGTCTATACATGGGCTTTTCTAGTGGCCCACTAGTCTTAGTTTGGGTCTTGATATCTTATTGAATCATTATACATGGTTTTATTAGTTCCAAAATCTCTTTTACGATTGAAAGTTTCCGAATTTGACTGTTCCTATACTGGAATCTAGTCCCACCAAAATCAGTACCTAGTGAACTGAATATACAAATGCAATTCTTGAAATTGAATAACTAACAAATTTTATGTAGTTTTACCTAAAACTATGCCTTTTGAAATGACTAAAAGAATCTAAAAAATTAAAAAAGAGAGCTGCACTTGGAATTTTCTCCTCCTTAATTTCCAGCAGAGTCAAATCACAATCATCCCCATTTTACACTCTTTTCTTTCTGGAAACAAAAAATCCTCTACCTATTATTAAGCCTAAATTCTAACATTCATACCCGCTAAAATTAGTTGCTTTCTAGAGATCCTAAAACATTACTCAAATCCAGCATTATAGTAACCATCAAACTAATCCTTTCAAGACGATTCCAGCTATGAATGCTAAACCATTTCTTCCACTCTTAAATGTCTAAAATGGTGACTTTTCCTAAACCATAGCACACCCCATAACAAATTGTAGGCAGCCTTTAGCTAATCCGTCAGCCTGTCCAGGATCACTCAGCTGCATTATTCATCATCAATTCATCACAAAAAGAGTAAACATGGATAACTCCTGCCAAGAAAAAGAGTATTAAGGCCAAGATTCTGATCATCTGGGTCTTGGTATCTCAATATGTTTTCCTAGACACTGAAAAGAAAAGAGATGCACTTCTCAATCAATTTCAGGATTTAAGTGCAATAGCATAGACATCCTTGTGTAGCTTTTAAACTTGACAACCAAAATCTTTTTTCCTTTCTTTTTATCTGGAAAATAAAATGCTGATACCCACATGAGGTTGAATCCATGATCTCCTACTCCACCCTTATTTCTGAAAGGAGGAGGTGAGGGGTGGGGGGAGGATAGAAACCATTTGGTCTAAAGACCATAGGATTGACTACCAAAGTTTTAAATTGGTTAGTTTCAGGATTCCAGTGCACATAATAACAACTTTGCACACCCTAATTCCAGAAATATCTTAAGAAATTAATATAACATACCAGATGCCTGATGAAGTACATCTAACGCCAATGAGTCCCAAACATCCTAAAATACAAGGTCAAAAACATTCCCAAGTCAGCAGTAGCAAGCACTTAATTTTAAGAAACAAAGATACAATATTGTAGTACATAAATCCTAAAAGAACAAGCAATGTTGTAGTATATAAATCCTAACAATAAATTAACCCCAAGGGGTAGCTCAATCAGTAGACAACGTCTCATAAAGTAGAGGTACTAGTTCGAATCTTCCCTTCCCTCTCCCCTCCCCTGGGGGCCAATTGCTTATCAAAAAATAAATAAAGCCTAAAAATAAACAGAAAATTAGAAAAATAAAAAGTTCTACAATTTCTATCCATCGGCATCATATATGTCAATCACATACGATTATAATTTTGACCATGAACCATGATTTCTCAACTAAAGAAGCCAAGCCATTCACAATGTTTTAAGACAAGCTCAAAAGAGCCACATAGCAACTGTCTAAAGGTCAATGGTGCCTCTTACATATCATTCCTTTCAATAAAAACCATGTTATAATAACATAAACAGGGCTCAATTAGTATCAAATTTTATGCAAGTACTGCTTGCAGAAACAAAGTGGTGTGCACCATTTGTAGCAGCAAAATGTATGTTTGAATTTTTAACACCAGCAGATACTATAACATATGACACATGATCTCCACAGCAAAAGGGGCAACTGTAGATTATACAGACTTAAAAAGTACCAGCAAGAAAGCACACCTTTCTTAACACAAAAGGTCGATGCAGCTCAAGTTCTAAAGTATGGAATGCCCCTATCTGCAGTGAAATAGCAACGAGTTCAAAGCAGGAGTCAGAATTATCCATTTAACAATACTGCATTCAATTTGACATTTGAACTACCTTTACGTGCTCATTCTCTAGAATGTTCTTTCCACGTATACGCAAAACAGACCCTAAGGTGTCATAATCTGCAATCTGAAAGAATATGAGAGAAAAGTAAAACAATTGACCCAAATGCATCTTCAAACAATTTGGAGGGTCACAAAATAATCATGGTTTGTGCCTTCTGATAGAAAAAAAAAAAATGGGCACCAATACAAGACAAGACTAAGCAGATGAATAACAAAAACCTGATAAAATGGATGTGAGATGTACAAATTTAGCACATTATGGACTTCCAAATTTAAAAAAGATTTGCTCCTAATGAGACTAATATCTATGAAATGTTCCATTAAATCCTTTAATACATTCTTCTCCACAATATATGATTTACGTAAGAGATGGTGATTCCATTTACAATCATTTAAATATTATTAGCTTGAGTATAGCAATATATCTTTATAACATAGATAACATATAGGAAGGTTTTGTTGTTCCTCTTCTCTCTCTTCTCTCTTCCACTAACCGCCTGAGTTTGTGGCGCGTGGGAGGCGCGTGAGGGTTGTGTGCTTGTGTCTGGGATTGGCTTGGATTCGTGATGGCTGGACAATGGAAGTGGACGGTGGAAGCAAAAGAGTTTGAGCTGGTAGTTCGAGGAGGAAATACAGATGTGAGGTTTTATGAAAGAAGCAGCAAGACCAACAGGTCCATCTTTCTGCAAAGGGCTGAGGTAGCGTGGTTGGATAGTGTTGTGGAGGAACTTGTAGCGGTGAAAACTTACGAAGTCTTTTGGGATCAGTCCAGAGCTGGATACCCCAGGATCATTGCGGAGAAATGTTTGAACCGGCATGGGAATTTTCTGACGTTAGAGGAGTTCGATGGCAGAAAAAGATGCGGGTCGATTATGATTCCGGAGGGCCGGTACGGCGAAGGATGGGATCGACTGAAGACGGAGGTGAGTAGGGCCAACTCCTTCCTTGGCGTGAGAGAGAAATGGAAATATAAGAAGGTGACGGTGGGAAGGAGTTATCCTGAGGCTGTGATGGGAGCCCAAACTGGTGAGTATGAGGATCGCACTCTGAAGAGCAAACAAAACAAAGCTCCGGCGAGGTCATTTGATGGGCCAATAACTGAGTCGAAGGAAGAGGAGCAAGCGACAGTGGTAGGGGAAGAGAATTTTACGGCGGCCGAATTGGGCAAGAACGTTGGTGTTCCGGTGTGCAGAGGTCCTTTCACGGCGAGTATTCTCACTCCCAAGACTCTGCCATATCCCCCAAATCCTGGCGTGGAGGCTCTGAGAGGACGTAGCGAGTCTGTAGGGGATGGGTCTGTGTCCTTGGGTCAGCTGGGAATACGCGTGGATTTGCAGGAATTGAAAAGTTTTCTGACAAAGCTTAAGGAAGACGTTGACATGGGCATTAAGAGGGTTGAGGAGGTGATGGGCTCATTAGAGTTTGATGGGCTGAACATGGGCACAGGAGATGGACAGAATTTGGGCCACGATAAGGTAGCGGGTTGCGCAGTTTTAAAGCCCAAAAGAAAAAACAAAGGAAGGAAAACTAATAAGAAGAAGAAGCATGTATCGGGGCCCAAGCCCAGTGTCTCACGGGCAAGAGGTGACACGGGAGTCTTATTCACGCGACCTACAGTGGAGTTGCGGTCGTTTCAGGTGGGGGAGACTTCCGAGGCAGGAGCCGCGAGCGCTGCGGGTGCGTTTGGGTCGACATCACCGCTGCCGTCGATTCTGGGGAAGTTTGAATGGGTACGCAAGGCAGTGGCGCCGGCGAGCCTGTCTGCGATTGGTTTGGTAGAACAGGGGCAAAGCGCGGTAACCTACTTATCTCAGGTGGCGCCGGCAGTGGGTCAATCTAAGGAGACTCAGATGACGCTGGCAGTGTTGCCGGCAAGTCCGTTTGTGATGGGCCTGGCAGTCCAGGGGCAAAGTGAGGTGGGCTTTTCCGCTCAGGTGGCGCCGGCGGTGGTGTCTGGGAGCTGCGATCAACCTGGAGATGCTAGGATTCTCGGTATGGGCCAACCAGAGGAGACTCAGATGACGCCAGCAGAGTTGCCGGTGAGTATTTCAGCGTTGTCTGGGGATTTCGGACTCGGCGATTCTGGGTTCTGTGGTGCGGGTCAACCTGAAACTATACTGTGCACGTCAGAGGAGGCAAGTCAACCGGAGGGGGCAAGTCAACCGGGTGTAGAGGTTAGTATGTTGGTACCTTGGCATTTTGGAGACTCTGTCATGGATAGTGGAGGTTTAAGCGGTTCTGTGGTTGGGGAGCATATTCCTCTGAAAATCTGTTTTGGGAGGTTTGAGGGGGATGGGGTTGTTCTATCTCAACAGTCTACTCCGCATGGGATGGAGTTGGTGCCTTATGCGGATGAGGAGCCTATTCCACTGGATTGGAATCTAGCAATGGAGGTGGGCAGTGGAGGTGGGTTTCAGGAGGCGGATAGGGAAATGGAGTTAATTATGGCTTTTCACCAAATTGTAGGCGTTTCTTGTGATGGTCACGTAGAGAGACTCAGGGCAGCCTTTGCTCACATTTTGGCTGGTAAGAAAGAGGCGGCGAAGAAAAATAAGGGGGGTGGTCAGGTGGGTAGAAAAGGTACGAGAGAACTCTTTAATCTTTTCACTACGGTTAACTATGAGGGAGGAAGTGGGAGTGTGATTCGTAGTAGAGGCAAGGGAAGGGGGAACCGGATTGTGTTATGAAGTGCAACATCCTTTCTTGGAATGTAAGAGGGTTGAACAGCCCGGATAAGAGGATGATGGTGAGGAATTTGCTGCGTCAATGGCGGGTGGACATTGTTTGCTTGCAGGAAACCAAATTGGAATATATTTCTAGAAGGATTGTTAATAGCGTGTGGGGATGCCCCTATGTAGATTGGTGTTATGTGGCTGCTATAGGGGCTGCTGGGGGTATTTTGTTGATGTGGGATAAGAGGGTGGTTTCTATGATGGATAGGGAGGTGGGGGAATGCGTGGCAGCCTGCTCCTCTTAGGCGTTCTCTTGTATACTTTATGTGTACTAGGGTTGCGCCCCTCTGCGCTTTTTTATAAATCATTACTTATCCAAAAAAAAATCTTTATAACTAAAGGCTTTTCAATTACATCAGAAGCTTAAACTTTTTTTTTTTTTTTTGATAAGTTACATCAGAAGCTTAAACTTTTAAAAAATGTTTGGATCATTTTTGTAATACACTCTCTCACTCTTCGCTTTCTCTCTCTCATGCTGTCTGTCTTGGGGTTGGGAGGGTGGGGGAGGCAATGCGAGCAAGGAAGTACATGGGTTTGTGAAAGGACAATTCTTCATCACAATATAAAGCTATCCTTTTCATCATACTCAGATACAGCATTGAATCAGCACATACAATCATAAAAACTACTCATCCATGTTACATAAAGCTAGAATATAACAGATAAATAGTTTACTCTATCCTGGGCACAAGCATTACATGAAAAACTACTCATCCGTGCCACTCCAACTTTCAAACAACTTTTGACAGATAATAATGCAACAAAAAACGATCTAGAGAGAGCATTAAAACTTATCCTCCTAGGCAACAAACTATTAAAAAAAAAATGTCGATGTTCTTAAATTTGTCATACCTCCTCAACTTTTATTTCCAACTTCAGTTTCACACGTTCTGCATCTCTTCCACCAGCAGCCGCTTCTCTAAGAACTTTCCTGTTACAGGGGGCACATAGTCATTACGAAAGATGCCACCGGAAAAGCATCTCACATCAATCAAACAGCAATTGATTAGCATGAAAAGGAAACACTAAATCAATGACTTAGTCCCAAAGTGTTCATGCAAGCAATCAACAGTGCCATCGCCCATAAAAGCAGCAAGTAGCACAGGTACTTCCTCCAAGAGAGAGCAAGTACATGAATTGAATTGAAGCGTAAAAACGCGCAAGACGACAACAACCCAACAAAGCACAGAGTAACAAAACGCCAAAGCACACATTTTGGAAAAAGAAGTAGAAAATTTCTTCATCAAAGCTGCACTTGTCCAAAACATTTACCACAACCACACACACACATGTATATATCAGTTCTGGAAAAATTCATGCACCGAAACTACTTTCAAAAAAAAAAAAAAAAAAATTCCTAAATTGTGTGCTCCCAGGCAACATGAAAAGGTTCAATTTTCAATTTTGTTCAAAAAAATAGAGAGTAGTACCTCACAGTGACGGCCATAACAGAATCCCCAGGCGCTATTAAATTATAAACATACCAGAGATCATCCGAATCCACCGGTACCATCTGAATTAAAAATTTCCCAAAGAATTCGATCCAGATTTGAAGTTGTTGTAGAAATATCTGGAAAAGAAACGAAGAAGAAGAAGAAGAATTAGGAGTAAATGGAGGAGGACGTACCTTAACGCTACCAGGGCCGTCGGGAACAAGGTCTCTGCGAACGATCTTCATGCTCTTCACCAACACCCCCTTCTCTATGCGTTGATAAATTTGGTAGCGGAAGTAGTCTTTTGCTTTGATGATAATTTGGAGTAACGTTAGAAAAAAGATTTTTTTGTCTCTTTTATTCTCAAAGGAGAAGCGGCTGATTTTGATACAATTGTGATTTTGACAGAGTTCTACTTCTAGGACTATTACTCAGCGGGTACGGTTTTGATGTATTGGACGGTTTGGACGAGTAATTCTATGCGGCGAGAAAGAGTCCATCCCTCGTCCATCCGGCGCTGACGTGGCGTGGTCCACGTCACGTCCAAAAAAAAAAAAATTTGAATTTTTAGGATATCAAAAACTCAAACGCGGTTTCATTCCCCCCATCCCGCTCATTTCCCCCTCCCGCTCCCGCTCACTTCTCTCTCAAAATCCGGCGACCTCGTCCACCACAACGCCCACCAGATCCGACCGCGAGCCACCCACCGCCACCACCCNTTTTTTTTTTTTTTTTTGGACGTGACGTGGATCACGCCACGTCAGCATCCGATGGACGAGGGATGGACTCTTTCTCGCCGCAGAGAATTACTCGGTTTGGACCAATCGTTTCATCCTTCTCATGGCCGTAAATATGGTCGAGCCAAGCCGAGTTTAACTTTATAAATTTAAGACCGGCTCGATTACTTATCGGAGCCGAACTATTAAATGTGTGTTCAAATTTAGTTTATTTAAATTTTGGGTGAGTTTAAGTTCAAGTTTGAGTTTATTGAAAATATTATTTGAGCCAACCCGGGCTCAATTCGCTCAAGTTAGGCTATTAAATTTTTTAATATATAATTCGAACAAAGTTTAAATCCGAATTTTAAAACAATCTTTTGACACTTATCTATAGTATAAATATATAATATGTAACTATATAAGGCATATTATACAATATAACATATAACTATAGTCTATAGGTAGCAAATGAACAATATATTATTATATATAATTAGATAATAGAAACTATAGTATATGTGTAATGTGAGCAAGTTATAAATATAATATACCATGTATAACTAATTAACTGTAGTACAAGTATAGTATATAGTTATACTTCAAGAAGAAAAAAAATATATATATATATATATGGGGAAAATACGGATCACCCCCCTGAAGTTTAGGGCGATTTTCAATTTAGCCACCGATGTTTAAAAAATCGTAATGTGCCCCCCCAAAGTTTCAATTTCTCTCAATGTAGGCACTTTCAAATTTTTTTTCCCAAAATGCCCTCAACATTCCGCGCGAACCATGAACAGTTATTCCGGCGAAAACTTGCCGGAATCCGGCGAAATTTGGCCGGCTTTTGTTTTGTTTTTTTTTTTTTCTCTCTCTTTTATGATTTTTTAGGGCCTAAAATTGTCAGAAAAGAGCAAATCTGGCCGGGAACATGGTGTCGGAAAAGTGGGTTCACCGGATTTCGCCGGATTCCGGCGAATTCGTGGGATTTCGGCGAATTTTTCAGATTTTGCCAAGATCCGGCGAGATCTCGTTGGAATTCGGTGAGATTTTCGCCGAAATCACTGTTGATGACATGTTGGAAACAAAAAAATTACTATNCGGCGAATTCGTGGGATTTCGGCGAATTTTTCAGATTTTGCCAGGATCCGGCGAGATCTCGTTGGAATTCGGTGAGATTTTCGCCGAAATCACTGTTGATGACATGTTGGGAACAAAAAAGTTACTATTGAGGGCATTTTGGGAAAAAGTGCCTACATTGAGAAATTTTGAAACTTTGGAGGGGCACATTGCGATTTTTTAAACATCAGTGGCCGAATTGAAAATCACCCCAAACTTCAGGGGGGTGATCCGTACTTTCCCCTATATATATATATATATATATATATAGTATGGCTATTATGTTTGGTTGCTCTACTAGTTAGTTGTTGGGAATATATATGCAAATTAAAAATTTGCACAGCGAAAGGGAATTATATTCTCATGCCCAAGAAAAAAAATTATAAAGAACGGTTTGCTATTTCAAAAATAGCAAGACACAACTTACTTTGATGATCAACGGCCATGCCTTGGCTATGAGTAAAGAAAAAAGAAATCTTGTGATCGATCTTAGAAATCTAATGATTGTTCTCACATGGAAACAAACGATAATATCAGCGGGAGTAAAAGATAAAGGTGGCCATCAATTATACTCAAAGATCATTATGTTCCAAGTGTAGATGACAAAAATCTACAAGATGATCAGTAAATTTTAAAGAAGCTATGAATGATGACATTGATTCAATCAAGAATAATGAGGTATGGGAACTCATAGATTTATCAAGACAAAGGAAAGCAATCAAGATGGAAGTGGACACTCGGAATGAAATTAAAAATTGAAATGTCAACCAATTGCTTGGTGACATAATTAGAAGGATGCCCTACCCTCATGTGCCGGACTTGCAAATTGGCAGTGACGCCTAAGAAAGCAGTGAAAGACGCACGACTAAGAGATTGATGGGATGCCTTATTGGTGAGAAAATGCTGCAAAAAAATCGGGTAAAGTCAGCTACACTCGGTCCTTCTAGAGTTTCCCTTGTCAGCATGTCCTTAGAAGAAATTGGAACGTGTTATCTCCACGGCCATTTGTTAATAACTTAATTTTGAAGATGAAATTTATTTCTTTAAGTTTGCTAATGAATGGGAATCATTATTTCGTGATACTTTATTCTTGTGGTAATTAACATAATGATGACAATGTTTGTATATATCATTCATGTTAAACTCTCACAAAACTTTACTCGTTCTCTAAGGATGCCTAGAACTTTACTCATCATTTTTATTTTGTAGTACGTATTCCTTGATTGTGTGTAACCTATTAAGGAATTAGATAATTTATACTTAGGGAAGACGAATCGATCGTATCGCATTTTAGTGGTTAGATGAACGATTTATGCCAACCGAAGATAGATTATACTTATTTCTTAATGAAGGTATTTTCTTAACTACTCGAGACAAACCCCTATATTATTTATAGTATGAATTTTCCTTATTAATTTATGAATGATCATTGTTATGTGGTTAGTGGTGAAATCAACTCCTTATTTTATCTCTTATCATTATTATCTTTACTTCTATGTATTTACTTTACAAAAATAAAATCAAAATAATCATCTTTTAAATTGAGTTATATTTAATCTTGAAAAATTTGATAATAACACCAACTCTGCTTAGGGTTTAATACTCTCAATATAATCATATCCCGCAAAGATTCGTAATATTGTTGTAAGTGCTATTTATTATTAATAAATGTTTGCTTTAACAACGGAAACTTTTAAGATGATGGTTAACACCCTTTACATTTCCATCTCTGTAATTCTGGCTTCCTCACTCCTTAAGGTAGAATTAAGACTCTATGAGCATTTATTCCACAGAGGACACAATGCAGATGCCAACTTTTCGTTGAAAAACGTGTTAATAAAACAATTTTGTCTGTTGGCCATTTGGGAGTGTGTTTTTTAAAAAATAATTCATGTTTTTAAATTAAATTGTAATTTTTAAGTGTTTGGAATTGCGATTTTAAAAACGTGAATTTTAAAATCGTAGAAAAATCTACAATTTCAATAAGCTCACTAGAGAGTATTTATTTGAAAAAGAGCAAATTTAAACAAAAATCACGATTTCACTTAAAAAATTTTTTTTGGGGCAATATTTATCTATTTGGCTTGAAATCACAATTATATGCTAATTTTATCCAAACACTCAATTAATAAAAAATTACTTTTTAATATGTTTTACCAAACGTCTGTGCGATTTTAAAAAGTAGCGATTTCAAAAACACAATTTTTAAAATCGCACTTATTGAAATCCCACTTCCAAACGAGCCCTTATTTTTATATTTTCAATTGTTTGTTAATAAAAAATAAAAATAAAACCAAAGAAGTTTAACAACCCATTCATTGTTCAAGGGAAAAACAAAACAAAACAAAACAAAACACCAAGAAAAGCACGAACAAGAGTTTAATTTATAGGAAATTTTACTTAAAATTCTTGAATTATCACGAATTAATTTTGAGAATACCTTCTACATTTTAAAAACTCTCAATTTTATCTTATGAACTTTCAATTTGATGCAATGTATCCCGCTGCCAAATTTTAAACGTTAAAAATGATAAAATGATTTTTATACCCTTGAATTTTTATAAAATTACAAATTTACTCTTAATTTCAAATTAAACATTAAAAAAAGAAATCGAAAGATAATTTGATCATTTTAGTAATTTTCATTAGTGGTTAACAGCTGAATGTGACAGAGGGAGGTCAACTAAATCAAATTAAAAGTTAAAGAAATTAAATTAAGAGTATTTAAAATTTGAGTAGTCTTTTTAAAATGCTCGATAGTTAAGGTCAAAAGTAAAGTTAAAAAAAAAAAAAAAAAAGAGAGAGAAATTATTTTACAGTGTATCTTCAATCAAACACATGTGTGAAAGAAAATATAATGCAGAATATAATCAAATACACACAAAATTACGTAATTGTATGAATGAAAATAGCTATTTTTTAAAACGGTCTAAACCGGGCACATAGGACATATATAGCAGCAAAACCCTTGGAAACAACAATAATATTAAATGGATGAAGAAAAGGGTGCACGTGGTGCTGTGTTTTTTAGCCACGTTGAAATGCGTAACCTATCAATACTATCCATCTGCATGCATGCTGCATGCAGTTGCTGTTGGCTTCTCCTTTGCCTGCAACTGTCAATGCCCTCTTTCCAACGCGTGTCGCGGTGATTCTTTCTCCATCTGCACCCCCTAAGCTTTGGGGCTTCATATTTATTTTCGGTGCCCTCTTTACACTCTTTAAGCATCCAGAGATTCAAAAATGATGATGAATTTCTTCGTAGATCTCGATCTCTTGTGGAAACATTGGCCATCAATCATGTCAAGCAATCTATAACGTAGCGCTTTATGAATTAAGCAGGTGAGAATTTGAAGTTCTTGGAATTTTTGTTGTTGTTGTGGAATTACAAACCAGTTAAATGTTCATCGGGTTTTGAATTGAAGTTGCTACTCAGAAAATAAGGCCGTCAACTTTTTAATCTCCTGAAATTTTCAACTGCAAAATTTGAAATTAAATATGGACGAAAAATTAAACTAAACTAAAGATTTCTTCTAATTTTTTTTTTACAACTCATAAGGGTGCGTTTGGAATGCGATTTTAAAAGAATAATCTGCAAATAATCCACAAATCCAACTTACATGTATGATTATTTTTTGAAGCCACATGGTATTAGGCTACCATTTTGATTTTCTTATGTCAAGTTCCTAGCGAGGCTAGTATATAATTTCATGATAATCGATAGGTGATTCGATGGAAGACCCAAGTGAGGAGTGGAAGATTGAAGAATACTCGGCTGAAGCTGATGGTGGCAAGGTGAGATGGATTTTGAACAAGGGACTGATGGTAGGAAGGAAGATTTTGATCACGAGTATTGTAGTTTCATCTGCACCAATAGTTCTTCCTCCACTATTGGCTCTTTCAGCTATTGGGTTTATTGTTTCAGTCCCTTCTGGGTTCCTCTTGGCAAGCTATGCTTGCTCTGAAATGCTTATGAGAAAGTTGTTATCTAATGATGAAGAAGTATGTTGGGATGAAGAAAAGGAAGAGGAAGGAGAGGGGTTTGTTGGAGAAGATTATATGGAAAAAGAGGAAGAAGAGCTCATGGAGGAAACAAAGAGAAGGGTTGAGATGAGAATTGAATTAGTTGACGAGGAAGTTGGGGAAAACAATGAAGATGTAGTTGAGTATGTGGAGGAAAATGGGTATGAAGAAGATGGTGAGGAGTATTTAGATGGGGAGGAAAGGCCATTGGAAGATAGAATTGAAGTGATACATTGCTATGGCAGGGGGGAGATGAAAGGAAAAGTGGAAGAATTGAAAGAAGAGGAAGCTCAAAAAGTAAGAGAGAAGAAGCTACAAACAAGATATGTGGAAAACATAGATTCTATCCCAAAAGAGGTGGAATCAATTGTATTAGAAGGAAAAAGTTTTGACAATAATGTACAAGTTGAGAAACCAATAGTGGTAGGAAGTGAAACGGTAAATGAAGAGATGAGAAATGGGAAGGATGTTGATGACATTACAGAAGCAGAGATATCAACAGGACATGGAAATGAGGAGCAGAAACCTATGTTAGACAAGGCAGCTGTGTTTCAAGCAGGAAGAGCAGAGGGTAATTATGTTACTCATGATGTAGCTCTGGATTTCCATTTAAATAGGAATAAGGAAAATGTGATTTTCTCAAACATAGATGTTAGAGAGATGGCTGATGAAAGTGGATTGGATTTGTTTGATTACAAAAATGTAGCTGGTCAGCAGTGCTCTTATGTAGTTCATGGAACTGCCAAAGGTAAATATCTTGGAACAATTGCTCAACACAATTATTACAATCTATATCTTGTATTTGGTCTTAAGTTATTTCTGAATCCCCTTAACTGAAACTGACTGATGTCATCTGCAGAGTCATCAGTGGGCAGCGAAGCTACAGAATCTGTGGAGCTTTCTGTTTCAGCTGTAGTTCATGAGTCCAATTACATTGGACTTCCTCCTAAGAAAGACATTATTGTCCCTTCTAGTGAGGTAAGGGATTAATTTATATTTCCTAGAGATAGAAGGCTTTCTTTGATAACACTTTTTAATTCCTTCGTCATTCATTAACAAACAACCCAAAATAGAAAGTACTCGAATCTATTTTCTCCTTTATTCCATTAAAACACTTGTTCAAACAAAATAAAAAGCACCCTTAAAAAAGCATTAACAAATGAAGCCAAACCTTTTCATGACTGGGTAATAAACTTAAAGACAAAAATGACTGTAATATTCCCATGCCTCAGCTGAAAGCTGGGGTGGAGGCTATTGGCTATTATAATTTTCATGTTTTAATATCCAAGTTTAAGATGAGCGGAAACTGGAAACTACTTTTAACGGAAACCATCCCTATTCAGCAAACTGATGCTGGTGCCAATAAGTTTTCTCTTGGAGTTAGACCTCGTGCAGAGCTCTTTACCAGATAGATTTGGAACATTGCTTTATGTGAAAAAAAGGTGTTTTACATGTTCTTCTCGGGAAGAGCTAAACTAGAGTGATAGTGAAGTTTTTTTGACTGTGGCTGTCAAGCAAACTATGCTGCTTACTAATAAGACACATTTGCATTCTAATGAGGCTTCACCAATCAAACATGGCAAGCCCATGCTTTGATTGCCAAATATTGCAGAGTTGTAATGTTCCAAATCATAACTGAGGTAGGTAGGTGCTATGTAATTCTAGTAAATAACCTAAAGCAAACGAGTGTCTAGATTAGGCAATGGATCGGACTAGCTCAGTTAACACTGCAAAGTGTAAACAAATGTCATGCTCCACCATAATCTTACTAAGCCTGGAAGGGCTAGTCAACCTCAAGTTGTGCTTGATCCCATTTTAGTCCAACAAAGCCAAGTTTGAAAAGTTATTTACTTGATTTGGCTGCACCAATTAATTATAGAATTTCGAATCTGGGCATGCAGGAATTTTTCAACTCAGTTTGAATATATTGATAAATTGACAAATCGAAGTTTCGTGCAAGGACATGTCCAATCTCATTCAGTTTTTTCACAAAGACTTTTGTATGAGGCTGATTTCAGAGAGCACCTACATTAAACAATCTCCCCCTCTTCTTCTTTTCCCTATGTCCTCGATCTTCTTCTTTCTGTTCCTTTTTTTATTTTCTTTTTTCCCTTTTACTCTTGGGGGAGGCAGTTTCTTATGTGCTTTGTGGTTCTAACTTGGATTTCATCTTACATTAGTGGATATGGTCATATATTACTATATTACTATATTGTTCTTCTGTGCACCATAGTTAAAATGTATAAACTCCATTGCTTTGATAGTTCATGATTACAGATGGATTTAAGAATATTAAGAGCATGTCTTTATTTTTAAGCTTTCGTCGAAAATGCGTTCTAGCTAATTTTAGAATAAAAAAGTTAAAAGTAGTATTTTTAGAGTTTTTAACCAAACATAACTTTTTATTTGACACAACTTTTTAAGTACTAAAAATATTTTTTAAGCTCTCTAATTAACGCGATACCAAACAGTGTCTAAGGGGCTTGGTAATTTTAATTCTGACTGTTTTGAGTTAAGATGCTCAACTCCTGTCAGTGCTTTCTTTCTCTCTCTTATTCTTTCAGTCTAAGTCCTATTTGTGGATTAGAACCCATAGATAAAGTGTGTATATATATATATGTGTGCGCGCACGCGTCTGTGTTTAGTTACTGGCTCCACTATCTTTGGTTAGTACCTGCTTTTTGCTGTTTGTGAATATTTGGTTTAGTTAATGAAAATCTTATTCATTAAAAAAAAAAAAAGGTTCTGATTGTCCATGAAGTGCATATATATTGGAACATTATTATAAGCTGCTGTTTGTTCTTGGCTGTTCGTGTGCATTTTGTTCTTGGCTGATTGCTTATATATTAATATGCTGGTCCAGGTATTGTACAATGAGGAGAAGATATGGGAAAAGATCGAGGCCATGCGAAGTATAGTAGGTTATAAAGCCATGCCCAAGAGAACGAGCATAGAGGAAGTAAAAGCTCTCTACATCTTCACTGGAGTGGAGCCACCTACCTCTTTCAAAGACCCCACCTCTGATCTTGGACAAGTTTATGACAGGCTTCACCTCCTCATGTCCATAGTTGGAGTCAAGTAGATGCCCCTCCATTCTGCAGGAGGAAGGATATATATATATATATGTTTGTGTGTGTGTGTGTGTTTATTTCTTGGTTTCTGAGTGTTGCAGTAGACATGAATGAAGTTCTAGTATCGGTTGAGTATATATGCTCTTGCTTGGCTGCCTCTATTTCTTCTTATTCGATCTTTTTTTTTGGATGAATGAATTATTTCATTAATCACAACAAAGAATACAACCACAGTTCTAGCAAAAGCTAGAACATCAACAAAACACACAGATTAAGTCCCCAAAACCAACACCAACAAACAAGCTCTCCCCCAAATACTAAGGAAAACAATCAATGTAATATATCTAAATGAAGCCCCTAACTAATACGAAGCTCCATATTTACATCAGATTTACAAGATTTCCCTTTCCATTTAAGCCTAGCTATGCTTAAACCATATATAAATGGTACACGGCTGCACTCGAGCAAAGTTTACACTAACTAGCCAAAAGACTTGTTTCTCTCCGATGCTGGATTCCATAGCTCACTATGCCAGGAAACTTCTTGTTCGCTCTTTCTTTCTCACTGAATGTAGATCCAATACTTTGTACTGCTGCTGTTAGAGATGCAACATATCAGTGTCCTAGTTTCATTGTATGACCTTTGAAAATGCAACGAGTGCAATAGTTTTAGGGAAGTATAAGTAGACTAAAATCAGATTCTCAGCTAAAATCTTTTGCTGAACTTGCTCTCAATTTTTTGGACATGTTAGTCCAAAAAACAAAATTATGTTAAAAGGAATTAATAGTTGTTGTGACAGTTTTATGATTGGTGACGTATGAGCTTGTCGGAGTGGACCGACAGTATATAAGTTAGCTATTACTTTACAATAGATAATGACAAAATCACGAGAGCAATTAATGAGTCCATTTACCTTTACTGCGCATACAGGCTATGTTTGGCAAAGGGGTGAGCTTGAGGAAGTGGATCAATATTATAGCAGATTTGATTGATGTGAAAAAAAAGTAAAAATGCTTTGTATAAAAAAGTGAAAAATTTTGTTTTGTAATAATTTTTTTATTTGAATATATAATAATAAAAAGTGATTGATGTGATATAAAAAGTAAAAATGTTGGAGTTGATTTTAAGAGAAATTTTTTAAAATTTTGGATCCAGTCTAGTCCACCCCCTTACCAAACATACCCACATAGTTTATATATATATATATATATATAGAGGCTCAACATTAAATGTGGGGTTAGAAGTTGATCCCCATAGCCCCCTAAATTTGGGGATTAGGGGCATGGCGTTGGCATGACCAAGTGCTATGTGTCAGTCGAGACGTTGTATCTGTACATTCCAATCGTGGGATTGGGGCATCTAATTACTTCTATATTTATAATTTTTCTTTAATTAATTTCATCTCATTTGTAGTAATGATGTTATATTTAACTCCGGCCACCATGAAATTACCTTAATAATCTAGAGGATTATTGTTCAAAATATCCTGGCTTAAAATGGGACCTATGGATGAAAAAAGCCGGTGTTTAGTTGTGGTGGCTTTGGGTTTTGGAGAGAGAGAAGGTTTTAATATAGTTTTCAGAGAGTTTCTAAAAACTATGATCTAGAATATTTGATTGAATGATTTGAGAGCTCTAGGCTCCTCTTTATTTATTGGCAATGCAGGGAAGCACATAATCAGACTTAAGCAATGTGAGACAAATGAGCAGTTCTAATTCTTTTAGAACTCTGTAACATCAATCCAATGGTTGATATTAGAGTAGTATGGATGGCTAGGATTAATCATAGGCTATGGCCGTGTGGTCCATTGAGCACTATCCATAAGCCACACAAGTTATATGCTCTTGGATTGGGCTTGGGTTTCACTCCAAGCCTTTTTCCTTGTTACTAATACTTAGGCCCAGTGAATAAAGTCTGGCCTTATTTATTTTCACTTATGCTCATTGGGCCTCTAGGCTTTATCTCAAGCCCAATTATTTCTAATATCTTTAGCCCATATTTTAATTAAATAAAATATTTAACTCAATAAATAAGAAAGCCTTATGGTTAAATTACATAAGTTTGGTGAGGAACCAAAAGGGAAAAATATTATTGGCTTGAATATGTCCGTAATCGTGTCACCCCAACATTTGTCACGCAACTATATTCTAATCACAATTAATTCCACTAAATGAATTTGACTTAACTCTAATAAATATTTTTTATTTAGAACAATTAATCCCTTTGACTTTTTGACTTATGACTCCTCCAAGAAATCTTTCGTAACAGAATTAAGGCTTAGGATACTGCCACTTAATTCTCTACCTCTTTATCCTTGAGTCACTGATTGTATGTTATTCTCATACATGTGATAAACGGATCTGGCTTGTATGCTGTAATACAGCATGTGTAACATCCCACCCCAATGACACACAATATTGTCCGCTTTTGGCTCCCCTAAACAAGACTTCCCAGGAGGTCACCCATCCTGGTACTACTCCAGCAGAAGCACGCTTAACTGCGAAGTTCTGATGGGATCATTACCATCACGGCTTTAAAACGCGTTGTTGTCATTAAGGGTGTAAGTATACATATAAGCACATCCTCATCTCCATACCCAGGCGATGTGGGACGTCACAATCACCCCCTCTTAAGACCCAGCGTCCCCGCTGGCGACCTAATGGGCTTGTGCACGCTCCCCCCATCTCAGGCTGGGCAATGGCTCTGATACCATTATGTAACGCCCCGACTTCATCCCAATACAAAGGTGACCTACATACCTTGGACTCAGTTTTCCCTTCTTACCAAAACGAAGTACACCCTTCATTGGCGAAAGGCAACTTTTGGGACCAGAGATAGTGCAGGACACCAAAGACAAGATTGCTCTCATTCGAAAGAGAATGCTAACAGCTCAAAGTAGACAAAAGAGCTATGCGGATCGTCATCGCCGCAATCTGGAATTTGAAGTCGGCGACCAAGTGTTTCTTAAGGTTTCGCCAATGAAGGGTGTACTTCGTTTTGGTAAGAAGGGAAAACTGAGTCCAAGGTATGTAGGTCACCTTTGTATTGGGATGAAGTCGGGGCGTTACAGCATGTATGCTGTTAAAAAATTGAATGGTGAAGATTTCATTAAAGTAATTGAATGGTTTAGATGTATCATAATAAATACCAATTTTCTCTTTTATTTATCATTTCATCTATTTATTGGTATTTATTAATAAATACAAATTTTCTCTTTCATCTATCATTTCATCTATTCATTGGTATTTATTATGATAGATCTTCACCCTTAAAAAACCATTCAATTACTTCAATGAAATCATCACCATTCAATTTATAACAGCATATATGATGTAGTTTTGATTACAGTATACAAGCCGGATCTGTGATAAACACATGTATATATATATTTTGGTATGCCAACCAAAATTCTTCAGCCGAAAACTCTGAGAATAATATCCATAAAATCAATTTCAAGAGAAAATTTATTGTCTTTTTGTTTACCAACAGAGGATCTGGATCCCTCTTGAAGTTGGTGTTCCCACAATGTTAGATGTGATTCCCAATGTATTGAGTTCTATTGACCGATGATATGTCTCACTCTATGATACATCAAAATAATTATCCCTTCACATCTGAGTTCACAAACTTCTTAAGATTTAGAATTAAAGTCTAAAGCCTTTAAGGTGTTTATTGTCTTTCTCATTATGCAAAATCTTTATGAAGAGACAACTCCTTGGTTCGTTTAGTGAGGTAGGTTCTCAACACACTACACATCAATCTCAAAGGCATTGCTTCGCTTGACCAAGGTAGATCACCAAGATTCGATGTGTAATGGTATTACTCAAAATAGAATGCCTAGTTCCATTAATTGCGAACTTTATACTTTAAGAATACAAGGATTATAGATTATGACCTTGTGTGATAATCATGTTACTCACACCTATATCCATATTCAATGTAATCCTAAACCCTTCACATGCATAACAAATATGATAAACATGGTAATAAGCCTCTAAAAAATATTTTATGTGCTATATGCTCAATTCATTTTAATTAGTGAACATAGCATCTATATTCATAACAAACATTTAAAAGTCAACAAAAATATATAAAATCATTGGGATTCAGGTCATAATCCCAACAATTACCAAGTTACATAAACGAGTAAACATGCTCATATCATGTGCATGCTCAGTCAGCTCACATATTGTACGTTTTTAAGGAAAGCAGTCATAAGTTTTTACTTACCACATATGCTAACTTGATTCATCCGATATTCCAAATTCCTACTATAATGAAACATGGATATCATTATACGTAGTGTTAAAGGGTTTGCTAAAGACACAAAGGGTCTTAATTGACTACACCTAGCTAAAAAGGTCACAAAACCCTACTTTTATGCATTCTAGACTCTAGGCGAATGTTCTAGTCACGGAGTGAACGTTCGGTCACGGGGGACAAATGTTTGACTAGAATAGGTAGAGAGCATTCGGGTAGAGTAAAAAATTTCAAGTTTGGCTTCTATCCTCAGGTCACCATGTTAAAAACTAAAGTGAGGCATGTCATACAAGAAAACCAAAGAAATAAATGAGTGTTTCTAAAATGTTTGAAAACCACTATTTTCCTCCAAGGGAAAAAATGGAACACAAGTCATGGCATCTTTAAGTACTTTAAGAAAGCAAGGATGATAGCAAGATAAGATAAAAGCTTTGTAAAAGTTCAAGAAGTACCTTGAAGATGGCAAAATTCCCCTCAAAACCTTCTTCTTCCTCTCTAGAAACTCTCCTCTTACTTTAGGGTTAGAGTTTCTGGTGTAAAGGGAGGTTGAGGGACGAATGGGGTATTTATAAGGGTGAAGGGGCGTGCCTCTCTCCTGCAAAGGTGGATAATGGGTTAAAAATGCTTTTTAGACTGTCATCGAACGTTCGGTACTATGAATGAATGTTCGGTGTACTATTATTACACAATGATTTTAGGATTGCAGGTGAAACATTTGGTCAATACCTAGTGGGTCAAACTTTGGTGAAAGAACGTTCGCTGTGGTCCCCTGCCGAACGTTTGCACTAAGGGCATGGTCAAAAGTTCGATGTGGTCCCCTACCGAACGTTCCGCCAAAAAGTTTGAATTGAGTTTTTAGGTCTAATTTCAAGTGAAGGCTTGGTTTAAGATTAAGGCACACCCTTGGGGTTTACAAAAAGGGTTGTCTAGGCTTAAGTGTAACGGTTGATTTTGGGATAAATAACTCTTTGAAACTTAGGGCATCACATAGATACACCAAAGTGGCCTACACTTAACATCTGAGTTTACAAGCTTCTCAGGATTTAGAGTAACTATTCTAAGTTGTCGTGCACGTACATCGTTCTTTATGAGAGACGAGAGTGTTATAAAAAAATGATAACTCAAGTGGTCCATTCGGTGCATGGAACTACCTTTGTTCTTACACCAACATATCAACCCAAAGCCTACCTGCTTTTCTTCATCAAGGCGAATCGTTGAGACTGATATGTTATACTCTAGATGAAGTTCTTAGCTTCATTTACAACTATGAATAATAAATTTATAAGCTACAAGGATCTTTGACCATGATCTTTTGTGTGATAATTCATTTACTTACATCATGATCAAATACAATGCAACTTAAAGATCTCACGTGTATATAATCAGATAACAAACAATAACACATATATACCATGCAAGAAATATATATATATATATATATGCATTGTTCAATAATAAAATCATAGAATAAATAACATATTCTAATATAACCTAAACATCATCCAACCAATTAGATTTTTGGACACTAGTTCCAATAGTATGGCTAGGCATGTTTGATAAGAGATTTATCAAAAAAAATTGTTCTTGAATTGTAAGAAGGATGATAGAAACCAAACAGGTCCAAAAAGCTTCAAATAAATAGTTTCTTTTTTATTTATTATGATAATTAGATAAGTGAGTCGACGAGGGTTGTAGTTGAGATAGGAAGCTCCTTGATCATTTTGATTGTCAATGTTGTTCATTGCCTGCTACAAGGAAAATCAACATATAAATTCCTTAATAATATAATTGTATGCTAACTTGGAAAATATGTAATAATGCAAATAATAATTACCATTGCCACCTCTTGCAATAAACATGCGTAAATGGGGGTCTACAGGCAAACCAATTACTTCGTACATTGCATCATAAACTCCGTTCTTAATCGGCCTTGGTGATCTGTTTGTAGATTTCACATCAAAATTTCAGGACAATGATAGAACTAATGATTCCAGTAAATATTAAATAATATTATGAACTATACCTTGAGGTTAGGTGAAGATTTGACCTTGGTGGAATGTCCCTTTTCCATGCCATTTTCATCTACAAATGTTATAATGTATATAGAAAAATGAAGTGAAAATCCAGTGAATTTTGGAGTTGTTTCTCCTCTTATTTACAATATTTCATTGTGTTTTTTGCTGAAAATATTTCTTAAACAAGCTCAATTTGTCTTGAAGAAAAATATATAAGCAATTTAAAAATAAAAAGTTTGGACTTGTACGGACAAATACAAACATAAAAACATGCTCATTTAGTTTTGTTATATCATGAGTTAATTATGGTTGTTTCTTTACAAAAAAGAAAAAGCATGTAATTTTATCTTCTTCAAAAGAAAAATAGCATTATAATTAACTTAAATAGAGACCGAGGGTTTGAATGATTGTATTTTACTACTCAGATTACATGAGTGTTTGTATTATATTTAGAGTATTTACAGTTACTGCTGGTAAGAGAAACATTATAATGGTTTTGGTTTATCTTGAACATTGTTTGTTTGAAGTTTAACTTTATACGACAGATTGGTGAGGTGTCATTGAAGAAATTTATAATTAAATGGAAAATAAAATAGAAAAGTAGAAGAAATAGAAAATGGAGACAAATGATTTACAAATAGTTCAGTGTTAGGCACTTATGACCACCACTAAGAAAGAGTCCAATAGGATTACATTTTGCTCTTATTGCTTGATGATATTTACAGCACAGAAGCCTCATACTTTATAAGAGAATTGGGGTATGTGAAAATAAATATAAGTATGGTAATCAAATCAAAATAATTTGATTAATTACCATCAAACTTAGTTACAATAAATCCTAAAAAGTAATTATCCTATAACGAAGGTATACCTAGCTATTATGAAAGCATATTTGATAAAACACGAGGATTGTGTTCTACCCTTACTAACTACAAATTTGAATGATAACACAATAACAATCTAAAACAGGCATAGTGGAAATTAGATCATCACATCCACAACATGCAAACTTGTTTACGAAGCATAAAAACTTTGGAATGGATCAAAAGTAAAAACTACTCCCGAGTAGCCAAACATGAGAAATCACTATACGGAACTGCTTTTCCTTTAAGATGTGGATTTTTCACATCTATTGTTTTGTTCATCTCATCTTAACAACAAATGAGTTCCGTTAGGACGTGAGAGAGCCCAATAACATGGGAAAGTATATTTTCAGATAAAGAAGAAAGCAGGACACTTAAAGTGTGTTAGATCTTGTTGAGACCAAATTTTAAATTCAGGATTGACAGTGATGGAAGGTTGAGATGGAGGGGACGAAAGGGGTACAATAATAAATTGGCTAGGATTATAGGTAAGGAAAAATTTTCTTATTCCGTACAGTAATGGTTGAAAGGGACTATACATGGAGGGTGGGGTAGTAGCAGAATTAAGTTGTTGGTACAAGAATTTTCTAAGTCAGCCATGGATGACGTGAGTCAAGGGGGTTCTATAATACCATAATAGAATACAGAGGAAAGTAAGAAAACTTACTACCTGTTAGTGAAGGTCTCGGACATGACCTCTCGGACTTGGGTCACAGACATGACCTCTTGGACGACCAAGTCTCGGACCAACCGAGGAGGTCTCAGCCTCGACAAACCAAGGAGGTCTTGGTTGTTGAAGCCTCGAATTCGCTGACTCCTCAACAGCACATCTCCAGCTTTGGCATATATATATTTCATATATATTTAGCCATAATTAGGCTCTCTAGTTATGGCATGTTCTTATATTATAGCGTTAGTATCTTGTAATTATTAGTTGCCTTATTTGTTTTCTTAGATTTGCTGTAATCATTGAGATACAGTCTGTAATTAGGTTTACGATTTCTATATAATACGAGGAACTTTCACATTGAGGGTATTCAGAACAAAACCTAAATTAACACTATCTCCCCTAAAATCTAATGTGTTAGATTAACGTTTTTCTTAAAAGTTTAAACCCATAAAATAAATNAAGAAAACTTACTACCTGTTAGTGAAGGTCTCGGACATGACCTCTCGGACTTGGGTCACAGACATGACCTCTTGGACGACCAAGTCTCGGACCAACCGAGGAGGTCTCAGCCTCGACAAACCAAGGAGGTCTTGGTTGTTGAAGCCTCGAATTCGCTGACTCCTCAACAGCACATCTCCAGCTTTGGCATATATATATTTCATATATATTTAGCCATAATTAGGCTCTCTAGTTATGGCATGTTCTTATATTATAGCGTTAGTATCTTGTAATTATTAGTTGCCTTATTTGTTCTCTTAGATTGCTGTAATCATTGAGATACAATCTGTAATTAGGTTTACGATTTCTATATAATACGAGGAACTTTCACATTGAGGGTATTCAGAACAAAACCTAAATTAACACTATCTCCCCTAAAATCTAATGTGTTAGATTAACGTTTATCTTAAAAGTTTAAACCCAGAAAATAAATAATATATTTAATCAATATTTTAACATTTAGTAAACCGTTCATTCAAGTATAGGTATACTAATTAGAGAAAAAAAAAAAGAAAAAAGCATAGGTATACTGAGATTTTGTATATATGCAAGTATACATGATAAGCATACCCTATTGTAATTGGTTGACATGCCTTTTTCCTGATGAAGAGGAAGTGCTGATCTGATGCTGCAAGCCCCCATTCCCTATTGAAAAACAATATGCTTAATTAGAACTGTAAATAGTGGATGAGAGATTTATTTTTAAGAAATCCAGTAAAGAAAATTTTGCCTATATATATATATACTTGCTGAATTGGTATGGTTGGGGATGGAATTTGATTCCAAGTGCCTCCACTTGGATAAAGGCCACTTGATCCAGCAGCCTGATCAATCAGTAATCCTTGGAGTTGAATTTCTTGAGGCCTGTCAGTGAAAAAAGAGATGTGGTAATCAATATAACTATATAAGCTTGTTCCAAGCTTTGAATGGTGATGCATGAGAATCACTATTTGATGTATATATACTATGAGTTTTGCAAGAAACATTTCAGAGATCAATTCTCAGAGTGAATAAGAAATCACTCAATATATATATATAATTAAAGACTTTTGAGACTTTATTATGCATTTTATTAATTAAAAATAGCTTCATAAACAAGAAAAGAGTAGAGAATCCATTATGTATATATCATGGGTTTCACATACCTTCCAAGCAACGATGGTTTAGATTGATCAATAAGATTTTGATAATAATTTGGTTGATCTGGTTCATTACTTGCATCTGAGGAAGAAGTTGGCTTTTGCTCCATATGCATGATCAATGTCCAGTGCACCCAAATTCTGCTGAAAATAATAAAATGAGATGGCCAAAAGTATATATAGTACGTATTGTCGGGCTGTTACTTTGCATGCACTAGCCACTAGGGTTTCACAACAAAACTCTTGATTTTTTTTTTCTTCGTCGACCATCCATGAAACATGGGACGGCATATATATAAATGAGGAAATTACTTTGATAAGTGAAATAATTTTGTAGCATATAAGAAATTCAATGAGCACATAAAATGATTTCCGACAAATTAGGTGAATATTGTGTTCACTAGCTTTCATGACATGACAACTTGAATTTGACTTTTAATGAAAGTACGTTAGTTGTCATCAATTATTTTTTACTTTAGAAAAATGATGTACTTTTTGCGGGGACAATAAATATGGTACGCATAATTTATACCAAATTAAAAATGGTCTGAAATATAGATGTTTTAGCAACAAATGTTGGTGGTTCGTTGATTTCGTTTTTATTTATTATTATTTGTATTAACAAAAATGATATGTTGTCGTCAATGTTAATATATGGACTTAGATTCTTTTCAGTCCATTTGAAGTGGAGGGGAACTGGTTTTCTTTAGCATAGGAGTAGAATTGTCTAAAACAAATATTTTGGACAATTTTACCCTTAATTTAACTAGAACCGGCTTCCCTTCGATTCATTTAGCCTGAAAAGGATCCAAATGCGTAATATATATGCTTGACCTATCGTCAATTTAAAGGCAAGGATAATAATGTCCTTACGAATAGCCTTTTTTAATAATGGCAATATTGACCTATCATCACTGCAAAAATGTTCTCATTCAAAAAGCTTATAGGAAACGACAGTATGTCCTTGACATTGTCAATAATATATATTTAATTAAAAAAAAATTACTTAACACTGTTTATCTTTCATTACTTTTTAATCATTCCTTTAAACTTTAAAAATCATCATCTTTTATAAGTTTCAAACGAGCTGCACCAAATTTTGTTAAACCGACTTATTACAATTTTATTTAGGAGTAAATTCACTTTACCCCCTTAAGTTTTAGAGGTTTTTTAATTTTAATTCCAATTTAAACCATTAGTTAATATTTTTCATTAAATCGGACATAAATATGTGAAATTACGTAATTACCCTCAGACTTTTTTTAAAAAAAAATTATGTTCATTTAGACAAAAAAAAAGTTAACGGAGGGTTTAAATTACAACTTTTTGAAACTTCAGGAGGTTACATTGTCAATTTTAAAACTTTGGGGTTAAAATTAAAAAATCTCTAAAACTTCAAGGGGATAAAGTGAATTTTCCCCTTTTATATATTATAATACATACTATAGAGATCTAAGAAGGAGGCTTTGATGTTATTTTGATCGTTTATTAATGGAAATACTTGGAGAGTGGTTTTCTATCACTTTTGCCTCAAATTCCTTAATAGAATTTTAGTTTAAAAAGAGTTGTGAATTACTTGTTTGTCTTTGTGAACCCACTACCCCGTGCTGCGCATGCATCACGTTCAAAGTACACCTAAAGTGCCAATGTGACATGCATTTGTGCATGACCAGTGTGGAAGTGACACCACAAGCATGCATATATATGTCTGCCCAAAAGCCAATGTAGACTTGGTGAAAGATAATCCTTTATTAAGCACCAAAATTCTACTAACATTTTAAGGTAGGACAAAGTAAAGTACACNTTTTTTTTTTTTTTTTTAAAAAAAAAATTATGTTCATTTAGACAAAAAAAGTTAACGAAGGGTTTAAATTGTCACTTTTTGAAACTTTAGGAGGTTACATTGCCAATTTTGAAACTTTGGGGTTAAAATTAAAAAATCTCTAAAACTTCAAGGGGATAAAGTGAATTTTCCTCTTTTATATATTATAATACATACTATAGAGATCTAAGAAGGAGGCTTTGATGTTATTTTGATCGTTTATTAATGGAAATACTTGGAGAGTGGTTTTCTATCCCTTTTGCCTCAGATTCCTTAATAGAATTTTAGTTTAAAAAGAGTTGTGAATTACTTGTTTGTCTTTGTGAACCCACTACCCCGTGCTGCGCATGCATCACGTTCAAAGTACACCTAAAGTGACATGCATTTGTGCATGACCAGTGTGGAAGTGACACCACAAGCATGCATATATATGTCTGCCCAAAAGCCAATGTAGACTTGGTGAAAGATAATCCTTTATTAAGCACCAAAATTCTACTAACATTTTAAGGTAGGACAAAGTAAAGTACACAAATTGAGAGAAAAGTTGAAAATTTAAGAAAATGAAAGCAATTTTGTTGAATAATGCTACACTTACTCCTATTTTTTTACACAATTTTTTCACATGTAGGTGGCTTTTAAAACCAGATCAATCGTCCCCAAGAGTAACTCAATCAACTGTGGACCACGCTTAATGAAGCGTAGGTCACTAGTTCGAATCTCCCTCCCCCTTTCATTGTGTGAACATGTCAAAAAAAAAAAAAACGATCAAATCCAATCAATATCCAATGGTAGCATTAAAATCAAACTATGGGTGTGGAAAAATTAGTTGTATAAGGAAGTGGGAGTAAGTGTAACATTATTTAAACTTATTTTACTGAAATAATCTAACATGTACGTCTCATCAGATGTTCTGGATATATTAAATGGTTAATTTATATCTCCACAACATCCTACAGAAAAACCAGAATTTAGTGACGTGTTCTACAGGGATTTGGTGGCATGTCTACCTATCTCCACAATTAATCGAAATGTGATGTGATATAACGGACTCGATAATTAAACTCCCATGGTTTTCTTGTTTAATTTTTACAGTGTACGGGACTGTAATATATATATATATATAAACACCATGCAATATATGTTGAATGCCCCCATCAGATCTGCATCAGCCTCTGTGGAAACTGATGAAATACTTCATTTTACATCTGTAACATGGAAGAGCATGTACGTACCACTTGCATGCCATGCGTGCACATGCATGTAACAAATGAACAATAATACCTAGATTGAAAGATGATAATTATAATCAAAACATATTATTTCTTTTGCAGGATAAATCGATCAACTGAAAAAAAAAAAAAAACGAGAGAGATTGAATCATCATCACCATCATCATGAGTTCTTGGTGTTCATGCTTTTCTTAACAGTCTCTGCATTTTCTTTTATGCTTTCCTTGGACTGTTCAGCCTTGCCCAGCACACTGTCTTTGGCGGTGCCCCATGCATCTTGTGCCGTCTGCTTGGCCTTCTCGGTGGCATCTTGGGCCGTTGCTGACACATTTCCAGCCATATCTCTTGTTTTCTGCGTCACCTATTTATAATTCCATCACTGGCTTACAAATTAATTAAGATTTAAGAATAGGGTTAAATACCTGTGGTTTAACTTCTTTATTTCTTGCTCTCCTAGAGTTTACTTTTTATCACACGAAGTACCTCTGATTTGCCTAAAGACGGAGATAGTACCTCCGTCTAGATTTCCTCCAAATGGCGTTCCGCCAATTTGTTATTGGTTCTGACGTGGCATTCCGTAAAATTTTGGATGAAATTTTGATGAAAATACCATATTCGTCTTTAGGCAAACTAGAGATACTTCCTGTGAAGTAAACCTTAAATAACAAAAAATAAAGAAGTTAAACAACTGGAGAAATAAAGTATTTAACCCTTAAGAATATTATTAAATTAAATTATATATATTATTACTTGCAACAAATTATATATGCCTTGTCCTTCCCTGTGCCTTCATTTGCACCTTGTTTTATTGCATCACTGGAGCCGAAGCCTCTTGATGTGAACTTGCCTATGACACATTATTGAACACGTTGTTAACAATGCATCTTCATATTCATTACTTGCAAGCATAAAATATGTTACAGCTAGGATATGGGTGTCCTTTTTCTTCTGCTACTCCTGTATAATGTGACAACACTCCTGTATATTGTGATAACATGAGTGCTATTTAGATTGCTCATAATGATGTTTTTTATGAACGAACCAAACATATTGAGATTGAATGTCATTTTGTCCGTCATCATCTTCTTCAGGGCTCACTACAACTTCATTCTATCACGTCCCGTGATTAGCTCGTGGGCATCTTTACAAAGTCACATCTTCCAGGGCGCTTTCGTGATCTTGTTTCCAAACTCAAGTTGGTCTCTCACACTCCACCATGAGCTTGAGGGGGGCTGTTAGAGTATATGTAGTGTTGTCCCACGTACATTGGTTGTGTACGTATAGTGTCTGTGTTATTAACCTATATATATAGCCCCCTTCTGTACATTATTCTTTAGTGATTCAATATACAACCTCATTCTCAATGAAATATATTCAGAGTGTGTTTGGAAAGTATAAAAAATGTACTGTTTGGAAAAATTGTGATCTAAAAATGTAAAAACGATTTTAAAGGCCAAACTGTGATTTTACCGAATGCTTTTTGTATGCGTTTTCAAATCAAAAACCCAGGCAAACCATTGATACGTTAATGAGAGATAATTGGGTTTGTTTGGCAAATCCTTTCACCCTTTTTTTATATTGTTCACGCCACTTTTTTTCCAAAAGAATCAACATAAAAACATTTTCATTTTTTCATTTTTTATTATTATTCAAATAAAAAAAATACTACATACCAAAATTTGTTCACTTTTCAATACAAAACATTTAAAACTTTATATCATATCAATCTACGTCGGCGATAGCATCTAGGGCAAAATAGTTTGCGAAACGAACCCAGGACAACGAAATATATATAGGCAGACTAACTAGCTAGACGCATCAAGTGATATCAAAGTTCATATAAAAAATTAAAAAATGGGAATTTAGCAGAAATTAAAACAGCATATGAAGCATGACTTAATTATTACATGAATAGGTCTTGGAGTAGCAGCAACAAAATTGCCTAGCTAGGTTTCCAGGTGCTTCTCCTGGCAAATGCTACTCCATGGAGGCAGGTGGGAATTAGTGTTAAGGATGCCATATATTTCACTTGTTTCCTTGTTTGATTATGTTCAAGAAAATAAAAAAGTATTTCTCCAAAAATAAAGAGATGTGTTTTGTGCCATTCTCTTGCACATCTCTTGTCTATCTCTTTTGCAAATTTACCGTTGAATTTGTGAAGCCCACATGTAGGTCCTATAAATTCAATGATGAATTTACACATCTCTTGTACAAAGAGGGCAAGAGATCTGCAAGAGAATGAAAGCAAACATTTCTCCAAAAATAAATAAATGTCTTTGGAAATTAAGCAAACTTCTCTTTCCATTTTGACTTCCATATGCCGTTGCGTTGGCATGCTCCATTCACCATTCGGTTATTATTATTATTATTATTTTAATTAAGGGTGGATGGAGCACACCAACTCAAGAAAAATGCATGTGTGACAGATGCCAGAATACAAATAAGCATTTCTCTAGAAAGATTTGGTTGTCTTGCATGCAAAGTCAATGGAATTTCGGTAATATGTATGTACTATGAAATAATTATGAACGCTAAAGGATTTAATATGATCTAAAACTATGATCTGCAACTATTGGAATCCTCATAACTTTACTTGGAACCCTCGTTTCTCGTTGCAACCCTCAAAATCCAACAAAATTAAGGGTATATGTGTATTTTAATAAAAAAAATTACATGGGTATACAGGATATTTTATTTGTTAGCTGTTTGAGTTAAAGAAATCCCAACACTAGATGGTGTTTGAAAGTGGTTGATGCATGATACAAATTTGTGAACTTTAGGCAGAATATTGCAAAAGGTGTTCTTATTGGGGGGTAAATTAATGAAAATTTTCCAACTAATATTTTCGCACTCTTCCTCACATATGAGTTTAAACTTCCGCTCAATGAATAAGATCCAATACTTTAGAATATTTGACTAAAATAGATGATAAATTGTGGAGTCCAAGTTTGATCTCAAAACATTTACTCTCATAACATGTTAGATCAAGCATTTGAGATAACTGGTAATTTAACATATGCTATCATAAAATAACCACATCACCATCAACAAAAGCTAGGATTACACACACCAAAAGTCCCTTCTACCATTTTAATAAACAAGCTTTTAGCTAGTAATGCAGCTAGGATTACACGCCAATGCCCCCTTCTTCTTAGGTCTAGCAATCTTGAAATAATAATGTTATACATCATCCCCATCCCTCTCCCATCTCGTCAAAGCCTATGTAGCGTGATTTTTCATAGCATTTAATGCATAGAGATTGATTTTCTATTTGGAAGATGATGGGAGAGAGATACGAAGGTGATGAATGAAATCATTCACCCGTGACATGGCGTTCGGTTTCTAAGAGCATTCTCATTGAACTTGGTATCCAAGACTATTCTCACTGAGCTATCCAAAAGTTATTTGGACTAGCCCGATAGCAAAATAATGTTAAGAATTACCTCCATCCGGCTAGGCATTTTTTTCTTTTAAAAAAAAAAAAAATGTGTCTAGTTGCTAAATTATAAAATTGTAATTTTTTAATTAAAATTTAGCTAAAAATTGCTAAGCCGGACGTGAAGCCCTGAAGAGTCATTGTCACACAAAAGAATCCAGACATGTTTTTAGGTTTTAAATCAAAAACCAAGCTGACTACTAGTTCAGATATTTGCATGCGTTATGCAAAACCTGAACTTTTAGCATAATGCATCATCCCATACTAAGAGCATTCACAGTAGGCTCATCTAATGTTTGGCTATTTTAGCCAAAAAAAATCATCTTTATCTATTTGAATTACTTACTTTTTTAAAACATCCACATCAGGCTCAGCATTTTAACTTTACACTCATTTAAATATTATTTCCATATCATTTAAATATTATTTTCCTATTTTTCTTTATATTTTTTTATTCTTTCTTTCTAAAAATCGGATGACAACAACTCATTTTCCTCCTCCCAAGTTCCCAACCGCTGCGATCACCACCTCTGCGATTCCCACCGTTGCGATTCCCATCACCACCGCTGCGATTCCCTCACTACTAGCGTCGAAATCAAGCGCGAGAGAGACAGAGAGATGGGCCATGACGCATTCACGGCCCTGAAACGAGGCTCATCCACTGGCCAGGGGCCGTACAACGACGACGACAACAACCACTGGCTCCCTTGACGCCGATGTAGACGCCCAGAAGATCGCTGAGGAGACCAACCAGATCCTTGCTGAGATCCAATCCGACGACGAACCTTCTGACCCCAATGGGTCCAAAGGGACCTGCCAGTGGTCTTTGGATTTGCTTGATGCTTGGGCCCCAATGGGTCCAAAGGGACCTGTTCGGGACAAGGCCGGGAAGATTTTAACGGCAAATCTGAAGGGAAGGCCAGCTTCTGAGGCTGATGATCAGTCTGCGTTGATATACTTGTAGAAGGAGCCTGTGTTGAACGGATGGAGAGAGTTTGTTGGGAGAAGAAGGCGGGAAGAGAGAGGGAGAAGAAAAGCGTGTGGAGGAGAGAGAAATGAGGAATATTTTAGTAGTATATGAATTTGCTGAGGAGCTACAGTGCTCAGCAAAATTGCTTAGCACTGTAGCTCCTCACCATTTTGTTGAGCTTGATGTTGAGCCTGCTGGAGAGTGTTTTTTGTGGTTTGGCTCAACAAACAAGCCAAAAGGCTTGTTTGTTGAGCCTACTGTGAATGCTCTAAGCTCAGTAATGGTAGTAAATTTTGCATTCACTTTCCTAACAAGAATGGCCCAAGGCAATAACAAAATGTATGAAAATATTAAAGCAATTTGACTGTTTCATACAAACAACCTTAAGTCTTTCAAACAATGAAAAATACATAAATTAGTCCTGCCCCAAATAACGTAGGAAAATCTCCATTTTCCAATATTGCTACCTCCTAAACTCCAGAGGACATATAGCTGGATTGGACTGCCTTCCAAAGCTTGACCCACTCCACCATGGTTTCAGCAGCACGAGCAAACATCGGATCCGTCTGTCCCAGCTGCTCCTTCACAGTTTTTGCCATCTCAACCATACAATCCTCAGCTGTAGTTGCTGATCGCTGCAACTGAACTGACTGAAAGAAAGGCACCACTTCCTCCATGAGCTTCACCCCTTCCCACTCTTTTTTCAAGCTCTCTATGGCATTACCCCTTTCTTTCCTCCACACATAAGGTAGCCCACTCTTCACACCAAGACCAAGGTGATCACATATAACCTTAACACACATTCCAGACCATATATCTTCCACTGTTTCCCACCTCAACTTCCCTTCCCCTGCTAACCTCAAAGCTGGGAGCAATGCAGGCCCCACCAGCTCACGATTAAAAGCCATGTTGATTCCGCTTACAGGCATCAAAGCCCCTGCCGGCACAGTCAGAACAGCATCCACATATCGAGAATTCTTCTGTTCTGGCTTGAGCGCTTGTGTCGGTGCGTCATAGTCTGCTAGATTGAGCCACAGTCCACATGACAGACCACATTCAACCCCACTCCGCATGCTAAAGGGATAACCACGAACAAAGTCTGCGCCCTTACGGTAAGGATCATAGAGTGTATTGAAAAAGAAAGGGGTGGCTGGCGTTGCGAGGTTGGTAATATGCTGGGCCACAGTATCTACTAGAACGCCGTTAGTGTCCCTAGCTGGAATGCAATCATCGTCAACTGAAATGATGTATTTCTTCCGGGATATAAGATAACCAAAATACCTGCATGAGTAACCAGAGAAGAGAATGGAAGTGGAAGAACCCGCAACTTGATCTATGTCAGACTTGGTGTAAACATCAAGGTTAAAGCCTTCTGGTATTTGGAGTTCCTCTGAGAGATCAGGGTCTTTTACAATTATCAGATGAAATCGCGAAAACACAGGTTTCCACTCATTCAAAAATGCCGTAAGGTCAGAGTGGAGTGCCCCAATCACAATGTCAACCTCAGCGTCCTTGATATTTGCTTGAGACATCTTCTAAGAGTTATCAAAAGAATAATGCAAAAGCAATACCTTTTGGGCTTCCTGAAAGCAGCTGATGTTTGGACTTTAAAAGCTTTTAGGTGTGCTCACAGTTTAAAAACTAACTTAGAACTTTTCAGAACATCCTGCCAAGAAGATCAGAATAGAACTGCTCTAAGTTCCAAATTCAGTGAAAGGACAGGAGACCGAAATGTTAAGATATGACTTACTGGTAGGAAGTACAGGGATGACAATATGCTGGATATTGAGTGCCTCAATTAGTGAAAGCACTTCATCTTTGCCAGTTGCCAAGAATAGCTTCAAAACCTTTTCCGTCAGTTTACCAGCTCGCAATGTTCTCTGCCCATCACAAATAGTAAATATTGCTCTAAGAATGTTGACAATCACTCAAAACAAGTTCAGAAACAAATGGGAGAGGGCAATGCATGGTACTGCAGAGGCGCAAAATAATCATGGTATAGCCGCAAAATGCAGAAGTTCAATATAGTCAAATCACAGGAGAAACCACAAACATATTTGCACTAAAGTTTCACCAAATGACAAAGTCAACAGCCAGACAAATGAGGAAAACTAAACTCTTAATTGTGCAAAAACATACTAACACATTGGTCTTAAAGCTAGTCAATGACCATTGGCAGGCAGAAGAGAAGCAAATTAGGTTTATCATAACTTCAACAGGAAACAGAAAAAGGAGGACGGATAGAATAAGCCAAGAGACAGGAAAAGCTCCATAAATCTGGTGTTGGCGTATCACAAAACCTTAACAGTAAGGTCTCTAGTGAGTAGTAGCAAACAAATCCTATTGACATAACAAAAATCAGAATTCAATTATCACTCCATGACAAAAATACTTGGACATTACAACAGAAGAAGAATGTTTATATTTGAGAAAGAAAAAATCAAAATAAAAAAAGTGAAGCATATAGGTTCAACCCGAATTCCCAAAATATTCTTTCATCTAACCAAGCCAAAACTGTAGCCACGCCTATCTACTTTGAATAAAACAAGCCAAAAAAGTTAATTTGCATTATCAATTTGTGATTTCCCAACAAATCTGCTTTCACCTAATTCTCTGAAAACTAATCTAACCTCACCTTATATAGAAACAGGAAAAAATAAAATAAAATAAAATAAACAAACAAACAAAAAGAAAAAGAAAAAAAGAAGCTTGTTTTCACGAATAACTTATGTTCAATTATTCGCCTTATATACAAATGTTTTAATTATCTGTTGCCTTCTGTTTGGTTTAAATAATGACCTTGCCAAGCGACTGGGTACAGTAGCCTCCAATAGACTCAAATGATTCAGCCTAAAATTTGTGATTAACAGCATGAATCATACACAAGACTCACCTCAATGGGCAAATGGCTTTGGTCCACCACTGGTCCACTATGCAAGAACCCCATTTACCTATATTTCCACAGGTTCCATACCACACACCAGTCCCTACTTTTTGGTTAAGAATTAAAATTGCTGTTTTACAATACAATTTGGTGGAACAACCTTCAATAATTTCTTTTGAGTTGAAGTCACCCCAAATATGGAGATTCAAATTACAGATGATGTAGACGATTCTAACCAAATTATGGTTGAATTAGGCTCTAATTAATCAACAACAAAGCACAAACAAAATAATGACCAGATAAAAGATGATCAAAAAATGGGCCAAGGCGTTTAAACACCAACATCACTAGACAAGAGGAAACCAAACTGGACGCAGACTTAACTAGAATAGAACTATACTCTGATAATATAAACTAAAAGCATCCACATGCCTGGCGTAGGGCCTGGATACAGGACTGCCTGTTACAGCAACAAATGAAGGGATACATATAATCTTTTAATTTGCATAATCAAAAGCTGAACCGAAGGTCAATATTTGCATAATCAAACACAAATAAAAACAAATCTGGGATTGACAATGCCAAACCCGACATGATCTAATACTTACAGCAAATCCAGTTTCTAATTTACCCGACATGATCTAATACTTACAGCAAATCCGGTTTCTAATTTAATCTGATCAGCCCCTTGAGAAAAACCTATCCCGATGATAAATCCTGATTATGATTCATTTTTTATTCAACTCCTAATCAGAACCTCACCCTCATCATCATACAATCATTTTTAAGAGGGTACCACTGGATCAAAGCAGCTATTGAAGAGGTTAAAATGCCTTGAATCTTTAATTTTTTTTTAATAAGTAAATCAATCACATTAGAAAGTGCAAAACGGAACAACCCAAGCACACAAAGTATACAAGAGAGACCCCAAATTAGTGAGAGGAAGAACACAAATCCAAAAATTCTAAAAATTAAAAAAATGAGAATTGTTGCAAGCCACCATCCAAATATAGAGAGATTTGAACATAAAAGCTTTTAACTCTAACACCGTTCTCTCACAATCTTCGAAGTTCGGAACATTCTGCTCTCCAAATGCACTACATTAAGCACGAAGGAGCCAACCTCCAAGATTAATCTACAATGGCTTCCCAACTAACCTTTTATCAAGCCAACAACTCTACCACCGTTTGAGGCATAACCTACTACAAATAAAAAATACAGAAGATTGAAACCAACAGGTCACTACCCACTTCACACTTCATAGTGAAGAAGAAAATGATCTATGGTCTCCCCCGCTCTTCTTGTTCAGACAGCACCAATCCATCAGTATAATGTCTCTTTCTTAGGTTGTCCAACGTTAAAATCTTTTCTAACGCTGCTGTCCTCACACACCAAAAAAAAAAAATGCCACTGATAAAGGAACCTTATTTCTCCAATACATTTCCCCCAAGTGCTCACTCTTTAACATGGTGGTGAAAATCACCATTAGATGCTACATGTGCTTTCATTTGATATTTCATCCAGTGGTGACTTTCAAATTTTCAATGGCATGTCAAAGAGTGAACACTTGGAAATATGTGTAGCACTCCTCTTTCTCCAAATTCTCTTCCATGGAAAACTCGAGTCCCCGATGTCTTTGTGGGTTTAGGATGGGGGTGGGAGCATCCGTGTTTTGGAAGGGATCCAACCGATTTTAACCTTACCACCTCATCTCAACCTAAGAAAGCACAAGAGGTTAAGAAACGAAGCGATCAACTCTACCTCCCGATCATGCACTGGTCTAGAAAAAAGTAATATTCCACTGAAGAGTGTCATTAATAAACAGCACATTTTCCACCGAAACCTCCTTACAACAAGTAATGCTATACAATTCCGGAAAAGTTACCTTCAAGGGTTGGCCTCCACACAACAAATCATGCCAAAACATGATCTTAGAGTTATCTCCCATCTCAAATCTCTAATGTTTTTCCACACCCCAACCCCGAAAGACCCAAGAACTAACTCTAATTTTGAAAAATTAATATTCAACTCTGAAATAGCTTCAAAACATAAAAATAGACAAGGCAGATGACAGAGATGATATGAATTTGACTCACAAAATATCAAAGTATCATCCGCAAACAATAGATGAGACACAAGGAGCTCATCATTATTCCTTGACCCCACTAAAAAACTTGATAAGAGTCCCCTATCCACAATGATGGACATTATTCTACACAAAGCCTCCATGACAATAATACACAACATAGGGGATAAAGGATCCCCCTATCTCAAGCCATGTGAGCTATTGAAAAAGCTAGAGGGAGATCTCTTAAACAAAATACAGAAACGCACTGTAGACATACAATATGCTACCAATCTCTCCATTTCTACCTAAATCCACATCTCCTCAACATATAAGGCTGGAAACCCCAATTAACATGATCATAGGCCTTCTCTGGGTACAACTTACAGAGCTTACCAGGATCCCCTGATCTGATTCAACTTACAATGCGTTCTTTAGTAACCATGATTGAATCTAAAATCTGTCTCCCCCTAATGAATGCATTATGAGACTTGGAAATAACCTTCTCCAACATCATTTTCAACCTATTCACTAGGACTTCCAAGATGATTTTATAGATGTCACCCACAAGACTAATAGGCTGAAAGTCTCTTCACTTTCTGAACAACCCAATCTGAAGAAACTGATTCCAGCAAGGCTGATTCCTATATTATAGTGACGGAATGGACAATCAATGGCTCACATTCCCTAGAGTCTTCCCCGGGCAAAGCATCATTTCGAGGAAGAAGGCTCCTCGTCCCCACTGCAACCAACCAAACAAACTTTTCCACTGTCAAAACCTTCTGAAAGGGTTGTCAGCATTATCTGTAGCTTTTGTCCCCCTGTACTGCACCCAAATTCTTCTCCAGAGGAGAGAAGAGGACCCCCAGGGTTAAGATTAGAGAAGGAAAACCTCTTCCCAACTCTGCTATCAAGGGCCCACTCCAATGCCTTAGGAGCACCCACAACATCTGGCCTGCCAAAGCCCGTGCGGCCCCCTTGACGATGAAAATGTATGGAAATGCAACCACTTCCAAAGACCCAGCCACCTGCGACCTCATCTAAACAACACTTCAAAAAATAAAAATAAAAAATAAAAAAAAAAATTGGGGTGGCCGGGCCACCCCCATTGGCCAAAACTTGGAAATGAGAATTTATATAATAAAAACCCATTAGAATCTATGCCTCAACCCAACTAAAAATCAAACAAAATTCATAAATGAAAAGGAAATGATGAATGAAGAGGGAATCGAATGGTTATGCATCGCACGGGTGTTTAGGATAAAGAACAGAAGCCAACCCATCTCTTGCCTCCGATAGTAGGGCACACATTACAGGGGAAAAAAAACACATACACACACACAAGAAATTACCAACCCAAAATCATGCCACAAATTATTAACAAAAAATAAAATAAAATAAAATAAAAAAATCGAAGAAGAAACGGTGAGGCATAGAGAGAGTACCAGGAAGAGGTCGAGGAGGATGTGATCCGGGACAGGAGAGAGATCGGAGATGTTGGAGAGGTTGTGAAGGGCTGAGTCAATTGTGAGAGAAAGCAGCGATGGCGGGGTTCTCATTCATTCACTCGCACATTTGTTATATAACATCGATGCTCTATTCGAATGAAATCTCTCTCTCCCTTTCTCTCTCCAGCATGTGGAAACAATCAGAAGAGAGATAATTGGACCGACTCTTTTCGGGCGGAGATTGCGGGACCGCAGATCCTTATGGCGCTGCGTTTTCTCCGTCAACACACGACCAAGCTCTCTTTTTGTTTGCACGTGTCGGACTGGTCGCACGCGTACGAGTCGATTATTTAGTGAGAACTCCATGCATTTTCTATAAATTGTCATATTTTGTGCCCTATAATTTTAGACTAAACTCATGAACCGATACAAACTTAACACGAAATTTGTAAATTAAGACCGAGTTCAGGTTAACCTATCTAACCCGTACAACACGTACAAAGTATAACTTAAATGAAATTTTAAGATTTGGAGCTTGTCAACCAAGGGTAAAATTGTCACTACCATTATAGGGATAGATGTCGCCTAGATTTTTAATATTTTTCCTAAATTTTATGTGTTTTTATGAGTTCGACTCTTCAAATTTACTTTTTTACTCTTAAATATCTTTTTTTTTTTTAGTTCTGTCCCCCTCATCTCAAATCCTGGTTCCATCCCTCTAGTTACCCGAAGTCATTGGCTGAAAGAGAGGCGATTAGCTTAATGTATGGGCTAAATATTGGGTCAGTTTTGAGTAACTTGAGGAAATGGAGGGGATTTAAAATGGGGAGGATTCTTTCCCAAGTTTTGGGTTCAAGCTCTCGTTTGTGGCTTTAACTCTACCCTTCTAGCCCATACACTGGAGTAGGTTTTAGAGGTCGAGTTTTGTTGTGGCTTCACACTCCCTTGTTCGAGTATGGTGAGATGTTTCTATAGGCTTCACGCACTTCAAGTTGTTTACACACTAGTCCGAATAGGTAGACCCCATCGGAACTCTCTCTCATTAACTATCCAATTTTATTACAATTTGGTCTTACTCCTAGAAAAGACCAAAAAAAAAAAAAAAAAAAAATTAGAGAGGAACCGATAAGCAAAACAAGAAGGCAAAATAGTCTTAAAAAAAATAAAAAAAGGCGATTATCTTCCTATTTTGTACTAACCGGGGGCTCCCATTTCCTTCGAAACGGAGACGATCACATTCCCTAGAAGAATGGGAAGAATGCCTCTTACTTCTTAGAACTTACAGCTTTATAGTCAGATGAATATTCATGCAACAAAAAGTTGACCAAAGAGTTCAACGAGAAAGCTTACCGTGGTATCTCAAATTAAAAAATAATATAAAATGATCAATAACACAAGTTTTTTTTTTCCCTTTTTTTTTTTTTTAAAGCCTTTTGGATTTCTTTTTTTCTTTTAAACCACTTTTATGATTTTTCTTTTATTTTTGAAAAATAATGTCCCACAAAACAAATCACTCGTCTTTTTTTGTTTTTTCCTAAGAGTTTGTGCACAAGTAATACTAAAAATTCTTCTTGTATTCTTATTATGAGTGTCAATTCGGTCCCAGTTCTCGGTTATTGGCCAAAACCGGAATCAAACCCGGGATACCTTGGTCACTTGTTTTACTCTCGTATCGATTAGTTTAGACGGATTGGGTTTTGGGTCTAGAATGTGGATTTTGGAAAATGAGAACTTTTGGGGTTGTTTTGGACCTTTTGGTGTTTAATTTTTGGGGTTTTTTTTTATTGTTAGCTGTTGTTTTTCTTGCTTTTTGCCTTGAATTTCTCTTACTGGCTGCAAATAGAATATGGGATGAGATTATGTTTCTTGATCCTAATGACTGAGATTGTTTTGGTATTTTGCCAATATTTTGGTAATGATTTTTCTGAAGAATAAATGCCTTAACTCTGTTTATGGTTGAATTTATATTAGTTAGATACTGATCACAGCTCTCATTTTAAACTAGAAGTCACCATATTAATTTAAGGGGTTTGCTAGGGGTTCTCTTCCTAGTGTTCTCCTAACGTTCCCAGTCTTACGTAGAACATGATTTAAGAAAAAATAAAATTGTAGTATCGTTTTTTTGTTAACAAATTAATTTTTATAAGTTAATATTTAGGTTTTAATGCTTTAAAGCTTTTTTTGGATTCAAAACTAAAACCTAAGGGTAGAAGATTAACCCTTTATGGATAGTACCACTCAAAATGGATTTGATAATCCTAAATTTAGTGCTAATGCCTCAAATTTGGTGCTAATGCCTAAAAAAACCAGTGGTAGATGCTACTACAATTTTATTTTTTCTTAAACCATGTTCTACATAAGACTGGAAGAACGCTATGAGAACACTATGGGGAGAACCCTTAGCATTTTCCTTAATTTAATGTCTCAGAAGTCATATAAAGAAAGATTGCTATGCAATATAAATACTCTGTTGGTCTATCCCATTCGGGTCAACCCATATATTGACCTAAAAAATAAATAAATAAAGAGAATACCTTGTATCAAGATGCAATATAAAACACATATTTTACAACATCCAATAATAAAGCAACACATCAGGTAAAAAAAAAAATACAATAAGAATGAAAACACTATATTTTTTAAGCAAAAAAAACCTATCCATAGCAAGACAATTTTCTTACTGAAGGTATAAATGAGGTAGAGGAGGCTCCGGAAAATTCTCGTCCATTATTGTAACAACCTAGATTTTAAAGCCTTCATTTAAAGATATTACTTTGAAGATAAAGATTATTTAAATATTCTTATTAAGTAAGGATATTTATTCAGGAGGAATTTATGACATTATAGTAATATTATTAGAATATTTACAAAAAAGCGTCACACCATTTTAGATACCAAATATTTAATGAGAAGCAATAAATGAAACTATTTTAAACTATTATAATTTTTTTAAAATGCTTTGTTCTCTCTCCTCTCTGTCCCCTCTCGGGGCCGACGCGTGAGGTTCGATACCTGTTAGTTTTAGCCGTTTTTAGCGTGTTGGATTCGTTTCCGGTGGTTGTGTGTGGAGGTGCTCATATGGGGTGGAATCGTAGTTGGTTAGTGGAGTCAAAAGAATTCAAATTTGCGCTCAAGGACAGTTCACCGGTGTTGACGATTCAGGAAAGAAGAAAAGGTGTGCAGCGGGCTGTCAACTTGAGGAAAAAAGAACAAGTTTGGCTTGTTAGAATTTTTGGCGAGTTGGTTGCCGTGGAGGACTCTCGGGTTTTCAGAGATCAAACTGTGCCAGGATTCCCGCGGGTGTTGGCTCAGAAATGTGGTAATAGAAATGGGAGGTTTTTGGTGATAGAAGAGTACAACGGTAGGGGGAAATGCGGGTCTATTTTTGTGCCGGAAGGAAGAAACAGACAAGGATGGAATCAGTTTGTTGAGGAGCTCCGGAATGTCTTGCAATGTTCTACTCACAAATGGGAAATTCCAAAGGATAAAAGAAGGTATTCAGAGGTCTTGTGTGCAACGATGAAGGAGGGACAAGAGAAATCATTGGAGGTTCCGGCGAACCTTAAGGCGATCCCGGCGAACCCTCAAGGGAGGGCGATGGCGGTTCTGGCGAAGTGTCAGGGGAATGATCTGATTGTGAAGGGCGATCTTTTTTCTTCTGACAGCACTAAATGCTTGAGTGTAGCAAAAGGCAAAGAAAGATCGTGGGAGAGGACGTTTCCTGCTGTGCGGGTTGCTTGGCAGGGAGAGACTCCTTAATACAACAGCTAGAAGCACTGCACGTGGAGATCAGTAAATATCTTGGACAGTTGAAAAGTTGTAAGTGCTGCACACAGCAGTGTGGACAAGAGGTGGTTGGGCCAAGAATGCTGGAAATCACTAAGGAGACCCAAGTTTTTTCTGTGGACTTGGATAAGGGCTCGAACGAGATTCCTTGGTCTATCAAGGAAAAAAAGAAACGAAATGGAAAAGGCCTACTGCCACGGCCCAATAGTTCGTGGGTTGCAGGTAGGACCGGGTTCGGGCTCGTGGGCTCCAAGAAGGCTCCTGTCTCAAGCGGGCACGAAGGGGGACTAATTGGGCTATCGGCGAGTCTGGGTCAGACATCACGTAACCTAGAGGCCCATGCCCAGCCGGTGTTTTTTACCGGGAAGCCCACCACGCCGGACGTCGTAGCTCCGGCAGAGTCCTCTCGGAAGATCGAGCAAGATGGGAGGACGCAACTGGGTCAGTTTTCGCGTACTTCAACGGCCCCTACCCAGCCGGTGTTATCTCCTACCGGAATGTGTACCACGTTGATCGTCGAAGCTCCGGTAGAGGCCCTTGTTGCTGTCGAGTTGTCCGCGACTGCGACTTTGGACCCCTTAGTTCCGGAGTTCCATGCTCTGCCGGTGTTCTCTCCTACCGGGTTGCACGCCGTGATGGACATAAAAGCCTTGGCAGAGTTCCCGACCGTCTCTGCTCAGCCAGTTCCGACAGAATACGCTCGGAACAAGGAGTCGACCACTTCTGTTACTGACGAGCTGTCCGCAACTGAGATAGGAGTTTTCCCAATCGTCTCTGCTCAGCCAGTTCCGGCAGAACACGCTCGGAACAAGGAGTCGACCACTTCTGTTACTGACGAGCTGTCAGAAACTGAGTTAGGAGTTACTGCGCAGGGAACTGAGCTGCGGGACACATTAGTCTTTAAGGAGGTCTATCGGCGGAGGGATGGGTCGACGATTACACCGGTGAAAGGTACCGATTTTTCGCTTTTGAAGGAGGGTTCAGTTCGGTGTATGGAGGAGAGTGCTACAGAGGGGTCTGAGGCAGGCGACCTTCTGGATGAGTCCTCCTCGTGTCACCCTGACAGTCGAGGGGTCTCTGAGGGTCTGCCCATGACAAATGGTGAGGTGAATGATGTGTTGGAGTCTTCCCCTGTGATGAAAGAGCTGCCGCTTGTGAAGGAAGTTGGTAGGTTTGCAGGTCTTTCTTGTGATGGGCATGAAGGGTTGCAAGATGAGTGTTTTAAGCGGATTTTAGCGGAAAAGCATGGGAAAGGGGGAGATAGTATTCATTCCACAGTTCAGCAATAGGAAGAATGTCCTAGGCGGGAGAGGGTAAACAGCAGTGGTTATGATGAAGCATAAAATCATTTCGTGGAATGTAAGAGGCTTAAATGAGAGGAATAAGCGTCTGAGAATTAGCAATTTACTTAGGCTTTGGAAGGTGGACATCGTTTGCTTTCAGGAGACTAAGATGGAGAGTATCTCGAACAATTTTGTGCAAAGTTTGTGGGGTTGTCCTTATTTGGATTGGTGTTGTGTGGACTCAAGGGGAGCTTCGGGTGGTATTCTTATAATGTGGGATCGCAGGGCGGTGTCGAGAATTGACACTTGTATGGGTAGATTTGTGGTGGCTTGCTTGTTTAGAAATGTGGAGGATGGTTTGTTGTGGGCTTTTGTGGGTGTGTATGGCCCGAATAGAGATCAATACCGTTGGCGGCTTTGGGAGGAGTTAGCGGGGTTGATAAGCTTTTGGGAAGTGCCGTGGTGTATTGGGGGGGATTTCAATGTCACACTTCATTTGAATGAAAGGCTAGGGGGGCTGCTCATAGGTCTGCGGTCTCTGATTTTGCGGATTTTGTGGCAGAACAAGGTCTTATGGACCTTTCTTTGGCTGGAAGGGAGTCCACTTGGTCCAATAGTTTGTCGTGGTCAAGGTTGGATCGCTTTTTGGTCTCTTCTGAGTGGGATTTTAGCTACCCGGTCTTATGCAGAAGAAGTTTCTTAGGGTGTGCTCGGATCATGCTCCCATTTTGCTTGATAGAGGCTGTTTACAGACTGGTAAGAGATCTTTCAAGTTTGAAAATATGTGGCTCAAAGAGGAGAGTTTTGTGGAAAAAGTCAGGATTTGGTGGGACTCGTTTCACTTCTTTGGGTCTCCTAGCTATGTGCTGGCCAAAAAGCTGCCCTTAAGTGGGAGATCAAAAAATGGAATTTGGAGGAGTTTGGTGATGTGGGGGCGAGGAATAAAGCCAATTGTGAGGAATTGAAGCTGCTGGACAGAATTGAGGAAGGGAGACAATTAACGAAGGAGGAAAAGGAGAGAAGGAGACGGATATCTAGAGAGGTTGAAGCTTCTATTCTCCAAGAGGAGATTTTTTGGAGACAAAAATCGAGGATAAGGTGGTTAAAGGAGGGGGACAAGTGCACCAAGTTTTTTCACTTGGTAGCAAATGCAAATCGTAGAAACAATTCTATTGACTCCTTGATTGTGAATGGTTCGCCTACTTCGGATCCTGCGACTATTAGTGATCACATTGTTAGCTTCTACGACTCATTGTTCACGGAGCCTCTCAGTTGGAGACCGCGGTTGGATAACCTTGAGTTCGATATGCTTTCTGATACCGAGGTCGCAAGGTTGGAAGATCCGTTTGAAGAAAGGGAGGTGTGGAAGGTGATCAAAGGTATGGATAGAGATAAGGCTCCTGGCCCGGATGGGTTCTCTTTGGCTTTCTTCCAAGATTGTTAGGGGGTGGTCAAGGGGGACTTTATGGTGGTTTTCTCTGAGTTCCATGAACGAGGTAAATTGTTAAAAACATTAACTCTACTTTTATTGCCCTTATTCCGAAGGTTCATGGTGCTAAGGAAATTAAGGACTTTCGTCCTATTAGTCTCATGGGTGGGATTTACAAGATTATTGCCAAGGTGTTGGCTAATAGAATGAGGAGAGTTATGGAGAGGGTCATCTCTAAGTCTCAAAATGCCTTCGTCAAAGGTAGACAAATTTTGGATTCGGTTCTTATCGCGAATGAATGTTTGGATAGCCGGATTAAATCTGGAGAACCGGGAGTGTTGTGTAAGCTGGATATGGAAAAGGCCTATGACCATGTGGATTGGAATTTTCTTCTTTACTTATTAAAAAGATGCGGTTTTGGGGAAAAATGGTGTTCGTGGATTAAGCATTGTATTTCATCTGTTCGGTTTTCAGTGTTGATTAATGGGTCTCCGTCCAGTTTCTTTGGAAGTTCGCGGGGGGTGAGGCAAGGGGATCCGCTTTCTCCCTTCTTATTTGTCTTGGTCATGGAGGCTTTCAGCAGGATGATTAGTGCTATCTACTCTAGGGGGCTGATTTCGGGCTTCTTTGTGGGCACTAGGGAGGTTGATCGGGTAGAAGTCTCTCATCTTTTATTTACAGATGATACTTTGGTTTTTTGTGGGGCTGATGCTAGTCAAATTAGCCACATGGGTGCTCTTCTTGTTTGTTTTGAAGCGGTCTCTGGTCTTAAGGTGAACTTGTCTAAGTCTACCTTGGTTCCAGTTGGTTCCTTGGATGATGTAGATCAATAGGCTGGCCATTTGGGTTGTGGTACTTCTGGTTTGCCTTTGAAGTACTTGGGTGTACCCTTAGGGGCTTCGTTTAAGCTCAAGGCCATGTGGAGGGATTTGGAGGACTTGATGGCTCGACGGTTGTCTCCTTGGAAACGTTTGTACCTCTCTAAGGGGGGAAGGGTTGCGTTGATCAAAAGCACCCTATCTAACTTGCCTACTTATTTGCTGTCCTTGTTTCCCATTCCTGCTAAGGTGGCTAAGTGTATTGAGAAGATTCAACGAGACTTCCTTTGAGGGGGTTGAATGATGAGGTCAAATTTCACTTGGTTGACTGGGGCACGATGTGTTCCCCCATTTCTGAAGGTGGTTTAGGAATTCGGAATGTGAAAAAGTTTAATCAAGCCCTTTTGGGTAAATGGTTATGGCGGTATGCGCATGAGGAGGGTGCTTGGTGGAGATCAGTTTTGGAGGCTAAATATGGGTCTACCTGGGGAGGTTGGCGCTCCTGTGATATTAATGAGGCCCATGGTGTGGGGCTTTGAAAGTTTATTTGTATGGGGTGGAATAAGTTCAAGAGGCATTTTACGTTTGACCCTGAGGTTGGCTCCAAGATTAGTTTTTGGGAAGATGTATGGTGTGGGGAGGTTTCCCTCAAAAACACTTTTCCTTGTCTGTTTAGCATTGCCAGACTTAAGGAGGCGTCTATTGCTGATAATGTGGAGCGTTCCAATGGTGTCGTCCAGTGGAATATTGTGTTCACTCGTTTGGTCCATGACTGGGAGGTGGAGATTCTAGCCTCGTTTTATAGTTGCTTATATTCTTTCAAGTTTAGAGGTCATTTGGAGGACAAGTTGTGGTGGGTTCCTTCGAGAAAAGGCTCCTTTGAGGTGAGCACGTTCTACCGGGTTCTTTCTCCACTGGGGCTCATTCCCTTTCCTTGGAAAGGCATTTGGAGAACCAAGGTCCCGCCTAGAGTGGCGTTTTTTGCTTGGACGGCTGCCAGGGGTAAGATCCTCACCATTGACAATCTTCGACGGAGAGGTATGATCGTGATTAATAGATGTTGGTTATGCGAGTCGGATGGGGAGTCAGTGGATCATCTCCTTCTTCACTGCGGAGTGGCGAACGCCTTGTGGAGCGTCTTTTTTAGCCGGTTTGGGTTGTGTTGGGTTATGCCTGGCTCGGTTAGGGAGTTATTCGCCTGCTGGTAGACGGGAGGCTGCTCGAGGAGTGCTGTGGTTTGGAAGATGGTTCATTTGTGTCTGATGTGGTGTATTTAGAATGAACGTAATGCTAGATGTTTTGAAAACAAGGCGCGGTCTTTTGAGGAAATTATCCATTACTTCCTTTTTACTCTTTATACTTGGGCTGCGGGCTAGCTTGCTCCGCTTGTTATTAGTTTTCATGAATTTCTTTCTCGCTTCTCCTCTCTCTCTTAAGCCCCCCCTTGTATACTTCCTGTGTACTTAGGGTTGCGCCCCTCTGCGCTTTTTATATATATATTTTGACTTATCAAAAAAAAAAATGACAAGATATGGATATTTTAAAAGTGGTTTCATGATTTTTGAACACTAAGATTAATAGTAACTAGTAAGGAAAAAAAAAAAAGTACTTAAAAGTACATGCAGCATTGCTCATCTCAGAAACATTACAAATAAACTAAAAACCTTTCAAAGCGAGGCTTGGAGCTTTGGTCTGGTGGACATGGAGGAGAGGAAGTTGACGAGTGAGGACATAGAGCTCAAGGCAACCTTCAGCACTTCTTGCGAGCAACCTGGCTTCACCATGTGCTTTACCTAAGACAGGACATGCAACAGCAGGCTGGTGTTTAACTCGCAGAAAGGATCAAAAGCATAAAGCTAAAAAAAAAAATTGGTAATTTCCTTCTTCCAGCCTTGTACAAAGAACAAAGTGTGAGATGCTAGGATGCTGTATAAAATTTAAAATATATATTCCAAGATTAGGACATGAGAGCTTCAAAACATTCCTCAAGACTTTTAACAGGAAAATTCCATTTAATATCTAAATGGGTAATTGAGATCTTTAGAAACTAAAAAAAAGAAATTGAAACCATTATGTTCTGTAAATATTGAGATAAAACTACAAACTATCATTTGTCTCATTCCAGTGCATGAGTATGCGCAAGATAAAACAATTACCAAAACCTTCAAGATAGGGTTCATGTGGAACAAGATAGGAACCTCAATGAAAGATCGAGAGGCATCGATGAATCCCACTTAATGCAGTAGCTAGCATTGCCATGAACATATTTTCATGTCTCAAAGTACTTTGTATTGCCCGAAAATATTTACAAAAAACATTTTACTATCCGAACTATAAAGTTGGAAAAACAAGTACATATGGTAAGAGGCTAATAGGCTATTGAAAGTTATGGTACATAAATTAGCCTTTCTTCTTTTTACGTGATAGCATGTAAAATTTTTGACTTGTCAAACAAGATTTCTAGAACTTACAATAGTAAACAACAAAATTGACATCAAGATTTTCTGTTTTAAGTTGCAAGGAAGGGCTGTTTGGTAAGGAAGCATTACTAAACATACGCTTAATAAGTTCACTTTTCATGCTAAAAAATTATAGTTGGGGCTTATTTGTTTAACTTTATAGTTTAGGGAAGTAAATCATTTTTGCAAAATAGTTCAAATTACTAAAGTGTGTGAAGAAAAAGGGGAAAACAAGCCTAACTATAATATGTTTTGGATGTAGTAAATGCAGTTACTCAAGAAGTTCTTGGATCATATCTGTGATTTTGGTGGTGAATTCATGCTTTACGCTAACCATGAAAGTAAAAAGAAAAAAATGGAAACTTGAACAAGATCTTTATTTTGACACATCTTCTAGGCTTGACACCGTCTTCCAATTAGCCAAATTCTAGCAAGCCATACTTCTGAATTGCACATAATAAATACCTTGGAACTACTAAGTATTAATCCTAGTTATAAATTAAGGATCCATTTGTTTTGACATAAAACATATCCAATGTTTACATAAAAATCTCTCAATAAGAACCCACAAAAGACAATAACACAAATGCCGACAAGCTAAGAAGCTGGCGAATCTGGAGCTAAGGATGGGGAATCAGAAGTAGGGGATGGTGAATTTGAGGTCATATGCAGTGGCACGGTGCAGACTAAGGAGAGGATGACAAGAAAGTAGTAATAGTGGTGCATAGGAGAGAGGAGGAGGATTGAAGTTGGGGTATTGCAAAACATGATATATGCATCACATGCAAATCATATGCAGCAGAAAACATTAGGATCATGCTTCATAGTGTTGCACAGGCACAACTTTTCAAAAATCAAAACCTTATTCAATCAAACATGAATCCCGCAATGGGAATCTACATGCCTGATTAGTGTAAACTACTTTGGTTCTCATTAATGTCCTGATGGGGCTAGGTCAAGCTATGGCTCAATTGGACTTGAGAACTCACTTAAGGTTCCCACTGTTTAGGTCCCTCCTATGTGGCTCTCAACATGTAGGTGCTACTAATATGAAGAAAGAGATACCTTTGATGCTTAATCTACAAGATACAATAGTTTTTACTCTTAGAATCATAAAGATCTTTTCCTCAATTCTATAGGAAGGCTAAGAGAATGGATTTCTTTATATGTTTTCTCTTTCGTATGCGTGTAGGGCTATAATCGAGGCGAACTGAGTTGAGCTTTAGGAGACTAGCTTGTTTACAAAGATGCTTATTCGAGCCGAGTTTGGGTTCGAGCCAAACTATAAAATGTGTGTTCAAGACTGGCTCATTAGAAGTTCGGGTGAGCTCGAGCTCGTTGAGAATGCTATTCGAGCCGAGTCGGACTCAACTCGAGCTTGACCTAGGCTATTAAATATTAAATTAACTAGATAATATGTTAGTTTATGAACTAACTAAATAGTATGTTAACTAATTACAAACACATATAAATATCAAGTAACCTATATAACATATATTACTTAATTACTAATATGCATATTTAAATTTATATAACTAATTTTTAGTAATGTATTAATATATATTTGTATATATATACAAGATATATGAACGAGTTAATGAGTCGGACAAATGATCCAGTCAAACTTTAAACAAGTTGAGCTCATGAGCCTCTATCGAGTTTTCTGGAGTGAGTCAAGTATATATCATTTATTAATCGAGCGAGTTTCTATAGTAATGAGCGAGTTTCTACAGTATCAAATTCGAGTTCAAGTCGAGCTAAAACGAGCAAGTTATCAAACGGATTGGTTTATTTATAACCCTAAGTATAGGCCTAGAGAAGGAAGAAGTGAGAAAACTGTTTTCTTCCTCCAAGACCCTACCTAGCACACGCCCCCTAGAGAAAACCTCACACCATGTGGCTGGCTAGCCCTATAATGGGATATATATAGCTTGAAGAAGGACCTAAGGAATAAAAAATAAACCTAACTCCAATGGGCTTTGGACTCTTGTAATCTCATAACTAGCCCAAAGTTACCATTAATTATATTTCATTCCACTATAAAAATATACTTGCGCTTTAGGATTTATTTAATTACACAAGAGCTCCCTAACTACTAAATACTGCATTTGATCCCTCCATGAAATACCTGTAGAGAAATAAAGTCTAAATAAATTTATTGTAACTTTATTTCTTTTTCCTCTTGATTTTTTAAGTACCCAATTTAATCTACAGGGTAATTAACTTTTCCCCCATCAACTACAATGCATTATCAATTTCCCTCCATGAACTACCAACATTACTGCCCGACCCTATCATACTACCATTTTCTTCCCAAAACCCATATTCCGTCAATCAAACTCGTTAAAAAATTTGAAATGACTTAAATACCCTAACTTTATAAACTTACATATAATACCCTTAAAATTAAACAAATTAAAAAATATATATTATTTATAAATTATTTTGAAAAAATATATTAAAAAAATTTTGAGGGATAATTTTTATAAAAAAATTAATTTATATATTTTATATATTTATATTTTTTGTTTGAATTTTTTATTTGGGGGTATTTCTATCTTTTAATGAGATTTAACATCTAAAAGAGAATATTCCATTCAATTTAACGAGTTTGACTGACGGAATGGGGTTTTGGAAAGAAAATGAAAGTTTGATAGGGTCGGACAATAAGATTGACAGTTTATGGGGAGAAATTGACAATGCGTTGTAGTTGATGGGGGAAAAAAGTAATTACCCCTTAATCTATTGATTATTCCTATACTCTAAGAATCAAATTTTATAGAGCCTATTTATTTTAGTAACTCCTTTCTAAAATGTCCAGGGCTAAGACTCAGAATAGTCAACTCACATTAAATCCATCTTGAGGTAATATTCCAGTCTCATATCGAGATCTTGGATTCCATCTTGCGAAGTAGTGTTCCTACAACGCTACACCCAACATATTGAGGTTTTGACTATACAACATCTCACTCCTATATACATTAAGTAATCTACACTTCACGTTTGAATTCATAATCCTCTCAGAATTGAGAGTCAATGTTATTAGCAGTCGTTAATTTAATTATTCAATTGACATTAGTTTATAGAATAATAACTCACGGTGGTCCAATTCAATGTATTCTAAACACATCAACATAACCATCAAAGGCCTCCACTTCCATAATTTAGACATATCATTGTAATTGATATGTGATAGTCATATCAAATAAAATGTCCAATTTCATCACCAACTACAAACTAATATTATGATTTAGATGTTTTGAGCATTAATTTCACGAGTTTATAACCCATGCAATGCGCGAGATTTTTAGGGTTATATTATAATCGTACTTTTTATAAATATTATGAAATTTACTTTTCATAATTGTAAGAAAAAAACTTGAATTTTGCTTAATCAAAACATTAATATAAAATTAGAAAGAATTTCTAATATTGTTGGTATAATACTTATTAGATTTCAATATAAATAAAACTCAAAATTATGAACATTCGAAAAAGTATTTTGGTTGTAGAAAAAAGTACGCACGAGATTCTTTGTTATAGTTTAATTTCAAAATTTAAACACATTTCTATCAAGCTTTTCTTTATATGTTGTAACAAAAAAATATCACGCATTTTTAAATAAAAAAGACATGTTAAAGGTTATACACTAATATATTACTCAATATCTAAATTCGGATAAATCATACAAATAAACAAAAAATCTCATAGGCGAATAGGCCTCGAAAAAATATCAAATAATAAGCATGTTATATCGAACAATTAACGATTTTATAAACTAATTGACACTAAGCAAAAATAAGCCCCAAGATGACCGTTGTGATTTTACACTTTGGTTTGGACATTGAATATATAATTGTTCGTAGAATGCTAATCGTGTATATATATATTATAAAAATTATTTTTGCTAATGAAATAAAAAATAAATACCTAATCATTATGTTGAGTAAAAATCTGACAATCTATACAATTAATTATTAATATACAATTATATATTTAAAAAATAAAAAATAACGCAATAAAATTTTTGATTAATAATTGTTATGCCTAATAAAAAACAGGGTTTTTTTTTATTAATAATGCAATGAAATTTTTTTCTATTTTATTTCTACATCCTATCATTTAGTTCATCTAATTCAACTATAACATATAATATTATGTTAAATATTAAAGTGATTAAAAATAATAATGCATTATAATTTTATTTGTATTATTTGTTTCCTTATTTGATTTTAACATTAATAATACTTAATTTATTGCATATTTATATATGAAAAACTCTTTAAATATAATTAAATGTCATTAATTACACTAATTTAATGACCGGTTTTTTAAGTAAAAACCGGTTCACTCTTAAAACCGGTTTAGCATTAGAATAAAAAGGGTTCACGCCACGTGTCGCAATATTAAGGCACTTCTGAGAGTGATTCGGCCTTTATATATATATATATGATCAGTACACCTTAATCGCATGCAATGTAACCTACAGACTACATTCATCAAATGAATATGTAATGCCCAAATCAAGTAATTTTCATAAAATAAAACACTTTTCTTAAGTGAAAATGTCATGCAAATTGAATTTTAGGGCACTAATCCTAATAGGGGAAAAGGGCTTCATGCAGAGGAGTATAAAGGTGTCGGTACAAAGGAATGAGAACGAGGGCAGAATGAGGTAGTGGTGACATTGTGAAAGAGCTAGAAGGGAGAAATGGGAGAAGAGCTAGTGGCGCTGGAGCAAAGGAGTGTGGTGGGAGATATTTGAGAAGGAGAGGAGAGAATGATGAGAGGAAAAATAAAATAAAGGCAGGGCTACAATTCCAGAAAATGACTTATGCTTTGTTAAACCGTAAGCCACACTTTGTTAAAGCATAAGCCATGTTTTCCGATAACAAGGTTTTTTTCAATATAATCAAATAAAGGAAAATGCATAATATATTTTACCCTAAAATAAACAAAGGCTGATGGAAAATTATTGATCGACTATGAACACAGAAACTAATCAGGAAAAAAAAAGATTTGAACAATACAAGAGAAGCCAAAAGTGGAGGCAATGGGCAATTAATAAACAAAAAATGAAAAGATTAGAATAGAAGACTGAAGAATTAATAACTAAGAAATTGGCACTTACCTTGTCGAGGTAATCCTGCAACTCCTTTATCTTCTCCATATAGACTAGATCTTCTGTGCACAAACCTATGTCCTTATTAGGATCCGGTTCATCCAACTGAGAGAGTGTTGGATTTTGATAGGCATTGTCCTTCAAAAAATTTCAGGATTTCTGTTACAAAACTGGAAAAAAAAGAAAAAGAAAAGAAAAGAATAAGACAGTGATCAATGATGCTAAACAACAAAACCTCGGTCAGAACCTGCAGTAAGAACCACCTATGTACTACCTATCCAAAAAAAAAAAGAACCACCTATGTACTATAAGCTACATTCATTCATAAGGATTTTCTAAAATTTTCACTTGAGTTTACACCAGCTGGCTTGAGCCACCATGCTCCACTTACTTGCAAAGAAGATTTAGGAGTACATGATGCAATTATTATAACGTTTCATCATCATCATCATCATAGCATAGACCCATCAGTTATAACTGTTATTTGTTTCTTTTCTAGCAGTGTCATGGAAATTTCACTATGAATTAGGCTCCACGGATAAAGCTTTCATCACCTTATTATTGTTGCACAGATGTGTTCTCATTAGTTAATTTCACAAGAAAGTATCAATGAGGCCTCAAATACAACATTTTGACCGCATAATTATAGCCCGTTCAACATTCTCTTGCAAGAATGCAAGGAGTCAAGGTACAGAAATCTTCGTATTGTTTTATTTAAATCTGAAAAATGCAATGCATCATATTCTGATAGTGTCTCACTCAATAAATGAATATTGTTGTAACCCAGATGCCTATTTCTTTGGCCTTCAAAATAATACACATCTTTTCATATTAAATAAATGAGCATTTAATAGAAACAAAGGATACATCCAAAAAGTACAAACACCACCAAACAACAACAACAACAAAACACCAACACCCACCAACAAACACCTACTGCTACACTACCAGCAGGCGCACAAAACATAACTCATACTCAGCAACAAATTGAAGAAAAATCCTAACCCTACAGGAATTAGTACAACTATGAGCATTCCATTTCAACCAAATATGGTACATCTGGACAGTCCAAAACATCTTAAGAGTCAAAAAGCTACCAGGAATCTGGCCTTTTAGCTTCTTTTTTACCCTATTAAGTTTCATACCCAATCACCAGGTTATCTGGCAGCAAACCAACTCTTCTAATCCTGCACGACAGCCTACTAGAAAAACTTCAATCATGATATAGATGTTCAAAGCTGTTCTGCAGAAAACACAAAACATTACCCTTGAGCCCCCATCTAAGAGCAAAACAATGTTCAGGCAGAGTCATATACTATTGGTATTTTACAAAAAACAATTTCAATTTTATCCCCTCAAATATATTATATATCTTTTTAGAATAGCAACTAGTGCATATACTGCATATCACCAAGATATGCTTATTGGGCTCTATGTATTAACAAGCAGCAATTGTCCATGTATTTGTGCAAATAGGTATAACCCGGTCCATGCAAAAATTATGAAAATGAAAAAAAAAAAAAAAAAAAAAAAAGAAAAAAGAAAAAGAAAAAAGGCACCCCAAGTACATTGGTAATATACTATATTGGCCCCCCATATATATATATATATATATTGTGTAAGTACTATTGCTTGTTGCCCTTTTACTAGTATGAATGCTGGGAAGGCCCACACAAAATGAACACCTAGGAAAAAAAAGCCATATGCGACAAGAGAAAACACTTAGCTAGAAGAAGAAAAAGAACAAGAAAACCATGAAAACTTGGGACCAAAGGAGAAATATAAGCAATTGTACAAAGATAACAAGTATTGAAGTAAAAAGACTTAAGCTCCTCCATTGTTCTCTCATGATTTTCAAAACATTTTTGTGACTCTGGTGGCAACTAGATCAACGTGTTTTTGCTTCGAGAAAAGCTACTATTGAAGTTCACTATGAATCTTTGAGTATCTATCATGAGATTTATGAGCACTACCTAAAAGTAAGAAGAATAAACAAAATCTCAAGGAACAGAAAGCTCAAAAACCAGAGAAATCTTGAAATTAGGTCTAATTTTGGCGTGGGGCCTTAATGGGTAGCCCCCCCCCCCCCCGGGCACCCCCACCCCCCCCCAGGCTAGTCTCATCAGTATCGTGTTTTATTTTATGCTCTATTACATTAGGAAACTGCTATTTAGCATTATAATTTTAATTGCATCGAACCTTCATACTTTCTAGATTTGCAAGGCATTGGTTGTAGTAATGATCCCAATGGTCTTATCTTTTGTTGTATTGGGTCTTTATTTGTTGTCTCTTACCTGTTCCTAGATTGTTTTTAGTAGTTTAAGTAATTAGACACAAAGTCCTATAAATGATTAATCAGTAAAATTATAGATAATAAATGGTTTGAACTGAAAATAATTTAAATTTGTAGAATATTATTATCATCAGACTTAAAATTGTCTCAAACAAGAGAAAGATTGGAAAACCATTCTCAACTAATCCACAAATAGTATCCCATTCTTAATTTTCGACCATTGAACACAGGACGTATGACACCATGGATATCTTCTCTTTTCATATGCTTAGCTTACTAAAGAAGTAAAATGCTGATCGTTAAATTTAACTATCTTATAAATGAAAGAAGCTAGTAAGTTGAATTGTCTAGTTATCGTGTCAATAACAAACTCATTAACATGATGTGATCAGGATTCTTCTGAAAGGGAAACCCACATGCTACAGCCTACAGAAGAAATGCTCATTCGTCTAGTTCAGATATCATGGCAGAATCTAGTATTCACGAAGCAACATAATGAGACAATGTATAGCATTTAGTGGCATACCATTTGCTTGCGTTTCACCAAAACCACTAGTCTTGCTAAAACTTCTGTACGCCCCGTCTGTAAAAATCAAAGACACCGAATTCATTGCGATTATAATAACATTAAAAGATTTTTACGCAACAAAATTGGAATGCAAGAAATGAGACAGAAAATCTGTTATTCGGTTGATAGAAGCATTTTGTCAAACAAATGATGAGCGGTTTCGGTTTCTCACTCTCGTTGATTGGACACTGATAAACGTGCCAAGCTTTACGGACAAATAAAGAGGGTCTAGAAATTTCGGCGGAACCACGGATATCGATTGACGAACTCAAGTTTGAAGCTCTGATCGTTTTTGGGACGCACTTTTGCTTTGTGGTACCCAACGCGAAATGAAAGAAACGCAGCCACATGATATCGATTATATATTCGTCAATTAAAAAAATAAAATACCAGCACGCAGATATTAACGAATTAGGATCCTCTCGAGTTGATTTAGTAGAGTAGTATTTTTGTTCCTTCAAAAATAAAAAAATAAAAATTTTTTTTTCCTATAATTAATTATATATTTTTTCGAGGTAGAGAGGTTTTTGTTTCGTTATTAATGTGTGTTTTTTTTTTTTTTTTTAGCATGTTTGCGTAAGAGGAGAGAACTATTCAAACTAATGATCTCTACTTTATTAAATATAATCTCAACCAATTAAACTAGCTCTTAAAGACCACATTACTCATGTTTCACGTGAATAAATATGGATTACATTTAAAACTAAGAACAAAAAAATATATATGGATACATTTTTTTTTTTATGTCAATATTTTTTTTTTATACTTTTTTGTATTTCATCCTATAAATTTAATAAATTAATCATTAAATTTATTAATTACACAAATCTAATATATAGCTATTCCAAGAAGAATCTAAGGCTTCGTTTGCCTTTGACCCGGCTTGAAAAAAGTTGTCATTCTTATCTGTGCGTGGCAGACTGTAGTGGCAGGCTGCAGAAACTGTGTCTTCCAAGGTGTTTTTTTTGTTTGAAAAAAGTTAAAAAACGCATGAAAACTTAACCCAACCTTCACGAGAAGATGGCACGTGTGAAGTGGACTTTTGTCTCTTTCGTTTTTCAAACAAAAAATTTAGCCATTTCACTGTAGTCTGTCACCTCCTACTGCCATTTCACTGCAGTCCCTGCCATACTACAGTCCGGTCTCCCACTTTTTCCAAGTCAGGCCATTGACAAACGGAGCCTAAGAGCTTTTTCCTATCTCATCCTGAAGTGGACGAGGAATCGGCCCTGAGTGGGCATCCACTCGGACAAGACGCTCGGCCCGTGACAGAGTCGTACACGTCATCGAGTTTGTTGATTACAAGGGAATTGTCTGCGACTTTGGTTTCCCTGACTCCCATTTGTCTCCGGAAAATGTAAGAAGGGTATCTTTCCACTTATAGACGACGTTTAATTAAAAACAAAATCAATAAAATAAATAAATAAATAATTGTAGTTGAGAATATTTTGTATGCTAAATTGTGCTCAGATTCTCTCGAGCATAAATGCTTGTGATCAAATCCATCTGGATAAGGCATATGTGATTTCCCACTAAGATTCAGCTTATTTCGGCGTAAAATATTTTACAAAAATTGTTTTAGACATTTTATAATATTTAGTGTGACGCAAAATAAATGTCAAACTGAAAATAATTTCAAAGCCTTTACATTTTTAGGAAAATAGTTTACACTTTTTAATTTTGTAAATCATTTTTCCTTACTTGTTGACACCCTAAACCTAATGTTCTTCTGATTAGGAAAAAATACAACACTTTCTCCTTCACCTTCANTTTTTTTTTTTTTAGCATGTTTGCGTAAGAGGAGAGAACTATTCAAACTAATGATCTCTACTTTATTAAATATAATCTCAACCAATTAAACTAGCTCTTAAAGACCACATTACTCATGTTTCACGTGAATAAATATGGATTACATTTAAAACTAAGAACAAAAAAATATATATGGATACATTTTTTTTTTTATGTCAATATTTTTTTTTTATACTTTTTTGTATTTCATCCTATAAATTTAATAAATTAATCATTAAATTTATTAATTACACAAATCTAATATATATCTATTCCAAGAAGAATCTAAGGCTTCGTTTGCCTTTGACCCGGCTTGGAAAAAGTTGTCATTCTTATCTGTGCGTGGCAGACTGTAGTGGCAGGCTGCAGAAACTGTGTCTTCCAAGGTGTTTTTTTTGTTTGAAAAAAGTTAAAAAACGCATGAGAACTTAACCCAACCTTCACAAGAAGATGGCACGTGTGAAGTGGGCTTTTGTCTCTTTCATTTTTCAAACCAAAAATTTAGCCATTCCACTGCAGTCTGTCACCTCCTACTGCCATTTCACTGCCGCCCCTGCCATACTACAGTCCGGTCTCCCACTTTTTCCAAGCCAGGCCAATGACAAACGGAGCCTAAGAGCTTTTTCCTATCTCATCCTGAAGTGGACGAGGAATCGGCCCTGAGTGGGCATCCACTCGGACAAGACGCTCGGCTCGTGACAGAGTCGTACACGTCATCGAGTTTGTTGATTACAAGGGAATTGTCTGCGACTTTGGTTTCCCTGACTCCCATTTGTCTCCTGAAAATGTAAGAAGGGTATCTTTCCACTTATAGACGACGTTTAATTAAAAACAAAATCAATAAAATAAATAAATAAATAATTGTAGTTGAGAATATTTTGTATGCTAAATTGTGCTCAGATTCTCTCGAGCATAAATGCTTGTGATCAAATCCATCTGGATAAGGCATATGTGATTTCCCACTAAGATTCAACTTGTTTCGGCGTAAAATATTTTACAAAAATTGTTTTAGACATTTTATAATATTTAGTGTGACGCAAAATAAATGTCAAACTGAAAATAATTTCAAAGCCTTTACATTTTTAGGAAAATAGTTTACACTTTTTAATTTCGTAAATCATTTTCCCTTGCTTGTTGACACCCTAAACCTAATGTTCTTCTGATTAGGAAAAAATACAACACTTTCTCCTTCACCTTCATGTTCAACACGCACAGGCTGCACAGCTCATCTCTCTCTCTATCAAGCTTCACTCTTCAAACCCAACGCAGGTACTCTCATCTCTCTTTGTTAAACTGTATATATGAAGTGATTACAATCTACGAATTTCTCTTAGTAATTTTCATTTGATTTTTGTTTCTTTCATTATTGAACAACTAGAAATCATGGAGCGATTTTGATTTTGGTTTCTTTCCCTATTAATGTTTCAAATCTGCAATTTTTTTTTTTCTGAAATTGTTAGGCTTTTTATAGACTTTGTCCAAAGCTTTTCGATCTAGAGAGAAAATTTCAGATTTGTGATTGTGTTTTACTCTCTCATCGATCAATTAGGACGGATTGGATTCTGGGTCTAAAGTGTGAATTTTGGAAAATGAGAACTTCTAGGGTTGGTGTTTAATTTTTGGGGTTTTTTATTGGTTGTGGTTGTTTTTCTTACTTTTTGCCTCGAATTTCTCTTACTAGCGAAGAGAATATGGGATGAGATTATGGGTATTGATCCTAATGACTGTGGGATTGTTTTGGTATTTTGCCAATATTTTGGTAATGATTTTTTTGAAGAATAAATGTCTTAGCTTTGTTTATAGTTGAATTTGTATTATTATTATTTTTTAACGACTCTCATTTTAAACTAGAAGTCACTACAAGCTATTAGAAAACTAATAATTAACCAAATGTTGAAGATTTGTTTGGAAGGCAAGGGAGGGGGGGAATTGATGTCTCATGGCTCTCTAGTTTTAATTTAATGTCTCAGAAGTCATATAAAGAAAGACTGATGTGCAATATAAATACTCTGTTGGTCCATCCCATTCGGGTCAATCTATATATTGACCCCTAAAAAATAAATAAATAAAGAGAATACCTTGTCTCAAGATGCAATGTAAAACACATATTTTACAACATCCAATAATAAAGTGACACATCAGGAAAAAAAATTAGAAAAAAAACACCAAATACAAGGATGAAAACACTACATTTTTTTTAAGCAAATAAAACCTATCCATAGCAAGACATTTTTCTGACTGAAGGTATAATGAAGCGGAGGAGGCTCGTCTGTTCCGGAAAATTCTCATCCATTATTGTAACAACCTAGATTTTAAAGCCCTCATTTAAAGACATTACTTTGAAGATAAAAATTAGGGGAAAGTCCACAAACCCCCCTCAAACTACCACTAAATTGACAATGTCCCCCCCAAACTTTTAATTGTGACAATGTCCCCCCCAAACTTCCAAAACATTGTCAATGTTCCCCTCAATGACGAAACTACCCTCAGTAAAAAAAATACTAAAATTTCTAGAAACAAACATAAAACTAAAAAAAAAATTAAAAAAATCCAAAGGGTGGAAAATTAAAAATTAAAAAAAAAAATCCTTTGTATAAGAAAAAAATGAAAAAATTTCATTTTTTTTTTTTATAAAAATTGATTATTGTTTTTTTTGTTTTATAACTTTTTTAAATAAAAATTTCTATTTTTTAAAAAAAGCTAACAATTTCCATGTAAGAAAATAAAAATTTTCATTTTCTAAAAAAAAATAGAAAAAAAAAAATTTGTTAAAAAAAATTCGTTTAAAAAATAATTTTCGTTTAAAAAATATTTTTTTTTAAAAGTCGTTCTTTTTAAATTAAATTTTTTGTTTTTTTAATTTTTTTTTGTTTTAGTTTATAGGGGTATTTTTGTCTTATTGAGAAATATATAGGGGCATTTTAATCTTTTTGCTAGCCTTAAAGGAGATATTAACAATGTTTTGGTAGTTTGAGGGAGACATTGTCACAATTGAAAGTTTGGGGAGACATTGTCAATTTGGTGGTAATTTAAGGGGAAAATATGGACTTTACCCTAAAAATTATTTTAATATTCTTATTAGGTAAGGATATTTATTCAGGAGGAATTTATGACATTATAAGAATATATTAGAATATTTATTTATAAAAAAGCATAGTCACACCGTTTTAGATACCAAATTTTTAATGGGAAGCAATAAATGAAACTGTTTTAAACTATTATAGAATGACAAGATATGGAGATTTTAAAAGTGGTTTCATAATTTTTAGATACTTAGATTAATCTTAACTAATAAGGAAAAAAAAAATTAAGGATAAATTAAACATTACACATCAACTGATCGAATATTATGCTAGAAGAATGGAAAATATTATTTTCCCGTTTATCCATGATTATTATCCCTTCAGGGTAAGCACATCGATCTCTATCATCATCATTAATCATTAGAATGTTAAAATTGGCAGAATTTGGTGGCCTGGGAAACTGAAACGTAGACAAAATGCTTGCAGTAACAATTTACAACTGCTGTTATGAGTAACTGTAGTTCACAAATATTGAAGATTTACGACAGCGAAAGCATTCCTGAACACCACCACATCACATTTCTAAATATTTCACCAAGCTGTATATTACCCAAAAACTCCTACCTTAAGTAGGTTGGAAACCAAGAACACTGCTTAAGAAATATCTAAAGCCTTTGTGTGAAATGCAACATGGCCAAAACGACAAGGGTGACTGTCTATTTGTATGCCATAGCTTTACTTCAAAATACAGCAGAGAGACTCTTGTGTTATTGTCATCTTCTATTGGTTGAGCTGTTTCCCTCCGTACAACTCCAAGACCAGGAAAAAAAAGACTCTATTCGTTGTTTCTTGTGTTTTTTTTTTCTTGATTTGTATGGCATATTCCTTCTCATTCCACTACATCTCAATTGCAACTTTCCTAGTCTCTTCCAGCATTACGATATGCTCTACCTTCTCCTAGCCCACTGCTTATCACGCTAAGTTTCTTAATTACCTGAGAGAACGCGGGAAATGTCAATAAACCATCAATAATCATGACAATAGAGATGCAGAGAACAGCAGGTGCAAATAGTTGATGAGAAACTCTTTGAAACATGCCAGCATGTGAATGTGAGAAGTAAAGAACATTTTGTTTGATGAAGTGGTGGAGATTCTGTTAGATTAAGCACACATTCTAAGATATTTCTTCCTGAGTTGTATTCTCTCTAGACTGCAGACTTCAATTAATGAGCTGACCTAAATGTCATGAGAAGCCATCAAAAACTGAGTCAATTAGGTTGAGACAGCAAAGAATAAAAACTTGTCTCTACCTCATACCTGAAGACAATGCCACATCAGATTTGGACATGATCACCCCATGCCAAGGCCAGGAATAAATTGGATAAGAGGTAGCCTTGGCATAGGGATAGAAGCCTCTTTGGAGGGATCTAATAGCCTTTCTTGTCTATTTTCTTGATTGTTTTATTGTATGCGCTATTGTCAAGGTCCATATCTAATGCCTAAAACGAGATAGCCACCTTGTGCACAAGATGTACACTGTCCATGTACTCATCAGTAATGTAGTATTTACCTTGTGGAAACATCACAAGCATATTTATGATTTGATAAAAAAAAATAGTTTTTTTATTTTTTATTTTTGGAGATGTAACATAATCCAGTTGGTACGTAAAAAAAAAAAAAAAAAAAAAATGGAAGTGAAGTGCAAAATAACAAAGAATGAGTCCAGTTGGTCTCCACAAAGAAAATTGTAAGTGAATTGAAAAATCACTAAGAATGGTCCCAGAGGCATTTTTATAATGGCCAGAAAAAAGGGTAAAAGGTTCATTGGAATTAAAATACTTACCCAACATATGACAAAAATAGTGGGAGCTCAACTCAACTCCCTCCTGTAGGTCTTCGTTGGACCACCAAATCATCAGCAGAGTAATAATCTGCGATGAGCCGATACATATATGATGGATTGTGCCCTCCTCTGCAAAGGAAGTAAATGGTAATTTAGAAGTTGTAAAAGTTACCCAAAAATAAATGGAAACATCATGATGAGTATGACAGTGTTCAAAATTCTCAAAAACCAGGCCAAAGCATACAAAAGCGAGCTGAAAATTACATTTGTGAATTAGAAAAAGGACAATAACAAAAATTCCATAATGGAGTGAAGAAAAGATATTTTCGATGAACTACAGAATATATACTTTTAGAACTCCAGGAAATTATTTCAAATTGATGAAAGATTTGAAGTTCCTTGGATTTGTCTTCTAATCTACATAAACTGATAATGCTGATTGTTAAAACCTCCAATTCTCTCTTCCCTCTTCTTTTTGGGGAAGGGAGGGCTTCAGCAAGTTGTATCAGCTAAACATTGAATATGATGCATTAAGAAGCTCATAGGGGTAACAAATTCAAGCTCTCTAGTCCTGTGAAGCCCTTAGAATCAGTTGAACTTACGTGTCAGTAATGAAAAGATTAACGAGTTTTGGTGGCACATAATCAAATGTTGGATTGACCACATGAAGAAGAGGGGAAGAAGTGTCATTTCCAAAATCCATGCAATCTGAAAATTCTCCAAAATCCAGCAGCTCAGATGGGGATCTCAGCTCATTCAGTAAGACCTCAGGATTGTGTGGATACAGAGGACACAACTGCCAAGTGGAAAAACAGCATTTCACAAAAGTAACAGCAATAATCAGAACTCAAATAATACCATAACACCAACATTTTAAGAAAATGAGATGCAGTCTAAGACATTTCCACTTCCTAGTAATGAGGATGTCAGGAACTCATAGGCAAAACATGCATTTTTGTACCCATTGACTCCAGCAAGATACATGTTAATTAACTAAAGCAATCACAAACTGTTGCTACTACTTCTGTATTTGAATTTCAGTTTTTACTATCTATGCTTACTCAAAACCCGCACATATATCCCCGATTTGATTCAAACATGCAAAATAAAAAGTTGAACAGCTCATAATACCCTCTATAGACATCAGCATATATTATTGATTACACAAACAAATAAGCAACTGAAGATGAGATGGTTTCTTTCAGGTTGATTAATGAAGATGATATTAACAAGAAAGAGGAAACATGAGTTCAATTTAGACATTCTTTGTCTTGGAAACATTAGATTTCATGCAGAATGATCTGGTGATATCAAAGAGGAAACGTGACTTCAATTTAGACATTCTTTGTCTTGGAAACATTAGATTTCATACAGAATGATCTGGTGATATCAAAGATTACGATTGTTTGACTTCACGGTCAGTAGTCATATCTTTATGAATTTGGTGAGTTCTAGTCTGGCGAACTAGTTGAGTAATATTTGATTGCAGAGTCTGCTCCCTCTTTATCAAAAGTTTGTAAGTTGAAGAAGTTTCTATCTCCTCCAATCCTACTTAAAAAGTTCTTCTACTTGATCACAATGGAGGTACATCTTGTTTCAAAGGTTCTCGCTTAGACAAAAAGTTGTTCATAAACAAGATCCCCTATGCCAAAATGATTACAGAAGGTTCTTCTTCATAAACTATTTCTTCACATCCTTTACACATTGTATTCTCCTAGTTTCTCCAATTTTCTCCCACCTCTCATTAGCAAGATGACCTACAAGCTTAAGATAAGTAATTTGTTCTGTGTCATATAACAATTGGGAGGCAATACACCGAACATTATCTTTTCAAGGATATGATTGTTCAGGATCTTTACGAATTTTTTCTATATATTCTATTTCCATCCTCTTAGATAATGCAGTAAAACTATATTTTAGAATCAACAAGGGTTTTGATCATCATAAGCTCTCAAACAAGTTCAAGTTTAAAGCACAGCCATGAAAGTACAGCCCCATGTCATAGAGAAGCCTATGTGAAACTCAGGAGGTAGACCAGAGATTAGTTCAGTGTGACAACAGGTACCTTGTCATTGCCAGTGACCAAAAATTACACTCTTAAAATAATCTATACCTTTTTGGACGAAGCAATGACTGGAATATCATAATCATAAAGAATGTCCATGCCAGGTTACATGAAACATTAGTAAAGATCAGAGGTTTCTGCCCCTAGTTTTGCAGCAAAATAAAAAGGCTTGACAATTACTATTTGGAAGTACACTTGATAAAATGGTTTCAAAATATTTTCATTTTTCAAAACAAAATCACAATATTAAATAAATCTTAAAGAGTTGAGTTACATCGCTAACGAGCATAAACTTTCCACATTAATTCAAACAAGAAAATTTCACAAAAGCAACTAGTATACCAGCATCTCAATGTCACTTCAATGCATAAGAAAGCATTGAAATTTAGGAATGGTTCTTAAAGAGACTTTTGTCTTTCATTAAAATCTCTACGGCAAGTAGAGCTGTTATAGCACCAAATTACCTTGTGAGTGCCAGCAAGTACAACAAAAGGGACTGCATGCCTCTGAGCTGCAAGTGCAACCATATTCAACCCAACAGGTGCTATGACCCCACCATTGGCCATGACAGCATGTGCTCCAACTATAACCTTTAGGAATTCCAACACAAAGCCGAGAATCAGTCCAGAAAATCTGTTTCCCAAAGAGGGAAAAAAAGAAATAGAAAAGAAAAGCTCGAGATCATCAATATACCATGTTCACCCGGGAAATCATGGCAAAAACTGCAGAATCAGTAATCAGTGTGGTTTGTAAACCTCTTGTGACCAATTCCTTTGCAAGAAGATGTCCCTGATACCTAATTGCTAAAAAAATGTCAGAGAGAGAGAAAATCAAAATTATACCAAGTAAACATAATTCTTTTGCCTTGCACAAACCTTGGAGCACCCTCTGCAACAAACACCCGAAATGATCTCTTTTTCTCTTTTGCTGCACAAAGAAATTCCAATACTGTTCTTGAACTTCCTAAAGTTAATATGACTTCACTGCAAAATATATGCAATGAGAAATGTTATATAAATTAGAAAAACAAAACTTAGAAATTAAAGCCATAAAAATGAAACTTCTTAAGTTACATCTCAATCTCCACCCAGTTTTAAAGGCAGGAGGGGGTGCCATTTGAACTAGATCTTATCAGCCAAAAGAAAATAATAATTTTCTAAAGCAAAACAGATTTAATAGTAGTAGTTGAAGAAAAAAATTACTTTTGATGAATGTGCTCGACTGCTTGCTCAGCAATCTGTTCATGGCAAGTGGTAATATCTTGAATGAGTTCATTTACCGCTTCAATGACATCGTGCTTCAGCTTCCTAGTTCTTGAACTTTTATCAGCAGCTGCAAGCAAAATAATTTATCAACAACCAAATCGTGATCTTGAAATTTTTTATGTAATCGATGCTCTGACATTCAGTTCCATTAAAACAGGACACCAGTACGTGGGACCAATTTCTTTCATTGACCAATGCCCAGTCACAATAGGCCACATTTATCTTCAAAGAATGTAGATGACACAATCTTAGGATCATACACATTGTAGATTGACCAAATAGGAGTATAAAATTGTACTTACAGAAGCATTGAACGACAAGGATAAATAAAAATATGACTGTAAGAGAACTAGCAATAACAGCAATATTATAACTGAATAAAATAAAAATAAAAATAAAAAACTGCTGAGCTCACATCTGCTTTTTCCATCAGAATCACCCCCAGAGGAAGAAGTGTGAGGAACAGCTGCTGAGTCAGGCACATCCTCAAGAAGGGTCTGCAAGGAAGGTGGACGCAAAGTGCTTCTTGCAGCAGCAGCAAGAGAAGCAGCTGATAGAACTGGATGATCATTGCCCTCAGCATCATCATCATCATCACTAACAGCGGATACGCCCAAACCAGCTATAGCAGCTGTTGTGAGAGATAGATCCTCCTCCCTAATAATGTGCAAAACACGCCTCACAATATTACCAACAGCAAGCTCTGCAATTATGTACATAACATATTACCATAAGAAAACAAAGATAGGTCTTAACACTCCATGTAAGTAAAAAATAAAAAATAAAAATAATAAGTAGCACTGCTATTCATAAATTAAAGTATATTATTTCTGAGAAAAGGAAAGCATACAATAGCATTTAAATTCAAAGGAATAGCATTAATAACTTCTTTATGCCTTGATTACGTAGTTAACTTTTTGCTGACATAGAAAAGTTTCAGGCCCTACATAACATGATCTTCATTAATTGATGAAGTTCCCTCAAGAAAATATACTACTACATAATTTCTAGTCATAATAAACAGACTATCCATGCCCATACCAACAGGATTTGCAGCAATCAGCTGCTCCCCAACTGCCCTTACAGCATCCATCAAAGCTCCAGCCTGGTTTGTGTATGACACTCGCTGCTGTGAAATCACCGACCGAAGCAATTCGGCCGTCTGCCTTGCTGTGGCCTGCGAGCCCTCAATTTTACTGGAACCACAAAATATCCAAAAAAGAAGTAAATAACAAGCATATATAAATGAGCTTATAGTATCTTAAACACAGCCTTCGTATACAATCTATGCAGCTATACAAACAGTGTGGAAGATTTTACCGTTTTTTAAGGTTGTTAAGGAAATCATTCACAAGGACGTGCACGTCCGGCATGATTATCACCAAATTTCACCTAAAAATGTTGCATATATCAATCACAGTTAATATCATTTCATTCATACAAAAAGCCAAGCAAAAACAAAATAAACCAATAATTCAAATTCTAAGCATTTATTAACACAACAAACTATGCATGCATAAGGAAACTTTCACTGGTTAGGTGAGCTGATCAGTAGTTCCATTTTCTTTCATATTTCCTCCATTTTTCTCAGCAACCAAACAGAGAATTACAGAACCGGACAAAGCACAGCCTCAAAAACTTCAAATATAAGTGCCAGAATTTTCATTATCAAATATCCAAAAAAATTTACCTCAGAATACAGCAAATACAATTTCACCACTACTCCTCCGTTTGGTTACACATAAAGAGTAAGAAACCAACTGAAATGAAAATTATCCAACTCTTTCAGTTCCAGAAAAATAAAAGTGAGTATAAACAATAAGAGCCTTCGCTTTCTTTTCGTTTCCATCTTATTCTCAGAACCCAAACACAACAAAGAATTACGAAAAGACATATAGCCAATACCATCGAGCATCAACCTGACCAAAAATCGTGAATAGCATAACAAATTAGATGCAACTACGGAGAGATGTTATCTATGTGAATTACTTTTTTCGTGGCTTTTGAAAAAGTTGCCCCACCAAAACTTTCTAAGCTTAGCATTCTTTGCCAGAAATCTTCTTGCAACTTTCTCATCTCCCATCAAATGATCAAATACAGATGCAAGCATAAACTCGTCATATCCTTCCACCTTCATCACTTCCTCGTAAAGTTGATTTTCATCTACTCCCTTATTCAGAGCTTTAAGTGCTAATGCATATACAAATAACACAAAAATGGAGCCAATCCTAATTGAGAGAAGCAATAAGCAAAAAGAAAAAATGCAATCAATTTGATATTTTTTCCTCAAGATCTAAACAACAACAAAAAAGCATTGCACATAAAGCGCAAGCCATCAGAGTCATTACTAACAGCACCAATGATATATGAGATGCAACAAATTAAGCAATCCACCAAACCACCTCCGATCATCGCTCAATATATTTATTGAAGTCTTTTTTGTATAACATAATATGTTAGAATCATCAACTCATATTATAAGGAGGGATAGAATACTTTGGTAAGGATGCCCACAAAGTACCACTTGGCCATAAACGTGTCAAACATCTACTCCCTGTTGGGGTTGTGGTGGGTAAACTTTGCCATGATAAGAAGATCCCGGCCATAGAATCCATGCATTCACCTTTTGCCTGCTTTGTAGGCTTGCTGCATGCTGCCATGGATTGTTGATAGTGGCCATTTGATGGATGATATATGCATTGAGGTTCAAATAGAATTGATGTTGGATGCCCATTAAATGATAAACCTTTGGTAGGGTTTGATTTTTATATTAAAAGAAGAAGAGGGAAAGAAATAAAATAAGGAGGAAAAAAAAAAGAAAAAAGAAAAGAAAAAGGAGAATAGTGAGAAGAAGAATCATCTTTTGTCTTGGTGATTTTGAATTCATTCAAAGGTTCTAAAACCAGGTCCTAAGCACATGACCCCCTAGTATCAGACTCTCTGATTCCTTCTCACACCAGCACCTCCTCTCTCATTTTTAGCTCTCTTTCTCTCTCTTTTTTTTTTTTAGCCTTCGTTCTTTGCAAGAAGTTACCAATATTCCTCCGCCTTTTCTTTTCCTCTCTCTCACTCTGATAAAACCCTGCTTTATTCCATTTGAACTCACCCCTAAAAAGAGGACGATCCTCCCTTGATCCTCCTTGTGTTCACAAACAACATCCCCACCTTAATCATCATCAATTTTGGATCCAACAATGACATCCCCAAGTCCTTAAAGCTCTGATTCTGATTCTGAATCGAAATGAATGACTATCTAACAAATATATATCCGAACTATGCAATTAGCTACAAAAATTCAAGATCTGGGTCACAATCCAATAAGCTGACCTTTATCCACAGACTCCAAAAATTCCAACTTCAATTCATTCTTTTAATCTAAAAAATAAAACTTGCAAAATCAACTAATAATATAAACTCAAATCAACGAAATCTTGAGCACGATACATCGAAGAATACGCATCAAACCCCACAGTATCCGAAATCATCGAGCTCAAACAAACTCCAACACAATCTAATAATCTAAAGCAAGAGATACAATAAACTTCTTAGAGCAACCGATTCAATCCAAAACTTCCTAAAAGACTCCATAAATTTTCCCACGATTTCTGGGGTCCCAAACAGACTATGAGTGAATCTCTAGCAATGCAGTGAAATGAAAGGTGCAGATTGTCGTACCTGGCGGGATCGGAATTGAGTTAGCGAGAGAGAAAGAGAGAGAGAGGGAGAGAAGCGTGGGGTAAGCTGATTCAGGATCGAATATAAAGCGGAAACATGTAAAACAAAAATAAAGCACCACAAATCCAAAAACAAAACAGAAACTCACGCCAAATCCCCACAAACCTCACGCAACAGTTTTTATTTTTCACCATGGAGGCCAAGCAAACACCAAACAACCCATCTCAACAGAGCACAATTATTATCCAACCCAACAGAGCACAATAATTTTCCAATCCAACCCAGCAGGCCAAGAAAACGTAACAGGGCACAATAATTTTTCAATCCAACCCAACAGGTCAAGAAAAAGTACCTTAGATGCAAGCCGTTCTATATGCTCTCTTGGAGAAGTTGAAGAGAGACGAGAGAGAAGCTCTGAATCTATGCTAGCTGAGAGAGAAGCTCTGGACGGCGTTTTGGTTGAGCGTAGAAGATAGAGCACGGCCTCTTGAGAGAGAGAGGAAAATGAAATGCGTGTGAGCGCAAAATAGGGCAGGGCAGAGCTGCGTGCAGAGCTACGTGCGTGAGAAAAGTGGAGAAGCAGGCGTAATTGTTCGGGATTAATGCAAAATTCCTCCCTCCCTCCTCCCCGTCGTATAAAAAACAATTGACCGGTGACAGTTAATTTTAACTTCTTTCTTTGACCGTATAGAGGGAAAAAAGTGTTATAAGATGATAGTTTGATAGGTTCAAGTGTTATAGTTGGTAGTTCATAAGAAAAAGTGTCAAGGTATAGTAGTTTATGGAGGCAAAAGAAAATTTCACCATTATTTTTTATACCATAGAGAATAATTTGTAATTTAGTCCAACTATAGAGATTTATAAATTATTTTTTATATAATAGGGAATGATTTATAATTTAAGCCAACCACAATAGCCAATTTTACATTAAGGCATGATACAAACTCAACTTTTTTGCTCAATAAATGTCCAACTTTTGCCCTTTTATAATTTTAAAAAATAAAATAAAAAATAAAAAAAAATGTCTGAAACAATAATATATATTTTCGGTCTATCTGTTTTTTAAAAAAAAAAATGAAAACTGGTATTTTTCTTCATAATAATGTCATTTTTTAAATATATATATCACTATTATGAAGAAAAATACCATTTTTCATTTTAAAAAAAAAATACCAAAAAAAGATAGACCAAAAATATATATATTATTGTTTTAGACATTTTTTTCATTTTTCATTTTATTTTTTTTAATTACAAAAGAAGACAAAAGTTGAACATTTCTTGACAAAAAAGTTGAGCTTTCATCATTTTCTTTTACATTTATCCCTAAGGGAGTATTGTTTGAATAGTACCACATCAAATATATATATATAGTTGTTTGTCACTTATTCAATATGTTGTCCGTGGTTGGGGTGCAGTAAAACTCTAAAGTGCTGCAAATTTTCACGATGGGAGCAATGGATGTATCTGTTGGGTATAAAAATAAGTTGAGATGATAATAAGCATTCATTCCAAAAAAAAAAAAAAAAGCATTCATTCCAATCTCAAAACTATATATTATGGGTTTCACCAAAACATATGCAGAATTATATATATGGTGGCTGTACAGTTATTGCCAGGTCATTACAAAACTTTGAGGATTTGTGCCTACCTATTAGGGTATGTTTGAAATTGCGTTTGAACTTGAAGGACCTAAAAGTACTTTTAACACTCAAAAAGTCCGTTTGAAAACAAAAATACTCGTTTGGTAAAAAAATTAAAAGCGTTTTTAAGAGTCCAAAAAGCCTAAAAATTGTCAAAATTCACTTTTGACAAAAGCTTAAAAATGAAGTGGTCGGAGAGGGTGACCCAAGGCTGGGTCGTGGGTGTCACCAAACCTACGGCGTGGGTCTAGCAGGCTAGGGTTTTTTTTTCTCTCTCTTTTTTTTTTTTTTTTGAAAAGTCTCTTTCTCATTTTGATTTGGTATGATTGTACAACCACCATCCATTGCTCCCATTGTGAAAATTTGCAGCACTTTTGAGTTTTACTGCACCCCAACCATGGACAACATTTTTTTTTTTTTGTGTAACAAACTTGGCATTAGAAAGGAGCAAACAGAACAACAACCCTCAAGGGGAAAAGAAAACAGAAGGCCTGCTAAGACCATTATAGGAAAAGGGAGAAGAAGTAGAAGGAAAATAAATGGGAATACAGCCTGAGAAACCTCTAGCCGCTGCCCAATGTGCCACATGATGGGCACAAAAGTTAGCACTTCTGTTAATTTTCCTGGCTTTCCAAGAAGGGGAAGCTGGAAACAACAAAAGGGCGCTAGCAATAACATGTTCTATATGCCAATCAAAGGTGATGGCAGGAGAGTTTAAAGCAGAAATTACAATTTGAGAATCACCCTTTAAAGTGAAATTTTTAAGCTGCAAAGAGGCTGTAAGGGAGAGAGTTAATTGAGCAGCAAGAGCCTCCCCATAATTCAGATCACAAGGGGGACTAATTTGAGAACTAGCTTTAATAATTCTCCTTGAATGGTCGCTGCAGACAGCAGTTTGAGTAGTAAAATGCTCCATGATAGCAGTGTCAAAGTTGACCTTGAAAGCACCTTTGGAAGGGGGAACCCAGGAAGCAGACTCCAGCTCGTGAGGGGATTTCCAAGCAGCAAAATGTGCTAAGGCATTCTTCTTGATGGACTTAGCCAGTTTAGAGATATTAGGAATGGAGCCTCTATATATGGAAAACCTTTGTTTCTGTTAAACCACAGCAAGTCACAAAGAACAGCAACAAATATTTGAAACAAGTGAGAGTCAGATTTGGAGATGCGAAAGGTGAGATGAGGGAGAGTAATGCCTTTAATCTAGTTAGGAAGGCTTAGGGAGTCGCAGGCTAAAGAGTCCAAGGGCCAAAAAGAGTGTCTCTAGGCCACTCTTGCAAAGATGCAACGAAAGAAGTGATGATGAAGGGAGTCAGTTTCAGAATTGCAGAGGGGATAAAAAGAGTTTATGTAATGACCCAAATTATTAACTAGGCGTAAGTAGCTTAGTTGGGGGGAATTAATTTGGGCTTTGGGTCACTAAGGACGCTAGAGGAGTAATTTAGACTTTTGGCGGACGTACGCTAGGTTTGGTGGACGTATGCTGCTGTTTGTAGTGCAGACGTACAGTGGGGGACCACCGGACGTACGCTCTGTAAATCGTACAGGCAGAGACCACCGGACGTACGCTACTTTTTGAATACCCTCTGGTTAATACCTAGACGTACGAGGCAGCCATGGAACCATTAGGCAAGAACCACCGAACGTACGTCCCTGAACGTCCATTGCTTTTCTGAGCCTACAAATAGCACCTTACCCCATTCGTGTTTTACACAAATTCAGAATGCCCCTAGGCTGCCACAGTGTTTTTCAAGTGTTTGTGAGTGTTGTGAGTGTTGTGAGTGTGTGAGTGAGACGTTTGCGAGTTTTGGAACGTTCTTGAGGCGGAACTTTTGCGGTTTTGTTTCAAAGAGGTAACATTCGATCTTTAGCTTTCAATTAGGTCGTTATGCTGCCCATTTTATGTTTAGTTGTAGTTGTTAGCTAAGTTGTGTTTTGAGACCCATTTGGGTTAGCATTTTCGTTAGCTTAGCATTGTTACGTTGCATAGAGGTTACAAACTAGACTAGAAGGCTTTAGGTTGTTCCTAATAGCCCTAGGAGTCGGAGAATAGGCGGACCGTGGAGAGAAAATGAGGTTCTCCCTGAGAGCCCATACAACGGACGTACGGTGTCGTGACCGGACGTACGGCTTGTAGTTACACGGCGGACGTATGCTCTCGAGCCCAGACATACGATCGGTGTGTGACAGGAAAACCCTATTTTCACCAACCATCTGGTAGCTCTTGTTTTTCTTACTTTAGAGTTGTTTAGTAGAATTAGGACTAATAGAAGGTTTTCCACAGATTTGGAGAACCCGGATCTTTTGGAGTTTTCGGAGACGCGTATCGATCCAAGTGAGTTTTAACTCACATAATATGCATTGTTATTTTTCATGCACTGCACGTCTATTTTGTGTACCAAGCAAACATGAATATTTTACAACTCTCACGTTTTGTACGTATTGCACATGGACTCTGTCTTTTGAGAAAAACATTGTGCTGAACATGTTAACCAAGTGAGACTTGTAAAATAACATGTATGTAAAATATAGATAAGATAATTGCATTGTATGACATGGTACACCGGTACGTGCGGTAGTAATGGCCATGGACTTACTATACATGTTAGCTTTATGGTCAAATGTATGCGTTATGTGAGGGATGTGGATCCATTAGTTTCGTGACCTTGATGCAACCATTCCCAATGGTTCGGTCACTACAGGACGAACGTCATTAGTTGGTGTAGGCCATTCGGGGTCGGACTTGATCATGCCACTAATGTTACGTACGGTTTGTTGTACAACGGCTGGGACACTAGCATTGTATTATAGGTCCCTTGTGACAGCATCAACTCTGCTGAGAATGAGTAATATCTCAGGTAGACCATACTGTTGAACTATGACTATTGTTTACATCGTATGCATATATCACTACTATACATATATCATGCATTAATAAACTATCATGATAGAACTGCTTTTGCTTATTAAACACCTGAGTTCATTACTAAAAACTGGCATGGATATTATCTGCGTTAAAAATCACTAACTCTTAGACTTACCACTTTTATTTTATGTCTTTCCCCATCATTACGAATAATTGCGCGGTTTAGCTGCACTAGTCGAAGATGTAGTCGGAGACTACTTGGGTGATTGCTTAGGACTTGATACGGGTGATTTTTGAGGATATGGATCCTGCTTGGCTTAGGACGATGTGGGAAGATGGAGGATCTGCCCCTGCAAATATGATAGAGATTTTAATTTTCTTAGCTTTGTTGAAACTTAAGTCTAAGCTTTGATTTGTTAATCTTTTGTGAACAATGTTGTTATATCTTATTTTAGGGATGTATCTATTCTCTTGTTGACGGTCTGATAATCGGTACATTTGGCGACTATTTATTATATTATGGATATAGTACTCTATCTCTGGTATTGTTGTGTGATGTTTCATTTACTATCTCTTAATCTCATAGTCTTGGTAAAGTCTTCTGCTACAATTTTCTCGTTACGACGAGGAAAGTGATTTTCCGGAGGTCGTGTCCTTAAGGGATATGGCCGGGATGGTGCGCCGTGGGATCAATTACTAGTTAATTGATATTCCCATTGGACGGGGCGTCACAGTTTGAGGGGGAAATATGGAGGATAGAACTAAGCCTGGCTTTAGTGAGGACAATGTCCCAGGCAATTTTCCACAAGAATAACTTAAGCCTAGCATTTATATTGAGTTTCCAAAATTTAGGCTCAAGAGGAGAGGAGCTAGCAGAGATTCTGGGGCTGCTAATCAAATGGTAAGCAGAGTTAGATGAAAATAAACCATTTGAGGAAGGGGTTCAGAGGAAACCTGAGCTAGGGGAGGAATTGATGATGATTTTTTGGATCTCCTTAAAACTCTGAGTGTCAAATAAAGATTGAAGAAGAGGTAAATTCCAGGTGCAGCTTGGAAGGAGGTCCGAGACAACCAGATTAGGGAGAAAGGATATATTATGAGCAGGAGAGGGGGTAAAATTTGGTAAAGTGGGAACCCAAGCAGAATTCCAAATAGATAAAGGGGAAATGAGGTGAATTTTGTGACAGGCACCTGAAGCTATCACAGACTGGGAGGAAAGGATACCTTTCCAAAGCTAGAGGGAGCAGAATGGGGGGGAAGAACCAGAAGAGAGATACTTACCTCGAAGTTGAGCCACCCACATTGAGTCTGAATTGGTATGAAGCTTCCGGCCAAGCTTTGAGATGAGAGCAAGGTTCACATCCTTCATTTTTTTGAAACCAAGACCACTTTGCTCTTTAGGGAGACAGAGAGAGTCCCAAGACTTGAGGGAAAGGTTTTTGGTTTTTAAGGAATGATAGCCCCACTTATTGAATAAGTGACAAACCATTATATATATATATATTTTCCACCGGACTGATTGATATATATAGTTATTCACAACTATATATATAAATAGTGATATATATAGTTATTTATATATATAGTTGTGAATAACTATATATATCAATCACTCCGGTGGAAAAAAAAAATTATATATATAGTTACTATTGAATAAGTGACAAAATACGAAATAGGATTTAATTTTTCACTGGGTAATGCACAAGCAACCTTACAAGCCCACCCCGGGTTCCCAAGCCCAAAACTACGAACCCAAGCCCACCCCAAGTCCAACTAGAACCCATGTTCCTAATTTTTTTGTAAAATTTGTTTTCAACAAAATACGAAATATGATTAAATTTTCCACCCGGTAACGCACAAACTACCTTACAAGCCCACCCCGAATCCCCAAGTCCAACTAGAACCCATGTTCCTCATTTTTTTGTAAAATTTGTTTTCAACAAAATACGAAATATGATTAAATTTCCCACCCGGCAACGCACAAGCTACCTTACAAGCCCACCCCGGGTCCCCAAGCCCACAACTACGAACCCAAGCCCACCCCAAGTCCAACTAGAACCCACGTTCCTAATTTTTTTGTAAAATTTGTTTTCAACAAAATACGAAATAAGATTAAATTTCCCACCCGGTAAAGCACAAGCTACCTTACAAGCCCACCCCGGGTCCCCAAGCCCACAACTACGAACCCAAGCCCACCCCCAAGTCCAACTAGAACCTATGTTCCTAATTTTTTTGTAAAATTTGTTTCAACAAAATAAAAAATATGATTAAATTTCCCACCCGGTAACGCACAAGCTACCTTACAAGCCCACACCGGGTCCCCAAGCCCACAACTACGAACCCAAGCCCACCCCAAGTCCAACTAGAACTCATGTTCCTAATTTTTTTGTAAAAATTGTTTTCAACAAAATACGAAATAAGATTAAATTTCCTACCCAGTAATGCACAAGCTACCTTTCAAGCCCACCCCAGGTCCCCAAGCCCACAACTACGAACCCAAGCCCACCCCAAGTCCAATTGGAACCCATGCTCCTAATTTTTTGTAAAATTTGGGGGTAATTTCACTTAACTCCCTTGAAGTTCTGCGCCTTTTCAAACACTCCTCCCAATTTCAAAGTCTCTCACTTTGGTATATTGAACTTTTGTTTCGTTTCAAATACCCCATTCCATTAGGATTTTTCATTAAATCCTAACAAATGTGTGTTAAATTACTAAAATACCCTTAGTTATTATTATTATTATTTTTTCATTTTCTTGTTTAAATTAACTGCAATATTTAGCGGTATAGGGGTATTTGAAATAAAATAAAAGTTCGATACACCAAAGTGAGAGACTTTGAAGTTTGGAAGGGTGTTTGCAAAAGGCGTGGAACTTCAGGGGGTTAAATGAAACTACCTCTAAAATTTGTTTTCAACAAAATACGAAATATGATTAAATTTCCCACCTGGTAATGCACAAGCTACCTTTCAAGCCCACCCTGGGTCCCCAAGCCCACAACTACGAACCCAAGTCCACCCCAAGTCCAACTAGAACCCATGTTCCTAATTTTTCTGTAAAATTTGTTTTCAACAAAATATGAAATAGGATTAAATTTCCCACCGGGTAACGCACAAGCTACCTTACAAGCCCACCCCAGGTCCCCAAGCCCACAACTACTAACCCAAGCCCACCCCAAATCCAACTAGAACCCATGTTCCTAATTTTTTGGGAAAACTTCAGAAAGCCCCCCTAAACTTTTACCATTTTTGAAATACCTCATAAACTTCAAAAACTCTCAATTTAGCATCCTGAACATTCAATTGCTCTCAATTTGGACCTCTCTGTCAATTTTAGCCCGTTAAAAGTTTTAAAAAAGACAAAAATGTCCCTGATTTTCATTTTTTTAAAAAATAAAAAACATTTTGAAAGTTGAAATTTTATACAAAAGTCAGGGGTATAAACATCATTTAATGTTTAAAATCTGACGGAATAGTCTAAATTGAGAGCAATTGAAAGTTCAGGAGGATAAATTGAGAGTTTTTGAAGTTTAGGGGGGGTATTATAACGCACAAGTTACCTTACAAACCCACCCTGGGTCCCCAAGCCCACAACTACGAACCCAAGCCCACCTCAAATCCAACTAGAACCCATGTTCCTAATTTTTTTTGTAAAATTTGTTTTCAACAAAATACAAAATAGGATTAAATTTGTTTTCAACAAAATAGGATTAAATTTGTTTCCAACAAAATATAAATTAGGATTAACTCTCATTTTTCATCTATTAAAAGGACAACGATTGAGAGGCCGCCTCTACTTGCCTCTCTCTCCCTCGGCAAAACCTCTCTCTCTCTGCAAACTCCCACAACCTCCCTACCCTTCCAAAATCGCAATGCAGTCCTCTTTGATTTCTTACCCTCCATATCTTTTCCGCCCCAGCAAGCATACTCATTCTTCGGTTTCATTTTCATTTTCATCTCCATTTTGTAAGCACATTCATTCTTCGGTTCCATTTCCATTTTCATCTTCATTCCCTCTTTGTATGAGGTCAAGCCCATTCCTCACCAACGCTCGCAAGCAGCTCAAAATCAAAGCGATCTCTAATTTTGAGCAGCAAGCCCATGTTACACCATGGGAAGAGAGAAATCTTAGCATGGTTTACCATGGGCTTCTAGGTTCATTTTCGGAATCGGTGGTTTTGGGAACTTTTCCAAATGCCATTGAAGTTCCCTGTAATGAGCTTGAGACTGCTATAAGCTTGGTAGAGAATCAAACAGTAGATTATGCCGTTATGCCTTTAGATCCTCGATATCCCACATTTAAAAATAACTACGACCTCCTACTCAATAACTAACACCAACTATACATCGTCAATGAGGTGCGACTTCAGCTGCACCTCTATCTCCTCACCATGTCGTCTCTCCAATTAGAGAAACTAAAATGTGTAGCATCTCAGTTAGGGTTTTACAGGCTAATGTAGATGTATATGTGCTTATTGCTCAATGCCCTATTTTTTTGTTGTTGAAGGGAATGCCCTGTAATACAGATCTCAATTGTAAATAAAATAACATTTTCTCTCTGTGTTTTTTATTTTGTGTTGTGCTTTTTTATTTTGTGTTTGGTTCAGCTGGTTCAAGGTTCATGAATCATGAACTTCACCGTATCACATCATTTTTTATGCTAGGTACTTATTATTATTATTATTTTAATAATTGCTGATTTTTGATAATAGATACATACTTCATTTTGCTTGTCTGATTTTTATTTGTATTTTTATTTTTCACTAGAATAATTAATCTTGGGAAAAATATAAAAAAAAACCCTAAATTACCAGCCGTTTACAATATAGCTTTTCAATGTTCAAAAAGTAATAAAGTAGCTCCCAAAACTACCAAAATGTAACAAAAAAAGGACATTATATATATATATTCTTATAATACCCCTATTCTTTTAACAAATAAAATAATAAAATAATTGTAAAAAAAAGCCCAACAAAAAAAAAAATCAACGGGCGAATATTTATTTATTCCAAAAAACCTTTTTTTTTTTGTATTTATTAGCCCATTGGTTTTTTTGTATTTCTTAAAAATTTTTTAGTTTTTTTTACATTTATTTAATTATTTTATTTGTTAAAAGAATAGGGGTATTATAGAAATATGAAAAAATAAAGTGGCATTTTTGTTACCTTTTGGTAGTTTGGGGCTACTTTATTACTTTTTGAACATTGAGGGGCTATATTGTAAATGGTTGATAGTTTGGAGGGCTTTTTTTAATATTTTTTCCATTAATCTTTGATTCTTTCTATCGAAAATCCAAATAATAATAATATGAGATCTCACTCTAACCTATAAATATGAGAAAATGAGATCTCGATCTATACGTAATTTATGATTTCAGAACCTCCCTCCCTCTACAAATTCCTCCACAACCTCCCTACCCTTCCAAAACCACCTTCCAACCATGCAGTCGTATTTAATTTCTTACAGTCGTCTCAGGCTTGAGATCTGCCATGGAAACTACAACGAAAAGCTGAAATGTATTAAACAATGGAGAAGTGAATAAGGAGTACAAGACTGCATTAGATTAATAATGAAGGATAGGGACGTGACAAAACGCCTTTATTGGCCACAAGGCAGCACAACTTGATTAAAATTAAAATTAATATAAAATTAATACAAATTAAAATTAATATTTGATGTGATTAAGATTAACCAATCAAACCACAATTGTTATGATATCAAATTAAATGATCAATTATCCTAAAATTGAAGGGATTTATTTGAAACACTACTAATTATAAAATTATTGATTTCCAAAAAAATATATAAAACTATTTATATATAAAATATATAAAAATATATTATGAATCGCAAAGAGCGGCAAGTCGAACAAAAATCGCTTTTTTGATAACTCTTTTTTTCTTTTATCTTTTTTTTTGGTTCATAATAAAAACATAATCAAACGACCAAAAACACAAAATACTCATAAAATATCCAAATTACTTAAAAAACATTAATTAGAGCATTGACAATAAACAAGCTAAAACAACTTGTTAACCAAATTTTAGCTAGTCCCTTTAACTGCTTCCCACGTACATTATTGGGTGTGTTTGGTAAATGTTTTTATTGTGAGATTTTTGTTTGAACAGTAATAAGAACTTGTTAATGTGATATAAAAGTGTTGACTTTTGTGAGAGAAAAATGAATATATATATGTATATATATATATATATATATTTGAAAAGATGTTTATTCTTTGTGGAAGAAGTAAAAAATAAGGGGAGTATGACTACTAAGCATGTATTATATATATATCGCAAATGTAGCTGGCTTATAGTAAAATATATGAAAACCCAAACAGAGAAGGGAAATCACGCAAAGCCCAAGGCTGAACAGCCATAGATATGCCCAACGAGCTGCTATTGACATCACCATGACTACAGAGTCAAATTGTCAAAGAGCCTAAACTATCAAATATATATATCTATATATTTGAAAAGATATTTATTCTTTGTGGAAGAAGTGAAAAATACGGGGAGTATGACTACTGAGCAAGTATTATATATCGCGAATGCAGCTGGTTTATAGTAAAACATATGAAAACCCAAACCGAGAAGGGAAATCACGCAAAGCCCAAGGCTGAATAGCCATAGATACGCCCAACGAGCTACTGTTGACATCACCATGACTACATAGTCAAACTGTCAGAAAACCTTACGCTTAACGAAAGAAAAAGAAGGGATGGGACTAAATTACTGGATACTTACTTATATAAGTGGTGGCGTTCTCCTCTGAGGTAGGTGAGCTGGAGATTCTTCTGCGTATTTACCACACGCGTGAAGAATCAAAACGTGCCACTCAATCTGTTATGGCAAGCAAGATTCGCTATGGCCGTTTGTAGCTTTCTATTAGCTACAGAGAGATTCTACAATTTTGTTTTTGGGTTGAACTTAATAAACGGTAGTGGTCCCGCCCTCAAAAGACGCAAAACCCAAAACCCTCTATGTGAATGAAACTAATGGGATGGGATTTAACAAGGTTAATAATGACAAGTACAAATAATGCCGAAAATGAAAAATAAACCAATTTTACTTCTAACTACGTACTTGGTTGACAATCGGCGACGGAAGAAGCAGACCCGCCACCGCCGATGTAACAAAAGGGACTAGAGAGATAAGGTTATCTAAATTCAACCCGGACCTAAACTGAGATAGACCTAACAACCAAAAACCCAAGGTCCGAATACACATAAATCGCTTTTTTGATAACACATTTTTTTTCTTAAATCTTTTGTTTTGTTTTTCATAAGAAAAACGTGATCAACTACAACCTCTTAAAGCATTCACAAACCTCATCAATGAGGTGCGACTTTAGATAATAATAATAACAATAATATGAGATCTTGCTCTAACCTATAAATATGAAAAAATGAGATCTCGATCTATATGTAATTGATGATTTCAAAACCTCACTCCCCCTGCAAGTTGCTCAAAATCAGTGCGAGCTTTGAAGAGGAAAATCTTCGCATGGTGTACCATGGACTTCCGAGTTCATTTTTGGAATATGTGGCTTTGGGAACTTTTTCAAATGCCACTAGAATTTCTTGCAATGACCTTGAGTCTGCTCTACGCCTAGTAGAGACTCAAATGACAGATTATGTCGTTATGCCTTTGGATAACCGATATCCCATCTTTAAGAACAACTACAACCTCTTAAGCAGTCACAACTCTACCTCGTCAATGAGATGCGGCTTTATCTAATAATAATAACAATACTAATAATAATAATAATAATAATAGTATGAGATCTTGCTCTAACCTATAAATATGAGAAAATGAGATCTCGATCTATATGTAATTTATGATTTAAAAACATTCCTCCCTCTGCAAACTCCTCCACAACCTCCATACCCTTCCAAAACCTTTCTCATATCCAAGCTCATTTCTATATTCTGGTTTTGGGAGATCAAAATTATCAATACTGTTATTGACAAAGTGGGCAAAACTCCTGCTATGTGGATATTGATGCATTTATAGTCGATAATAGGGCACAAAGAGTGTTGGAGCAGTTTCAGAAGTGTTTTACAGGCTAATGTAGATGTTATATGTGCTCAATGCCTTGTTTACTTTGTAATACAGGCTATATACATTACAAATGTTTATGATCTCAATTGTAAATAAAAGAACATTTTCTTTGTTTGTATTTTTTATTTTGTGTTTGGTTCGGCTAGTTCAAGGTTCATGAAATAATTGCTAATTTTTTATATTAGATACGGATGATCATTCACTTCTTTTTGCTTCTCTGATTTTATTTTTTTTAATTTTTTATATATATATTTTTTTTCCACTAGACTAATCTTTGATTCTTTCTACCGAAAATCCAATTAGTAAAAAATTCATCAAAGGTTTTCCAAAAGTCTTACATTGAACCGGGGTTTACATTCATCATATCCATATATCCGATTAATTGAAGCACATTCATGATTCACAGTCCCTGGCCTCTCAAAAGAAAAGTTCTCCACTTGCCACAGTCCACATTGTCCTTTAGGAATAAATAATTGGCATTAAGAGTAAAACCCCCCAAAAAGCCTCAGAAGATGAGAATATAGTCCATGAATATCACCTGGTATAAGAAAAAAAGAAAAAGAAAAGAAGAAATATTAGTATATATTCACTTCTTTTGGTAAGTATAAAAAGTAGTGTGAACAATCCAAACCCGGCCGTATCATAGAAACAGCAAAAGGTAGCCCAGTCAAAGGTCATTAAGCATTGTTCTTAATATGTTATCTAAATTAGGTGATAAAATTCTATATTTAGGTGATAAAATTCATCATCAAGATATACAGAAGAGCACATCTGCCAAATGGCATACTCCAGTAGAATTTAACAAAAATTCCAGCTCCTGATAATAAACATTTTTAGTGATGAGTCCCAAATTGGAAGGGGGAATATGGGTAAATTCCTAAGCACGCACATGCTTGAGCAAGAGGTTTGGAGTTGAGAATACTTTCCCAGACCCAAGAGCAGCCTCCTGGAATAGTGATATTTAACTTTCAGCTGACTTGAAGCAGAGTTCCTCCTCCAAGGGCCTTAGGCAAGGAGATTTCCTTTCCCCTTTCCTTTTTTATATCTAAATAGTTATTCAAGGGGTGGGCCTGTGATTTCATAGTAACTTGTCTGGAGTGACTATGAATAATAACTTTCGTCAAACTTTTACTATGCTTGTCTTCTTATGCTGACAGCTTCAATCGCTGTCAAGATCATAAGAGTCTTGGGCATCTTAATTAATTGATATAGTAGTGATCTGAGTGGAATCCCTTCTTGATTATTTAACTTGATAATAAGGCTTCGGGTGATGCTGGAGAATTGTTCTCTGCACCTCTTCGCCCATCTGGGAAACTTGAATCATTAAAAAAAAAAAAAAATGTTGAAAGAGAAAATATTCACCAAGCTCAGATCCTATATAAAGTTGCTAAATTAATTTCTAATTCAAAAACAGAATAAACCCAGATCTCCAAAAAAGTTGTATATCATCAAAGAGTTGCTTCATCAATCACTTTAGTCATAAATCTCAATACCCAGTACAAGCTATTTACTTGATATATATAACACATAATTAAGAAACAAATGAACCCCAATTTACAAACCAGAAGCTGAAACTGTAAAAATTGAAGCATTTGAATTGAAATCAGCATGTATATATATATGCATGCTGTGTAGCAACAAAAATATGGTTCCAAACATACCACTAATCCATGTTTGGATAAGTAAAACTAGAAAAGGCAGCAGCTAGTTAATTTCTAGGTTTAATTTCACAGATTCTACATGCATGTTCAATAATCTATTATTATGTAAAAAAATTCGTACTATTTTGATTCCACCATGGTTACAATTATTTTAAGGACTTTGTTAGATTAATTGTTTAACTCAGAAATATAAGGATTTATTTTAAAATGTACTTTTCAGCCTTTAATTAAATAAATAAATTCTATCTAACAACATGGTTTAACACGTACATGGTCGTATGAGCCAAAAGCTGCACGTAACTGTCCTAGAATACTGGATCGTATTGACTCATAATTAGGATAGTTTTCTAACCAATCATATGCGCGCGGGAAGTACTCTCCAAGTGGATTTCTTAACAGTTTATAAGGCCAGTACTGAAAATGCCTTATACAACAGTAATCAAACAAGGAAACAAGTACTGAAAGATATGGCATCCTTAACACTCACCTGCCTCCCAAAATTCTGTCTTGCTGGAGCATTTGCCCGGAGAAGTACCTGGAAACATAGGCATTTTGTTGCTGCCACTCCAAGAACGATTCATGTAATAATTAATTCATGCTTCATCTGGTGTTTTAATTTCTGCTAAATTCCCTTTTTTTTATTTAATTTTTTTAATATTTATTTTTTATGAATTTTGATATCACTTGATGTGTCTAGCTAGTCAGTCTGCCTATATTTCTTGTTGTCCTGGGAATTACGGGAGCGAGTGCTTTTGCCTCCATATTGGGTTCGTTTGGCAAACCATTTTGCCCCAGATATTGTAACCAACGTAGATTGATGAGATATAAAGTTTTGAATGTTTTGTTATTGAAAAGTAAAAAAGTTTTGTTTTATAATAATTTTTTTTTTTATTTAAATAGTTGTGTATAGTAAAAAGAAGGGTGAAAGGATTTGCCAAACGGACCCAATTATCTCTCATTAACGTATCAAGGGTTTGCTTGGGTTTTTGATTTGAAAACACAAGTAGTTAGCATTCAGTCAAATTGCAGTTTGGCCTTTAAAATCATTTTTACGTTTTCGGATCGCAATTTTTCCAAACGTCTTAATATATTTTATTCTTGCAAGTGACGCATATGAAGATACATTACATGTTAACAAAGTTTTCAATGTGTCATAGGCAAGTTCACATAAAGGGGATGCAATAAAACAAGGTGCAAATGAAGGGAAGAAGAGCGGAGAGACAGTGAAGGACAAGGCTTTCTCTACTGCAGAACATGTAAAAACATATCCTTTCATACTTATTATATATATAATTTGTTGCAAGTAATAATATTCTTTTTAAATCTTAATTAATTTGTAAGCCATTGATGGAATTGTAGGTGACGCAGAAAACAAAAGATATGGCTGGAAATGTGTCTGCAACTGCCCAAGATGCCACCGAGAAGGCCAAGCAGACGGCACAAGATGCGTGGGACACAGCCAAAGACACTGCCCAAAAGGCCAAAGACACTGTCATGGGCAAGGCTGAACAGTCCAAGGGAAACATTAAAGAAAATGCAGAGACTGTTAAGGAAAGCATGAACACCAAAAACTGATGATGATTCCTTCTCTTAACTTCTTGCTTCTTCTTTTTTTTTTTTTAATCTTGCACCCGAAATAATATGTTTTGATTATGCTTTTTATCTTTCAATCTAGGTATTTATTTTTCATGCAATTGGTCAGTATAGCATGCATGCATGTATGCATGCTAGCAACATGCATGTACCAGTTGTAAAATGAAGTATTTCAGTTTCCAGGGTTAATATATATTTAATCAACTTCTGAAGTTTCCACCAAGATTGGTGCAGATCTGATCTGGGCATTCAATATATATTAATCCATGTGTTTATATAAGTCACAGTCCCGTACCCTGTAAAAATTAAACAAGAAAACTGTGAGAGTTTAATTGTGGAGTCCGTTAAATCACATCATATATCAATTGGAGGTCTTAAATGAACCATTTAGATATATATATATCCAGAACATATATATGAGACATGTTAGATTATTTTAATAAAATAAGTTTGAATTAATTAATAATGCTATACTTACTCTCACTTATTTACATAATTTTTTTTACTCTCATAAGTGACTTTTAAAACCATCATTATGTGTTGAAATAATGATGATTCGGAAATATAAGTAGAAGCAATATAGAAAATGACAAAAAAAATTACAAGTGGTTCGGTGTTAGACACTTACATTCATGGACAGAGCCAAAAAGTATAATGGGCAGGGGCCAACCAAAGCATAAAAATAGGCTTCCTACCACCATGTAATTCCTCTAATAAACCACGTATGTCTTTGGAGTAGTACACAAAAATAGTGACAGTACTTACTTGTCGGTTTAAATGAGCTATAAGCTGATCAACCGCCCTAGGAGGAAACCCCTCTTCATAAACAGATGCACGGCCATTGTTGCTGCAGCTAGCAAACAGGTCTATGGTCTCCCGAAGAAGATGAAAAGCTCAACACTAATTATATCACCACCCATGGACATGGAAGCTTGAGTTCTGTCCCTAGGCTTGCTCCTAATTGCTTCATATATATCTCTCTCTCTCCCGGCCCTCTCGCATGTGCAAACACATGCAGAGTAGTTGAATTGCAGGCTTGCATAGGTGTGAAAATTTTAATGGGTATGTACGGCCACAAAATGTATGGGTAGGGGCCAGTTGGAATGAAAATAATATTTGACCTTTAAAAAAAAGAACAAAAAATTCAAACGAGTTGCTGGGGCCTTGGCCTATACCAGCCACCCCCAACTCCATCCCTATTTACGTACATCTACCACTCAGAATACCCATAAGGGTTACATTGCTCTTATAATTTATTTGATTTATTTACAATATAAAGGTCCATATTTATCGGTACTGCATAAATAAAAAATAGTTGATTTGATTATAATCTCAATATTTGATTATAATTAACCCATAAATAACAAATATTTTAATTTCAACCTAATTATAACATATATAGAAAATATTATATATCTTCCATATATCCTAACACATATTGACTTTTAAAACCACTATTAGATATTTATTAAATTTTGATCAATTTGTGGCTTTAAAAGCCACTGTGTGGAAAAATTATGTAAATAAATTGGAGAAAGTGTAGCATTATTCAATAAGTTTTGCTTTCATTTTCTTAAATTTTCAACTTTCTCTCAATTTGTGTACTTCACTTTGTCCTACCTTAAAAAGTAAAAAGAATTTTTGGTGCTTAATAAAGGATTATCTTTTACGTCTGTTAAAGTAATGATTAAGTGTCTAAATTTATATCTTCCTATCAGCTTAAGCTTTTGGATTAATTGATGATTTAACAAAATCTACACTAGCTTTTGGGTAGACACATGCTTATGGTGTATGTCACTTCCGCACTGGTCATGCACAAGCGTGTCACATTGGCACTTTAGGTGTACTTTGAACATGATGCAACACGGCATAGTGGGTTCATAAAGACAAACAATAAGTAATTTACAGTTTTTTTAAAATCAAAATTCTACTAAAGAATTTGAGGCGAAAGGGATAGAAAACCACTCTCCAAGTATTTCCATTAATAAACAATCAAAATAACATCAAGTCCAAGATCTCTACAATCTGTATTACAATAAATAAAATCTTAAACCTAATAAAACATAGCAATAAGTCAGTATAATAAAATTGGGCGCAACTCGTTTGCAAACTTATGAAAGATAATATCTTTAAATTGATATTTTTTAAAGTATAACCAAATGAGTAAAAAATAATGACGGATAAACAGTGATAAGTAAAGTTTTTTATTATATATATATTATTGACAAGGACAAGGACTCCTTTAAGCTTTTTGAATGAGAACTTTTTTGCAGCAATGATACAAATAATAATAAATAATAAATAATTAACGACCACCAACTGTCATGAAAGCTTTGTACGTACCATTTTTAATTTGGCATGAATTCTCCATACAAAAATAATTGATAAATTCTTACTTTTTTTTTTTGTGTGTGCTATAAGTACAAATTCAAGCTGTTATGTCATGAAAGCCGATGGACAGTATTCACCAAATTTAAATTTGTTGGAAATCATTTTATATGCTCATCGAATTTCTTATATACTACATAATTATTTCACTTATCAAAGTAATTTCTTCCTCATTTATATGCCGTCCCATGTTTCATGGAGGGTCAATTTTTCATGATATTATGCATGGATCAGATATATCATGGCGAATTCTTCAGAAAAAATTGTGAAAATTTTTTCACAATTAAAATGATTGTGAAATCTGATATATCTGATATATTCTTTCACAATTTTTAATTTTTTCACAATTAAATTTTTTTTTCACAATTAAAAGAGTTTTGGAGTGAAACCCGAGTAATTCTAGAATGTTTATTTGTGACCTACTAAAATGATGTAACTATTAAAATCACTATTTGATTAAAATTTAATAATGATCAATCATAAGTTCAATGATAATTTTAATTGTCACATCATTTTTAGTAGGATACAAACAAGACACAAGTAGGCCTTCTAGAATTACTCGTGAAACCCTAGTGGCTAGTGCATGCAAAGTAACAACTCGGCCGACAGTACTAGAAATATGATGTAACTTTTGGACACTAGAAATATGGGTCTTGTTTGTTAAACTACACTACATTCCACCACACTATTCACTTCATTTTTTTTAAAAAAAAAAATCAACATCAAAACATTCTCATTTTTATATCACATCATTCACTTTTTATATCACTCAATTTACTTTTTATTACTATTGAAATAAAAAAAGCATTACAATACAAAATTTGTTGATTTTTCAATACCACCTTTTCATTTTCCTATATTAATCATTATTTTCATTTTAATTTTTTTTTTAAAATATAAACAGTGCCGTGGGGGGTTGGTGTTGTTTGCCAAACACCCTCATGATGTCACTTCTAGATATCCATAAAGGGGTCATTTGGCATTTAGTGGATAGAAATTGTAGCAAAAATTGATTAATGTGATAAAAAAGTAAGAGTGTTAATTTAGTATGAAAAAGTGAAAAAAATTATTTTGTAGTATTTTTATTTTATTTTATTAGAATAGTAATAAAAAGTGATAGATGTAGTATAAAAAATAAAAATGTTGAGAGGTAAATTTTTTTTTGAATAAATAATAAGGAGCTTTTGCCAAAAGATGCCATGCGTAATTCAATGCATGCTTAATGCTTTCTCAGTTTCTCAGGATACTTCTGACATGTAGTTGAAATTTTGCCTTTTAGCAGGGGATCTGTGTGATTTTATTATTTTCAGGAGGATTTTTTTTCCTGGGGGCGAGGAGGGTGGGAGGCCAGGGAGTAAGTCTGAATTTGTGGGTGCTTTTGGAGATATTAATGTGATATATATATATATATATAGTATACTTTTGGCCATCTCATTTTATTATTTTCAGCAGGATTTGGTTGCACTGAACATATAATATTGATAATTCATATGGAGCAGAAGGCAGCAAGAGATTCATCCTCATCTTCCTCATATGGAAGTAATGAACCAAATCAGCCAAATTAAATTATTATCAAAATCTTACTCAAACTAAAACATCGTTGCTTGTTGGAAGGTATGTGAAACCCATGATGATATATACATAATGCATAGATTCTCTACTCTTTTCTTGTTTATTCATCACTCTGAGAATTGATTTCTCAAGTGTTTCTTGCAAAACTCAAGAGTATATATACATCAAACAGTGATTTCCATGCATCACCATTCAAAGCTTGGAACAAGCTTATATTGATTACGTACGTACCCCATCTCTTTTCTCACTGACAGGCCTCAAGAAATTCAACTCCAAAGATTATTGACTGATCAGGTTGTTGGATCAACTGGCCTTTACCCAAGTGGAGGCACTTGGAATCAAATTCAATTCCCAACTATACCAATTCAAATTCAGCAAGTATATATATATATGAAAAATTTTATGCACTGGGTTTCTTAAAAATAAATCTCCCATCCACTTTTTACAGTTCTAATTAAGTATATGTTTTTCAATAGGGAATGGGGGCTTGCAGCATCAGATCAGCACTTCATCTTCATCAGGAAAAAAGCCTGTCAACCTGCAATTACAATAGGGTATGCTTATCATACTTGCATATATATATATATAAACCAAAACCATTGTAATCTTTCTCTTACCAGTAAGTACTGTAAATACTCTAAATATATATAATACAAACACTCATGTAATCTGTGTGGTAAAATACAATCATTCAAACCTCAGTCTCTATTTAAGTTAATTATAATGCTATTTTTCTTTTGAAGAAGATAAAATTACATGCTTTTTCTTTTTTGTGAAGAAACAACCATGATTAACTCATGATAACAAAACTAAATTAATGAGCATGTTTTTATGTTTGAATTTGTCCGAAAAAGTTCAAACTTTTTATTTTTCAATTGCTTATATATTTTCTTCAAGACAAATTGAGCTTGTTTAAGAAATATTTTCAGCAAAGAACATAATGATATATTGTAAATAAGAGGCGAAACAACTCCAAAATTCACTGGATTTTCACTTTATTTTTCTATATACATTATAACATTTGTAGATGAAAATGGCATGGAAAAGGGACATTCTGCCAAGGTCAAATCTTTACCTAACCTCAAGGTATAGTTCATAATATTATTTAATATTTACTGGAATCATTTATTGGTTCTATCATTGTCCTAAAATTTTGATGTGAAATCTACAAACAGACCAAGGCCGGTTAAGAACGGAGTTTATAATGCAATGTATGAAGTAATTGGTTTGCCTGTAGACCCCATTTACGCATGTTTATTGCAAGAGGTGGCAATGGTAATTATTATTTGCATTATTACAAAATTTCCAAGTTAGCGTACAATTATATTAGTAGGGAATTTATATGTTGATTTTCCTTGTAGCAGGCAATGAACAACATTGACAATCAAAATGATCAAGGAGCTTCCTATCTCTTAACTACAACCCTCATCGACTCACTTATCTAATTATCATAATAAATAAATAAAGAAACTATTAAGAGAAATTGATGTAGATCGTGATGCTCGGGATTTCATGAAATAGAGCGATGATTTGCACTTGATGAGTTCTACTAAGAAGACCATATCTCGAGTTTTAGAGCTCAGATTGGAGTAAGCTTGGTGACATTAGAAAGATAATTCAAAGATCTACAAAGTTATGCTTCATGAAATTTGGCTAATTCCAATGTTAACTAGATCAAAACGGGCTGCAAAGAGCCCCCTGTAAGTCATGTCCGGACATGACTTATTCATGTCTGGACACGCCTGCCTCTATGTTATTTTACGCTTTCTTTTGTTTACCTATCCAGACAATGGGTATGTCCCATCCGGACACCCTTTTTAGATTTATAATTCCGACTTTAATTTGTATTTTTATTAGGTTTAGAGTTTGGGGGCCTATAAATACATGTTTATAGCTTCCAGAAATGCATATTTGATTTATATATGAGTTTGTTTAATAAGAGTTACTCAGAGTTGAGTTTCTTCTTTGTTTTCTTTCAAAACCTACAGAGTATCTAGTTTTTCAATAAGATTTCTTAGATCCTTTGATAGAATCAAGATCTAGAAGTATCTATCCGCTACTTATTGATGTTCTTCACTAAGTCATGCGGCATCAGTTGGTATCAGAGCCCAAGTTACTTTCCGTGAATGGGGAGGGGCAACCATTTTGCAGACATGAACGGAGTGCAAGCGTGCACGAAGACAGTGTATAAGGAGCAACCAACAATTCATTTGCAACACATGCATGGAGGAGAGGTTTGATGGTATAACCGTGCAAAAGGAGCGTGAGTGCACCCAACACGGGGTCCTTACCGATCACTTGGTCGGCATGGATTCGTCCAAGCATTCGTCGTGATCAACCCAGACTGCGGTACCCGAGGGTGGGAGACAAATTTATCGTTGAGAGTTGATAAGCGTCAAATATTGCACATTCAAGTCCCTTACATAACATTGTTAATTCCTACTTACTATTCAAGCCCCTTACTTAACTCACATATATTAATTCCATAACATTGTTATTTGTTTGATTTTGTATTGTTTTATTGTTTTCATATTTTAAATAAAGATACAATTAATTCCATTGTTTTTGGGCTTTAAACACACTTTGAAAAGACCTAGAGGATATGGTTAAACTTAACTAGAATCGAAAACACCTATTTACTCCCATCAAAATGTTTGTTTGGGGGTTGTTTGGCATAATTTTAGAAAGAAAAACCACGGTTTGTATTTAGTTTTTCTTCCCTATCATTTTTTGTTTAAATTTTAAATAATTTTGCATCAAACAGCCTAATACACTCGAAGAGAGAAACATATATAAGGATATTTTCCAAAAAATAAATACTTTCTACATAAGAATCTCGTATTCTTGGAAGTAATCACTTAAAAGAAATTTCTTCATTTCTTTAAATCATTTCAGATCGATACAAAAACTTATAAACCTTGTGGCACCAGGTGGTTTTTCCCCAGCCATAATCGACCGTGGATGGTATGTTGAAATTTATCTCTAGGCTGGAAATTTTTATGATAAATAAAGACTTCCATCTTGTGATCCCCTGCTGTTATTATGGTCTAAGTAAACACAAATATTTCCATTTTGGGATCCCCTGCTACTCTTGTTGTCGCTTGAAAAATCACTTCCATTATCACCAGATTTTCTACTTCTTCTCTTGCTGTTTTTAGGGCCATTAGCAATTCCTTTTTCTGTCACCTCACTGCTTCTGTGGCTTGACAAGGATGACGCACTAATTCCCTCCTGTGATCCAAAGCTTCCTTTGTGCCTCCAAGAATCTCTTTCGCTTTCGTGGCTTGAGCTGGAAGCCGAGTCTTTAGCCTCTATAACAAAACTTCCCGGGTGTTCATCTTCACTATCTGAGTTGATTCCACCCTCATCATCTAAAATGTCACTATCTTCATCATCTGAAGTACCATGTGAGTTGTCTTGGTTGTGAAGATCCAGACAATTGTTGCTTTCTAAAGGCGTGGTGGGCGGTGAAAGAGGAGCAGGTATGTTCTCTGTTGGAGTTACAGAAAGAAAACTTAGAGTAGTTACAACATCACTCATAAAGGGACGCACTACTTCTTCCTCCTGCAAACACATGGCTGCTATTGCAACTGCTTGCTCCAGATCTTTTTCAGGGAATTGATTTTTAAGAAGCGGATCCACCATATCTGGAAACCTTTTTCTGTCGTTGAATAAGGATTGTGCCTATTTAAACATGAATATAACAGAGAATGTAAACAGCTGATGTAGTTGAAGGGCTTAGAGCCTCTTTGAGATTGTGTTAAGGGGCTTAAAAAGTGCTATTAGTACATAAAAAGCTGACCAACAAAAAACGAGTCGTGTAAAAAACTTAAAGCTTGTTTGGAATTGAGTTAAGGAGCTTCAAAAATAATTTAGTACATAAAAAGCTAGTTCGTTTAGTAGAAAATTAAAAGAGTACTTCTTTGATTTTCTTTGCTCTAAAAAGGTCAAAACACATTTTGGAAAAAGCTTTTTCCAAAAAGTTATTTCTTGCTTTAGAAGCTCTATTTCTCAATATAATTCCAAACAGTCTTTTAAAAAGCACTTTTTAAAATATTTTTGTTTTAAAAAGTTCAAAATCATGACACTTTTTCTAAAAAGCTCTTGCAAGAGTTTTATTTTTTCAACATACAAAAAACTCTATATCTCAAATTCTCAATGCAATTCGAAACAAGTTATGAAAATGAAAGGAAGAGAGGGAAGGAGTATTATTCTCTATTTACCCAAGCGACTAGATTTTGCTCTTCTATCGGTCTGGTTGTGTCAATGGCTCTTCTTCCAGTGATTAACTCTAGTAAAACAACTCCAAAACTGTATACATCTGACTTCATTGTGAGATGACCTGTCTTTGTATACTCTGGAGCACAATAGCCATACGTACACATCACCCTTGACGATATTTGTATCTTATCTCCAAGAGGGCCTAGTTTGGCAAGACCGAAATCAGAGAGTTTTGGGTTAAAATCTTCATCCAATAAGATGTTTGAGGGTTTTAAATCACGATATATTACTGGTGGATTGGCTTTATCATGCAAATACTCTAATCCTTTAGCAGCACCAAAAGCAATTTTTATTCTTGCAAACCAGGCTAATGGTTTCTGATCTGGTCCCATACCTGCACAAAAATTAAGTGAATATTCTGTAAGTACTTGAATGAAACCTTATCTCATAAATAATAAAGGGAACATCCTGGTGAGACAATTGCAAGTTTATTAGAATTGCAAAATCCAAGTACATATGATGTTGATTAAGGATGGCGATTCATGTTTACGTGTTAGGTTCAGTCGTGTTGAAATATGAGTATACGACTATATATATAGGCCAATTTTAACCCGACCCATTTAATTAAATAGGTCTAACCCCTCAATACTAGCCCTCTTATTTCATGTCAAATTCATGTCCGGTTCCCAGGTCGTTGAAAAAATTAATTGTCTCGTGTTTGGTTTGGGTCATTGAGAAGTCTGAGCATAAGACTATTTAGTTAAACCCTAACCTAACTAATTTAATTAAAGACGTTAGATCTCTCAACCTTAACCTGCAAATTTTGTGTTGATCGAGGTTACGATTCATGTCAAAAAATATCAGCTCTAAAGTAATGTTATATACTCGACAAGTATCCACCTTCTATCCACCAAAGCTAGTGTTGTGTGGTCTCCCATAACATTTAATGGATGAAAATAAGTTATTTGGTTTGATGAACCACGTCACATGTGGATGAAAGGTACTGAATACTTGCCCGATATATATATATATATGTAGCATTGCCCAATACGGATTATGCTACAAGAGGGAGTAGGATTAAAGAAATAATAACAAAAGAAACAATACCAAGGAGACGATCTTCTAAAGAACCCCCTGACATGTATTCATACACCAGAAGCCGTTGATCTCCATCAGCACAATATCCTACGAGATTGACTAGATTTTCATGGTGTAGGATGCTTAACGCTGAAACCTCCCCAAGAAATTCCTTGCTTCCTTGCAATCCGTTTCTGTCAAGTTGCTTTACTGCCACCACCTTCAAAATGGTAGAGAGATAAAGAGAGCAATTCAGTGAAAAGGAAAAAGTATATATATCATGATAAGGAATGGAAAACAATAAGTTGAAGTCCTTATAACCTGCCCGCTTGCCTGAAGCTTCCCCTTATAGACTCTTCCAAATCCACCTTCTCCCAATAGACATTCTTGGCGGAAATTATTTGTCGCAACTGCTAGCTCACGGAAATTAAAACTATGTGTTGCTATATTTCCATTTTGAACTTGGTTAGTTTGCTCTTTTGTTTTGGTTTCAGAAGTTGCCTTTTGTTTCTTGATCTCTGCATAGACAAAATAGTGGAGATTTAGCCACAGAACATACAAGAAGTTCTCAATTACCTATTAGAAAACAACGCATGCAAGACCCATAACTTTTCTCATGTTGTAAATAAAAAGTTTTGCAGCAAAGGGGAAGGACTTCAAATCCATGGTATTAAAGAAAAATAACACCTTTCAACAATATGGTTTTCAGCGCGCACAATAAACACCGTAAAATATTTTCGGCAAAAACATTTTTTAGGAAAATGACTTGCATAAAAATATTTTTTGACGGAAACCATTTTACGTCGAAAAAAACGGTCTGTTAATAAGAAGTTGACATTTCTCAACAATCAAATATATATATGTAGGATTTACTCATGAGAGAAACGAAATTAGCATTTTAACAATCTACCCATGATTATGATGAATGAAAATAAATGATGATATAGGCATGCATGTAAGACCCAGAGAGAAAAGTGTGACAAGAAACCCTCCAACTTGAATCAAATTTTTTTGTTTCAAATAAATAATTTACCCGGAAATCTGCATGGATTGTGTTCATTATCAGATGGAGATGCATGATCCCTCTTGCTTGTCGTTGTCTTACTTCTCTGCAACATAAAACATGAGAAGCAACTCATGATGTCTGTGCCACTCGAGACTCCTCTTGATCGATCTAATCAATGAAGAAGTTGCAGGTGGGGGATCGAGGAGCTCTCGATTGGTGAAGAGAAAATGTGATGGAGACTTTTCCTTTCGAGTTGTGGGAGAAAAAACGGGAAATTTGAGTGGACATTTTGGACGTACGTAAGGCGTCCTGTGAAAGGAGAGTGAAATGTGGGATTTTGGTGAGAAGAAACACCTGCCTTTTAAGCTATAAATGGAAAATTATCCCTCATTTGAAACATGTTTAAGCGGTTAAATTAATTATAAGCTCATAATTTTGTGCCATCAGAATTATTTTCTATTTTTTTAAAATTAGGCTTTATCGATTTTTTTTAATAAATTATTTTGCTTTATTTTAAAATATTTTTATTCTTCTTTATTATATTTTCTTGTAGGGTATATTCTATTCCTTGATTGTTTAATTACTGCTCATTCTTAACGTGTCAACGTGATGAGCACAATCGGAACACCCTCCTCGATCATGTTTTGTATATCTTTATTAATAGGCCAAGATCGAGATCATGTGTAAGTAAATATATAATGTTCTTTTAAAAAATATAATACTAAAATGAAGCTAGCTAGTGTTGTTTGACATGTCTTATATATAACTTATTTTAATGCTTCTCTATTCAATTCAAGCTTTCTTGAATGTCTGAACGCTAATGGTTGAGCTTGAATTAACGACATGCCCATCACCAAATTTACCCGCGGTTTAGCCACTATATTTATATATATATAAAATTTGTTTTCTTTATTCAATGCCTGGGACCCCGCTAGGACCCACCCGTGACATGACAATGACACTATCTAGACTTGATCGGGATTTTCCTGAGACTAGACTGGACTTGCCCAAGACCTTGCAGGGACTCGCGCGCTCAGGATTGACTAGGACCTTGCCGGGACTTGACCGAGAACCCGCCCAGAATTTAATCGGGACATATTTTCTATGGAAAATATTTTTCGGTATTTGGCATGTATGGAAAATCAGGGGGTCTCAATCGGGTCCTCGACGTCGGAAAATGTTTTCAACATTTTCTTGGAAAACATTTTTTGGTATTTTATGTACGAAAAATCATATTAAACTCTAAATTATGAAAATATCATTGTCGGGTCCTGGTGGGGACCCAAGCAGATCCCGGGCAAGTTGTAGTGGGGTCCCTGCAGGACTCGGTTAGGACAACTCTAAGACTTTGTCGAAACATTTTCATAATTTAGAGTTTATTATGATTTAAATTAATGAAAATATATGTAAAAAAAAATGTGATTTTCCATACGCGCCAAATACCGTAAAATGTCTTCCAGAAAATCATTTTTTAGAAAAATATTTTATGTTGAACATATTTTCCAACAAAAAGCATTTTACATCAAAACATGCAAAGCCAGAATCCCACATATTCAATGATAGATTTGTCTATCCATGAATAAGAGAGGGATAAAAAGATATAAAATCAAAAACAAAAATTTCTAAAATGAAAGTCTTAAGGATATAAATTATTTGTGATAAATGTTGATTTATATTCTTCAAATCAAAGGATTTAGATAATATTTGTTCTAATTACATGTAAATTAAGGTGTAGATATAAGTAAGAAAAGATGTAGCTTATATAAAACTTTAGCACAAACATATATATAATAGAAAATAAAAGGCTGCGTAGTGGCTAGAACAAACACATGCAAACCAAAACCTAGCCACATCAGAAAGTGGCCGGCTGCTTGCACCCAATTATGTTGGTCTCTCGGACAAAGGTGCCCTTTCTGACGTGCCTGCAGACATGCATGGTGGTATATCCATTCAGCTAATTTGCTTTTGTCTCGATCTCTGAACATGCATATGCAACGGCTTTTTTACTTCTTAATTTCAACCAATGTACGTCCCTGCTATTATATTTTCAATTTAATATATATATATACCTTTCTTCACCACCTTTTTTTTATTTTTTATAATTAGCATAATATATTGCCGGTATTATTTGAGAAAACAGATGTATTTTTTACCTAAAATTTACGTTATTCTTAAAATTAATGTTTCTTAATCCTAAGCACTAAAAGTTAAGGGTGTTAAAATTTTGATCAATTATACTAATTCTGATTACGAAAAGAGAGTAGATCGATCAAGATTCACCAGAAAATGTTGCCTTTTTAACAAACTGATATACTTAATTAAATTTCAATTATTATTTTCAAAGTAAATTATGAAAACTTTACAGTATTCAATTGAATGATAAATTATTAAATATGATAATAATGAAAAAATGAATATGTTTTAATTTAATTTTAAAATAATATTTTAATTTTTTTAATAAAAGTACTTAATAAAATGAGTTAATTACCTTTTTAGTACGTTTGCACATTTTTATTTTTTCTCACCAAGAGTTTAAATTTGATCAAAAATGATACATGATTTACAGAAAAATATCAACTTAGTACCTCTGTAATTCCTTTTTCGTCAATGAATGAGCTATATCTCCGCCTCTGAGATCACGACCTCCTCATCGCCGATTCGTAGCCACAAACCAAAAAGCTTCATAGCGCCTTAAATCCATAAAGGTTTCTAATAAAAATAAATACATAATTTTAAAAAAGAAAAAGGAAAAGAAAGATAATAAAGAAAAAAGAAAAAGAAAAGGAAAAAAAAAAAGCTGTATCTTTTTGGTATTTTAATTTTTTCTCTTTTGTGGCTAATATATGGTATATCTAGAAACCTTTGCCGCTAAGCTTTCTTACAATACATTTCCCTCGTCTTTTTAAACACCATCGCCATGGGAGAACCAGAAAACGTCAGATTCATTCCCATTGAGAGAGATAGAGAGAGAGCGAGAGAGATTGGGTGGTTGTTTGGGTACGTACGTACGTATGGCAACAGAAAATGAGGCGGTGGACTTGTTCTACGCGTTACCGGAAGAGTGCATCGCCAGCGTGCTGTCGTTCACGAGTCCTCCGGACGCGTGCCGGTCGTTATCGGTTTCCACGAACTTCAGATCGGCCGCCGAATCCGACGCCGTATGGGAAAGCTTTCTTCCACCCCAGTACAAGAGCATAATCTCCCGCTCCGCCGATTCGTCGTCTTCGCTCAGTTTTTCGTCGTCGAAGAAGGAGCTCTATCTCCGCCTCTGCGATCATCCCCTCCTCATCGACGAAGGCAGGAAGGTACTTTCAACACCCCCCCATTAATTTCTCATTATCACTCTATAAAGCTCTGACATTAATTTATATATATAATCCCAGAGCTTCTGGTTGGAGAAAAGGAGTGGGAAGATATGCTACATGCTCTCTCCGAAGGACCTCGTGATTGTCTGGATGGGGACTCCCAGGCATTGGACATGGACTTCTTTGCCTGATGCCAGGTCTCTCTTTCTGTCTCCGGTGAAGCAAACAAGCCACCAAAGTCGAATACGATAGAGTCCTCCACCATTCCACTCACATCGTTAATTATTAAAAAAAAAAAGGAAAAAATTTAATAACAAATTGATCATAATCTCAACATAACTGACAACAACATTTGATTAAGTTTTTGTGTGACATGCATTAGTGACGACTACATAATAAATCTCGTCAGTATTTTTAAAATTACTATTAGATTAAAATTTAACAGTAATTTATCACAAATTTAATTGTACTTTTAAAAGTTATATTAATAATAATAATCACATGCATGTGCGAAAACAGGTTCCCGGAAGTGGCGGAGCTTATTAGTGTGTGTTGGCTGGAAATACGCGGGAAGATTAACACCAACATGCTGTCCCCAGCCACACTGTATACAGCTTACCTTGTGTTCAAGGTAACGACAGGATCATTTGGATTTGAAAACCAACCTGTCGAGGTTGCGGTCGGAGTTGTTGGAAGTGCAGGTGGGCATAAGCGGAGTGTCTTTTTGGATGCGGAGAGACGGCGGAGGTCGCGCCACCAGATTGTACGGTGGAGAGGCGGGCGTTTTAGCCGGAGTGGCATCTTGTGCCAACCGCCTCAGCCAAGAGTGAAGGACGAGGATGGCGAGCGTCCAAAGGAGAGAGGAGATGGATGGTTGGAGATGGAGCTGGGTGAGTTCTTCAATGGAGGAGAAGATGATGATGGGGAAGTGGAAATGAGTGTTTTGGAGGTGAAGGGGGGTAACTGGAAGGGCGGCCTCATTGTTCAAGGGATTGAGATCAGGCCAAAACGTGGGTAAAATAAATGATTAAAGAGTGCTTTTGTTGTCTGTTGTATGTTTTTTTAGATTTCAATGGGCATCAAGGGATTTAATTGTATGTGTTTGAGCTGTTCTATGGTGTTCTTGGCGGTTTCCAAGATTAATTACTTAATAAAATTGCATTTAGTAGTAGTTCTGACATTTAACAATCAGGTTCGTAAGAAATTTCTTAAAAATTACCCTCTAAAAGTGTGTATATATGAAGCAGTGAGTGAGAGGTGTGATAATGTTTGTAATTAAACTTATCACCTATTTATCTTGGTATTAGTTTGTAAACAATATAACAACATATTTAACATATCGATTTACTTAATTAATTCCAATTATATATTAATTTTTTTAAGTAAATTATGAAAATTTTAAAGTATCCATCAAATAATAATAATAAAATGAATTTTAAAAAAATAATAATAGATCGAATATTCAAAAAAAATTACGTAATAAAATACTAGAAATTCTACTACATCTTCATTAATTAATTAATTATTTATTTATTTATTACCATTTCTTAACCAATTACCTCACGCTAGCTAGTTGCAAACCAAAATATATACATCCTAGCTAGTTAGCACTTTTTTTTTTTTTTTTTTTTTGACATATTCGTACAAGTGGGTGAGGGGAGCCGGCACGTTTTGTACCTAAAAGTTTTCTAATGAAAATAAAGATACCAAAACATGACACACCCATCAAATTAAGAATCATCACATGCATAATGCATGCATGGCCCATGCACGAACGTTAACGTCTCAGCAAAATACAATACAGCTAATGTTTGCAAGAAAGACAAGACACGACAAACGTCCCAATAATTATTTCACCACATCCTGCGATGTATTCAACTAATTAACCCCACCCACGCACTGCCAGAGCAAAAGCACAGGAGAAATTCGCTCCTGCATGCCCACACCAAAAGAGAAAGAAGAGCTAGTAGCGTCGACAAGAATATTTGTATAAATGTCAAGTCTGATTATTGAATTGAGATAAAACCTGTTTTTTTTAAAAAAAAAAAAATGGAAAGTATAAATTAATTTTGAGAGATCCATTTCATAAATATAATTAAAATTTAAAACAAATTTTTAAAATTTTTGCTGAAGGGACGGAGTCACACGACTAAGAGCATTCCCAAAAGACTTCTTATAAGGGAGTTTGTTCCCTATGTATAGGGAATAGGTCCAAAAAATCACAAAAATGTCCCACAGCAAATTCTCTGTATGGTTCCCCAAACAATAATATGCTACAGTTGAGCCTTATATATAAGGCTCCACTGTAGCAATCTGATGCATTTATTATATTAAAAAAAAAAAAAACTCTTTCTCTCTCTCTCTTGTCACAGCACATCCCGCGGCAAAACTCACCCAACCTCTCACGTAACCTCTCCCACGGCAAAACTCACCCAATCTCTCATGCAACCTCTCTCTGCAAAACATCAAAACTTCATCTTCTTCAACCTCTCAACTTTCATCCATCCTCTCAACTTTCATCCATGTTCTACACAAGGTAGAGAGGAGACTGGAAAGAGAGAAAGATCGAGATTGAAAGAGAATGGTGAGTGTTCTGTTCAAGCCGAGAGAGAGAGACTGAAGCACGGTGGTTGAGCCACCATCATCGTGCAGTGGGCAGCGCCTGGGTGAAGCTGAACCAGCCCTCTTCCGGCGAGCATAGCACGTTTGGTTATTCCCGATGTCCAGATTAGAATTGACTAAAAGAAAGGTTCATTCTTCCCTTTTATTCAAATACAGTGACGATTTTTTTTTCTTTCTTTTTGGGTATTATCTTGCCTCTTGTGTGTCACGGTAGATTGGGTATTAAGAAATGGAAAAGGCTTGGATGTGGTTGAGTTTCTATACCTGCACAATACCTTTATTTTGTAGGGAAAATAAGCCCGAGGAACAGAAACTATTTTTACAAAAATAATTCTGTAGGAACAGAAACTATTTTTACAGAAGAAATTCAATTTTAGCTTCCAAATGGAACTTGCCTACAGAACTGTTTCTGTAAAACTAGTTTATGTTGGTCTGGTTTGGAGTGTGGAGGTGAGGTTTTTGCCTTACTGCAGTTTGCTGTTAGTTTCTTTAGTGCTGTTAAGTTTCTACAGCATGTTGCTTCTTTTGATTTGGTTGTTTTGATTAGGCCTTTGTCTGGTTTGGAGAGTGGATTTGAGGTTTTTTTGCCTTACTGCAGCTTGCTGTTAGTTCTTTTGTGCTATTCAGTTTCTACAGTATGTTGCTTCTTTTATGTGGTTGTTTTGTTTAGGCCTCTATGAGGTCTCTTTCAGCCTTTTGGAAAAGGCTTGTAATGGTGATAATTTGTAGTTTGGATTGTTTGGTTATAAAATTCTCTAATTCATTGAGAAAAAAAAAAAGCTTGAGGAGGGAATTAGGTTGTTTAGATTGTTGAGAGCTTTATATTTTATTCCGGATTCATTCATTTGTGAGGTTCTAATACGGTGTCTGTGTGAGAACCTTTTGCTGGATGATGCGATGAACATTTTCAAAGAGATGATAGACAATGAACATTTTCTCCTAAAAGCTTTTTATTGAAAATGTGGAAAAATCTTCTTCATTTACATGTCAATCATATGATTCATGTGGCAAAAGTTTAGTTACTAGGTTGTATTTCTCATACTTCTAAATCCACATCAATGATTTTTAGAACAGCATCAACTTAAATTTTAAAGCACAAACAAAAGTTTTGAATCTTATGAGCTTTCTTGTCGGTTGTGTTGGGATTAAGTTTACAAACCAATACGCAAATTCACGGACACTCACCAAGACTAGAAAGAAGGAAAGACAAGATTACAGACTTTAATATATTGAAGAGAAAATATCAAGCTTCAACTTCTTGTTTTTTGCTTGCAATAATAAACCTACGTACATGCTATCCTTTATATAGGATTTCTTCAATGTGAACACTAACATACAAAAGTCAGGAAAAAACAACTAATTAATGTGCTAACAAAGATGCACTTAACTTGCTTCCTAAAGTCCAACAAAGTGACTAAAATTAATTACCTTACACATATAGTACTCAAGTGCTTAATTAAAGCTAGAAAATCACAAAATCTACTAAAGTGGCTACCACACGTTTTCTTCTTGATTTCATGCACAACTTGGCTTCATGCATCTAAATGCTAGAATTAATTGGAAGGAAAGAAGAAGAAAAAAAACGTCCAACCTAAAGTCCAAGAAAATTGCTAGCATGCTTTCTTTGACTTGTGCATTTTTATTTGAACATCCAACATGCCCTCTCAAATCAAAATGCCTTCATGCCAAGCATTTCACGTAACATGTTGAAGGATGCAACTGGCAGTGGCTTAGTGAAGATATCAGCCACTTGTTCCTTAGTATTACAATACTTAAGTTCAATTGTCTTCTGCTTCACATGGTCCCTCAGAAAATGAAATCTGGTATCAATATGCTTGCTCCTTCCATGTTGCACTGGATTCTTTGAGAGCTTAATTGCTGACTTGTTGTCCACATGAATCACAGTAGATTTTTCTTGTGGGTGATTCAGTGACTCCAAAAGATTTCTTAACCATATTGCTTCACAGACAGCAGAAGAAATTGCTACATTCTCAGCTTCACATGAAGACAGGGCTACGATTGCCTGCTTCTTTGATGTCCAAGAAAAAACGGTTGAACCAAGATAGAACACATGACCAGTTATACTTTTTCTCTCATCTTGGTCGCTTCCCCAATCATATCTGAATAACCAACTAAATTTGCACTTTCACCATAAGTATAGAAAAGGCCAAAATTGAGAGTACCATTAATATACCTTAAATCCTCTTTGCAGTTAGCCAATGAGATTCTCTTGGTGTCTCCATATAACAACTTACTAGTCCAACGCCATAGAGAATGTCAGGCCTTGTCATTGTCAAATATCTTAGGCTTCCGACGAGACTCTTGTACATGGTTGAATTGACAAGTTTTCCTTCTCCTTCTTTTGACAGCTTCAATCTTGTTGCAACAGGAGTGTTGACAGCATTACAGCTATCCATCTTGAATTTTTCCAAGATTTCTCTCATGTATTTCTTTTGAGAGATAAAGATTCCATCATTTTCTTGCTTCACTTCAATTCCAAGAAAATATGACATCAATCCATTGTTGGTCATTTCAAACTTTTTGAACATGGATTGCTTGAACTCTGCAAACATCTTTTCACTACTACCAGTGACAAGTAGATCATCCACATATAGACAAAGTATCAGAAAATCTCCTTTGTCGTCAATCTTCATGTAGATAGAGTGCTCATATGGACATTTGATAAATCCATTTTGTTGAAGATAATCATCAATACGAGCATTCCAAGCTCGTGGTGCTTGCTTTAGACCATACAAAGCCTTCTTCAAATGATACACCTTATCTTCATTTCCTTGTGAAATAAAACCTTCTGGTTGTTCCACATACACTTCTTCCTCAAGTACTCCATTGAGGAAAGCTGATTTGACATCTAGTTGGTATATCTTCCAACTATGATGGGCTGCAAGTGAGATCAGCAGTCTCACTGTATCAAGTCGAGCAACTGGTGCAAAGACTTCTTCATAGTCAATTCCATACTTTTGTTTATAGCCTTTAGCTACAAGCCTTGCCTTGTATTGATCAACTCTGCCATCTGCAGTTCGCTTGATCTTGTACACCCACTTGACACCAATCGTCTTCTTCTTTGGTGGGAGTGCTGACAACTCCCATGTGTCATTCTTCTGAATAGCATGGATTTCTTCTTCCATTGCTAATCTCCAACAATCTTCTTCAACAGCTTCTTGAAAGGTTAAAGGCTCATGATCAGCATAGAAGCAGAAAAGATTTGTTTCTTCTTCTTCTGAACGTTCATAGACATCCCTAAGACTTCCCATCCTGATAGGAGTTGGAATTCCTCTTCCACTTTCATTACTGGAAGATGAAGAACCAGATCTAGGACTTCTATGTGTTGAAGGAGGTGTAACAGTTTGATGAGATGTTGGTGAGGCTGATGGTGTCACAATTTGCGGTTGCTCTTCAAATTCATCTGAGACAGCAATTTCTTTGTCCGCCTCTTTACTGCTCCAATTCCAGGATTCCTCTTCACTGAAGACTACATCTCTACTAACCACTACTTTATTTGTTAGTGGGTTATAGAGCTTGTATGCCTTTGACTCTTCACTATAGCCAACAAAAATACATTTTTCACCTCGATCATCAAGTTTCCTTCTTTTTGCTTCAGGAACTTGAGCATATGCAACACATCCAAAAATTCGAAGGTGTGCAACACTAGGTTTGTATCCACTCCATGCTTCTTAAGGTGTCATGTTCTTGACACTCTTTGTTGGGCACCGGCTCAACAAATACACCGAGCACGCTACAACTTCTGCCCAAAATTGCTTCAGCAATCCTTTCTCTTTTAGCATGGATCTTGTCATGTCAAGGATAATGCGATTCTTCCTTTCCGCTATCCCATTTTGTTGTGGGGTATAGGCTGCAGTGAGTTGATGTCTGATCCCATTCTCTCTGCAAAAATCTTGAAATGCATTTGAGGTGTACTCACCCCCTCGATCAGATCTGACAGCTACAAGTTTGTAATTACTCTCCGCTTCGGTGAGCGCCTTAAAGCTCTTGAAAACAGCTAAGGCTGAAGATTTCTCCTTGAGAAAATAAACCCATGATTTTCTGCTGAAATCATCTATAAAGGTAATGAAGTACTTGCTACCTCCAGATGATATAGAATCCAATGGCCCACAAATATCAGTGTGCACCAACTGTAGTGGTGCTTTCGCCCTCCATGATGTACCACTTGGAAACGAGAGTCGTGACTGCTTTCCAAGTACAGATCCTTCATAGACATGGTTTGCTGAATCAATTTATGGTAGACCATGCACCATTCCACCAAAGGATAATAGCTTCAAGCTATCAATGTAACGACCCAGGGAAAAGCGCTAGCTATATCTGTGCTATCACCCTAAAAAAACTAGTCAATTTGGAGCTTCCATAAAATTCATTATAAAGCCCAGTTTCACCTAGTAACTAGGCAATTTGGGACTTAGCACCCATGACCATCTTTATAAACCACCCACTCTATGTGGGCTTCTTCTCATCTTCCCAATATGGGATCGGGGTGTTACAATTAAAGTGAAGATGGCCAAAGCATAAATGCCACCGCCATGACTCGTTTTTAATGAGTTCAATGAGGCATTTATCAATCTTTGTATTCAGGTTCAATGGGAACATACGGTTCTTGGTCATTTGAACACGTGCAATGAGAATTCTACTTGTATCACTTAGAGAGAGATAATTATTCTCCATGTGTACAATATATCCCTTCTGGAGCAGCTGGCCAATACTTAGGATATTGCTCTTCATACTTGGGACATAGTAAACATCAGAAATAAATTCTTTCTTGCCATTTTTCTGAAAGATCCGGACTTTTCCTCTTCCTTCAACTGCAAGTTTTGAGGAATCTCCAAGGCTCACGTTTCCGCAAACTCCTTCTTTGAGTTCAACAAAAGTTTCTTTTCTTCCACACATATGATTGCTTGCACCAGAGTCAAGATACCAAACATCATGTTGACCACTGGAATCATTGAGTGCCAATAAGAGAGTAGAATTTTTACTCTCACTGCTTGATGCTTCAACAAGGTTGACATGGTCATCTTTCTTATACGAACATTTTGAGGCATAGTGTCTGTATTTTCCGCAGTTGTAACATTGGACATTCTGCTTTCTCCGGTCAGGAAAATTTCTCCTTTCTTGAGATGGACCACGATCATTTGTATTACCACGTCCACGTCCACGACCTCGACCTCAACCACGGTAGTTGGCACTGCCACGTCTTGAATTCCATTGTCCACGACCTCCCTTTGGTTTGTCAAAATTTAATTTTGACTCCAAAGCTTGCTCAAGAGATATGGAGCCTGCATTCTTTAGAATGCGTTGTTCATGAACTCGAAGAGATCCCAGCAGCTCCTCTGCACTTATAGTCTCCAAGTCTTTTGATTCTTCAATTGCCGTCACCACGTGCTCAAATTTGAGTGTGAGCGATCGAAGTATCTTTTCCATGACACGAACATCTTTAAGTTTTTCGCCATTTCTCTTCATTTCATTCACGATTACAAGTAATCGAGAATAATAATCAGAGATATTTTCTCCTTCATTCATATGGGTAGATTCAAATTCAGCCCTTAATGTTTGAAGGCGAATTCTCTTCACTCGATCAACACCTTTGAAAATTGTATTCAAGGTGTCCCAAGCTGCTTTGCTCGTTGACGCTTCAATGACCTTCTCAAACATTGAATCATCAAATCCTTGATAAAGGAAATACAACGCCTTCTTGTCCTTCTTTCTTTGGTCTTTGAGAGTGACTTTCTGATCTGCAGTGTAGATGGCTTCTTGTTCTAGAGTGGGCTCAACGAACCTAGTACTGACAATTTCCCAGAGATCTTGTGATCCAAACAATGCTTTGAATTGGATGCACCATTTCTCATAATTTTCTTTTTTCAACTGAGGAACTTGGATTTGAACCATATTGGAGGCCATGACTACAATGTTAGAAATAAACTAGCTTTGATACCAATTTGTTGGGATTAAGTTTACAAACCAATACCCAAATACACGGACACTCACCAAGACTAGAAAGAAGAAAAGACAAGATTACAAGACTTTAATATATGAAGGGAAAATATCAAGAGAAAATATCAAGCTTCAACTTCTTGTTTTTTGCTTGCAATAATACACCTACATACATGATATCCTTTATATAGGATTTCTTCAATGTGAACACTAACATACAAAAGTCAAGTAAAAACAACTAATTAATGTGCTAACAAAGATGCACTTAACTTGCTTCCTAAAGTCCAACAAAGTGACTAAAATTAATTACCTTACACATATAGTACTCAAGTGCTTAATTAAAGCTAGAAAATCACAAAATCTACTAAAGTGGCTACCACACGTTTTCTTCTTGATTTCTTGCACAACTTGGCTTCATGCATCTAAATGCTAGAATTAATTGGAAGGAAAGAAAAAAAAAAACGTCCAACCTAAAGTCTAAGAAAATTGCTAGCATGCTTTCTTTGACTTGTGCATTTTTATTTGAACATCCAACAGGTTGCCTCTTTTTTCTGCAGTTTCTGATCTACAAGTCCAGTAGCTTTCAGCTTATTTAAAGCCTTTTCTTTCGACTTTACTTTTTTCTCTTCTGGTTTTCTAACTACTTCTTTATGTTTAGTGCCTTCTTCTAAGCTAAGCGTTTTGGTTGGAGCCTCTGCTGCTCCCATTTTTCTATGCATTTTCTTGGAACTCAAAGCCATTTTTTGTGATTTTTGGAAGGATGATTGTAGATAAAGAGTTGGACCTTCATCTTGACAACACAGTTGCCAAATCTCAAACTTAAGCCTACCGAGAAACTATCATTATGTCTCTAATCCTTCTTCATGTCTTTCAATGGCCCTTTTGGAATTTTGCTTAAAACCTTTGCATCAAACACCACATACTGCTTCTTGATCTCAACCGTTGCCTTCTCAGCAAATGAATCAACATGGTCTTTATATTTCTTATAAAGCACATGTAGTGTGTGCAGTAAGACAAATGTTGTTTTAAAAATGTCAAGTTAACAAGAAAAGATAATCAGAAGTCATTTATAATCAAATACATTAACAAGTAATGATAGGTACGAAATATTGTATATTTGAACCTCCTTAACTTATATTTGTTAAGCTCTTAGCTTTGTTAATATCTAACATTTTTTGTTGTTTTAGTGTTATTTGGTGTTGCAGGTCCTTGCGGTCAAACCTCAGTTGAAAGGGCGAAAAAGGGCAAAAGAAGAGAAGTATGCTCTTTGTCACTGAGCTCGAGCGCACAAGGAGTGATCGAGCGCAATGCGCTCGAGCCCAGTGCCCACGATCGAGCGCAGGCCTAGTCAGCCCGCGTCTCAAGCGGTTGCCCTAGCCGGCCCTATGTTCCATCGCTTTCCCCTTGTGTCGTGGAAGTTTTTGAAGCAGTTATTTGCGTTCGAGCGCAGCCTCCACGATCGACCGTATACATGACTGCGCTCGAACGCACTGCCTGCGATCAAGCGCAAACCTCTAACCTGGCAGCAACTTAGTTTTCTATAAATACATGCCTTGTATAATTTTTCATTTCCTACGTTTTTTGGAGCGCAGTTTGAGAGCAGAAACCCTCTGTTTGGGTCTACCCCTGCCCCTTTAAACCTCAAACCTTAATTCCTTTCTATATTTAATGCTTACCTTTATTTTATTGTCATTTATTCTTATGGGTAGCTAAATCTTCAACTAAGGTTGAAGATAAAGCCTCAACTTAGCATTTATTTATTGCTTTTATGTTAAACGCATTACATTCCGTCATTTAATTATCGTATTCGTTTCATTTTCAATTTAAGTGACATAAGTTGTGAGTGATTGCGATTTGTGATACATCAAAAGTCCAACCCTTGTTGTGTTCCAAGCCGAGTGCACAACGGATGATTGAAACTCAATTAAATATCCACTGTGATCCATGGATACAATGGATGATTCTATTGAGAATTAATATCTGTTGTGGCTCTTTAATGGTAAACACACCAAATCGGTTTGACTAGCGTCACAAAGGCAATAGAGTATGATTAAGGGTTAACTCGATAGACGGAAGTGTTAGTTTTACATTTAGGCAAGCATTTTTATATTGGGTGAGGTTGAGTCTTTAACCTTAGTTACTTTTCTTTATTCGTTTAAGCTTTTTAGAATAGTTTACATTTCCGCACGCTTTATGTTCGGTTAATTGTCAAAAATTCGGAACTATGTTAAAATAGGGTTAGTCTAAGTATAATATTAATTTCCGAACAAAACGCTTATCTCTGTGGATACGATCTCGTACTTGCGCAAACGCTATACGAATAACGGTTCGCTCTCTTGCGATTACTTAATTTTGTACGATCAAGTAACAATTAAAGATGATAGATATCCTCACCTATGTAGAACAAGGTCAAGAAGTTGAACCATTTCCCAACAAGTGACAGAACCCACAAATAAAGATGATAGATATCATCACCTATGGGAATCATTGGAATGATAGGACTGAGGAGGCTTAAGCTCTTTGACAGAGTTGCTTTTCAGAAGTCCTTTGAATTTCATGGTTTCAAGAATTTTCTTGATAAAATTTTTACTATTACACGGTTCCATGAATGGTACCACATTTATGATATTTTTAGTTCCTTTTTTTTTATTCAGCTACTTGCATTCATGGATTCACAAGAGGGATTGGAAGAGTTCAATGAAACTCCTACTCAAAGCTTCACCATACTCTTACAAGGGGGGCGTCAATACAGCAATGAAAATCCACCTCAACCTAAAAAGAAATCTACTACTAAAAAAACAAACTTCTCAATGGAGGAAGACATTTTACTAATAGAGGCTTGGCTCAATATTGGCCTTGATCCAATTCAAGGGTATTCTCAAAAAAGCACCAAATTTTGGGATAGGATTTTGGAGAACTATAATGAGAACAAGAAAGAAACCACTGTAGAACGGACTTCGCATTCTTTATCAAATCGGTGGTCTTTCATCCAAAAAGCCATCAACAAATTCTATGAGTACTTGGACCAAGTTGAATCTAGGAATCAGAGTGGTATTGGTGAGCAAGATAAGGTATAAATGATTTCTTACTAGAAGTGTAAATTAGTCATTTATTTGATTCAAGATTTTAATTATTTTCATTTTATGAATTTTCTTTCAGATCAATATGGCAAAGGATATGTTCCGGGAGTTTAATAACAATGCCATATTTCAATTTGAATATTGTTGGAATAAGTTGAAGACAATACCAAAATATAAGAAATATATGTTGGCTCAATCTGATTTGAAAAGGAAATGCCTTGATACAAGTACTTCTTATCATCGAGATGTTATACATTTAGGGGAAGTTAACGATGATCAAAATGTACCTGTAGACTTGGAGAGACCTATAGGCAAGAAGGCCGCAAAAGAGAGAGAGAAAAAAGAAAGAACAAAGATTGTGGAGAGAAAGAGATTGTAATGGAGGTTTTGAGTGGATTAGCGGAAGCGAAGAAGAGATCATATGAGGAGAGAAAAAAAGAGATCGATACGACAAAGGAGAAGATCATTTGTATTGAGAAAGAAAAGCTTGAGGTTGAACTTAGGAAAGAGTAAAGGGAACAAAAGAAAGAAGAATTTGAGAAAAAAAAGCTTGATGTTGAACTTAGGAAAGAGGAAAGGGAACAAAAGAAAGAAGAATTTGAAAAACAAAAGCTTGAAGTTGAACTTAGGAAAGAGGCAAGGGAACCAAAGAAAGAAGAAAGAGAAATTATGATGATGAATACAAGCCACTTGTCTAAAATACAACTTGAATATATTCAATCTCTCCAAACGGAAATCATCGAGAAGCGTAGGAGTAAATAGTCATTGGTATTTGCGTATGAATGCATTTATGTGAACTAATCATTTCATTTTGTAAATAGTCATTGATTTTGTCATCTTTTTGTTCAATGACTATTTTGTTATAAACTGAATATGATTGACCTCTTTGTTGAGGTTCTAACTGAAGGCGTAGCTAAGATTAATCCTTCCCTGTTTGTGTAATTTTCAAGTTACTTTTGTCTTCTCAATGCTAAGAATCTTTCTCTTCTTTGTGTAATTTTGTCTTCTCAAATTATCAAGTTACTTTTCTTTATGGAATCTACCTGTTGATGTTGTGATATTAGGAATATGCATAAATCTGCATATAAAAGTGATTTTTGTGCTGAGGAGACGAGTATGGAATCTGCATGTTGATGTTTTTTTTGGGTATTTTTTATCTGTTTAGTGAAGTTGAAAGTTTGGAATTTGCATTAGGTTCTGTTGACAAAAGACAGAATATTAATGATTATTTTGAAAATTTAGAACTGTTTGTTGCTATAGTGGTGAGGAGACGAATAAAATCCATGTCTTATTAGAGCAGTAGGGCTATTAGGTTGGCCTATTTTTTCTTTGTTTTATAATATTTTATTTATTTATCGGTTCTTTCACAACTAGGCAAAGAGTGCAACAAAAAGATTTTTGTTTGATGTATCTTTTGGTCCATTTATTTGGTGATCAAACATAACACTTAGTTTTATACGGTTTTCAATAAATTAAAGAAGCTGGTTGGTAATGAAAAGAACCTCAGGAGCTCTCATGTGAAAGCAGTGTATTGAAAAAGACATTTATATGCAATGGAACTTTTATATGCAGATTTATGCACGACTACATGAACAGGAATATCAAAAGACATATTTGGAAACTGAATGTGCAATCATACGAAATTACAATTTAATAAGCATAGTACTGCAATCATATGAAATTATAGTTTTTTTTAATACATTGGTTAATGGACTGGGTATTGAAAAAAAAAAAAAACAATTTAATAGCCATGGTGCAATCATACAAAATTTAAAATCAGAAGTTCTTATTGAACATGTATTTGCCATAAATGCTCAACAAGGTCCGATTGGAGTTGAGAATGAGTTTCTTGATCTCTAATACGATAATGATTTTGTATGAAGTCCAAAAATTTAACTGTATGCTCATGTGATGGTGGTTCGAGGGGAGTCTTATTGATTTGATCATAATCAAAGGCATCTGCTCCAAGGTATAAATCTCGCTCGTCTTCAATGATCATATTATGCAATATTATGCACGCCATCATAATCTTTTTAAGCATTTCAGGTTTGTGTTAACGTGCAAGGCCACTTATAATAGCAAATCGAGCTTGAAGTACTCCAAATGCCCGCTCTACATCCTTCCTTGCTGACTCTTGAGCTATAACAAAATTTTTTCTTTTATTTCCTTGTGGAGCATGAATTGTTTTTATGAATGTTGCCCATGGAGGATATATACCATTGGCAAGATAGTATTCAATCGTATAGTCGTGATCATTGAGTGAGTAGTTTACCGGAGGTGCACACCCTTCAGCTAGATTACTAAATACAGAATACTGTTCTAACACATTGATATCATTGTGAGACCCTAGTAACCCAAAAAACACATGCCATATCCAAAGATCATAAGATGCCACAGCTTCCAAAATAATGGTTGGTTTATGGATATGACCAGAATACATACATTTCCAAGCATTTGGACAATTCTTCCACTTCCAATGTATGCAATCAATGCTTCCCAACATACCTAGAAATCCACGACTTTCGCCAATTGCTAACAATCTAGCAATGTCATCCTGGGTTGGCGACCTTAAGTACTCGGTGGAAAATTTTGAATTCACTGCTTGAACAAATAGTTTAAAACTATCTGATGTACAAATTTAATTGTACTCGCCAATTGCACGAGTCGATCGTAATAGAGTGGATGTGCAAGTGCGAGTGTCGAACCCACAGAGAATCGGTTTTGCTAAAAATCAACTTTAAATGCCTAAACTAATAATATCTTAACCTAGTTCCAATGTCAAACACGTGGTGCGCAGAAAATAAAACTAAATTAAAATGCAATAAAATAAAGAAATAAAAACAACTAAAATCCCTAATTCACTTCACAATAAATTAATTCACATATAAACATGCTTAGCTCGTATGTATTAAACATTTATGCTACAAGGCATACTCTGAGCGCTAACACATTGTTCAGATTTTCGTCTATCGATAAAGTACATATGTATATCCTATTGTTGTTATACAATCTTGTCAAACTACTCGAGGCAAACACTGTTATAAGAGGTCACAACAGATAATGGTCCGCAGACGAATATCCGATGTATCTCCGGTTGCAACGAGTGTTGACGTTTGACGATTTGTAGACAACAATCAACACACTTTTGTCACTAAAATGCATTGAAACGAATAAACATAAATCTTAAAAGACAGAATAATACGAACTAAACATAAATATATATAAACAAATCCATAGTGAGGGAAAATAAGAGACTAAATTAAAACAACTATAAGCATTAAATAAAATAAATGATAAAATGACGTTTAGAGGGTTTTACAGTGATGAACGGGGAGGATTTAGGCCACAAGGGGGCGCCTCCAAGCGTTTTCCAAACGTAAGGTTTCTTTTACAAGAGAAAAAGAGATATTTATAGGCTAAATTTAGGGTTTCCGCGCTGCCAGGTCAGATAAGGTGCGTTCGATCGCACTAAGTACGTTCGAACGCACTCGTGCATGAATTTCGGCATTTGATGGGCGCAAGTACGTTCGAACGTAACACGTGCGTTCGAACGCACTGCCTTCAGAATTAGCCCTCACATGTGAAATATAAAGTTGTAGATCTTTGAGTTAGCTTTCTAAAGACACGAAGGTCACCCCAATCGGAGGTCTACAACTCCAAATATGGTCGTTTTGGTCGGACTCGTCGGGTGCGAATTATCGCTCAACTCAAATTTGCTGTCAAAGCTCCCCGAACTGTCTTAAGCCCCAGAGTTGATGGCATTAGCCCCAAATGCAACTTAACAACTTGTAAAACACTAAAACACCAAAACTAACCAAAACATTAGAAATTAACAATACTAAGAGCCTAACGAATGTAAATTAAGAGGTTCAAATAAGCACTTTTAGGCACTCATCACTATCCATTGCGGTGGCTTCTCCAATTCGTAAGTATTCATCCATAAGATCTGCAGTTACACCAGAAGTGAGCATTCTAAGTGCGGCAGTCATCCTTTGTAGGGAAGAGTGCCCAAGCTTGCCAGCAGCATTTCTTTTTTGAACAAAATATGGCTCGTGATCTACTATTGTGTCGTGAATGCAGATAAAAAGTTCATGATGCATACGAAACCTCCTCCGAAATTTTTTGGCAGGATAAACTGGCGATGCAACAAAATAGTCACGGAAAAGGTTTTCTTGACCTTGCAAAGAATTACGGCAAATGGTATTGCGGCTTCGACTAGAATCACGACGTGATATTGATCTTCTTTCGCTATGAAATCGTTCTTTTGCCATAGCAATTGCTGAAATTATTTCTAACTCATCATCAGAAGAAGAATCATATAAAAGGTCATCGAGATTAAAAATATGATTCATAGTGAAAAAACAAAGAATGGATAATGAAAGAGAAATTTGAGGTCAAATAGATATTAGAAAAAAAAAATGGTTGTATGTTAAACTACCAACAATGAGATATATATATATAGACAGCCAAGCCAACGGTCCAAAAAATGAAAACAAAATCACCTTGCTATAAAAAATGGACCTTTGGAAATAAGAAAAGAAAAAAAAAATAGCCGTTGGAGAAAAAATCACTGCCAACCTCTATATTATCACTGCCAAAGGTCATTCAACCTCTATATTATCACTGCCAACCTTTATATTATCACTGCCAAAGGTCATTCAACCTCTATATTATCACTGCCAACCTCTATATTATCACTGCCAACTTAACGGTTAGAAACAAGTATTCAAAATTAGTAAATATAGCTGTTGGAGAAAAAATAAAAAAAGTAGACGTTGGAGGGAAAAAAAAAAAACACTACCATGCCATGCCAATGGCCAAAAACCAGGAATAAAAAAGTAGTTGTTGATTCATTAACAAATAGGGGGCCCCTACCATACGGTCTGCCTGCAATTCCAACCTTTTGCAGCATCCAATGGTTGATTGACACGTAACCTTATTGCACATATAAACAATATAACTGAAACACTTAATAAATTCTTCTGTTCTCTTTAATAAATCGAAAATACTCTTCCTCTTTTCTTTCTCTTCTCTCTGAAACACATCTCTTTCATCTGAACGTCTCTCCCTCTCTGGAGTTTTCGTTCGTGGGTTTCGAATTTGCGGCGCACATGAATTGGGTTTCATCGATTTTTCCATGTACAGAATGGGTTGCGACGCACACGATGGGGTCTTGCCAAACCCACGGCGCCGTGGGTCTGGCGGACGCCCAGCAGCATTTTGGGTTGGGCGGCAGCAGCATTCTGGTCTGGCTGAACGCCTAGCAGGACTGGTTTTTCTAGTTCAGCTGAACGCCCAAAAGGACTGGTTCCGTGGGTCTGGCGGACGCTGGAAATCAGGTGGCCTATAGCTGGTGTTGGGTACAGAACTATCGCCTCCGCCATAGCTATCTAGCTAGCTACTTCAATTTTCCCTTGTGTGTGAGTCTGAGAGGTTCAATGGAGAATATTATATCTTCTATTTCTTTTTTTTTTTTTAATTTTTAATTTTTTGTGGACCAACTAATTTTGGTGATGTTAGCAGTACGTAGACAATTATTTCATACTACAGAGATGGTCCGAGGACCAAGACGAAATAATGTGACAGCTAATCTTGCGTACTAGCATGAGTACCATAACCGACATGCTTTGATGCATGATCAGAACCAATTTTAAAAGAATCAAGCAATCTCAGCCGTCCAAACTGGAGACATGATTGGATTAATTTCATTATCCGTAGTGGGAGGATTGTTGATCAAAGCTTTCACGATGGAAATCAATTTTTTGCCACCAGATTAATTTTTATGAGTTAATAGTTAGGTTTTAATGCTTTAAAACTTGCTTTTGGATTCAAAACTAACTTCTAAGGGTGGAAGGTTAACCCTTTAGGGATGGTATCACAAAAAATGGATTTTTTTTTTTTGGTAATAAGATTGCAATAAAACGCAAGAGCACAGTACAATCCCTTCAAGGAAGGAAAAAAACAGAAGGTGGTTCTGAGCCACAACATGCAGTAAGAGAAGAAAAAGGGGGAAATAAGGGAATGCAACCCGAGCCTGAAGAGACTCTTGCCGCGGCCCAATATGCCACATAATGAGCGCATAAGTTCGCACTTCTGTTAATCTTCTTGGCCTCCCACAAAGGGGAGGGAGAAAGAAGAGATAGAGTGTCTACAATAAGCTGATCTATATGCCAATCCTGGCTAAGAGCAGGAAAATTTAAAGCAGAAATGATTGTTTGAGAGTCTCCTTCAATTACAAAATGTGTCAGCTGCAGGGTGGAAGCTAAGGTGGCTGCAAGAAGAGCACCTTGAGCTTCACCATAATTCGGGGAACAAGGAGGAGAAATCTGGGGTGACAGCTTTGATGATGGAGCCTGTATGGTCTCGGCATACTGCTGCTTGAGCTGAAAAGAGATTTCTTATAGTTGTATCAAAATTTATCTTGAAAGAGCCTGCTTGAGGAGGAATCCACACTTGCACTTCTTTTGCAGAAACTGAGAGCCAGGCAACAGCATGAGCTAGGGAGGATTTCTTGATGGCAATGGCCAGCTTTGAGATGTCTGGAATTATGCCATCATGAATTGCTTTGTTCCTGCTAAACCATAACATATCACATAGCACAGCAGAGTAAATCTGAAAAAGATTGACATTTAAGTGTGGGGTACCAAAAGCTGAATTTGGAGATATGATGCCTTTGACCCATCTGGAAAGGGAAAGAGAAGACCAAGCTAAAGAGTCCAATGGCCAGAAGGAGGATCTCCAAGCAATCCTAGCAAAACTACATCTGAAGAATAAATGAAGGAGATAATCTTCTTCCATTTTGCACAGAGGGCACAAAGAATCTGCTAGAGAGATAGGGAATACTTCATTGAGTCTAGCTTTAGATGGGAGGATATCCCATGCTATTTTCCAGAGCAGTAACTTGAGACGAACATTAAGATTAAGCTTCCAAAGGAGCTTCCACTGCTTGGGGTCAAAAGGAGAAGAATAAGTGGAGACTCTATGGGAACTAATGAACCTATAAGCTGAACTAGTGGAGAACTTTCCTGAATGGGAAGGAGTCCAGAGATAATCAGTTATAGGGGAAGAACAGATAGCTATTTTGTGAATCTCCCTAGCACTATAAGCATCAAACAGACTAGAGATGAGAGGGGTATTCCAAGAAGCATTTGGTCTGATCAAGTCTGAAATTACCAGATTCGTGGAATTGAGGGGCCTAGGAAAAAGAGGGGAAGGAAAGAAAAAAGGAATTGAGGGAATCCAGGGGGAATTCCAGATTGGAATGGAGGAGTGAGCATGGACTCTATGGCAGGCTCCTTGGGAAATGACAGGCAAAGAAGAGAGGATGCCTTTCTATAGCCATGAAGGAGTAGAATGGGGAGGGGCACAAAAAATGGATTTGATTATCCTAAATTTGGTGCTAATGCCTCAAATTTGGTGCTAATACCCCAAATTTGGTGCTAATGCTTTAAAACTTGTTTTTGGATTCAAAACTAAAACCTAAGGGTGGAAGGTTAACCATTTAGGGATGATATCACCCAAAATGAATTTAATAATCCTAAATTTGGTGCTAATGCCTCAAATTTGGTGCTAATACCTCAAATTTGGTGTTAATGCTTTAAAACTTGTTTTTGGATTCAAAACTAAAACCTAAGGGTGGAAGGTTAACCCTTTAGGGATGGTATCACCCAAAATGGATTTGATCATCCTAAATTTGGTGCTAATGCCTAAAAAAATCGGTAGTGGAGGTCACTACAATTTTATTTTTTTTCTTAAATCATGTTTTACGTAAGACTGGGAGAACAACAAGAGAATACTACGGGGAGAACCTATAGCATTTTCCTATAATTTAACTAATCAAAACATATTAAAATGGAATTCAAGCCAAATTACAGCCACTCTCATTAGGCAAACTCCATATGTTCTGGAATTACAGCAAAACAGCCAAAAAAATGGGTATATTAAAAAGTGAAATTTAAGTGTTTGTATTCCAGTGTTGTTGTTCCTATTCTAGTAATTGTATCTAGCTTAGATGTAACTCTTCTATTGGTTGCTGCAAAACTTAGCTTTTGCAGATGTACCGCGTAGCAGGTTTTCCCTACCAAATATAGCCGTTAGTTCATTTAAAAAAAAAAAAATGAAAATGAATTTGACAAAATAGCAATCGGTTGGTAGTTAAAAGAGAATCATTAAAAAAAATAGAGAAACAAAGAATTAAAAAAGAAAAGTAAAGTAAAGAAATAATATTTAATTGCTATAGGAAATGATAAAGGGAAGCTGCTGTGAAGTGTATATCAATAGGGAAGCAAAAAGTAGTTTAGATCCCTAAACTTAGGGAACATAACGAGGAAGCTGCTGGGAATGCTCTAAGACCCCAAGAGGCCAATATAAAGGCGGGTGGGCAGGGGTGCCCGCCCCTCCAAAAAATTTTGATTTTTTTTTAACAGGTAAATTTTTAGGTTTTTTTTTTTGCCCCCAACTCCTACTGCCACTCTTCTTCTTCTCCTTAATTCTTTTTCTTCACCATTTATTCTCTTCTTTGCTTGACCTTTCTTCTTCTTTCTTCTCTTTACTCATGGTACACGGGTTAAGGCTTCGGATCTTTTATCTTGCCTTGGTATGACTCGTCGTGGTCTGTTGCGGATTCCTGTGTGACTATATATCTTTGTTCTTACCGGTTTAGCACTGCAAATTCCGAGATTTCCTGACAACATCCCAACGCAACGGCGTGTCTCCTTTTTTTCCGAGTTACTGGCTATCCCCTTTGATAGCGCTTTAATTCTTCTGTCTTATAATCATCAAAACGCTTGCTTTGGCTCTTGTATGTCACTTCCCTGTTGAGTGAACGGTCACAATTCTTGACTTATTAAACAAGCGGCCTAATTTCTGTGGTTCCCGAAACGTTCCTTTTTGAGGGCTGTCCAACGGACACATTTAGGGGCGATTCATCATTGCGCTTATTTAAGGCAATCCTGTGCACTTAACGCGCCTAAGCTCCTACAAGCTTTCTTGAACCTCTAGTTCTTGGATTTTCCTTCTTTCCGACTTCTTGCTTTCTTGAGTTTCCTTGCCTTTTCATATTCCTTTCTTCTTCATTCAAAAAATGACTTATCTGTCACACTCTATTGCTTCAATGAATAGTGCTGATGAAGCTAACCGTGGCTCCGACGAGCCTGTCCACAGTCCATTGGTCATCTTCTTCTGGCTTTGAACCTCCCCGATCTGAAGACGCTCCTTCTGACGGAAATCTTCAATACACCTTGGATTTTGCTATGAATCTGAGGTCAAGGTTGACACCAAACGATGAAAGGGTTCTCCAGGATAACTACGAGATTCTGGCGAACGTCCGATTGTATTTGGCCAATCCTGATGCTAGCATCATTCCTGGTCTTGGCTACGGTGACATCTGCATTTATGAGTGGATGTTTCTTGCGGGGCTCCGCCTACGGCGATGGTTACTGATGAGCGCACATCCGTGCCGCTCGAGCACACTCAGGAGCAGCACCTGTCCGGATGGGAAAAACTCTCGTCCGGACGGCCACATATCAGACAGCTTACGTCAAGCGCCGTTTTAAGAAAAAAAAAAAAAAAACAAGAGCTCGTTCTCGACCCTACCAGGACCCGCCCGGACCTACCCCAAGACCTGCCCGAGACTTTATTGGGACTCATTTAGGATCCACCTAAGCCTTGACTGAGACCCAAACGAACTCACCCGAACCATACCAGGACCCGATCGGACCTGCCCAAGACCCACTGGAGAGCAGCAGGCTACCAGTAGAAAACCAATAAACATTATATAGTGGGAGTGTTGGCTCCATGATACGCTAACAAATATTGGTTCTAAACGAGAGGTGTGAAAAAGAGTAGGGTAATTATCTTTTACCCCCCATAAACTATAGCGCCTTGGCACTTTCCCCCCATAAACTACCAATTATGACACTTGACTTCATCAAACTACCATTTTATAACACTTTCCACTCTTCCATCAGTCAAAGAGGTTAAAATTAACAGTCAACGGGCATGTGACTTGCATGTGCCATTTTAAATTTTTTTCCTTCCATTTTTACCCTCACTTAAAATTTTTGAATTAAGGTTTAGGAGGGCATAAGCATCATTTTATTGATCTGAAGTAAAGGCAAAAATGTAAGGAACAAAATTTAAAATGGTTGACCGTTAGATTTAATCCCTTTGACTAACGGAAGTGGGGAAAGTGTCATAAGATGGTAGTTTGATGAGGTTAAGTGTCATAATTGGTAGTTCATAGGAGAAAGTGTCAATATACTGTAGTTCATGGGGACAAAAGGTAATTACCCCAAAAGAGTATAAATAAGAGTTTGTTCAAACTAAATGGTCACTACATTGTGTTATGTTAATGGCATGAGTAGATTGAGAATGTTTTGAAAATAGTATATAGGGAAAAGTTTACATACTGGCCTCCTCAATCTATCACTCAATTAACAATGTCATTTCAAACTTTTAATTGGGACAATGTCCTTCCCAAACTACCAAAGAAAAAAAATGCTAATGTCCCCTAAGGCCAGCAAAAAAGACAAATATGACTATAAAATTGTCAAAATGAAAAAAATACCCTATAAATTAGAAAGGAAAAAAAAAAAATTGTTCTCTTTAAAAAAACGATTTTTCTTTTCAAAAAATTCCACTCCTTTTTTTAATTTTTAGCTTTTAAAATATATATTTGAATTTTATTACGGGTATTTTCGTCATTAGGGGGGCATTGACAATCTTTGACAGTTTGGGAAGAACATTGTCACAAATGAAAGTTTAAGTGGAACATTATCATTGTCAATTGAATGACAGTTTGAGGGGTATATATATATAGTAGAATAGTTACCTTATGGGATAATTACCTAAATTTAGAGGATTGATTGTAATTTGTAATTGATGGTAATCAAATTATACTTATTTTTATTAATCTATCAAATTATACTTAAGTTTGATAGATTAATTATAGAATAATGAAAAGCTAAGCAAAAAATAATTCCAAACTTTTTATTTGAAAAAAGTTTTAGGTTCCTTTACAATGCAAAGTCTTAAACACATCTTTAATCTATTACCCTAAATATTTCCATGAATTGGCTAAATCTCTTGATTATACGTACAATTCTCACTTCAAGATTAACTCGATTTGTATATAATCTTCCAAAATTTATTATTTAATCCAAAAAAAATTATAAATCCATATTATTCTCAAAATTACAATTTCTTAATCTTAGACCACTAGCGACGGATTTCCTATATGCCATTCAAATGGCATATAGGACATCTGTTGAAATTTTTCCTAAACATAGAAAGGGGAATTTCCTTCCCTATGTTTAGGAAAAATTAAAAAAAAAAAAAAAAAACTACAAAAACTTATTCACATCATATTTTCTACATTTAACCAACCCTCAAGGATTGTTATAGTATTTTTCAATGTGTAGAAAATCAAAAGTAATTTTTTATACATTATTTTAATATAAACATTTGCAGTTCCTCTGAATTACGGGTCGCCTAGGGCTCCTATTAAAGTAATTAAGAATTAGTCATATCATGGAAATTCAATGCTAAAAATACATCAATAACGTCCCTCAACATGCAGTCCTTGATTGCTTGGCAATTGTTTAATTTTTAAAGAAAAGAAAAGAAAAAAAAACCCTGAAAGTAATTACTGTAAAAAAAAAAACTCAAGGTCATGGGGTGGCTTTGGTTCGGCCACCCTCAGCCCCAACCGGGGTGGCCAACCTCCCTTTATTTATTTTATTTAATATGAAATAATACTTTATTATTATTTTTGGTTAGTGGGACATGTGTCTCATTTGTAACTCTAAGATTTTTAAGAAGAAATCCTAGCTATGAATTGGATATTCTCCAGTCCATTTTAGACTGTAGATGATCCTAGTCCCATCAATTAGGTAGTATCATAATGTGCACCATCTTCAAAGAAAATAAATAACTAAATCTGCTCTTGATGACTCTTGATAATTCATTAATTAAGTTGAAAAAAAGACTGGAGAGAAATGGTTGCGACAACGGAACAAAATTCTCTCCAGTTCATTTGAATTTATTAGAGTGATATTTTTATCTTTTCACTTTTTTAATTGACAAAAATACCCAAATATTATCTAGTCATTATTTAAATAAAGGAAAATGCTAGGGGTTCTCCCCGTAGGTTCTCCTGGTGTTCTCCCAGCCACACGTAAAACATGATTTAAGAAAAAATAAAATTGTAGTGGCCTCTACCACCGTTTTTTTAGGCATTAGCATCAAATTTGAGGCATTAGCACCAAATTTGTGAGGCATTAGCATCAAAATTGAGGCATTAGCATCAAATTTATGAGGATCAAATTCATTTTGGGTGATACAATCCCTAAAGGGTTAACCTTTCACCTTTAGGTTTTAGTTTTGAATCCAAAAACAAGTTTTAAAGCATTAGAACTTAAATATTAACTAATAAAAATTAATCTATTAGCAAAAAAATGGTATTACAATTTTATTTTTTTTTAAATCATGTTCTACGTAAAACTGGGAGAACGCCAGGAGAATACTATGGGGAGAACCCCTAGCAAACCTCTTAAATAAAATAGTGAAGATCCTAATTCTGTGACAACAAACGGAAGAAAGCCATAAAATATTAGAATTAATGCTCTTAATTATTATTAATGTTGAAATATGGAAATAATTAAATTCTCAAAAGATAGAAGGTGAAACAATTATGCACACGAACCGTAATTCCGCTGAGCTTCCTATATATATATATATATATATATATGGAAAATGCTAAAAGCTCAATTTTTTATGAAAAAATTGAGCTTTTAAAGAAAAAAACAGAATAAAATTTTTTTAAAAAAAAAGCATTTTCCTTCATAAAAATGGTCAATTTTTATGAAAAATGACCATTTTTATGAAGAAAAATGTAATTTTTATTTTTTAAAAAACACCAATTAAAAGAAGGAAAAAAAAAAAAAAAAAAAGACATTATTGCTTTAGACACTTTTTTTGATTTTTTACTTTTTTTTTTTTATATATATATATTTTTACTATATATATATATATATATATATACACACATTGCCTTGTCTTCATAAACTCCACCAATTAATACGATTCACATTTGAGACAGAGAGAGAGAGAGATTGGGGGTTGTTGGGGGTACGTTATGGCATTAACAGAAAGTGAGGCGGTGGGCTTGATCTACGCGTTACCGGAAGAGTGCATCGCCGGCGTGCTGTCGTTCACGAGCCCTCCGGACGCGTGTCGGTCGTCATCCGTTTCCACGAACTTCAGATCGGCCGCCGAATCCGATGCCGTATGGGAAAGCTTTCTTCCACCCCAGTACAAGAGCATAATCTCCCGCTCCGCCGATTCGTCTTCTTCGCTCTGTTTTTCTTCGAAGAAGGAGCTCTACCTCCATCTCTGCGATCATCCCCTCCTTATCGACGAGGGCAAGAAGGCAATTTCAACACCCCCCCCCCCCCCAATTAATTTCTCATTATTTGAATATTATGCATATCTGACATAAATATATATAACCCCAGAGCTTTTGGTTGGAGAAAAGGACCGGGAAGATATGTTACATGCTTTCTCCCAAGGACCTCCTGATTGTCTGGATGGAAAATCCTTATTATTGGAGGTGGACTTCTTTACCCGATGCCAGGTCTCTCTAGATTTTCCCTCTTTCTTCATTCTCAACCGTTATATTTTGTGGGTTTTTATGATAATTTTATGTACATGAAAATTAAAAAACAGGTTCCCGGAGGTGGCGGAGCTTATCGATGTGTGGTGGCTGGAAATCCGTGGGAAGATAAACACCTGCATGCTGTCACCTGCCACGCTGTATAAAGCTTACCTTGTGTTCAACCTGTCAGGGTCACATAATGGATTTGTAAACCTACCTATCGAGGCTGAGGTTGGAGGGCACAGTCGGACGGTGTTTCTGGATGCGAAACAAGGAGGAGTGCGAGTTTACAACCCCCGCGCCGAGATGGGGTACTGTCAAGCGCTGCGTTGGAGAGAGGAGGATGGCGGGCGTCCGAAGAAGAGAGGAGATGGGTGGTTGGAGGTCGAGTTGGGTGAGTTCTTCAATGGAGGAGATGATGATGAAGTGGAAATAAGTGTTTTGGAGGTGAAGGCTGGTGTCTGTAAGAGTGGCCTCATTGTTCATGGGATTGAGATCAGGCCAAATTAAAACAGTGTAAAATAAATATTTATCAAAAGATCGATGAGTGCATTTGTTGTCTTTTTTATTTTTGTTAGTGTATATGTGGGGCTTGTCCCACATTGGTAAGATTGGAAGCTAAGGCTCCTCTCTTCCTCTTATATAAGGAGGCTCTTGTATCCATTCCAAGTAAGCTACTCAATACAATGTAGTCTATTATATGTTTCCGCTCTCTCTCTTCTCTCTCTCCTTCCGCTCTCTATAATATATTCTACAATATATTTAACATGGTATTAGAGCACAAGTTCTGAATCACCTTAAATTTTTTTTTAAATTTTTTTTTTTTTTCTGGCTTTGCTAGCTTGCTTTGTCCTTTTCGGTTCTTTCTCTTCTTGTCATTTTCAGCGGCTCAATATACCGTTGGAAACCTCGGAAGACGACCGTTCCAGAGCCGCCGCATACAGCCTCATCGGAACTTTCGCGCTCCCTCACGCGCCGTTTGAAGTTTCGGCCGCTCCGCCACTGCCGCCACCACCACAAGCCTCCACGGTGCTCCGATATGTTTGTTCTTAGGCCCTTTAGATACATTTCGTTCCTATGATTCCAAAACAGGCTCTAGATCGTCAAAAAACCTCTTCACGCGCCTCCACGCGCCGCCGCAGCCTCCGCGCGTCTGATTCACGCACTCCTCAGCCGCCAGCCTTCCGGGCGTGCTTCTCACGCGCCAGGTCTTCCACAGTGCCACGTCAGCCCTAAAAGTTGCAGTGCCACGTCAGCCCTAGCGTGCCACGTCATCCGAGCAGGCCACGCCATCGGGCCACGTCATCAGACTTTTGAAAGTTGACTTTCTCGTTGACCGTTGATCTTTAGGTTTGACCGTAGAATTTCTAGAGTTGACCGTTGACTTTTAAGAGTTGACTGTTGACTTTCCAGCGTTGACCATTGACTTTCAGAGTTGACCAGGTGCTTTCTGACTTAATTTTTCGTCCTGATTTCAAAATTGTGATCCATTTTTGCTTTTGGCATCTCTATCATCGGTTCATGCATTGGACATTTCAGTTCCACGGCCTTTTTCTTTGGCGCAGTTCAATCCGGTTCATTCTTCTTGCAGTAGGCACTCTAGGGTCAGATGATTTTTTGGGCAAAAGAAGCCCCTTTCAACTGGCCCACTTATGCCTTGTCAAATACCGCCATCACCGGACACTGTAGCCTCTTCTAAGCCATTGATCCATTACTAGTGAGAATTTTTTTTTGGGTCAGACTTTAGCTCAGCCCACAAGGCGAGACAGTCCAAGGGTTTCAGGCGTGTTTAGCCTCTTTTAACCGGCCCTTTTTCTCCTTACTGATTAGCCTCTTCAACCGACCGAGTCAATCTACTAGTTAGAATTTTTAGGTCAGACTTTAGCTCAGCCCACCAGGCGAAACGGTCCATGGGTTTCAGGCATGATTAGCCTCTTCAACCGGCCGAGTCAATCTACTAGTTAGAATTTTTGGGTCAGACTTTAGCTCAGCTTACCAGGCGAGACGGTCCATGGGTTTCAGGCATGCAAGTTTCTTCATTACTAGTATATGGTTTTCAAAGTCAAATTACAACCAAGTGAACCAAGCTCTTCTTTTATGGCGTTACTTCGGCAACTTTTTCGACATAAGCAGCTTTTTCGACGATTTCATTTTTCATTTTTATTTTACCCAAACTCAAGTTTACACATTGAGTTTGAGGGGGGATATTAAGAATATTATTTTATGTTAGGTTATTTTTCTTTCCCTTTCTTTTATGTTTTTATTCATGCTTTTGTTTTTCAACCTCAATGTTTAGACACATTGAGTTTGAGGGAGGATGTTAGTGTATATGTGGGGCTTGTCCCACATTGGTAAGATTGGAAGCTAAGGCTCCTCTCTTCCTCCTATATAAGGAGGCTCTTGTATCCATTCCAAGTAAGCTACTCAATACAATGTAATCTATTATATGTTTCCGCTCTCTCTCTTCTCTCTCTCCTTCCGCTCTCTATAATATATTCTACAATATATTTAACAATTTTATTTTATTTTTTCAGATTGCTTATAAAGTTTCTAATTAATTAACGAGTTTGTGTGTGTAAAAAGACTTTAAAATGATTAACTAATTTGATATGTATGAAATGGAGTAGTGATATTTTTAACACTAGCATACTTGAATAGTAAGCAGACCCGTGTTAAATTTTTTTTTATACTGGTCAAATATTATTAAATAACACCAGCATGCTTATTGCTCAAGCACGCCAGTGTTGTAAATATCACTACTCATATGATCGAAATGACTTAAAAACGGCCTAGGCAGAGGCCTTACAAGTGAAAGTTCAAAAAACCTCTTGCCCACTTCTAATTGTAAGGTTACTCGTCATCCAATTAATCTGATTAATTAGGTATTAAATGTCTTGAAACCAGTAGAAAAATCACACTAAAAACTTTAGAGATTGGAAGAATGGAGCAATATATTATATATATATATATATATTGTAGGCGTCTTCTGACTTTTGAGAGCTTAAAGAAGCTTTTGTGAGTGAATGAAAAACAAAAGAGGCTTTTGAGAAGATGTGAGGCACCACCAGTACCAGCTAATGCTTAGGCAAATTAGGCAATCGCTTGCTAGTTGCTAAGATCCCCGGCCAATAAAGTAAGGCCTCAAATAAAAATATAGTATAATTAAGTTTACTTTTATAAAATTAAAAAAATAAATAAATCTTCTGTTATGACAAAAATTTAATCAATGATCTTTAATTAAGGCCCCAATTTTTTTTTTATCACTTCCTAACCAATCACCTCACACCACTTTTCGGCGGTCACAAATCAAAATCCATCCCAATACGGTTTTTTTTTTTTAAAAAAAAAAAAATTATTTAATAAGGATTAATATTTCATGGAGTTAGCACAGGAGATTATCACGACAACAATATGCTAATTAGATGAATGTTGAATATAATTATAATATTTAGCATTCTCCTCCATATATAGTCTATATATATATATAGTGGTTTTTGATGAAATTAAATAAAGATATATTTTTAAAAAAGAGAAAGGACAAGAAAGATTAAAAGAAAAAAGAAGGATGCCCCAGTCCCATGCCCTTTTGTCGTGGATGATAGTGTGCGTGGAATTAACTTTGACACGAATCATATATATATATCCACCCCGAAACCTTAACCGCTAAGCTTTCCTCGTTTATATAAACATTACATCAACCACCGCCAATTTAGAGAAACCAAAAACGAATTTAAAACCATTTTCGTTACTTTCAGTCTTTCACATTGAAATAGAGAGGGATAGATTTGACGTTGTTCGGCAAATGGCAACAGGAAATGAGGCGGTGGACTCGTTCTACGTGTTACCCGAAGACTGCATCGCCAGCGTGCTGTCGTTCACGACTCCTTCGGACGCATGCAGTTCCTCATCCGTTTCCACCAACTTCAGATCGGCCGCCGAAACCGACGCCGTTTGGGAGAGGTTTCTTCCACCCCAGTACCGGTCCATAATCTCCCGCTCCGCCGATTCGTCTTCGCTCTCTTCTTCTTCCAAGAAGCAGCTCTATCTTCGTCTCTGCGATCACCCCCTCCTCATTGACGACGGCAGGAAGGTATATATAAAAAAGATCGGTGTCAATAATATGCTCATATTTCTCTTTTTTGTCGGTCACCTCCATTTCTCATTATGCATATCTGATAATATTGCCATTGACGTTTAAACCAGAGCTTTTGGTTGGAGAAAAGGAGCGGGAAGATATGCTACATGCTATCTCCAAAGGACCTCGTGATTGTGTGGATGGAAACTCCTTGTTATTGGAGATGGACTTCTTTACACGATGCCAGGTCTCTCTCTCTTCTTCTTCTTCTTCTTCTCAACCGTTATATTTGTGGGTTTTTATGATAATCTTATTTACATGAAAATTAAAAAACAGGTTCGCGGAGGTGGCGGAGCTTGTCAGTGTGTGTTGGCTGGAGATCCGTGGGAAGATAAACACCTGCATGCTGTCCCCAGCCACGCTGTATACAGCTTACCTTGTGTTCAAGGTGACGACAGGATCATTCGGATTTGAAGACCAACCTGTCGAGGTTGCGGTAGGAGTTGTCGGAAGCGACGGGCATAAGCGTAAGCGGAGCGTCTTTTTGGATACGGAGACAGGGCGGAGGCAGGGTAACCAGACTGTACCCGCCGCGCGGCGAGGAGATGGGTGGTTGGAGATCGAGTTGGGTGAGTTCTTCAACGGTGGAGATGCTGATGATGTGGAAGTGGAAATGAGTGTTTTGGAGGTGAAGGGCGGTAACTGGAAAGGTGGCCTCATTGTTCAAGGGTTTGAAATCAGGCCAAAAATAATGTAATTAAAATAATAAATTAGTAAATTAAGAGTGCTTTTTTGTCTTTTGCATTTTTTTTTTTAAATGAGAAATCCTACGTGGAGTACTTCTAAGTGCTTTTGTTGTATGTTGCATTTTTCTTTTTTTGGTGGTTTAATGTTGTATGTCAAGTAAGTTGCTTATGATGATGATCAGCTATCAATGTAATAATCATTAACAATTACATAAATTGTCCCCAAATGGTAGCTTAATCGATTGTGGATCACGCCTAATTAAGTGGAGGTCTCTAATTCAAATCCCCTCTCCCCTTTCCCTTTCTGTGAACATGTCAAAAAAAAAAAAAAAAAATTACATGAACTAATTTGAACTTCACATATCAATGCTAATTACTGGCAAACTTGCACCCACTTTCTTCCCCAAGATGGACATTAATGGGTGAATATAAATAAATCCTAACTCTTAGATTAAAAAATTCGTATTATTTTTGTCGGGCCGAGGTCCAGTTCATTTGTACTCGTTCTCTCTAGAGAAATGTTAGTGGTTAATATTTTTCTCATATTTAGCTCATTTTATTCTACAAATCAATTATTAAATTTGTAAACTTATGTGGACCTCATATAATTCAATGGTGAATCCTACAAATCTAATGGTTGATCTATTGAATTTGTAAGAGAATATAAGTTAAATATGAGTAACTTATTGACCACTAACATTTATCTTCCCTCAATAATAATTTCTCTCATTTCATTGAGGTCTACACTCGAGTGATAAAGGATTAAGAAGGAGAACACTTTTTTTTAAAAAAAAAAGAAAAAAGAAAAAAGAAGAAGAAACATCCTTATTGCTTGTCAAAAGAAAAAGACTTGGAGATTTTGTAAACATAACTTGCTTGAGCTTCTATTGTAGTGAACTCATCAAACAAAAGAAAAATGTAGTAAGTCAAGAAAGTGGAGTTCAAGATCAATGATATATAAATGGCTGCTAAAGATCTGTGCAATTTGCATCAAATTATATAACATTTTTCTAGTACTACTATTACTTTACCCCACCAGTGGCAGAGCCATGATTTAGGTTCAAAGAAAAAAAAAAAATTGGTTCACAGCGTCTTTTTTGGAGATATGCTCTTTGGATTTGATCTCTTTCGATCATTGGATATATAGTAATCAGAAATTTTTTTCTTAGGCAATGATCATCTACTAACAAATTTACTAAATCTATCTCACACGAACTTGTTTAGAATTTGATTGAACAATATAATCATTGTTGTTCTCTAACTACAATTATATACTTTATCTAATTAAAATATGTAACCAAAATTTATATATATATATATTATGAACAATTAATTTAAAAGAACAATCTAAACATAAAAGCTTACAATCTATGCAAAAGTTTAATTACATACTTGAAACTTTTTTGACAAATTTGGTTATCAAGAAGAAATACTCTAATCACAAATTGACTCAGAACTCGGTGTTATGGTACTATTGTTTTGCAAATCGCTCTACGACACTAGTGTTTTAAATATGAGTAATGTTATACACACTTTCACTTTTGCACACCAATTTTTTACACTTTTAGGTGATGTTTAAAACCATTATTAGATTTGGATTAATCTTTATTGAATTTTAATTTAATGATAATTTTAAAAGTCACATAAAAAAATGAAAATGAGTATAGAAAAGTTGGAGTGTGTAGCATTGTATATACTTAATCCTTAGGTTTAAAGCATGTGCTCTTCGAATGGGTGTCTTTCATGATAGCAAAAGCAGAAAATTGTAGAGAATAAAAACACCGAAAAGGCATTTTTAATAGCTCAAGTGGTTGATAAAACATGCCAAAACATACCCATGGCTAACCTTGATGTGATCATGCAGACATGCAACCCATAAAATTTTTTAATTGTATATCAATGATTAGAACATCCTTTTGAATCAGTATGATAGTCCAACGTCATACAACTAGCTAACTCATATAATTAATAATTATATGATAATGATTACGTCTTTTAAATCCTTTTGAAGAAGGAAGGAAGGGAAGGCAACTCGAGAGTCTCATATGCGTGAGTGTGCTTTAATTAAGCTCGATTTAGGGAGAAACAAAAGAATGGATTTTGGAGCTCGATTATAGGGTTCATGCAATGCGATTTGGGGATAAATGGGGTTAATTGGTAGGTTGGGGTTGAAGAAGAAGAAGAGGGAAGGGTGGTAGGTGACGTGGCTAGTTAAGTGTGCCAACGTGGAACTTGGGACATGTGTTGGCCTTAAAGCTAATTTACGTGGCGATGATGTGAAATTCTATTAATTTGGACTGACGAAACCTAACAGAGGCATTAAGTTGGTCTTTTTCGGTATGTTAAGTACCATTTATGATAAGATTTGAACTCCGGCCACGTGAAAAAAAAAAAACTGCAAATCCAAGTATTAATAAAGTATTTAAGTCATTAAGTATTGTGAACATAATCTTACAAAATTATATATTTTAATTACATTTCAAAAATATACATGCTACAAAGGAGTCTATGTTCATGTGAGGTCTAAAAAATGTGTAGAAAGTATTTTTGAAAAATAGTTTTTAGATTTCTAGGACCCACTCCCAAACTGTATAGATCCTACTGATTCAATAACTAGATTTTCAAAAAGTGGATTGGGAGTAGAATGAAAAAAAATAAAAATAAAAAGGAAGTGGAGAAAATTTAAAAAGTTGTGAGTCCATTGTGATATCAATCAGCTGTAAATCACACTTCATGAAGCGGATATCACTAATTTGAATCCCTCTTTACCTTGTGTGGATATATCAAAAAAAAAAAATCACTAAAATGTTGTGAGTTCATGTACATGTATTTTTAAATGCTTATTTTCTAATGTGATAGTAAAAATTACCATTAATGTGAAATAAACAGATGGACTTTTCAAAACTTAATAGTGATTTTCATTGGCACACAGTGTTATCACCGACGTCGCCGTGTAGTAGTGAAAATTATTATTAATATAAAATATACATATTACTGTATCAGTATTCAAAATTTAATAGTAATTTTCATTGCTATATATATATATAAAAGGGAAAATGGTAGTTGTTCTTCTAATGTTTTCTTGGTGTTCTTTTAATTATGATGTGCCTTATAAAATCACCAATATATTAAAAGTCAATATATAATAATTTTAAATTCAACGATAATTTTAAAAATTACATCATAATTAAGAGAACATAAGAAGAACATCTAACATTTCTAAAATAATAATAATAATAATAAATAGCCGAAAAGCTTTTAAAGGAATTCTCGAAACAAAAAGGCAAGGGCCGGCGAGATGGTGCAAATGTGGTCAAATTAGTGAACACCAACGCACGCACGCATTCGTAAACCATATCTTAAAGCCCCCGGGGACCCCGGTCGGTTGTCGAAGAAGACATGCTAAACAAAAATTTTAAAAAAATAAATAAATAAAAAGAAAAAGAAAATTTAAAAAAAAAATAAAAAAAATAGGGGGCTTTGTTCACTTCGGTCCACCGTCCCCTCCTATCCAATTGCCGGACCCTAAACCGCACGGCGAAGTGAAAGCAGCAGCGGCCACCCGCCCGCCACTACCATCAGGTTCTCCTCCTTCTCTTCTGCTTTTTTTGTACCATTTTCTTCACAAATATGCATGTATGTATATATATATATATCAGGAGGAACAAAATCCCTTTACCGAGAAAACATCGGATGTGTTCATATGCGTAGATTCGAAGATTTTTTTTTTACTTAATTCGGTTCGAATTTCAGTTCGGAAACTCCTAAAAGAAACCGCGACCAAATAGTCTTCCGATTTCTATATTTGCATTTGGGGGTGACCTGGAATTAGATCTGCCTCCAGAGCCCGAATTCGTGTTCCGAGACGAATTTGCTACCCCTTTTTTCCTTTTCTTTTTCCTGAAGCGAGTTCTGAGGTTTTGGTTTGTGTAATTATTGTTATAGTTTGTCTTAGGTTCAATTTTTTTTTTTTTCCTTTTATAGTGGCGGTTATTTAGGATTGAATTGGACTAGTTATTGGGTTAGGATGATTCTAGCTTGTGGAGTCTTGTGAGTGATTTTGGCTAGTGACTTACCCAAATGTGCAAACTAATTCTAGTATTTCGAAGAAGAAATATTAACTGTTGAAGTGCAATGCTTGTTCAGAGGTTTAGTGCGATTCTTGGAGCCACATTGTACTTGTTGGGCTTGAGTGATTTTGCGGTTTATGAACTTATTGTTACCTTCTTTATACTCTTAAGACAATATGATGAATGCAGTTTCCCTGCGAATTAGAGCTAGTGGTTTTAACTTTGTATGACCATGTTGTTGCAAATTGAAAGGCGTCTACAAGCATAAAAAGATTGTCTTACAGTTTCTTTTAGTAATGCAACCTCTGTTTTGCTGTCGAGTAGGCTAAAATGAGTTCATGTATACCTTGCTGCCTTAGTAGTGAAATAAATCATGCTTAAACAATTTGGTGAAAAGAATCTCTTGTTAACTCACACAATTAAATGAGGCATTTAGTATTCATCAAAACAAATGAAATGTGGTATTGTAGACAAGAAATGGTGTCCATCCTGCTTACATTTCCGCTGACTTGGCATGTTCATTCTTTTCCATGTCATTTTTTGTGGAAGCACTAAAGCATGAAGACTCATTCAAGTCCTCTTCTTGTTCCTCTAGGTCAATACCTGAATCCTCTGCTAGACTATTCTTCAAAGCTTAGAACTTGTTCGTTGATGCATTTTGCAGATATTTCTCCTTAGGGCGACCTTGACGCTCTTTACATGGAGATGTTCCTTTGTATGAGATTTTTGCGTACAATAGCATAATTGGTTGTTCTCTTTAACTTTCCTATTGAAAGTGAGCTTATATTTGAGATTGATGTACAAATATGAGTAAATGAAACTGTTTTGCTGTGAGATGAAGGGATTGTCATGATAAGATTAGGGAAAAACATAAGCTCAGTTCTATACTTTCTTGCATATTCATATCTTACATCAGCACGTGCTTAAGGATTTTACTACCATATTCATATCAACAGTTGATGCTGAAGGATTTTATATTAAAACTTATGTTATGTTCAGGCCCAGTACTTATTACACACACACACACATATATATTAAAGAGGAATCAATCAGAGGTGAGTCTAAAATCATGATGTGGCATCTTATAATTTTGACAAATGTCACTATTTTTTTTTAATTTTTTAATTTTATTTTATTTTTTTAATTTTTTAATTTTTTTAAGTATAAAACAATGCATGCTCATTATTGATTAACATCTGATAAAATTCGATTTTAAGATCCATGATAATTTAGCAATCACTAAATTGAACCATGCCCACTCTTATGTGATGGCTGCATTCTAGAATGCATCAATATCAAATTCAAAGGCAATAATACTACTGGGATTACAAGGAAAAGAATGCAAGTGTTAGATCTGATCAGATATTCTAGGTCAAAATGGTGATGCCGAACAGGTCTGCTGAAGGAATCAGTTCCATTATAGATGAAAAGAGTAGGGATCAAACAAAGAGCCAATTCAATCCAGTCAGTCATGTCTGAATCTATCCTTAACCTGCATTCTGACAGTTGTATTCTTTCAGAAATGAATCTTCAAGGTCGATCAGATGACAAGTTGCCATCCTCAAGAATTTGCCAATCACTAAAGCTGGATCTAATAAATGAATTTTACAGCAATGAGAATTTAACCAGGCTGGTTTATATTATGTTAGGCAAAAATCAAGGGCACTTTGGTTGAGGGTGATAAGTGCACAAAGTTTTTCCGTCAAATGGCCAATTCAAATAGAAGGAATAATTCCATTGAGCAGTTGGTGGTTAATGGTACAGTTTGTTCAGAAAAATCAAGGATCAAAGATCACATTGTGTAGTTTGACAACTTGTTTACCGAGTGGTTTAGTCGGCATTCTAGGATGGATGGCTGCTTGCTTGATTCCATTTGAGGGGGGGGGGGGGGTGAAGGAAGCCAATTAGTTGGAGAGACTCTCTGAGGATGTAGAGGTCTTTGAGGTGGTGAGAGCCCTTAATGGTGACAAGGCCCCGGGTCTCGATGGTTAAAGCAAACATCAAGAATGTCTCCCATGATTTTCCTGCTAGAGGTACGTTTGTAAAAGGTTTCAATGTCACCTTCATTTCTCTTATTCCGAAGAAACCAAGAGCCGTTGACATTGAAGAGTTTCGACTTATTAGCCTACTGAGTGGAGTGTATAAGATTGTGGCCAAAGTTATAGTTAATAGGTTGAAAATGGTTGTGGGGAAAACCATTTCTAAGCCTCATAATGCTTTCATCAAGGGTAGGTAGATCCTTGACTCAATTCTCATTGCCAATGAGTGTGTTGATAGTAGGCTTAGATATGAGGTTCCAGGTAACTAGATCTTGAAAAGGCTTTTGACCAAGTCAATTAGGACTTCCTTTTTTATATGTTGGAGATATGATTTTGGGCTCTTGTGCGGACATGTCAAAAAAAAAAGAAAAAAAAAAAAGAGAGAAATGATTTTGGGGAAATTTGGTGTAAATGGGTGGCTTACTGTGTTTCCTCTATGCCCTTTTCAATCTTGATGAATGAGACCTTGTCATGTTTCTTTAGTGGCTCTCATGGCCTAAGACAAGGAGATACTTTGTCTCATCTTCTTTTTGTTATTGTCATGGAGGCATTAAGTAGAATGATTTCAACTTTAGTGGATGGGGTTTTTTAATTTTTTCAATATTCTTTTTCTGTTAATAGGAGCATGCATGGAGAAGGTGACAAGTGCGATATATTTTGGTTCTTTTAACGCCTGCTAATACTCATCTGAGAAGTCTTGCAGTCTACCATTCTTTAGTTGTAGATGTGGTATGATACTTAACTGTAATACCAAAAGTTTTCCCTACCTTGAATATAGAGTTGTCAATCTTTGACACAACCCGTGAACCCAACACAAATATAACACAAAATTAGAGGGTTAGGGTTTAGTGTAATAGGGTTCGGGTCAAATTGGGTCAATTCAATTAGATATGACTAATAAATGGGTCAATTTCGTGTCAACCTGCTGAACCTGCAATTGAACCTGTATAATTAAATTACATTTTTGCCATTAAGAAATAAAAACCCTAAGACCACATTTTGAAGCTCTTTTTATTCATCTTGCTGCTCTCGCTCTCTCTCTCTCTCTGTCTCTCTCTCATGTACACACGTATACAGACCTCCAGTTTAAGATCTCTGTCTCGCTCTCATCGGAGTCGTCAACCTTGCTCGTTGAGCCTCCACACTGCCATCCTCGGTCAGACACTACCAAAACCTGGTAGAGATCACAAGTCTTGGCATTTGAACAGTGGCTGATTGGAGATGGGCAGGTCTGACAAGCCAAAAGGGCGTTAAATTTTCTGATGTTGATGCTTAAGGACAAAGAGTGTGGCACCTACAAGTCCGCAGAGCTAACCTGTTCGTTTGGTTAGCAAGGTGAGCTTGTGAACAAAGATTGAGCCATCGTAGGTAGTTTCGGTCCTTGTGATGGACCATGTTGAAGGGGTGGTTGGTAGCTAAGCAAATCCAGGCCATGTCGGTCAATCTTGCAGCGCAGTGTAAACTCACAGTCAATATTTATAATTTTATAGTTAAGTTGATCTTAGATCATATCATGGTCATGATTGATATTGAGTGCAAGGGTTAGGGTTTTTGTTGCTTGTTGTATGACTCTTGACTGGGAGTTTATTGATATTGATTGTTAAAGACTCATTGAAAGATTCTTTGATGTTAGGAACGTAAGAGTTGTTGTTGGTGTTGAATCATTTGGGCATGTTTTAATGTCTTAGAATATTGATGAATGCTGAAATAGATTATGTTCATGCCAACGCAACACATCTATTTAGTAAATGAGTTATGTGAGTCATGTTGTGTCCATTTAACTAAGCTGGTCATGTTAGAGTTGAGGAGTTTGACATGATTAATAAATGGGTTGTGTTGAGGTCAACCCTTATGGTCGTATACCCATAACTCAACATGACACAAATCTGATTTATGAACCCGAATTGCCACCTCTTCTTCGACACAGTGGTAAAGCATGAAAGTAATTGAGAGAAATCTCATATAAAAGTGCAAAGATTAGCCACATGCATTGTCTTATTTTGAAGGTGCCCTTCACTTGCAGAGTTTCTTCAAACTAAGTTCTTTTGTGGTAGGCGATTCTTGCCTTAATGAAATGAAAGGGTCAAGATATTCTGGGTACTGTACTTAGTGCCCTTTCTTATTTTTATGATATTTCCCTCAAACATACTTCTATTTAATAAAAATGATGTGGGGATTATCATGAAATAGAGAAAAAGGACTTTATCCGGAAAAAGTGAAAAGGACTAAGATTTATGTAGTTTATGCTCACTGATGCTATGGAAGTTCATCCTTAAGTAGGAACTATATTGTACTTGTTTATCATCATATATGGAACTTTATTTTAAATTTCAACCCTTTTCTCTTTTATTTCCTCTGCTAGAAATTTTTCAGAAGCTAATTGGGATCTTTTTGTGAAGATTAGAAGTTGTACGATGAGGATCTTAGGATCAATAGGGTCAGAGACAGGGCTTTTTCTAGGGCAGTGAGTTGCTATTGTTGTTGAAACTTCAGGTTATTCTCCAGAAGTCTGTCACTGTAATCAGCCATTGCTTAAGGGTCCTTAGGGAGAGAGATTGATAGGAAACCTTGGCACAGCTTGTTTAAAATTTTACACTTTTTGAAGTAAACTGTACAATAATTAAGTAAACAGCTTAGGCAGGCGTGTTTTGGGCTGAGGATTTTTCAAAGTTTTGGGTTTGGTTAAGGGTTTGTCATTGTTGCAAGTGCTAAACATCTATGAGCATGTCTTGGCTTGCATTGGCCAATGCTCGCTCTGCTTTGCTAAGATTGTCTACACAGTTGACCAGATCAGTTATGTGTTCTTTTTTTTTTATGTGTATAATGCCGGCCCCTGTTGGGGCATAATATTTTAATGGGGTGACTTGTCCACAATAAGCATAATGCCTTACTTCCCAGACCAGCATTTTTTTATATGGTACAAAAGTTATTTAAGCTAGTATGCCTTCCTTTTTCTGTTTTTGTTATTCTTATTCTTTTCCTTTTTTCTTCTTTCCTGTATGGAGATACTTGTATGCTCAGTAATATGAAAGTAATTTGTGCCTTAATGTGGTCAATAATTAGTTCCACAAGTTTTATGTAGATTTAAGATAGGCCATTGTCTACCAACGCAAGTCAACTCTCCATTCTGCGTAGAGTTAGTTATTTGTAATTATATTTCTAAAACAAGAAAATTTGATCATTGGCTCATGGAGTGCTTTAGACTTGAAGTCATTCATGGATGCTTCTTCAGTTCACATACAACTTTGAAGGTTGCACCTCTTTAGATATAATTTCTAGAGAATGCATCGAGTCATTGAATCAACTATGCCAACAAAGTGGGGAATGGGGAAAGTGATGCAATTTTGTTCACGGTGCTTCTATTTGAGTACATTTCTTGGAAGTAAGTGATTGACACCAGCATTGTAAGGACTTTTCCATGAAGCTTGGTGTGATTTTGATCGTGTTTGAATAGGGCCCTTGTTGGGGTTAAGGTTGAAGTCATGCTCCTAAATTTGATGAGGTGACAGTTGGCACCATTACCTCATGGGTTTAAAATTTTAGTGGATGGCCAGATATAATTTTTTTTGATAAATAAGTAAGGATATCATTAAAAAGCGCAGAGGGGCGCAACCCTAGTACACAGGAAGTATACAAAGAAGCCCACCCCTTCAAAGAGAAAAAGAAGAACACATTTCTACAAATTGTTGCATATTAGAAACTTGAGGAATGTTCAAAACCCCCGCCCAAAAAAATAACAATTGAAGAAATCCATTACTAAGCTCCGCCATTGTCATTTCTTTATCTTCAAAACACCGAGCATTCCTCTCCCTCCAAATAGTCTACATAAGGCACAAAGGGGCCATTCTCCACACCCCCAACACCATTTTATTACCTCTTTGATCTTTCCAGCATGCCAGGAGATCAGGAACCCTCCCATTCATTACCCACTTCACACCAAAAAGAGAAAAAAGCACACTCCAAAGAGTACGAGCCACCTCACAATGAAGGAGAAGATGATTGATGGACTCACCACTCCTCTTGCACATACAACACCACTCCACCACAATCAAACCTCTCTTGCGAAGATTATCCAAAGTGAGAATTTTACCAAGAGAAGCCGTCCACACAAAAAAACTAACTCGGCGCGGTACTTTAACCTTCCAAATGCCCTTCCACGGGAAAGAAGAACACCCTGCCTCATACCTATCCGAAGAAATGGAAAGCACACCAAAGAAGGAGCTAACCTCAAATAACTTCCTCTTGGAAGGACTCCAACAAATCCGATCCACCCCCCCCATATGGCCAGATATAATTGCATTTGTTATAATTGAAAAACAGAAGAATTGGGTAGTCATGAAGTCAAAGTATTCTGCGTGGTGGACACATCGTTGGATTATTCAATATTCTTCAATCAGTGGAAGTTAAGAACTAGAGAAAAGTGTTAAAAAGTAAAATCAAGAAAAGATGAGATCATGGCAAGCTACAGTGTGTAGAAGATTGTGGATAATTGTTTTCTGTTAATCAATCAAAGGGAAAACTGTACAAGAATATAAGGGATTATGAAGGAAGTCAACTTGGAACATCGGCTAGCAACCAAAAGAATTGCACAGTTGATAGTATGAAGGCTATTGATCTTGACCTGTTTGGCTGAAAATAAATTGATTAAATGTGTTTGTAGTTGCATAACTCTTGGTGGAACCTGTTAGTGAGGTAGGCTGAATAATGTGGAGAATCTTATAGATTGAAGCACCTTTAAGTATAGTTTATTCTGGTCTCTTCTGATATGCATGGATTTGCTTCGTCTTCATCGTTCTTGTTTTCTTCATTTCCTCTTCTTCTTCAATAACGCTTCCTGCTTATCTTTTCTGCACTTCCATAAGATTTTTGGGTCACCTTTATAATCAATACTTTAGGTTTTTTTTTTTTTTTGTAGAAGTTCATACTTGGGAAAGAGGAATAGGGAGTGGCTTGTGATTATTTTGATTCTTTGAATCGGGGAAGCCTGTTTTATTGAACTGCATGGTTTTTAAGTTTCTGGTGATTCTCAATTAACACAAGCAGTTGTCTTTCTGTATTGGTGGGTCTCTTCAAGTCAAAATTTTGTTTGTTCTGTGTGGGTTGCTGCTGCATGAAGTGTTGGTTCCATATTGGTTCTTAGTTATTTGATATTGATAGCATTTGTGTCATGTTCAAATCTCTATGCTTGGATGGCAGCATACAATAGTCCTCACTTTTCTAGTTTTTTGGAATTTTGGACTTGTGTTCTTTTTCTCCATAATTAATGATCTCTCTTGTGTACTTGGATCGTGCCCTTCTGTACTTTTAATGAGATCGAATTACTTATCAAAAAATTCATACCTAGAAACATTCCCAAGTAAATGTATTCCTTCAAAAATAAACTTCCATTTGTGATGGACTCTAGGAGGAATCTTTTTAAAACCCTTTTCTACATATCCTTGTTTATTTTTAACAAGGTGGTAGTTATTCAAAACTATATAAGGCAAAACTTTCATATACATTTAATGACTTAAGAATTTCATGAGGACTAAGAAGAGGCATATGATTTTATTATACAGCTAATATTGTTTTCTTAGTCCCCGAATCCAAATTGGTGATTAAAATTATTTATTTTAATAAATGGTGAACTCTCTCTCTCTCTCTCTCTCTCTCTCTCTCTTTCTCTCTCTCTCAAACACACCACACACACACATTCAGAAGAATGAGGTAAAGAGGTCCAAATGTTTAAATTTCAAATTGAATAACTGAATTAGGAAATTATAAGTCTTGTAACTTCTGCTTGTGGGTTTTTCTTTTTTCCTACAGGTGCTTTATTTTTTTCTAGTAAATAAACCAACATTCTATAAAGGATTTTATTTGCAATGCTATTCTTTTATTAGAAAAGCTTCCAACCCTTCTCAATGCATCTTAGTTAGCACAGATACAATTTTTCCATTTAATCGACTTGCTTTCTGCTTGTGTTATTTGTCATGTTTAATTGTTTCCTCATTTTTGCGTTTTTTATTGCAGAATCTGTACCTGACAGGAGTTCTTTTTGCTGCTTTTTTTTTTTTTTTTGTGGTGGCACTGTTGGAAATGTACGCTTGACAACCACTACTATTCCACATTGCGTTGGATGGGGAAAATTCTTTGAATCATGTGACCCTGATTTTTCCAGGTTTGATGTGGATTAAATGGCTAATCATTCTTTAATTGTATCCAATGCTCCTCATGATATAATAGAGCATCCGTTGGTCATTGGTCAAGAATTTGCTGATGTGGAAACTTGTCGAAGAACGTTGAAAGATATTGCTATAGCACTGCATTTTGATCTTCGAATAGTTAAATCAGATCGCAGTCGGTTTATAGCCAAGTGTAATAAAGAAGGTTGTCCATGGCGTGTCCATGTTGCCAAATGTCCTGGAGTTCCAACCTTCACGATTAGAACCCTTCATGGAGAGCATACCTGTGAAGGAGTTCACAACCATCATCATCAGCAAGCATCAGTAGGTTGGGTTGCTAGATCTGTAGAAGCACGCATTCGAGATAATCCACAATACAAGCCAAAAGAAATCCTGCAAGATATCCGTGATCAGCATGGAGTTGCTGTTTCCTATATGCAAGCTTGGCGTGGGAAGGAGCGTAGCATGGCTGCACTTCATGGAACTTTTGAAGAAGGGTATCGCCTTCTTCCTGCATACTGCGAGCAAATAAGGAAAACCAACCCGGGAAGCATTGCAACAGTTGTTGCCACTGGACAAGAAAATTGCTTCCAGCGCCTCTTTATTTCTTATCGTGCATCAATCTATGGGTTTATAAATGCTTGTAGGCCACTATTAGAACTTGACAAAGCACATCTTAAAGGGAAGTACCTGGGTACATTACTTTGCGCAGCAGCCATTGATGCTGATAATGCATTGTTTCCATTGGCTATTGCTATTGTTGACGTGGAAAGTGATGAAAGTTGGATGTGGTTCATGTCAGAATTGCGAAAGTTGCTTGGAGTAAATACTGACAATATGCCTAGACTCACAATATTATCCGAAAGACAAAGAGGCATTGTCGAAGCCGTGGAAACTCATTTTCCAAGTGCTTGTCATGGTTTTTGTCTGCGGTACGTTAGTGAAAATTTTCGTGATACATTTAAAAACACAAAATTGGTGAATATCTTCTGGAATGCAGTTTATGCACTCACGGCAGTCGAATTTGAGAGCAAGATTGCTGAGATGGTAGAAGTTTCACAGGATGTGATACCATGGTTTCAACACTTCCCTCCCCAACTCTGGGCTGTAGCATATTTTGAGGGTGTGCGGTATGGCCATTTTACACTGGGGGTCACAGAGTTGTTGTATAATTGGGCCCTTGAATGTCATGAGCTCCCTATTGTGCGAATGATGGAGCATATTCGCCATCTGTTGACTTCTTGGTTTAACGATCGCCGAGATATGGGGATGAGAATGACCTCTATTCTTGTACCATCTGCTGAGAAGCGGGTTTTAGAGGCTATTGCAGATGCTCGATGCTATCAAGTACTTCGTGCAAATGAAGTTGAATTTGAGATTGTGTCAACTGAGCGAACAAATATTGTGGATATACGTAGTCGTATTTGCTCTTGTCGACGGTGGCAGCTGTATGGTTTACCTTGTGCGCATGCTGCTGCTGCTCTTATTTCTTGTGGGCAAAATGCCCATCTATTTGCAGAGCCTTGTTTCACAGTAGCAAGTTACCGGGAGACCTATTCACAGATTGTAAATCCTATTCCTGATAAATGCCAATGGAGAGAAGCAGGTGAGGGGGCAGAGGGTGGCAGTGCCAAGGGTGATATCACAATACGGCCCCCGAAGATTCGCCGGCCTCCAGGAAGGCCCAAAAAAAAGGTACTTCGTGTAGAGAACTTTAAGCGGCCAAAGAGAGTTGTTCAATGTGGTCGCTGCCATATGTTAGGACATTCGCAAAAGAAATGCACAATGCCAATTTGACCTGAGTTAGCCTGTTTAAATTATTTTGTTTTTGTTTTTCTAATTGTTCTCAGATGCAATAGAATCAATGGTGTGCATGTAATATCAATGTATATTTGACTATTTAGTTGCCAAAATGAGGATGCTGTCCTTTTTTTTGGCATTGTTTCGTCTGAATGTCTTGTGCATGTGATGGCAGCATACATTATGCGGTGGATAAATATTTCTTTCTTCTTTTAGTCCACTCACAAAAATCATTTGATCATTTGTGTCTTGTGTGTTGCAAAGAGGTCTCTCCTGGAGAAAGTTTTTGGAGATCTCATCATGGAATTTCAGTTTCATGGCCCTGGTGGGAAGAAACAGTTGAGAACATGAGAACTGGCAGGTTAAGTGTATGTCATATATATATGCGTACAATTTACTTCGTGTGTTGCTAGCTAGTCCTTCAACCAACCGTGTTTTTCGTGTTATTTCTGCTGGTTTGATTATGAGACAAGAAGATGTATACCAAAACTAAAGAAACAGGAAACTCAGGTGGTCTGTCCATGCAAGATGTGTAATAATTAAGGATTTGTTAATTTTACAATTGTCTACCCATATTACTTGGGTAGATAACTGTATGAGGGACATTGTATTTCCCAACTACCTACCTGGTAGGTATTTGAGTAGCCCAAAACTTGCTCGAGCAGGTAGGTCTCTTTAGGAGCTCTCTCAAAATTGCATGCCAAGGGGTATGGGAGAGCAACAAAAAATGTTATCTTTAGGAGCTCTCTCAAAATTGCATGCCAAGGGGTGTGGGAGAGCAACAAAAAATGTATCACGCAAATGCAGTGTAGACCATTTTACGCTTCGTTAAAGTTATTTTTTTTTATCATCTAAAAATATTTTTAGGCTGACCAATATTTTATGCCGCAACAAACACTAAAAAATTCCAAAAAATATTTTACACTAAAACAAACGGAGCCAAAATACCTCAATAAAATAATATAAAAAAAAGTTCAGATATCCCTACCACCCAATAGAACNATTGCATGCCAAGGGGTGTGGGAGAGCAACAAAAAATGTATCACGCAAATGCAGTGTAAACCATTTTACGCTTCGTTAAAGTTATTTTTTTTTATTATCTAAAAATATTTTTAGGCTGACCAATATTTTATGCCGCAACAAACACTAAAAAATTCCAAAAAATATTTTACACTAAAACAAACGGAGCCAAAATACCTCAATAAAATAATATAAAAAAAAAGTACAGATATCCCTACCACCCAATAGAACAAAAGGAGGTTTAAAAGTATTTTATTGGGGTGTTTCAGCCTCGTTCGTTTTAGGATGCATAATATTTTGAAATGGAGCCGACACACATGCACTGATAATATGCGATGATAATTTGAAGAAGATATGTGAACTTTCTCAATAATATTTCAGCCCCAGTAGAACAAAATGAGGTTTTGGAGTTCACGGTTTGTCCCAGCAAGCAGAAAAAGGGCAAGAGATTGTTACCACATTCTCCATTGTCCTTGTTCATTCTTCCTTAAGCCTTGCAAGTTGCAATAGAATGATGAAATTATTTCCTATACAAGTCAGAATGTGCCAGAAAACTGGTGTAAACTTCCCCCGTCATTGTTGCAAACCTTTTAAGAAGAGCATTTAGATCACCTATTCATATATTAGTGGAAAAGTTGTTACCATGAGAAAGACTATCAATCAAAGCTAACCAAAATGATAGGACAGACAACTAAACAAGAACACAAGGCTTGAGAATATATTCAAATTAGTATCAAGTTGGAATATATATACTACTATTACTATATTACAACCTCAAATATCTTGCAACTCATACAACAAATGTACAATGCAGTTAAATCAAATCTTGTCTCAACGCAAAACTTGGGTTTCGATCTGCAACCATGATCAAGATGCTCTGTGTGCACTTCTGCTAGCCGAATCCGCAACAAATCCAAATTTACCTAAAACACCCAAAAATAAGAATAATAACAACAAATAGTTGAGACTGATGAATCACATTTGCTAATCCAATACCTGATCTTAGCAGTCTGTTATTTGTTTTTACACTTCCCTTAATGTAAGTCTATTGTTCATGGAAAAGGAAAAAAAGAAAGGAAAGAACATAATTGTTGTAACCGCGCACAATAATGATGAACAGTATATAGAATCGAAAAAAGAGAGAGAGACACACAGATTTAATGTGTTTCGGCAATTTGCCTACGTCCACAGAGAGACAGCTATTATTCTCTTAATTAATTCAGGGTTACATCAATAACATATATATATATATATAAGAAAAAACCCTAAACCCTACTTGTACGGAAATCCCTATCGCGACGTTCACTACGCTCCCGTCTACTTGGCCTTCCACTGGTGCTAATATAAGCCACTAACTCCAACAATAACAAATTTTTGAATCTTCCACCATTTAGTAACTAATTACAAACATATGAATGATTTTATTTTATTTTTTTTAAGGACTGCAACTAATTAGTGAAGAAATTTGTCAGAAAGGGAATTTATTATATATTCACGAATAAAATTCATTTGTTTGAATTGTTTCCAAACAATCGGAAATACTCTAGGAGTTTTTACCACATTCGTAATTCAGTGATCAAAGGGAGGTAAACAATATGACGTAAAATAAACTACTTTTTGCCACATTATGCTACATGCCAATGTCAAGCCCACCATTGTCTGCTGAACAGGAGTAAAAAGTTCCATCTGTTATGCCATTTGCACTCTGATGTCCTAAATACACTCTTCCCCGCTAAACAAAAAAGTAACACCTAGTGGATGATTCTAACCATGCATAAATCAATCAGGCAATTTTAAAGAGGACATGAAAGATTGTCCATCTAATTATTTAAAAGAGAAACTTGTCAGAAAGGAAAGCACTAGATTCCAAAGAATATTAAGCCACTTTTTAATGTTTGAGCTACTCGACAACAACTAAAATTAGGAAGAAGAAAAAAAAGTGATAAGAAAGCATCAAAGGATGTCATTTTTTTTTTCAGTTGCTAACACTTCTACTATTAGATAGAGGGGTGGGAAAGTTGCAGGAAAGTAGACATATATAGCCACCTGTTGCACCTTGAATTGACTTTGATGCTATGCAGAAATATTCTAATTAAATCTATTTACGGCACTTTTCACAACCACAATTTAGCAAATAAAAGAATCAAGCTTCCATTTCATTTTAGCAACCAAAAAATAAAAAAACAGCAGGTACAACTAGGTACTGGGTCAAAAATTGTAACAAACTTGTTGCTATCATAGAGGAAATTGAGTAATGATTAGAATGTCATACATTCAACACATGCTGTATTACATTATTGTTTAAAACTATAAAGTCGACCAGTTTTTGTGTAAAGTATTCAGGCCTTCCAACCTAAAATGGTTTTTTTTTTTGTAAGTAAAATGATTAAGTTAATCCCATGTAGGAAAAAAAAAGAAGGTAATATAGGATTGAGAAGAGATAGCAACACACCTCATTGCCTTTGTTGAGTTGAAGTTTACAAAGAGTGCAATATATGAGATGGTAATTCTCTAGCAACTCTCCTTGCTTACATATGGGGCACCAAATCTTCTCGCTTACCTGCCATCAACATCCAAAATTATAATCCAAAAAGGTGGATAGGTGAAGGGCATTGTTAAAGAAACTATTTTAAAGCATCTTTGCAATGTTGCATGCACAGAAAAAACGACACATGTTTTGATAGAATATGGGCACACCAAAGCAGCAGATTGATATAAAGCAAGAAAGGTGACTTCAGAATAGCTTCAGAGTTCTTGAGCTACGGCTGTCCTGACAAAGTAAAGGTCATGGGAATGGCTTTAAGGATGCTTAAGAATTAACAGACTAATCGGACTAGAGTTGCAAGGGTTTCTCTAAGGTTGAGCTGCATGGGTATTGCTTGATTCACAAGCAATGATGAAGAATAAGGATAAAGAAAGAACAGCGATAAAAAATTTAAAAAAAAAAAGAAAAAAAAAAGGCTAGGCAGCCTTCAATATTTGGAGAAAAATATAAAACCTCAATATCCACTAAATCAACCATAATTTCACTGTTGTACAAGAGGAATTCTATTAATAGTAAATAAAATTTAATTCAAAACTGAAAACCTTCCAAAGGCAAAACCAGTTGATTTAGAAATCTGTAGGACTCTACTTGACCACTGAAGAAAAGCTAGCTCAGATATGTGTGATAGACAAACCTGACCCGTACAACACATAAATAAGAAACTTGGAAACTACTAGAAACACAGAACAAGATTGATCATAAAAACGGCCCTAATGGACTTGTAATTATTGTATAGGGAATTATAAAAAAACTCAAGACTTATATAGATATACGGCCAGAAAATAATTATTGTATATGGAATTATATGTAAATTTTATGGATACACACAGACATACAAATATGGATACATAAATATATTAATACTTTTGTATATCATCCACGCTTTTGTAGAAAAATCCATCTATACAATCCTCATAAAAGTGGCTGTTGTACCTGCTCATCGTTGAGCTGCATATGCTCATAAACTGCACGGGCCAAGTATTCATCTTCTTCATCTTCCCATGTTTCAATATGTCTATCAGGTTCTGCAAGCAGTAACATCTATGCTCACAAAGATGGGTTGACCAATTTAAGCCCCAAGATGACATATGTATATCGATATAAACATGTAAAGGTTAAACACCAACCTTATCCAAAAAAATAATAATAATAATAATAATTAAACTTATCAAAAAAAGTAAAGGTTAAACACCAATTTTTGGTCCCTGAAACTTGCATGAAGTCCATCAAATATGTAGAATGTTGCAACTGAATACTGAATCAACCAATTGTGACGGAAATCACTGCCAAGCAACTTATGTTCACATGTCATACACCATCTAGACAATTATCCCTATGGCATATTCGTAGATATTAAAATTTTGCTTTCAACTAAATTAATAACAAAAACAAAACTGTCTCTCTCCCCCCTAAACCTCCAAGCCCTAACCCTAAAAAACCCTACTCCCCCTTCCTATTTCATGCTTATGAGCTCATTCACAGCCACAAAACGATGGCCATGTCCACTGCTTGTGCCGCCAAATCAATGGACATCCCAAATCCAGAGCCAGCATCAAAGTTGGACATTGAGAAAATTATAATTTTCTCATAGAAGTTATTGTGGGTTTTTTGTCATTTTTGTTGGTTTACGGACATGATGAAGCTTGCATATCATTAATTGTAACAGGGCTTGGTGATTCTTTGGCAGTTTTGGGTTTAGATAATAAAGCAGGGAATAGAACTGAAAATGAGTTCTTCAGTGGCTGTGGTTCCTTTATTTCTTTGGTGCCACAAACTCGGAGCAATTGACGAGTTGGAAGCCCTAAATGGCAGGAGTGAGTTGGAGGTGGATTGGCATTACAATTAGGGCTGGTTAGGGAAGGAGAAGAAAAAAGATATTTTATTTTATTTAATTCAAAGCAAAAAAATAAAAGATTATGAATCTTTGTTGACATAGACATGGACAATTGTCCCAATGGCATATCCATGTCAACAAAAATGACTTTGCAGCAATTGCTGTCACATTTGGTTGAGAGGACTTACTTGCAACATTTTAGATATTTGAAGGGCATTGCTTCTTTTTTAAATTTGACCATTAATTGCTTTTAGTCTCTACTCTGAGAACAGTTGCGTCTATACAGAAGCTTTTTTGCCATACTTCATTTCACATGATAGCATCTTTCCTTTGTTTAATTGGATATTTTGGAGATATTCCTCAGGAATCAATGGAGAAACCATGTTTCACCTTTTCTAGTTGGTTCTGCTGTAAGATCCTCATAAAAGATCCTTTGCATTTCTAACAATATTTCTTCACATTCGCCTTCATGAGCATTATGAAGGCCATCATATTCCCATAACACGTCACTGGCCTCAGGGGTAGAAGTTGGAAACTTCAAACAATCATTCAATGATGAGTCCTTAATCTTTTTGAGTTCATCGGAAACTATGTCATGAAAAGTAGATTTGATTAAGTCCTGCAAAAGGGAGAAAAAATAAAAAGGGGGAATGAATAGGTGATGGAATATAAAAACTGATTTCAGAGAAAATAGTAATCTGGAAGAAGAGAAATAGAGGAAATCTGGAAACAAAGTCATTCATGAAAGAAGAAAATAATTACATTTCATTCACACATGTAAGCCACCCTCTTTCTCTCACTTCTTTTTGATAAGTCTATATATTTATATACAGCCCCTTGGGGTGGAGGGGGAAGCAAGAGAAAGAGAGGGTGTAAATTGCGATTACCTGAACTTGGAGAAATGTTAGTGTATTTTGGCCTACAATTTATATATATATATACACATCAATCTCTCTCTCTCTCTCTCTCTCTCTAGGCTGTAATACACTAACATCTATCTAAGTTTAGGTCAGTGATATTTATACCCCTTGTGGTTTAAAGTCAGTCCATTTAATACTTGAACTATGGCTATTTGAGCAATAGGGCCCTCTATTATAATTCTATCCAGATTGATAATGGAATCTGACCATATGACATGCACTTAATCATTTTATCTTTATTTGAAAAATTCTTAACATTACTTTTAGAGTAAATTACTCTTTCTCCCCCAAACTACTATGTATTCTATGACATGCACTTAATCATTTTATCTTTATTTGAAAAATTCTTAACATTACTTTTAGAGTAAATTACTCTTTCTCCCCCAAACTACTATCTTATTCTAAATACAGCGTCACACTTTCAATCATTATAACCTGCCCCCTAGTTTCAAGTTTCGGTTTCAATATGTCCCCTTGTCGAAATCAGGCTTTAATTTGGACAGAAAAACCTTCACATGTATGACATATGCAACTTGGGGGGTATGAAATAATGAAATTGCCCTACGAAAACTGGGACATATATGGTGAAATGAACCATTTTCTTTTGGGGTTTTTCTTTTTCTTTTAACTTGCCTGGGGAAACAACTCTTTTTGAAAATGATTTGGTGGGTCAGGTTGCTTTCGGTGCTTGACACATCAAAGCTTCATTATCGTGCTTGTTGAGCAAATCTCTTTCAGTGAACTTTCAGTAAACATAGGAAACAAAGAAAAAAAAGGACATGAAGATTGTGCTGGTGATACCAAAAAGAGCCCTACTAGGAGCCCTTCTAATAGTCAACATGTTAATGGTAACATGCATCTCCATCACCCGCTCAATCCACTTACTCCTAAAGCACACTTCGCATTCTCTTTCATCTCCCAAACAATACCCCAATTCCTGTCGCTGTACCCTCAGGTTCTCCTCCTCCTCCTCCTCCTGCCTCCAACACCCTCCACAAGTACACCCCTTACATTCCTTCACTCTCTCACTCTTGCTCTTCCTCTCAGTTCCATCAACGGCAGCTACTACTGTCATGTATGAACACATCAAAGCCAACCTCTTCCCCAAGAATTTGACTTCCCATAATTAGATCTGGTTGAAGCCAAACACATGGGCTCTAGGATCCATGCCCACTAGAAGGACCTTGAATATTTTGTTTTATTTTTTCTTAGATCTTTAAAGTGTTTTGGGTCATGGCTTTCTAAAGATTTTGTTTATTTGGAGCTTTTTGTTGATGTGTTATAATTTTTATGTTCTTTTATTGGAGGGCATTTAGGTACTGATACAGTGTGTGACAATTATAAATAATATATGAGCAGGAAGAGAATCCTAATTCTGGCATTCTCTTCTCAAACTCTTTTTCTTCTTTGTCTTTTTCTTTTCTCCATTATTCCAATTTGATATCAGAGCAAACCGAATCCTTGCAAACAATCCAAGAAAACACAGAAACTGTATTGTACAGTTGCTGACATCAGCGTAGAACCAAATCTCTGTTCTTTGATGATTGTCAGTCGTGGCTCCCGGTTTACCATCATATGAGCTTTTATATTCAGCGTGTTTTGTCAAGCGCAACTAGCGAGTGGAGGAAATTTGTGCCCTGTCAAGTGCAAACCGGCGAGCAGTGGGGATTGGCTGAATCAATTGACCGGCAAGCGGAGAAGATTTGGGTTATTTTTTTATGAATCAGTTGTTAACGATAGTATTTTTTTGGTTCTTCGGCAGTTTTTTTTTTTATGTTTTCTGAGTGTTTTTGGAGGAAACCCAATGTTCAATGGAGGTAGTGTGATCTCTAGTGACTGTGTTCGGAGGTTCTGATAGGAGAGAAAAATGACAGGTTGTTTTTGGGTGTGATGGCAAACATCAGGTCATATAGCATTGTCCAAAACAGCATGTCATTTAGCGCTGACATAACTAAAATGAGGAGAGCCATTATAGTGGCAGTTATCTAGTTCGTTTTTAGATTTTTGGATAGGAACCCCTTCGTTCACTAAGGGAGGTCTTTGAATATGTCCAAAACTAGGAGAGCCATCATAGCACAATGCATTTCATAGGAATAATATACTCTAGTTAGTGCATCTCCACGTAATTCGAAAGTTGATTACTAGGGTCGGGATGGTGGCAAGGGAACATGCCACCTTAGACAACAAGGACAATTATTTTGTGAACATTATAATAGGTCTCCACATACTTGGAAACTTGTTGGATACTTCATGGTCGTCCTATGAGAGGTCTAGGGGGTCATTCAGGAGGTGGAACCAGGTGTCGTGCCAATCATACTTCTATAGTAGAGGTGACTGTTTGCAAACCTGATTCTTGTTCTACTTCTGCTGATATTGATATATTTAGCAAGGAAGAGGTAGACACACTTTGTCAGCTTATGTCTCAACTGTAAAAATTTGTTTCTACATCCTCTGGCTTTGCTTATACAGGTCATTTAGCCATTACTCTAAATGCATCCTCCAACATTTACTAAGAAGTGCTGAAGACGGGGAGGGAGAAAAAGATATTTTCAAAATATGATTCAGGAGACAACCAACACAATAAGCATAAAATATCCAGCCCTTTCCAACTATCTTATGAGTCTAACTCGAACACACTCTCTTTTTTCTGTTTTTATTTTTATTTTATTTTTTTATCTTTTTGATGACTATGACATTTGTATGAAGAGGAAAAAAAGGGTGAAACTGAGGTATAGGTTCAAATGCAACACCTTATCTCCATTCTTGCTTTAAGTACCTGTCAAGTCAATAAACTGCTTCAAATGAAAATCTACTTAAGATGCATCAACTAACTAAACTCTCCAGTTGCAAGCATAGCATTTGAAGACCTGCCATTTATCATAGTCACTTAAAAGTGTCATCCACCACCCTGGATCTCTAAACTATACACCTACGTCAACTTCATACTTCAAATTATAGAATAAAAAAACACACTTCTTCTAGTGGGTGGAACAAATTGCAATGCCTCAACTTGATCTAGCCACTAACACTCAACCACAACCCACCAAAATCACTCAAAAGAAAATGCATACAAGAAAGGCCCTTCAAGCCAATAACATCTCATGAAGCACTTTGCATAACAAGAAGATCATCTTGATAATAGTTAAACTCCAAAACCACTAACAAAATGAATATGCTGAAAGATCCAAGTGAATGGCTTAATTAAATTTGCACATCAAATCTAACTCCCCATAAGGCATTTCTAATATCAACGTTATTAAGGACCATTGCTTATGTACTTCCACAGGTGGAGCCAAACCCATGGAGTTCTGTTGAGATGAAATAACAAAGTCTAAAAGTAATCAATGCTTTTGTGTGAGAAACCCAAATCTATAGAGCTTTAGACAACTAAATGATGATGAGCTATACTCCCAACACCAATAAGCTAGATTCCTAGCGTATAGTTTCCCATCAGAGGATTTCAATGGACTACTGAGTCTCCAGCCTTAATGTAGAAAGAAAATTATAAGGATTAGAAGTTTCTGATAAGGTGAAGGGGGGTGAACTAAATAAGTTGGACTAAAGGAACAATCTCAATCCTTCACCAGTACACTTCAGGAGGTTTCTCTTCCTCTATAAAGTGGCAAACACTTCCCGTAAAAGCATTGACAAATTGGTTGAGGATGCCAATATGCAGAAACCATATACTCCGGTCTAGTACTAAGTTATCAGCAACTTGGCCTACAATACAGGCATCTAAAAGCATATTATACTTGATAGTTTGGACCTAAATAGCAATTAAGCATTTTCCCAACCCAGAATTTAATAAACCAAATTAAACCAACAGATAGATTCGATTTTTACTTCAGCATAGTGCATTAAAAAATAAATTAAAACATAAGCATTTGCAGTCTATTTGGGTTTGAAATTTCAAAACACGCAATTAAAAAGCAACAATTTTAAATTGTGCGATTTGAAAATGCAATTTTTAAAAAAAAAAAAAAAATGGTAAAATTCCAGTTTAACCTTTAAAATTGAAATTTAACCTTTAAAATCCACTAGCATCCGATAAGAAAACGCAGATTAATTACATTTTAAAATCAGAATTTTTTTTAAATGCACTCCCAAACCATACATTTTCTGTGATTTGGTTTAATATCGCACTTTTGGTATGCAAAATCACAGTTCCAAGCAAACTCTAAGAACAACAATCACTCTGCAAAATCTATAATCGATTTAATAAAAAGAGATAACAGTTAGATGGATCACAAATTCAAGACCAACATAGGTAAAATAAAAATTAAAAAGAAAAAGGGTTCTGACCGTTTGGTTCTGGTTGTGATTGAGAGAATGAAAAGCAGTGTTAGAGGGCAACCTCAATTTCCAAAGCAAGCGGGTTCGGTCCTCTCGGACCCTTTTGTAACAGTTCTCTCTAAGCTACATTTTCCCATCAAATTTCTCACATCAGAGATTGTAAAACAGTAATGGCAATAATAATAATAATAATAATTTCTAAATTTTTTTTTTAAAAAAAATGGAAAAAATGGACCTTGTGTTTCCAGAAGTCGTGATTATTGAAGTGATGGCGGGTTTTAAGAGAAGGCCTTTTTGAGCTTCTGTCATCCTCCGCTTCCCTCTCTCTCTCCGAGTCTTCCCTCGTCTCCTTTCTCTCCATGCAAAATACGAAAAGACAACTACATGCGAGACACAGAGGGAAGGTCGTAAAGCGTAACGAATGTGGTATTTGTGTCCCGATTAGTGGCTGGCACGGGTCGGATTGGGGTATTGAGTATTTCGAAACCCGCCTCGCAGGTTGCGGGCATTAAAAGTTAGACCTGCAACTCGGCTCCACAGGTCTCGGGTTTTGCGGGGCGGGGGCTAGGCTGGGCGGGTAATGTGGGTTTGGCGGGTATTTATGTGCTTAGACATTTTTGTGACAAAAGAGGCCGAGAGAGATAAATAGAGAGAGAGAGAGAGAGAGAGAGAGAGAGAGGAAGTGCTTTGTGTTGTGGAAAAGTGAGAAAGTGAAGCAAAGAAGAAAGAAAGTGAAGTGCTATCACCAGTATTTNTGTGTTTCCAGAAGTCGTGATTATTGAAGTGATGGCGGGTTTTAAGAGAAGGCCTTTTTGAGCTTCTGTCATCCTCCGCTTCCCTCTCTCTCTCCGAGTCTTCCCTCGTCTCCTTTCTCTCCATGCAAAATACGAAAAGACAACTACATGCGAGACACAGAGGGAAGGTCATAAAGCGTAACGAATGTGGTATTTGTGTCCCGATTAGTGGCTGGCACGGGTCGGATTGGGGTATTGAGTATTTCGAAACCCGCCTCGCAGGTTGCGGGCATTAAAAGTTAGACCTGCAACTCGGCTCCACAGGTCTCGGGTTTTGCGGGGCGGGGCTAGGCTGGGCGGGTAATGTGGGTTTGGCGGGTATTTATGTGTTTAGACATTTTTGTGACAAAAGAGGCCGAGAGAGATAAATAGAGAGAGAGAGAGAGAGAGGAAGTGCTTTGTGTGTGGAAAAGTGAGAAAGTGAAGCAACCCAAGAAAGCAAAGAAGAAAGAAAGTGAAGTGCTATCACCAGTATTTAGTGGTTTTTCGGTTTTTAGTCAAAATTGGGGTATATCGTTCTTGGTTTTGGGAAGTCGAAATTGGGAACAAGGTTCTGGTTACTGGTCGGTTTCGATTTGTACTTAGTCTAATAACCGATTTTTTAAGAAAATTGTTTTTTGGGCTTATTTTTGGTATTAGGCCTAAAATAAGCCTCTCCTTTTCTTTTTTCATACAGTTAGCCCATTTAAAAAAAATAAAAAATAAAAAAATCTATTAACTTTTTTGTCCAAATTAACTGAGTTTTGTTGTAATTATTCCAAATAATTTTTTTTTAAAAAAAAAACCTAAAAATGCTCAAAAATCCTAAAAAAAAATCAATGTTTTTGCCTATATGGGCCTTAGAAATAAAAATTCAAATTTTTTAAAATGCCCTAAAAATCATTTTTAATTAGGTACTTAAAGAAATGAACTTTCAATTTCTATCACTTTTGACCCCTCTATTAGTTTTCAAACGGTTTGACTTTTTATACCCATTATACATTCACTTAGTCCAATTGAAATTTCAAAATTGTTCAAAACTATAGCACCCACCCCAGCCCAAAACGACACCGTTTTGGGCTGGACAAAATTACATATATATATTTGAAAAAGGTAAAAGCAAAAGAAAATATTAAAAAAAAAAAAAACTATTAAAAAAAAAAACTCTAGCCACCCCGAAACCCAAACCTTTTTTTTTATTGTTCTTTATTTTTGTTTTGGCTTTTTTGGGCGGCCGGATCACCCCATGGCCACCTCAAAACCCGAACTTTTTTATTATTATTATTTTTTTTATTATTATTCTTTATTTTTGTTTTGGCTTTTTTGGGTGGCCAGATCACCCACTTGGCCATGGGGGGTGATCCGGCCACCCCCATACCAGCCTTAGGGGTGGCCGGAACCACCCTCAAGCCTCCAGCCTGAGGGTGGTTCCGGCCACCCAAAACACAAACCTTTCTTTATTTATATTTANAAAAAAAAAAACCACAAAAAATTTTAGGTTTTTTTTTTTTTTTTGCAGTGTACATTAACAATTTGTGATGAATTTTTTTATTTTATTTTTAAATGGGTAGTCCACTGTAATAATTTGTGATTTTTTTTAATGGGTAATACATAGTGATAATTTGTGATTTTTTTTTAAAATTTTTTATTGTGCACTGCACAGTGATCTGTCACTGTGCATCGGATCACTGTGCATAATGCACAATGATGTGCACAATAACAATTTGCAATAATTAATGAATTTTTAATTTTTTTTTTTATTGTTGTTTAGTTTCAATGTTTGTAATAACTCACATGTCCATATATGAAATACTAGTGAAGGATAAATTATAACTCAATGTTTTTATAATTCATTACTATTGTTTCCATAGGTGTTAAAAATGGAAGCATATAGAAAATGTTAGTTATTTTACTGTTATAGAGAAATGTCTTTATTAGTAATTTGGCCAAGAAACCGCAATTATATGATGATGTTATCCAAATACTCAATTAATAAAAAAAGTACTTTTTAGCATGTTTTACCAAATGCCTGTACAATTTTAAAAAGTAACGATTTTAAAAACGAAACTTTTGAAAACACAATTTTTAAAATCGCACTTATTAAAATCGAACTCCCAAACGGGCCCTAAGACTGTTTTGACCCTGCACAACAATTTTGTCTTTAGTTAGAATTTGAGAAAAATCTCAACAGCCTCAGATTACAGAAAAATCCGGGCCTACGGTAATCCTATCAGCACGTCTCTCTACTGCTTATCTCGAAATCCTTATTCGGAGCTTCTGAAAATACTTTTGTCTTCTTTCTTCTCTGCGGCACTCTGTCTCGGCAGACATCGCATATCTATATCTCATCATTCATTCTTCGCCAATCTCCTCTATCTCTCATTTCTTTTATTATTATTTTTAATTTGTTTTTATTTATATATCTGCTGAATTTAGTGGGTTTGGGTATTTGGGGGCTATCCTCTATTTTTAATTTGTTTTCGTGAATTTTTTATTTTTTTGCTTGTGCTCTTCAGTTTTGGAAGATGTGCTTAGCAGAGATTTGGTGCGGTTCATGCACACCAACGGTGAAAGAAAGAGAAGGTGAGGGTTTAATTTCTTTTGTGCTCTCTGGTGGGTTTTTGACAGTTCTACTTTTATAGATAAATTTCCGATTTTTCCTGGGTAAAATTTGATAAATTTGATGGGTCTTGTTTAATTTTTTTTGTTAACAGCTTCTGATTTTATTCTTTGTAAATTTTATTCTGATTTTGCAAGGAATATTGTAAATTTTTCATTGACACCGGTGGTTTAGCTCCGGCTAACTCAACAGCTTCTGTCCATCGGCGACACTCTCTTTCTCCCTCGGTCCTGTCAAACTCTCACTCCGGCGACACTCAACAACTTGTAATTTCTCAGATATGGGCGTCGGCGTTTTTTCTCTGTTGTTTTCGTTTTTTAATTTTGATTCCATTTGGTAGATGATTTTTTATTTTGGTCGGAGGAGTCTTTGAAGACGGTCATCTACTTGAGCTGTTGGCGTCCCAATTGAGGCGAAATTCAGCTGAAGATCGTGGCCGTACAAGAAGCCATTGATTTCTGGTTAAACTTGGTTGAGTAATGGAACAGTATTTGAAGATTACCCACCAGAGTTTTTGTAGATGTATATATAGCAGTGGGAAATTTCAGGCGGAGCTTAGTATTTGGATGATGCAAAACTATTGTGAATTGTAAATGTCTAAACTGGAAGTTGCTCTGAATAATATATACACGATTTATGTCAAATTTGTTTTTTCTTTGATGATTTTAATGAGTTCTTTTCATGGACGGTTGATTGTCTTTGCCATATTTAGTTGTTCAGGGCAGGGGAAACCCAGTAAACAACCCCAGCTATGCACAAGACTTCTGCGTGCGAGAAGGAGGAAGAAAAGAAAAGAAAGAAGTGGCGTGGGAAAAGAAAGGAAAAAAAAATATTGAGTGGAGTATGTGAGATGTGTCGGCCAAGAGGGGAAGAAAAGACAACCCAGCTGAAATCATTGATAATGCTATTGCACGTGCCAACAAACTAGTAGTCCGTAAATATATATATAATTGCAAAGATGAAATGGGATTATGGGATTATTAAGAGTAGGATTTCAGCATCGTCAACTCTTTCAATCCCAAGTTGTCCCTCTTCCACACCACCATTTCCATCAAAATCCAAAACCCTTTCCACAAACCTCCTGTTACCCCGTACCATCTACACGTGAGACGAGAAGAATCCCACCGGTGAGAGCATCATCGTCAGCAGTTCCCAAAATGGTCAAAGCCATCAGGGTTCACGAGCTTGGTGGTCCTGAGGTCAGGGCTCTTGAACCCAAAGCAGATTCAAGCACATATGTCTAAACTGCTTTCTGGGTTTTGGGTTTTGTATAGAGTTGTGTAACTTTATACTCTGTTTTCTGAGAATCTGTTTTGGTTATGAGAATAGGTTCTGAAATGGGAGGACGTGGAAATAGGAGAGCCAAAGGAGGGGGAGATTCGTGTGAAAAACAAGGCCATTGGGCTTAATTTCATTGATGTATATTTCCGCAAAGGAGTTTATGAGGCCGCTGCATTGCCCTTCACCCCAGGTTTGGTTTGGTTTGGTTTGTTGTTTCTGCAGTCAGTGGCGTATACAAGCAGGGGCGCCCGCCCCTGCAAAAATCCTGAAAAAAATTTCCTTACCCATAATTTTTTAGGACTTTTAAGCGTTAGTCCCTATTATTCTTCATTCAGCCCCCACTCTTCGTCTTTCTTCTTATTCTTCTTCATTTGCTTAAAGATAATAAAAAGAAAAGAAATAGCAGATCTTCAACGAGAATTAATCTGATTCTGATTTTCTTCTTCTGGTTGTCTTCTTTCTTCTTCATTTGATTATCCTCACACTTACATTTGATTCACTCTCTAATGTTAAGTACCTTTTTCTGCATCTTAGTTTGAAGAAGGTTGCATAAAACTTCTGTTTAAATGGGAAAATAAGGAAAAGGAGTGGGTCTCAATTTCGTACAATGAACCAGTCAGGCAGGAATGATGTCTCTAATAACTTACTTCTGGGTGTATACTTTATGAAGAATAATTTATATTATTGGCAATTGCAAAAATTCCAAAATAAGGAATTTTTTTTTTTTGTTTTTTTTTTTTTTTGACATGTCCACGCAAGGGTAGGGGAGGGGGATTTGAACTTATGACTTTCGTTTCATAAGGCGTGGTTCACAACCGATTGAACTACCTCTTCGGGACCCAAAATAAGGATTTGGATGATGATTAAAACACTTGTCTTTCAGAAATTATGTACTGCTTATAAATACATCTTTTAGGTGTTAAAGTATTGATTAAGTGATTAAATTTACTTATTCCTATCAGCTTAAGTTTTTGGGATAACTGGTAATTTAACATGGTATCAAAGCCAAATGTCATAGGATCGAATCTTGACTCCGTCAATTTATCCTCTATTTAAATTAAATATTCCACGTGTTGGATTTTATGTATTAAAAGGAAGTTTGAGCCCACACGTGAGGGGGAATGTTAAAGTAATGATTAAGCGATTAAATTTACACCTTCCTATCAACTTAAGCTTTAAGTTTTTGGGATAACTGATAATTTAACACTGAAAATATGTAATATACAGCTCTCAGATGTTACTGATAACAGAATCATATGAATTTTCCCAACTATGTAAGTTTCAAAATGGAGTTCGGATTCCAGCTCACTAATTTTCAGAGTGTGAGCAACTAAGTTCAAGATCATCCTCTTGTGGGAACTGTCAGTCTCATCAGAAAATTGGGTGTGACACATCCTATTCGAACTTCTTGCTACTTAAGAGAAGGTTATTGACATTCCCTATGTAATCCTAAAAGCTTAAACTTGTCAGGAAGTAGGCTAATGATGCATATCAAGATCACAAAAAAGTTAACATCGACAAAAGCTTCGATTTTTTGTGAGGAAAGTAAATACCTTGGAATAATAGCTTTTTTGAATAGTGGTTTCTTTACAACTATAGTACGAATGTGGTCTTAGAGATCTATTGAGTCAGTTTCTGGAACTTGCATTAGTTATGATACAATTTGGAATTTCTTTTTAGAATGGGAATAGAGATGGATTTTCCTAGTAAATACGATGTTAGGACCTAAGGTGGGATACAGTTTATTAATATCATATTCTAATTCAGGTATGGAGGCTGTTGGGGTGGTGACAGCTGTGGGTCCTGGACTGACTGGGAGGCAAGTTGGAGACCTTGTAGCTTATGCTGGTAGCCCAATGGGCTCGTATGCTGAAGAGCAGATCCTTCCTGCGGACAAAGTTGTGCCTGTTCCTCCCTCTGTTGATCCTATCATTGCAGCGTCCGCTATGCTTAAGGGTATGACGGCCCAATTTCTACTCCGCTGATGCTTCAAGGTAGGTTATACTGTGTAACACAGAAAGTTGTAATTTATATTAAATTTAGCCTGTGAAAATATTAGGACTGGAAATCTCGATAAATTGTGAATGTCATCTTACATTAAGTTAATTAGTTAATATCCTCCATCAATATGTATTGACATCCGTCTATACAAATGTAGCCTGCTAATGCTTGTATTTACCAATGCAATTGATATCTAAATGAAGGATCTTCATCAGCAGTGTCGAGTGCTTGGCTTGAATATGAATGGGAATGTATATGCACAGCTATGATGAACACCAAAGTTATGATTCTAGTTTATGGCCAAACTGTGTTGTGGTGTTGACATTATTTTTGCTAAATACTTTTTTTCTGACAGCGAAATACGACTCACATATCCATATGGGATCGATTGAACCCTTGTATCCACATTCCATGGCTTCTTTGGTATGAATTGAGTGGGTTGACCATCCTACTCAGTTGGACAGTCTGAGAAATAAAACAAGAGATAAATGTCCAAATAATATAAGATTGATTGACTAGATTTTTTTCTTTTTTTTTTAAATTGACTGACTATAAATTTAAGATTGAACTAATGGTCTCTTTTTCAATCATTTGAAAAACTGTTTTTCACAAGCATCTCTATGCATGTTCCTTTTTTCTTCAAAGTTGCAATTGTAAAACACTCAGAAGCTAGCATCTTGCTAAGATAGTATGCCTAAAATTGGTTTTCTTCCCTCACTGTAATGCCAGCTCAGTAAACAGAGCCTTAATTACATTTACGACTAGATGTGAAATAATTGTTTTGTATACAGGTTGAACCTGGACACTCAATCCTTGTTCACGCAGCAGCTGGTGGAGTTGGATCTCTACTGAGCCAGTGGGCTAATGCCCTAGGTGCCACTGTCATTGGAACTGTCTCAACCAAAGAGAAGGCAGCTCAAGCCAAGGATGATGGGTGTCACCATGTTATAATCTATAAGGAAGAGGATTTTGTTGCTCGTGTCAATGAGATTACATCAGGCAATGGGGTTGATGTTGTCTACGATTCTGTAGGAAAAGATACCTTCCAGGTACTGGCTGCTTTTTGTCTCTTCCTCTCTCTCCCCCCACTCTTCTCATTTTCTGTATTGAGATAGCTTCATCTTCTGCATAGGTGTCATCAAATACGCTTTTCAGATATATTTAAATTAGGTTTCGTGGTTAGCTCGTTGCATTATCTCAATATGGTAGCCAAGGATGCAAATTTATTAATTAGATTGGTTTATTGAACTTAAAACAATTAAGGGTTTGGTGTATCAACTTGAGGCTCAACCGAGTACATCAAACTGTTAACAATCAGCTATTATTTTAACCCCGAGATTTTCTAGGACCAATCTGACAAACCCAGGTATTTCATTTTCAGATGAAATTTTGAAAAATTATAAAACATGTAAGATAATTACTGAATCAAGTTCTGCCAGCTTAAGTTAAAACCATCCTAGTGTGAGAAGGCTCAAAATAAAGGAGAAAATACACTAAGCCACTTTCGCACTTGTACCTCTAAAGCTTAAAAATTGACACTAAAACCCCACCAACTATCTGATGGTTACCACTTGACACCACCCGTTAGTTTTTCCTTCAATTTGAACGGAACTCACATCACATGTGCTGCACGTGACATTTTTTAACCAAATGTCTCCAAAATGCCCTCGTTCATGGATTTTTGAACCAAATGTTCAATACAGTGAATAATACTTTGAAGGTCCTAGTGTCAGGCAAGAGCTTCTGGGACTTATCCAAAAGCCACGTGGCTTTAAAAAGGTTCTAAGACTTCATATAAAATCCAAGAATGGCAGAAGATTTGGTTTGAAAATGTGACGCACGGCATCAGAGGGTTAATTGTATTTTTCCCCAAAATAAAATAATCAAAATCGAAGGAGATATTCCTAAAACTTACTTGAATCTGCTGAAATTGGTACATTGGTCTGCTTCATCCATTATGTCCTGGAAAGGAGTTCCTTATTGAGAAGTTTACATATACAGGGATCATTGGCATGCTTAAAGACTCGTGGGTACATGGTGAGTTTTGGGCAGTCGTCAGGTACACCAGATCCAGTTCCATTGTCAGCTCTTGCCGTGAAATCCCTGTTCTTGACCAGGCCTTCCCTCGCGCAATACACTACAACTCGGGATGAGCTACTGGAGACTGCTGGGGAGTTATTTGCTAATGTCTCATCAGGTGTCTTGAAGGTTCGAGTAAATCATACCTACCCTTTGTCTCAGGCAGCACAGGCACATGCAGACCTTGAAAATAGGAAGGCTACTGGATCCGTTGTGCTGATACCATAAGGCATGATGCGTTTTTAAGTCCATACTTCCAAATATCTTATTGGTTTATCCGTTTAAAATTCCTTGTAGTCTGTGTGAAAAAGAACTTGAATGAATGTCTTCTGAATATAGCCGGTTTGCTGGATGCAAATATATGTTATGAACTAGCTATCAAGAGAGATGATGTGAGATCAATAAAAGGATTTGAACTTGTATCTTTCCTTATCTTATTGGTTTATCCATTTGAATTCCTTGTAGTCTGTGATAAAACTCAATATACGAAAATACTTGTATATTTACTTAATGCTAATTGATTTACACAATAGGGTATTTATTCAGAGAGCTTAGGCTACATAGCCGTTGTAAAATTAATTGTGGAATCTTCTATACATGGAAGTTGTTTATGTAGAACGAATGTTAACATTGCTGGTCGGGGATTTTCCTTTCTCAATTGATTTATGACTGTTGAACATATTTGTTTCCTTAACACTCTCCCTCAAGCTTAGTTTTTTTTTTTTTTTTTTCTAAAAAGGCGGGAAGGGGCAACCAGTGTAATTTTTTCCCTTGGGCGTGACCATCGGGGTTCCCACCCTCTGTGGAATGTTCGGTTTGAGCCATAGCTACTGTCTGGGAAGGCGAGTCCGTCACCACAGCCCCACCAAAGTGCAAGTTGGTAAAGCCCCTTCTTAGTAGCATCTGGTTCGCAGACTACTACCGCAAGCAGGTTCGAACCCATGACCACTAGGAAGAAAGGAGGGAGGAATTGAACCCTATCCCCTGCTGCTTTACCAACTCGACTACCACATTGGTGGTTTACTCCCCCTCAAGTTGGAATGGATATTCATGACACCCAACTTGCCATGTAAATAATAGAATTGTGTTGAACCCAAGGCCTTAGTAAATAAATCAGCAGGTTGTTGAGTAGTAGGCATGTGGAAAGTTTGAATTATGCCATCTTGCAGCTTCTCTCGAATAAGGTGACAGTCAATCTCTATACAGGGCCGGCCCAATGGCTAGGCCACTTAGGCCGTCGCTTAGGGCCCCTAATAAATAAGGCCCAAAATATTTTTTAATAAGGCCCAAAAAAAAATTTTAATAAGGCCAAATTTTTTTTAAAATAATAATAATAAACGGCCCATTTTTTTTTAACTAAGACCCAAAAATTTTTCCCATAAAAACTTAAGGTCTCTAAAATAAGGCTCCAATATAGTAAGCCCATTGTAAAATAAGACCAATTAACCCAAAAAAAAATAAAANCCCCCCCCCCCCCCCCCCCCCCGGCCCGCCCCTTCCTCCCTTCCTCTTCTTCCTTTTCTTCTCTTCTTTTCTTCCTCTCCTCCTCCGCGATACATCCCTGCTAATTTTCAAACAAGTTTTATTGTTCTATCTTTGTAATTTATTGTATTATAATCCAAATATATTTTTTTTTATAAATCATATTTGATTAATTTGTTAATACTTTTAATCAAACATGTATACTAGAAAATATGCATCTAGATATGAAATACTTAGAGAGAGAGAGAGAGAGAGAGAAATAGAAAAACTGATTGAATCTTAATTAGGGTTTTAAATAAATTTGTTATTAGCAATAAACAAAAGATCGATGATAATTTAGGTGAAAAACTCATAAATAAATAATAAATTCATCAAAAATAATTATTTTATTAGAAGATAATGAAAATATTATTGATGCCTCGAACTCTAATATTACAAATATTTATAACCCTAGAGAATGCAATAGAATGCAACTAGCTAAAATAAAGAAACTTAAAAGTCATGAAACATCAGTGAACATATTACTAACCTGAATGAAAATAATAATAATAATAATATTATAAAAATATAATAATATTATAAAAATAAATATTATTTAATTAATATTTAAATATTTTAAAAAATAAGGCCTAACTCCAAAATTTCGTCTAAGGCCCCCAAACACATTGGGCCGACCCTGTCTCTATATGTTTTGTTCTTTCATGAAAGACAAGATTTGAGGCGATGTGGATGGCCGCCTTGTTGTCGCAATATAATTGGTAATTGGACAGTACGACCATGAACATGATATGATTTGGTCAAGGCAGTGGGAGAACTGACCATATGGTCAGTTGCACCACTATCAAGAATCCATAATGAATCATTAGATAAGATAAAAGACGTACCGGAGAGAGATGATTCAGTACTACCTGCTTGGTGGGACATGGATTGTTGTGGAGTGACGTTATTCAGAATTGCAAGGAGCTGTTGGCATTGATTAGGTGTGAAAAGGAAACTGCTAATATTGGAAACTTGATTAGCACGAGGCTTAGGACCAAAGCTTGAGCTAGATATAAAGGCATAGTCAGTCTTGCGACGAGCAGGAGGGAATCCATGAAGGTGGTAGCACCGCTCAGTAGTATGATCGTCATGACCGCAATCAGTACACTTTGGTCGTTCCTTCTTTTAAAAGCCATATCGATTGTCCTTCCATGGTGGTAGGTTGCCTTTGGCAGCCAAGGCAATGCCTTCAACTGTAGGTGGGGTGGTAATGCTGCGTTGGCGTTTCTCTTGAAGGACCAAGGCATATGCATAACTGACTGAAGGCAATGGTTCTATTAAGAGGATATGTCCCAAAACAGCTGCATATGATTCATTGAGACCCATGAGGAACTTGATAGTACGCTAACATTGTTGTAGTTTGAGGGTGTTGATATCTTGCTCTAGTTGAAACATGCAGGGCCCATTCACTTGAGAAAATCACTCTTTAAGATTTGACCAAATGTCGCTCGTAAGGTTTCTATAAATAACACTAATGCAAATGTTATGAGAAATAAAATTTAATAACCAAGATTTTACCATATTGTTGCACCGACTCCATTGTGAAAAATCTTTGGATGAGGTTTTTGGTTGAGAGATGGTCCGGTCAATGTATCCAAGCCTGTTGGCGCTGAGGGCCATAATGATTGCCCGGCTCCAAGTTTGATAATTTTCTCCATTAAGAGACTGAGATGCCAATACAACGCCAGGATGATCGGAATGGTGAAGGTATAGATGGTGATTGGGATCTTGGCAATGAGGTGTAGACACTGTAGAGGCTGTGGGTGTTGTAGTTTCAACCATGATGAAAACAAACTTCCCTTTTTTTTTTAACACTAAACTACTTGTAGCTTAGGAATGATGGCTAAACTACTTGTAGTTTATAACATGTAAGTGTACTGTAGTGGTTTTTGGGTTTGTGTAGATGGGCTTTAGAAGTAATTGTTGAATAATGGAAAAGTTGAGCCAGGTCTAAAAAAAAAAAAAAAGAAGACAAAAGATAATAGGTGAGAATAAAGCAACTGCTAGCCGTGCCTTTCCCAAAAGCAATTGCTTCTTCTTGTGCAAAGTGTTTGACCACAGTGGAAAAGAAAAATGACTCACCCAAGACCAATTTTGCTTTTTCTTCTTCGTCTCACAACGATCAACAAATCCTTCGGAAAAGCAGATCCAAGCGGAAAAACTGAGGGATGGGTGTGGCGAATCTGGCAACACAAAGTGGTGGGCTTGCTGCAGCTTGGGCGTGCGACGGGAGTGGGAGGACCAGCTGCCGCAACACCAATAAGCACGGATTGAGCGCGAGTTGGAGCGGGGAGGGCCTCTGAGCAAGGATCTATCTGAATGGGAAAATCCTTGTGCATAGATTTGTGATTTGTGACCAAACGACCACCATTGGGTCGCTATCGTGACGCTGAAAATGATGGCCTCTAACCAACGAGGACCACTGACGAGTCGAGGATAGCCCGAACGTTTTCTGACCGGCGAAAACGAGTGAGACTAGCACCCAAAGTAATCAGGCAATTTTCGGGACACTACAACAGAAAAAATTGCTGAAGTGGAGCAGGTAAGAAAAAAAAAACGAGACTCTGTTTCTCAATTGCAGAAACAGAATTTTTGTATTCTCTCATAAACTAACACTATGCTCTAATACCATGATAAAACTCAGTATACCAAAATACTTGTATATTTACTTGATGCTAATTGATTTACACAATAGGGTTTATACAGAGAGCTTAGGCTACATAGCCGTTGTAAAATTAATTGTGGAATCTTTTATACATGGAAGTTGTTTATGTAAAAGGAATGTTAACATTGCTGGTTGGGGATTTTCCTTTCTCAATTGATTTATGACCGTTGTTATTTGTTTCCTTAACCGTTTGTGTAAAATACCTTGAATGAATGTCTTCTGGATATAGACGGTGTCGCGCCCCCTCTTTATTATTAAAAAAAGAATAAATAATGAATAGGGAAAAACGCAAACTACTAAATTGACAACTAACAAGGAATATTTATAACGCTAATAAGCTTTAACTAAATAAACTAACAGTATATAAACTATCATTACAAAAAAAAATTGGGATTCCAAAAAACCTTACAAGCCTTTCCAAGAGGTATATACAAAAAAATAATTGTTATAAGGAGGTAATAGTCATCCCATACGTCAGATTTCTCCCAATACAAAAAAAATCATACTACACAGATTACAACAAAAGACTGTACCGTCGAGGCTCGGTCTAAAAATCTATTGTGGAATCCCAGGTTCGGCGGCTCCTATAGATCTGCAAAACAATAAGTGAAAGAATTTCAGTCATACGGCCATATGACCGGGTTCTCTATCTCAAGGACTGCCACCGGTAGCCCCGCCCTCAAAACTATTATAAACAGAGCCATCTAAAAAATATATATGTAGGTGAGAAATGGTGAGTTCGACAACTCAGTAAGTAGTCACAATACCAAAAGTGCAATAAAATATGTTATGCAAAATTTTTGATGTCATAACTCAATAAAGCAAGAATAATAAGTAATTAACAATTAATGCAAGAATAGCCATTAAATATAAAATAAGATAGTACTTCCTTTATTATTATTATTTTTTCTTTTTAATAATGTTTTTACCCTTTGACCCATCACCGCTATTTTACCATGAATGGTGCACGTTTAGATTGTCCCGAAAGATTCCTCGACTCATCCTATCGTCACAGGGGAGAGCTACCAGGTTGGGAACTCCCCTAGGTGGAGGCCACTTGGCCGGTAGCACACACCTTCTCGTAACCGTCTTTCGGAGTGCTTGCCGTGCTTGCCATGCTACCCATGCAATCCGATACCGACCGTTGCTTCAGTCCCTCGGGGTTAAACATTTATTATCATGAAAGCATACGTACAATTATTTTATCATTTCATAAGCTTGTTTGTGATATACCATGAAACATTGAGAGCTAATTCTATTTATAATCACAGTCGTGTAAAAATTTAAGGTAATTGTAATGCATAAATAAAATAAACAATAAGAATAAAATAAAATTTAAGGGAAGTGCATTTTAAAAATCATGTAATGGATCATTTATAAAATTCCCAACATTTTCTTTCAAAGATTTATAATAAAATTTGTTGGGGTTTTTGGCATTGTGTCCCCTTACCTGGATTTGATATTGGTTGTGTCGAGTATTCAAAAAATTAATTAAAGGTACCTAATATATATATATATATACCAGCCCCAAATCTGAACCCGAGAGAAATAACAATTCCCTATAAATATATAAACACTCATCCCTCAAAGCAAGCAGGTAACCCAACAAATATGTCTATATATATGTAAATATATTATTATATATAAGTATATAATACATTAAAAATATATTGAAATTCCAATATCCAAAAAAATGTTGCATGTATAAAATTATTTTACAAATATACTGCACAAATAATTCTAACAATATCTCTTAAAAATCTGCATCCTAAAGTTACATCTATAAAAACAAATAGTCCTTGTACAATCTAATATAGCTTTAAATGAAAGGAAAGGAAAAGACTAATAATAATTAAAAAAAAAATAGGGACTGATATGATAAATTCCTTTATGTTTTTGGAAGCTAATAGACAACAAATTTAAATATGAGTGCTAAAATACCAATCAGGGCGAGAGTAATTTTTTCCTGAGAAGAAAACGGCCACTAAACTAAGTTGAGAGAATTTTGGAAGAGCTTTGTGTGTGATGAAGGCTAAGGGTCCTCTGGTTTATATAGGCGATGGAAGTGTGAGAGAGAGAAACACGTGCACTGCATGTGTCAAAAAGTCTTGTTTTGTTCAATATGTGTACATGTATTGTGTCATAAAGAGCTTGTTTTATTCGGCATGTGTATAGGTACATGTCAAAAGTCTTGTTTTATGCTCAACAAGTGTCCTAAGGCTAATAATTAAGTTGATTCCTTGCAGCCACGACGATCTCTCTATCTTTCTTTTCTTATCTTTTTTTTTTTTTTTTTTTTTCAAATCCGTTAGAAAGCTGTATTACTAAAAAGTAAAAAGCAAAGAAAACTCAAAATATAGATATATGCATATATCTACCTTTTCATATAAACATATATATATACAATAACTTTTTTCGTAAATATATGTATATGTAATAATAATAATTTATCTATAATATTGATAACACTTATGATACAAATAAAAAAAAAAGAATGCTCTAAAATTCTATTTTAAATCTATAGAATTTATAGGATATCACATTCTCCCTCCCTCATAAAAATTATGTCCCCGGAATTTGATTAGCCTAAATGTAACATAATGCAACATGAAACATACATATACATAAATCTATTCGCTAGCACATACATTATATTCTATTCGTTATCATCAAACAACGAGGGGTATTTCTTGCGTATATCATCTTCTAATTCTCATGATGCTTATTCAATTGCTTGATTTCTTCACAAAACATTTACTAATGGAATGTGCTTCGTGCGAAGTTTTTGAACCTTGCGATCTAGTAATTTCATTGGAACTTCTTCATATGTCAAATCTCCTTGTAATTGTAAAGGTTCGTATTTAATTACATGGGAAGGGTCTGGGACGTATTTCCTCATGTATATTTGCAAGTCCAAGAGGCAAAGCTAGATGATAAGCCACGGGACCTATTCTTTCTAGAATCTCAAACGGTCCAATGTAGCGAGGATTCAACTTCCCTTTCTTGCCAAAACTAGTGATTCCTTTCATTGGTGCCATTCTAAGAAACACTTTGTCGCCTTCCGCAAATTCCAGATTTCTTTGACGTATATCCTCATAGTTTTTCTGTCGATCTTGAGCTGCTGACAACCTTTGTTGAACTAATACAACTTTGTCGATGGTATCCTATACAATATCTAGGCTTAAAATTCTTCGTTCACCGAGCTCGTCCCAATAAAGTGGGGAACGACATTTTCGTCCATACAATGCTTCATATGTGGCAATCCTAATACTTGCCTGATAGCTATTATTATAGGCAAATTCTATCAAAGGAAGATAGCTTGCCCAACTGCCACTGAAATCTAATACGCATGCTCTTAACATGTCCTATAGTTTTGGATGGTTCTCTCCAACTGTCTGTCTGTCTGAGGATGGTATGTAGTGCTAAATCGTAATTTAGTCCCCATTGCTTTCTATAGATTCATCCAAAATCTTGATGTGAAATGAGGATCTATGTCCAACACAATTGATTCAGATACTCCATGTAATCGAACAATCTCTTGTAAATACAGTTATGTTAGCTTCTTCAGTGAGTATTTCACCTTTATTGGAATAAAGTGAGCGGTTTTAGTCAACTTATCCACAATCACCCATATTGCATCGTACCCAGCTTGAGTTCGAGGTAACCCCACTAAAAAGTCCATGGCTATTGCTTCCCATTTCCATACCGGTATCTCCAGAGGTTGCAATGGTCCTGCAGGTCTTTGATGTTTTGCTTTGACTTGTTGACACGTCGAGCACCGCTCTACAAATTCAGCAATGTCCCGTTTCATTCCGTTCCACCAAAAACGCCTCTTAAGATCCTGATACATTTTAGTGCCTCCAGGGTGTACTGTATATGGTGAGAAGTGTGCTTCCTTCCAATATTAGTTTCCTTATCTCCTTATTATTAGGTACACAAAATCTATTTTGATATCTGAATAAACCATCTGGTGTGACACCAAATCCCAAGGCTCGACCTTTGCTGGCTCTCTCCTTAATTTGATTGATCTCCTTATCTTTTACTTGGGCCATGCGAATATCCTCCAGCAGTGTAGATTTAATTTCAAGTTTCGCCATTAACGCTTGCACTTCTCCTATCACGATCTCCATATCAAGCTTCTCAATGTCTATCTTTAGATTATGGGGCAAAGCTTTTAAACATGCTATCTCACTTCTTGATTTTCTACTTAGGGCATTTGCAACCATGTTAGCTTTCCCCGGGTGGTAATTGATTACATAGTCATAGTCTTTTATAAACTCCAACCATCGCAATTGCCTTAAATTTAGCTCTTTATGCGTGAACAAATATTTAAGACTCTTGTGATCTGTAAAAATTTCACACTTCTCTCCGTAAAGATAATATATCCAAATTTTTAAAGCAAAAACTACTGCGGCAAGTTCTAGATCATGGGTCAGATAATTTAGCTCATAACTTTTAAGTTGTTGAGAAGCATATGCTACTACTTTGCCATTTTGCATAAGGACACAGCCGAGCCCCTTTCTGGAACCGTCGTTATAAATAACAAATTTGCAAGATTCTGATGGAAGCGTTAAGACTGGAGCAGTTACCAACCACTATTTTAGTTCTTGAAAACTTTGCTCACATTCATCCATCCACAAGAAACGAGCATTCTTCCTCGTCAAAGCAGCCAGTGGTCCCGACAATTTTGAAAAACCTTCTACAAAACGCCTATAATAGCCAGCCAGACCCAAGAAACTTCTGATTTCATGTACACTGGTGGGTCTTTCCCAATTTACTACAGCTTCAACTTTCTTGGGGTCTACCGAGATGTCGTCCTTTGATACTACATGCCCGAGAAAATAACCTTATCCAGCCAAAACTCGCACTTTGAGAACTTTGCGTACAACTATTTCTATTTAAGCCTTTGCAAAACATGCCTCAAATGGTCCTCATGTTCTTCCAAACTTTTGGAGTAGATTAAAATATCGTCAATGAAGACCATTACAAATTGATCTAAGAAATCATGAAACACCCGATTCATCAGGTCCATGAATGTTGCTGGCGTGTTTGCTAATCCAAATGGCATTACCACATATTCGTAATGACCATATCAGGTGCGGAAAGCCGTCTTGGAAATATCTTATCTCCTTATCCTCAACTGGAGATAACCCGAATGAAGGTCAATCTTTGAGAAAATTTGAGCGCCTTGCAGTTGGTCGAACAAGTCGTTTATGTGAGGCAGTGGATATTTATTCTTGATGGTGATTTTGTTAAGCTCCCGATAATCAATGCACATCCTAAGAGTGCCATCCTTCTTTTTCACAAAAAGTACGGGCGCCCCCAAGGCGAAACGCTAGGGCAAATGAATCCTTTGTCTAACAATTCTTGGATCTACGTCTTCGATTCTTTTAATTCTGCTGGCGCCATCCTGTAGGGTGCTTTGGATATTGGAGTTGCTCTTGGAATTAAATCAATACAAAATTCTATCTCCCTGTCAGGGGGAAGTCCTGGAAAGTCTTCGAGAAAAACATCAAGAAATTCTTGCACTATAGGTATCTCCTCCATTTTCCTCTCCTCCTGAGGCAACTCCTTCAAGCATGTCAGGTAGACTTGACATCCTTCTAGAAGTAATTCTTGGCCTGTGTTACTGAGATTAATTGTAGAGTAACGCCCACCATGGTTCCCACGAATTTGAATTCAGAGTTGATTGGTAATCTGAATATTATTTCTTTGTTGTGGCAATCAATGAAGGCATGATTGTTTGATAACCAATCCATTCCAAGGATGATGTCGAACCCTTCCATGTCGAATACTATCAAATTAGCCGTGAAGATTCTCCCCTCAATGTGAATTGGGCAACCCTCGACTAATTTCCTTCATATCACTGATTTACCCACCGGAATAGATACTACTTCTCATACTTCCATTGGTTCTAAATTAATATGGAATCTCCTAGCATACTTAGCTGATATAAATGAATGAGTAGCACCAAAGTCAAATAAAATAACAGCCTTGTTAGTAAATAGAGGTAAAGTACCTGTGACTACTCCATTCTCCGTCTTTGCTTCACTTGGTGTGAAGGCATATACCCCGGCTTGAATGGGTGGTCTGTGGTTATTCCCTGTTTGTAGTGATGCAGCGCCTCCTTTAGTCTTTGGGCAATCCCGAGCAAAATGGCCAGCTTGTCCATATCGGTAACACATGTTAGTTCCTGCACGACATGGTCCATTGTGACGGCATTGACATCTGGGGCAGGGTGTGCTATTAGCTGAGTTTGGTCTGTTTCCGATGGGTTTGGCTCCTTGTTCGGTCTATGTTTTCATCCGACTTGGTTTCGATTCAGTGGAGGTACGACTCTCTTTCGTGATTCCACCATTGCCATAGCATTTTTCTTCACACTCTCCTTAGCTATGGAGTGCTTATTGACCAATTCCACAAAATCTCGAGTTTCAAAACATACAACACGGTCATGGATTTGTGGGTTGAGGCTCTGTTCAAACTTCCTTACTCAGCTCTCTTCATCCACCACCATGTAAGAAGCAAAACAGGCCAATTCATTGAAGCGACTAGCATACTAGGTGACTATCATATTACCCTGAGTGAGATCCATGAATTCCCGAGCCTTCGCATCTCTAAGTATCTCGGGAAAATATTGCTAGAGAAACTCTTTATGAAATTGTGGCCAAGAAATTGCTTCCTCACTGCCAAATTCTTGAATCAATAGTACCTTCTTGGCGGTCCACCAATGTCTGACTTCACCTGATAGTCGATAAGCAGTGTATTGCACCTTCTATTCTTCCGTACAGCCTACAAGTCGCAAAATTTCTTCCACGTTAGTCAGCCAATTCTTGCATTCCATAGGATCTCGTTTCCCATCGAACGGAGGAATGAAGTCCCTCGAAACGTTTGAACGGGCAACCGCGCTCCTCTTCACGAGGTGCTTCCCTCCTAAGATCAGTTATAGCCGTGATGAATTGCCTCGCCATAACTTGAAACATCTGAGCCATATCTGGGGCAGCCTCAGCTCCCAAACCTTATGATGAAACTTCTCCTCCTTCAGCCATAACTTTGCATCGTGTTATAAATTAGAGTTTCCTATTTTAACTACTTGCAAAAATATAAATCCTAAGCATAGTGATGCAACATAATCTAAACCTGGGTTTCCATGGTGTTTCCTAGGTTATTAACAAGTCAACTTCTAGTTGACCTTGCTCTGATACCACGATTGTCACACCCCCTCTTTATTATTAAAAAAGGAATAAATAATGAATAAGGAAAAACAAAAACTACTAAACTGACAACTAACAAGGAATATTTATAACGCAAATAAGCTCTAACTGAATAAACTAACAGTATATAAACTATCATCACAAAAAAAAAAAAACTGGGATTCCAAAGAACCTTACAAGCCCTTCCAGGAGGTATTTAAAAAAAATAGGGGAAAATTCAGTTTACCCCCCTGAAGTTTCAGGGGTTTTTCAATTTGAACCCCAAAGTTTCAAAATTGGCAGTTTACCCCCCTGAAGTTTCAAAAAGTGGCAATTTAAACCTTCCGTCAACTTTTTCCGTCAAATTGGACGGAAAACTATGAAATGACGAAACTACCCTCATGCTATTTTTTTAAAATTTCCGTCCATTTTAACGGAAAATTTTAACGGAAGGTTTAAATTGCCACTTTTTGAAACTTCAGGGGGGTAAACTGCCAATTTTGAAACTTTGGGGTTCAAATTGAAAAACCCCTGAAACTTCAGGGGG